>OY728155.1:770638408-771888408 GCA_963277665.1 Viscum album | reverse complement strand
ACTCTGAGTTGCATGAGAAAAATCAGAAGATTCTTTGCTTATTCATATTTCAAAAATATTATAAGTTTGAAGAACTTGTGATGGATGACTTATGAAGGAAAGGGGGAGAAAAGGTGATGCCAATCAAATTTAGACTTGATTTGAAAGAATGATGTTTCTGGAAGATAGGGAAGTTGTATTACTATCCATTAAAAATTGGATGATGTTAAAGGCGATCTGTCAAAGACTAATATCATGAAAGATAAGGTTCATGATAAAAGCAGATGATAGTGAAGAAGCATGGATGTTCTTTCCAAATATTAAACTTATGGTGGCATTGTTTCCTAGTGTTTGCGAAATTTTTGGACCTCAAAATCATTATTTTGTTTTTATCAATTGAAGGATTTATTAATAGGAGTGAAAAAATATGGAATGGAAAACATGGACCGCATACCATGTCCAGAAATGGTTCAAGGACCTCATATGAGGCAACGATAATGGTTTGAAGAGAAATTCATGATACTGAAAAATGGGTTTTTATAGAAGGAGATGCAGTAGGCCGAATGGATCTTCGTTGGAAGAAGATATGAAGTGCGCGAACCTGAATAATATCGATATGCGGAGGGTCAATGGTATGAAGTAGACATATAGTACATGGTGAAGGTTCACAGTTCACTTGAGGGTCGTAGTATGCGGTGGAGGCTTATAGTATGTGAGTGGAGTTCATTATGCAGTGAAGATTGTACCACATTGAAAATTTGGGTAAAAATGATTAGAAAAATTTTCAGAGCTATTTTCCTATATAAGGAGTTCTAATTCCATTATTAAAGAGAGAAAAATTTAATAGAAAATATCATCATTGGGGGAAGAATTAGGCTAACTCTGAAAGAGTTTTGGGAGGGAGAATTCTGCAGTGAGGGCAGTCTGTGGAAGAGATTTCACGTATGACAAAGTGGTACGTAGAAGACAAAATTGTTCAGAGAATTGGGAGAAATGGTCTGCAGAAAAAGGAATTCTATAGAACATGAAATAATTAGTACACAAAATTAAAAAAAATTATGCGTAATAGGAAGAAGCAGTACATATAAGAAATAATTCAATAGAATCAGAAATGGTACTCTGAGGTGATACAAATAAGAGGTATGCAAATGCAGTACACATAGGCGATACACAGAGGTGGTATGTAGAAAAAGTACATGGAGGCGGTATGCGGAGAAGGGGGTACGTTGAGCATGCACAGTACATGAAGCAGACGTGGTACGTAGAGTAGGCTCAGTACACGAAGCAGGCTCGGTGTGCAGAGCAGGCTCGATAGGAGAATAGGCACAGTCCATAGAAGCAGAGCCAGTATGCAAACACGGTATGTGGATGTGGTGCATGGGGCCAGTATATGGAGACAGATCACTGAGCTAGAACATGAAGGTGGTACATGGTATAAAAGCAGGGACAATACGCCGAGGAGAGACGATTTGTAGAGAGGTTATTCATGAACTATACCCGGTACATAGTCTACGGGGGAGCCAGGTGGTTCACATAAAGAATAAGAGAATAAGAAGGAGTGTGGCCAACATATATTCAAATATTTAGTACATATTAACTCTGATGATTCCAAGTTCACTGATTGTCAGTGTTTGAATAATAACATTGGTGTATGTGATTCTAGCTAAAGAAATCATAAAATTAGTGTAGCAGGTTGTTGTATTTAGAAGAAGATAGAAGATGAACTAGTGTAGTTGGTTTTTCACTAGATAAGAAGAGAAGGAAAGAATAATATTTCTTGACAAATACTTTTCAAGTAATCAATTTAAGAGAACTGAAATAATCAAGAGCATAACCTACCTTTTGAAGAAGGAAGAAGATTGTACTAGATGGAAGTATAAAGAACCATCAAGTGTAAGTGCATATTCTACTTTTTTCAAGTTTGAAGAGGATTATTTCCCTTCCCCCTATGAGTGTAGGGACTCACATTGGGAAGCAATTATCTCTTTCCCTCCTCCAAGTGTAGGGATCCACACTGGCTAGTGGATTGTTTTCCTAGTCAACCATTGTAACAATTATCAAATTATAATGGAGAATCCATGCATTGGTAATTACCATGCATGGAAAAGATGTAACCACACTTATTGAGTAGTGAACCTTGTAAAAATATTGGGTGCATATTTTTTCTACTTTCTATTATTTCATGAAATGGGGAAAAGAGAATAAGAGAATCAAGATCCTAACAAGTCAATAAGTACAAGGATAGAAATTTGTAATTAATTTAAAAGTCCCCAACATTGATTCATACCCTCTCAGTGTTAGGTATATCCCAAACTAGTCCTCCCACTTGGTATAAGAGGAATAGGTTCACCTATGTTGGATTATCTATAGTGATGAAATTATCTTTTGAAGACTTAAGTTTCTTTCCTGAGTTATCAATGAAGTGAAATTTTAGTGAAGATTCAGTTATCTTTGAGTGTAAGGCTATATCTAGAAATACCATGATGAATAGGAAAAAGAAGGATAATAGAATGCTGAAGAAGAAGTCCCTCTTATCTAAAGAAGAGGAAACATATGGATCTTCATATCTTTCTAACAAAGAAGACATATCCTACATGGAATGTAATGAGAGGGTGGATCATGTTTCCACCAAGAAGTTGTATAACTTTCCTACCTCAAGTGATCAAGAGGTGCATGATAGTAAATTTGAAATTAATTCTCATGATGAAAATGATAGCACAAGTGGTGATGATCAATCTACCAACTCTCAAGAGTTATCAGTTGATAGACTAAGAATGATTCTATATAAGAACCCCTGAAGAAAGTGCCTCACTAATTTTGGAGTATTTAAATTCATGCAAGAAGATATCACCCAACTAAAATAAGAAAACAATTTCTTGGAGAAGGAATTACAATAAAAAATTTGTGAATGTTTAAATATCTCCATACAAGTTGGATCCTTTGAAGCAACAAAGATAGAATTTTAAATGAGTTCCTAAAAATGGCTCAAAGAAGTTGAAGAAATGGAGGCAGTAAAAAAGTCTCTGGATGAGAAGATCCATGAACTTAAAGATGACCTGAAGAATAGCATTGAAGTTAAGGGTTTATATTTGGAAGAAAAATCCAAGAAGATCAAAGAACTTGACTCTTTGTTACAAAACAAAGTGAAGCTGCATAAAGATGAATTTAAAATATTAAATAAGGCTTTTGAAGAGAAGATAACTATGATTGAAGACCATAAAGTCATCCTAAACATGATATGTCTAGAATTGGAAGCTCAATTGACCAATCTTGAGAAGACACATATTGAGTATCCACAGAAGAAGAAAACTGTATCTGTTGGCACTCAATGTTCACTTGCAGATTCTACTATCAAAATAACTCCAACATGTGATAAGAATATCATGACTTCACTCCTTGATTGATCACAAGTATCTAAAAATAAGGTACCATCCATACTAACTTTTACTAATGTTTCTAAAATTATTTATACAAAAAGTACATGTTAGAAGAAAAATTATAAACAAGTATGGATGAGGAAAAGTGATGAGATACCTATCACCATGGCTAGGGTTAATATAAAGAAGACGATTGAAGATATCTTCCCATTTAAAGCACAAAATATCAACAAAAAGACTCAAAAAACTTATAAAAAAGACAACAAGAATTCAAGGTTTTTTGGTCAATGCTTGTGCTGTAAACGATTTTGGAATTGTGCACTGGATTGTTGGTAAAATCCCTTAAATGCAAAAGCACAGAGAATTACCACCTCAAGGGGGATAAATAAAAAAAGAAGAAGCCACATCCACTGATCCATAAGAATCTGTATACTGAAAACATATTTGAAATGTTAGATAACATTTTTGATGTATGCAATAGGAGTGGTCACATGAATGGTGCATGTTCATCTCAACAGGTACCCAAAGCTGATAAGAAAAGAAGATCACCAGAGCTTGATAAGAATAAAGAATCATCCTTGGGAACTTTCCAGGGGAATGTCGTAAAAAATAATTCTTCCAAGATGACTCCAAAGAAGAAAGATGGGAAGACCTTAGATTATAAATCCAAGAAGTTGAAGGGTTATGCATCCAAACGAATTACTAAAAAGGATGTCACTCAGAAGTCTCCATGTAGAATATCCAATCATGATGCCTCATTTTATAATGATGTAATAGTTACCCAGCCATAATATTTGGAAAGAATGAGGAAAATGGAAAATGCACAGGCTAAGGCTAGTATAATAAGCAGAAAGAATATTCTACATAAAGACAAAGAAGTCATGTGTGTGAGGTGCCACATGGCTGGTCATATTTTTATAAATTGAATTTCATTTATTCCATCCCAATAAGATTTCCTCAAGAAGATGAAAGTTTCACCAGAAGACTCTAGTGCTTTAAAATCTCTTGAAGAAATAAGATTTACACACAAATAGATAGAAGAAATATTAATGTCCACACAATCACAATCATCATTGAAGATTGGTTGTGAAAGTGTTAAGAATGAAGCATCTGGGTTGAGAAAATCATCTCAACCTTGTTGTTCACATTGATGGAGTAAGGAGGAACCACCTTTTTCCCTTAAATATTTTTTGAATTGTATTTGTTCATCTTATACAGGGAATTGAAGGTGAAGCAAGGTCTTAGGGGGAGAACCTGAGAATTAGTGATGAGAAGTGTTCCCTTAAGGGGGAGAAAAGATGAATAAGATTCCATAGTTATTATTTCAACTAGTATCCACTTCAGTTGGTATCAAATTCAATTAACTTGGAGATTTTATGAAGACCATGTCATTGGAAAAGGCATGTGATTTCTCAGTCTCTCATCCTTGGGTACTGAAAATAAATATCATTTATCAAAGGGTGAGTAACTGAGTTAATTAGTGGCATAAGAAGAATGGTAGTTCCCTAAGGTCACTTATCCTACCCATTGCACTTGAATATTTTTTTATCCATTTGTTGAAGTGAGTGTAGGAGTTTCAGGTTGATTATTTTATATCACATAAAATATCGTCATCCCAGAATGAAAGTGAAAGACCCTTTAAGACAAGTAAATGAGTTCACATTTCATAATTTATCATATCAGTGTGTAATGGAAAACTTTTTTGTCTAAATTAAAAACTCTTGTTTTATATACCAAGTATTGCTCAAGTAGACTTAGAGTGAAATGATTTATGTCAGATTTTTTTAGTATTAATTGATACAATTTTCCCATAAATTTTTTATTTATTGTCAATAAGGGGGAGAGAAGTGAAATTAAATATTAAGGGAGAGAAATAAGAAAAGGGGAGAGAGAAGACTCACATTGACACATTCATTTGAGAGAATCTTAAGGCATTGAAAACAAAATACAAAGTGGAAGATTGCTGGGACCACTTTGTGTATAAAGTTGTATTTGTTTTAAATAGTTGTCAATACTGGTAAAAATGAATAAGGATATCCAATGTTAATAATGAATGGTTAAAGTGATGATACTTTTAGAATTGTTATGGATTCATAGCATTGGATTCCACGCTTGGGAAATTCTCCATGATGTTGAATCAGACAATTGTATCACTGGTCCTATGTTCAAAATACATGTATCAATGGTGATACATTATTTACAACAATGGTGATAGTTGCAGTTTCATCCATTAAAGGATTAAGAGTTCTAGGGAATTCATATTCCAAAAATATTCTAATAAGAAGAGGAGGTCATGCAATATTTCATTGTTTCAATAAATCTATGGATGAACTTGAAAAACATTTAACTCTGAGTTTTATGAGAAAAATCAGATGATGTTTTTCTTATTTTTATTTCAAGAATATCATAAGTTTGAAGAAATTTTGATCCAAGACTTATGAGGAAAAGGGGGATAAAAGGTGATGCCAATCATATTCAATCTTGATTAGAAAGAATGATGTTTCTAGAAGACATGGAAGTTGCAGTACATTCTGTTGAAAATTTGATGATGCTAAAGGTGATCTGTCAAAGACTAAATATCACAAGAGATAAGGTTCATGATGGAAGCATATGACTGTAAAGTATCTTGGGTTTTCTTACCAAAGCTGATAATTAAGATGGCGTTGTTTCCTAGTTTTTTCCAAATATTTGGACCTCAAAATCAATATTTTGTTGTAGGAAATAGAAGGATTTCTCCATAAGAGTGAACAAGACGTGTAATGATGAACATGGACCACAAACCATGTATGGGAATGGTTTGAGGACCACATATGAGGAAGTGGGAACATATCATAGAGGAGTTCGCGAAACTGAAAAATGGTTCATGGTGGAAGGAGATGTGGTATTCTGAATGTCTCTTCATTGGTGGAAGAGATGAAGTACGTGGACCTGCAGAATTATGGTATGTGAAATTTCAATGGTATGCGGTAGAAACACAGTATGCAGTGAAGGTTCACAATTCATAGGAGGGTTGAATTATTCGATGGAGGTTTACAGTAAACAGAGGGAGTTCAGTATGCGGTGAAGATTGTCCCATATTGAAAATTTGGGTAAAAAATATTACCAAAATTTATGGAGTTATTTTCCTCTATAAGTAGTGCTAATCCCATTATTAAGGAGAGATAAATTTAATAGAAAAGATCATCACTGGTGGAAGAATTTATCTAACTCTGAAAGTGTTCACGAGGGAGAATTCTGTGAGGAGGTCAGTCTGCGGAAGAGATTTCACATATGAAGAAGTGGTATGAAGAAGATGAAACAATTCGTAGAATTTGGTGAAATGGTCCGTAGAAAAATGAATTCTATAGAACATGAAATAAGTAGTACAAAAAATTTAAAAACAGTATTCTGAATAGGAAGAAGTAGTATGCATAAGAAAGAATTGCACAGAAGCAGAAATAGTATGCCAAGGTGATACACGAAAGTGGTACGCAAAGGTGATATGCAGAGGTGGTATGTAGAGGAGGTACGCAGGGGCAGTACGTGGAGATGGTACATGAAGAAGGTGGTATACGGAACACACATGGTACACAAAGTAGACATGGTATACAGAGTAGGCTCAGTATGTGGAGTAGGCTCGATATGCAGAGGAGGCTCAGTATGCAGAGCAGGCTCATTCCACAAAATTAGAGGTGGTACAAGGACACGATATGAAAACGTGGTACATAGAGGTTGTATGAGAAGGTATACCATGGAGGCAGAACACAGAGGTGGTATGCGATGGAAAACATGGACAATACGCAGAGGAGAGATGATTTGTGGAGAGGTGACTCGTGAACCATACCTGGTAGATAGTTTGATGAATAGTAAGGTGGTTCACATAGGTAACAAGATAAGAAGGATTTTGACAAACATATATTCAAATATTCAGTCTATATCAACTCTGATGATGCCAAGTGAGATGATCCCTAGTGTTTAAATAATCACATTTGTGTATATTATTCTAGCTAAAGAAATAAGAAGATTAGTACAGTCAGTTGATTCACTAAGAAGAAGAAAGAATATGAACTAGTGTAGTTGGTTTTTCACTAGATAAGAAGAGAAAGAAAGAAGATAATTGGTTGCCTACCGATTTTCAAGTAATCAAGTGAAGAGAACTGGAATAATCAAGAACATAACATACCTTTTTAATAAGTAATAAGACTATCCTAGATGGTAGTATAAATAACCAAAAAGTGTAAGGGGATATCCAATTTGTTGCAAGTTGGATGAGGATTACTTCGCTTCCCCATCAGAGTGTTGGGAATCACACCAGGAAGCCGTTATCTCCTTCCCTCCCCCAAGTGTAGGGAGACTCAATAACTAGAGGATTATTTTACTAGTCAACCACTTTAACAGTTATCACATTATAGTGGAGAATCCATGCATTTGGAATTCCCATGCATGGAAAGGATGTAGCTGCTCTTATTGAGTAGTGAACCTTGTAAACATATTCTGTGAAAATTTTTACTGCTTTCTATTATTTTATGGGACAGGGAAAAGAGAATAGGAGAATCAATATCATAATAGGTCAAGAGTTACAGGTATAGAAAGTTATAATTGGTTTAAAAAATCCCCAACATTGAACCACCCCCTCCCAATGTTGGGTATATCACAAACTAGTCCTCTTAGTTGCAAGCAACCAAAATATCACTAGAAGCTGATTAGTGGCTAGAGTTTCCCATAGGTAATCTTGTTTATAGTATGAACCCTTTTACAAGGTAGTCCAAACTATTATTGATTTCGGATGGGAGATAGGTGCCAGCATTGATAAGGATCAGTTAAATAGTTGGTTTGATGGTAGAGGTGCCACTACCTAAGGCATATTTTTGTTGCATGTAGGGTTGTCTCTTGGGGGTGGTACCAACCATATCATCATGTCCCTCTAGGAAGGAGTATTTACTAGTGTCTCATGTTCAAGGGTAGTTTCACTCATCTATGGTTCATACGTCTATGTATCAGCAATGTTCTCACCATCTGAAAGAGGTATCCTAGACCATAATATCTATTCATTAACTTGGGTAGAGGTAGAGAGGGAAACTGGATGTGATAGAGATGGTTGTACCCTGAGCCCTTGGAAGGGGCCCAAAGCTTCCTCTTATTGCATGTACATACATAGGGCCCTAGGGATCTTATGGACCTTAGTATCCAATATGTAAAATTTTACCTATCAGGATCCTACCCCAAACTCTGGTAGTCGGGGTGGGAACATCATCACTATGTCATCTGTGTCCAAAAAATCTGAAATATTGACAAGTTTGACATTGACATGTTGTTTCCAAATATGTTTCCTTAGGAGATATTTTTCTCTCATCTTCCCCAGGATGGTTATTCAGGGTAGGGTACTTCTTAAGCATGGGGAGGACCATTGTGATAGTTGGTTGAAGCTTGGGGAGGACCCTAATGCTGGTCAAAGTGGAAATGGGGAGGACCTCTATGTTGAGAAGTGAGAGTACAAAGAAGTACTATGTAATGGTTTTTAAAATTTCACAGAGGACCTATAATTTATTTGGTGATGGTGCATGGAGGACCTCCTCACTACAACTTCTCATTAGAGGGCCCATAATGGATGTTGGTGGTTCCAATTATTGATAGAGTCAACCTGAGATGCCTATGAGGCAGTTGGGGTCTTGATCCCCATTGGAAAAAGATGGATCCCAATTTAAGGATCTAGTAAGATGCACATATAGTGGCAGGGGACGTTGGAGAAATAGAATAATATTCCCCTAGTTGGGAATTCTCTTAGACCATCCCCCGATATTGGAATTGGGTGGTTCAGACCAGGTATGATGAAGTATGGGTAAAGTCTACCTATTCCTCGACCTGAGTGACTAGTTGTTGCTAACATTGTCACGACATGGTGGGAGGAATCCACAGAGGCTCTAGGGTACAAGTCACAGTTGGGGTGACTCGGGAATCCCCCACATCCTTGGTGTAGGGGATTTATTCATAGTATTGCTCGAGGTGGAGATTACCAAATTAGTTTGTCGTGGGAATGAGGAGTGGTTTATCTTTGTATGACCCTTGGGGAAAGAGTTATTGGAATGGTGCTGACACATCTGGGTCATGAAGGGCCATTTCCCTAGAGGGATGGACCCCCTACCACTCATACTGACATACGAGGGTGTCAATGAACCTCCTTGGATGATTTCAAATGGTTATATGGGGCATGATCACTATGCATATAAAGTTGTGGGTGAAGAAATTTCCGAACATGTGGCTAGAGAATAGTCTTTTGTGATAGTTGTGTCAATTGGTTCTCCTTTCTCAGTGTCTGTGAGCTCTAGATTACTGATTTAATTATGTGTGATTACTATAAGGCACGTGGATTCAACTGTCAGTACATGTAAAGTGAAATTGATTCCCAATACACCAGTGGAATCTAATATTTCAAATATGGAGAGATATCTACGATGAAAATATCATAGAATGAGGATGCCCAACTTTTAACTGTCCTAATTTCTGGTGATTTCCATGTTGGGTCCACAATTTTTTTGGGTGGTACCTGGTTCTATATATCTAGATCAAGTGACATGAAAATATACTAATTCCCCAATGACACTAGTCCCTATGTTGAGGAGAATAGTTTCACATCGGGTTCACCATTTCTCTTTTTGATGCTTTTGTTGGGGCCCCTTATGGTGCATCGAATTGATGTATGCACATACTAACATGTTGTATCCCCACATTAATACTTTCCAAAGGTGGGAAGCTTTCATCCCTTTTAATGGTGATGTCTTCTCCTTGATCAAAACAAAATGATGAGATGTTGGTTCCTACTTCCATGGATTCCTCCTTGGAATTAGTCGCATAGTCTAGGTCTCTACTATAAGGTTAATTCATATTATTAGAACTCATTGTTGGTTACATATCTTTTTGGATGACAGATAATTACACTACTTCTATCTCAACATACTGATTTCATCTTTATAGGCAACAAACTTTGGTTTGGAGAGTAGTCACATTGGCTGTCACTGATAAGGTTTGGACACTGGGCACATTGGTCACATATATTCTTCTTCTTGGGAGGGAATCTCATGTGAACCATATTATGGTGAGGAACAAAATAAATCCCATTTTTATCATGAGGTAATGACTCTAAAGGAGTAAATATTCCAAGTATTTTTACCTCAGGTATCCCATACTAATGCATGGAGTATGCCTTTGGGGTTACGTAACCAGTTCAACATCCCATGGAGATGGATCGTGACATAAAGTTGAGATGAATTAGGGAATGAGTTTAATGTCTTATGGATATGTGAATAGGGTTAATTTCTTTTAGATATAGGATGGATGGATCAAAATTCCCCTTAGATGCAGATTCAAAGGTTGATCATAATGCCCCTTTAGATAGACCAGAGAGGTGTTTCCTTAAGAGTGACTATGACACACCTAGGTTGATGGGTGATAATTCCCCTTGAGTTGAACCCTATATGGATGGATCAAAATACCTCTTGTGTTGGATCTGAAAGGTTGATAAGAATACCCTTTAATATGGATCAATAAGGTGTGTCCTTAGGAGGGATGATTCCACATCTTGGTTGATATGTGAGAACTCCCATAGAGTTAAAAACTAGATGGCCAGATCATAATTCCCCTAGATACATATCTATAAGGTTAATTAGAACAGATATTGAGATGAATTAAGGAAGTGTGTCCTTAGGAGGGATGATTCGACATTTGGGTTGATAGGTTAGAACACCCCTTGAGGACAACCCTAGATGGTTGGATGATAATAAAACTTAATACAGATCCAAAAGGTTGATCAGAGTTCCCCTTGTGATGGATCATAGAGGTGTTTCCCTAGGGGGGATGATACCACACATGTGTTAATGGGTGATAACACCCCTTTAAGAGAACCCTGGATGTGTGGATCAAAACTCCCCTTGAGATAGATTCAGAAGGATGATCAGAATTCCCATTCAGTTAGATCAGGGAGGTGTATCCCTAGAAGGTATCCCCAGGGTTTACCATTGGTCAGGATTCCCCTTGAGGCAGACCCAAGAGTTTTATAAGAATTCCCCTTGAGGTGGACCTGGGAGGTACTTCCCTAGGATGGAGCACCTATGTTTACCATTGGTTGGAATTCCCCTTGAGGAAGACCTGAGAGGTTGATTAGAATACCCCTTGAGGTAGATCAGGGGGGTATATACCTAGGAGAGAGAACCTAAATTTACCATTGGCAGGGATGCCCCTTTATGTAGATGCACGAAGTTGTTTAGAATTCACCTTGAGGTAGACTAGGGAGGTACGTCCCTAAGAGGGAGAACATAAGTTTTCCATTGGTAAGGATTAATCCTCAGGGGTGAAATATATGTATCTTGTTAGAATACTAAGATCAAAATCTATGTAGTTTGATGCCAAAATTTAAGGCCTTCTGATAGGACCGATCCATGGAGTTTAACATCATGCGGTAAGGACACTCATTTTGTGAAAAGGAGTTTCAATGAGGGATGGTGTGTGTATTACACATTTAGATACCCATAGGACCCCATTCCATGTGACTTTTAGTGTTGTGGTGTTCAAACCATTTCAGTCATAAATAGATTATCTTATGCTTATCTCATAAGGTATGACTACAGTTTTACATCATGTTACAAGGATGTTTTTGTGTAGTTTGATGTCTTATGGCAAGGATATGTAGATATGAAATATTATTTCATGAATCTTGGATATGGGGGGACTCAGTTCTCTCACCTTGGGATTACATGACCATTTTTCATGAACCTTTGGGTGGTACATAGAGTTAGATATTCCAGGTTACAATGATGAGGAGGGTGGAAAATCCTGAGGTCCACATTAGTGTCCCCATTCACAAAAGAAACTGGGGTTAGAGTACCCATGTTAAGAAGTAGTAGGTAAGGTAATAGGTGCCTTAGAGGCATAGGGAACATCAATTAGGATACTTGGAAGTTGTTGAGAACAAGTTTGGAGAGTTATGCACAAGAGTTACACGATAAAGGTTCTCTATCACAAAGATAGGGCATTGATTCTCAAGGGGTTGGTGCATGAAATAATTGAGTCTACGTGTAAAATAGGGTTACATGAAGGATTTAAAGGTTGTACACAAACCAAGGTTTTATTCAAGTATATTATTTTGTGTTCACATGATCTACATTTAGGGGTATTTCACGAGGATAACTCCACCATGGTCCATTTCAATTTTGGACCTACAAGAGGTTTGTCCTGAAATATTCACTATCTTGGGTGGTCCATGTTGTTAAATGTCATGGATTGATAGTTTTAAATGCATTATATTGACACTTCATCTTCCATAGATCCTCCTCTAGAGTGGGGTGACCTTCTATTTATATCTAAAATCCTTGGTGGTAGGAGTGCACAATATTGGGAATGGAAGGGTCTTATGCGCAACTTCTCCCTTTTCATTGAGAGCATCATTGCACATGATTCCCTATTTGAAATCATATTTGGTTCAAAAAGAGGTCTCTTACACATACCGTTTATTTCTTTCACACAACCCTTATCTTTATTACACTTTCCTTGGTGATTTGGTTGGCCTTGGCGGAAAATATAAAAAATACCACCACCTTTGGCATGAAAGAAGTTTGTGTGAAAATTGTGTATCTCATTAAAAGTCACTAACACTTGTTCACACACACTCATCAGCCCTAGACTGGCCCTTTTGGGTGGTATATGTACTTAGCTCATCAAAATATGGCCATTTGAGGCTTTAGATTAATTATTGTTTCCAAAAATACAAAACCTTGTAAATATTGTATTAGTCTCTCTCTTATATTACTACTATACACATAGTGACATTTAGAGAAACTATTTCGTGGATCAAGAACTTTAAACAATATTTTTTTGGAAATTAAAAAAGTAAAATTTATAAAAATAGTGTACTATTGTTTCACTCCCCTCTCAGTGGTACCTAATAGGTTCTTGAACTCTACATTCCATAAAAAGAGATTCACTTCACTTGGTAATTTTGTAGGCTTAGAGTCCTTGCATTAGATCACAGGGGCCCTAAAATACCATGTCCTTTATGGTCTTCCCTAACCTCTGACACACACCAAGATCAAATAACATAATTTCCCTACTATACCATGTAATCCTCACTATTCCTAACTCAAAAATCCATCTTATGTCTAAAAAAACCTATAATACCACTATCTGATGACCCCCTCCCTCAAAAGGTAACCATCTTGGGATGAAAATAAAGGAATAATTATAATGACCCCTGAGATCCACCTCTAGTAGGACCCAGGTTGGTGACTAGCATTGAGGGTATATAAATCTGACATATGGAAGACATTATCCTCTCTATAAAATAGGATCAAAAGATAGAATAAATCAACCAAAAATAAACTCCGTTGAATAATATAAAGATAAAAATCTATAATATCACATCATACATGTAACTTCATAAAAATACAATGAAAATATTGAATAAAAACATCAAATAAAATCCTATGATAATAACTCAACAATATTGTCCACACCCAAGCAAGTAATGTCCATCCCAATTGCCAAATTCCTATTGAAAATTTAAAAAATAGGATGTATACTTGTTTTGTGAGCATAAAAGTATACTTAGTAGGATCATATGAAAATTCACACATGAAAATGTGAAAATATCACACTATTACACCAAAGAGAAAACAATAGAACCAAAAACTCATAAATAGGTCAACTAACCAATCCCGTCCTCACCATGGCATGATAATCAAATAATACATGCAAGTATAATAATATAATTTGAATCATATTGATAAAAGAATATCTCACATCACATTCACATATGGGTGAAACTCTCACACGCCAACATTGTATGTTATGGCACGCCCATCTCTTCCATATAATATTTCCCAAAGAAACATAGGCCATGACATCATATCTCACCTGAATACACATGGTCCATCACGTCACATGTCGCTAAAAGATAGTTGGGCCATCACATCACATGTCACCTGAAGACACCTGGGTCATCACATCATATCTCTTTTGAGGATACCGAGTCCTGAATAGTAGGGTATAGTGAACATGAAGTACATAAACCTCATTCCTTCCTCCTACCATGCATGGAATCTATTATGAACCACATCATCCTATTATAAAAAATAACCACAAGGGAACTATAAATTTAATCCATCACAACTCATGCATTATAATAATTGGGGCACTAAATGAAAAATCAATCATAACCCGTGAAAATAAAACATTCCTAGAAGAGAGAGTGGGGAAAATGGGTGGCCATCCATCTATCCTCACCATTAAGATGTTGGGAAAACAACCCTATATAACATTTGGGTTATGAAACATGGTGATCAATGTAGGTGGGTTATGTATAGAAATCCTAATGCTAATAAAATATATAATAGTCACACACATACATCCAATCCTACAAGTTTTTAATAATAACACCATTCCATTCACAACATCATCATAATGGTCTGACAACCTTTGTTACTTTCTTCCACCTCTAAATTCATAACAATAGATAAGCAAGACCCAACCCTAAATAAAAATTATATCCCACATTTCTTTTCAAATTAAACTAATTTCCAAATTTTCCCATTACCAATCAGTTTCATTTATCAACCCCATTCATTTAATATTTCATAACATCTATTTTAGACACACTTACCATTTCAATTATAAGTTCCACCATTACAAGAATTATTGAGTTTCACTAACTCCCATTTACCCATTCGTTCCATTTCATACAACTCATTCATTATATTTAAATCCATTTAATCCAAAGACCCCCCATCGTTTCCATAGTTCTCAATTAACCGCATCAAATACCAACCATTTTCACATCCATTATCAACTTTACATATTTAATTTAAACATCATCATCCAATTTTATATTTATTTATTGTAACACCCCAAGCTTCCATGATACACTTCTCTTTCAATAATGCAATAGCTTTCATTGTACGCAAGTTCGAGATTCTAATACACCGCGACCAATCAAAGTAGCAGTTATGAATAGTAATACCCACATTTTGAAATTATATATATTTTATATTTCAAAATGGACTTCATTTTTGTATTCGTAATATCAAAATTATCCAAAGTTGATTTTTTTGTAATTTTCTAAGAACTTCCAATTTTTTTATGAATAGTGAAAAATACTTAAAACAACTTTTTTAATCAAAATAGTTTATTGTGATAAATTATACTATTTAGTTGTTTTAAAGTATAATTATAAAATATTTTTACCATTTTATCCAATGGTGTCCATTAGAATTAATTTCACTTTGAAATTGGACATAAAGAATTTCCAATCTTTTAATATATATTATTTCTTAAAAACATGCTATTTGTTGTGACAGCGGGAATTAATTATAAAATTAATTAATGAAACATATATGTTTGGAATTTCATAAAATATAAATCATTTTTTAATTCGGAATATCAATTATAGCTTAGGGTAAAATTTTGGCATTGTTCTGAAAAACTTCAATTTTTGATGAATAGTGAAACCACTAAGTGGTAGTTAAATAACTGATTTTTCTTTTAAATGAAATATTACCACTTCTGTGATTTGATTTTCGAAAATCCGACATACATGGTTGTCATTAGGAAGTAAAATGTGGTTCAATGGGATTAAAATAATTTTTTGGTGAATATTAACTTTTAAGTTTAATTAATCAGGATTAAAGGTAATTAGTGAAATTTAAGGTAAAAATGGTATTATAAAAATATGAAATGACCTTTAAACTTGTACTACCTCTATTGGATGAGTAATGTACGACCAATAAAATCCATGGGTAAACTTGGGGACCCCATGGAGCCACTTTGGTAGGAAAATGACATTAAAAGCTTTTTATTTAATGTTAAATTAAAAATGTCACAAACATGAGTCGTTTTACTAAAACAATTTTTAAATGGGGTTATAAAAGTCATATTTTTGACTATAAATAATCATTAGAAATATAAAAATATTTCCTACATAATGATATTTTTTTATAATTTTTAGACATTAAATAAATTAAATTATTTATGACACCATGATGATGCAATGATTACCTCATTAATTAACGATTTTAATAAAATGGAAGGATAATGTAAAATCTAAGAATTACACTTGTCCAAAGCCTATTGGATGATAATTTTTAGAACCCTTATCACCTTATCCTCGAATTATATAAGTGTGGGACCTTTATAATCCGAAAATCATTGTATAATAAAGTAACATTTCATTACTTTCCAAGAGCGCCTCTCCTCTCCACTTATAAAAGGCCCCCACCACTACCACCTTACTCACACTTTCAAAGCCTTTTGCCTCAGACAAAATCTGACCAAATACTCTCCCAAATTACCCCCCTTACCCCTAGAAGCCTCACTTTGGGTAGAATTCTTCCCAAGGAAGCCTTTGGCTCAAATCAAAAGAGTTACCCGATTTTAAGGTAATGTCTTCTCTTATGTTATTTTGTTTTATTTTTCTTATCCAACCCCCTAAAATTTTTTTATTCATTTATTTTGTAACAACAACAGTATACTTAATATATTAGGATGTTGTTATAATAAGTATTCTAGCTACACTTACACACACCTACATCTAATGGTTAAAGAACATACTGTTTCTGTGATTGACGAAATACTGCCTCACGAAATGATGATTGTTCAATATTATTTTAACACCTCTAATGGTGGAAATTATGATGAAAATATTTTTATATATGACATATAATATGTATAATTTTTACTTAAGATTATGTATTTTTCATTTATTCCATACCTTTATGGTTTCCATTATGGGTAAACACGATATCTTCATTTTAGGAAGTGCGGACTACCGCCCCCTCAAAGTGATTTGAATCGTTAATGCCATACGTGGGATGTATAAAGAATGGAGTAAATGAAATTATATATGATATTATACTGTAATTATAATATACCTTTATATCATTATTATTTCATTAAATACGAAATAGAAATGAAAGTAGGGTTCATGCGTACGTACGGCTTACCGTCCCCATGAACGGTGCATTTCATTTCTTACCTCTAAACGTTATGGAATATTATAAATACATGTATATAATGGATATATATGATATATATGATATCTATATCATGAATATAATTCTGGATATAATGGATATTTCACCACATGAACAACTTGTAATTATAAGAATTCTATTTTTGACTCAAGTACCAAAGATCGACAAAACAACCGTTATTAACTTAAATAATTACATAATGCTCATAACATGGTAATAAGTGATATAAATAGAATAAAAAACTCTAAAAAGGTTCTTAAGAAATTATAAATTAACTCTAGTTTATTATTCAGGAGGTTAAAGAACGGTCGAGTCAAGACATGACGCAAGGTAAGGGAACTTCTTAACCCAATTTCCATTCTTTGGTTTAATCTTCTACATTCAAATTATTTCATGATATTATTATGTCATATCTTGTATTTTTACTTGATTTATGTGTACTTATAGTGAATACACATAATATCTCTATTTTATTTTAAAAAAAAATCTTTGTGAGGGACTTCGTCTCAATCTCCTTTCATTGAGGCATATTTGGTTTTATACACAACTTTCCTTTATACGGTGTATAAACCCCTTTGAATTTTATGTTTATTCAAAAGGGATCTTTTTATACGAAGTTTTTTACTAAACGACAAAAAAAAAGGAATGTTTTTCTTGTCGAACGTATGCGGAAACAATGACTTCTCCGCCGCCATGGCCATTATTTGGGTTTCGGCTTCCTCTACAAGCCATAACTTTTTTTAAATGAAAAATAAATACCAAGTTTTAATTTTCTTTTATTTTGGTATTGAAAATGGTTTTGATAATGTTTTTATTATATCAATGTGTTGTATTGATATCTTGTGATTGAAGTGTGGAAATCTTATGTTTCCTTTATGCGTGTTTTATGTGATACAATTATGTTATGGTTTATGATATGTTTAAACCTGTTCATTTGAGGAATGAATTGGACTTAATAAGTGACGGATGGAGCCCGCTATAGCTCCTCGATGCATCGGTAGGTCTCATGAGACAAACTAGTGTCTTGGCACGAGGCCTTGACAAAATCTTATTGTAGACTTTTCATGAGGCCTTGGCTACGTGGTTGTGATAGACTGACATTATGCATTCCATCATTATGAAAGTGGTTATTGATATTTCAGGTGATTATTCGACTAGTAGAATATCCATGTGAGTAAGTAAATGGAATTATTTCATTTTACTTTTTCCATATTATGCTAAATTTCAAGTTTAAAAGGCTTTTGTTTTAGTTATACATTGCCTTAAATGTTAATGTTTATTTATGAAAGATTCCGCTATATTGTTATCCTTACTGAGCATCTTAGCTCACCCCTTTCAATGTTTTAATATTCTCCAAGATGTGAATAAGTATTTTATGAATGACCTGCGGGGATAGTCAGAAGAGGATATGAGTGTGGACTATGGAGACATTTTTATTTTAGTTTTTCACTTTATGGTGTAATGTAAGACTTATGAATGTATCTAGTGTTTCCAAGGCTAATAAACTAATCGGTCTTTCGAGACTTGATCTTTTGTGATCATGCCTTTGTTACGAAATAATGTACCGACTCTGGGTAACTGGGGTCAGGGTGTTACAGTTGGTATCCAAGGCAGTTTAGTACTGACCTTGGAAGCTAGATTTAGATAAACTCTGATTAGAGCACATAGCCCAAAGATAGACTTTGAGGATTAGTATAGAAGAACTTCCTAGAATTTTGGTATTATAGAGATTTTGTGAGTTTTCAAAGCAATACATCCCTATCTGGATACGAGCAGGTAGAGGTGGCTCTGGAACAGATGTACCTAGGGGTAAAACCCGAAAACACCACTTTGACTAGACTCGAACGGGAACTGGTGCACAACAACGAGCCTTACTGCACTCTTGGTTACGACACTCCCGGGGGATATGCTTAGGATAATTCTCATTTTCTTTACAAACCACTATGAAGGGTTATGAGTATATACTTCCTCAAAGATTTTTTTTTTATGATTATGGATTATATCCATAAATAGTTCAATTTATGTTAAGTATTTTATAAGTATAGAATTATGTATTTTGATTCATAAACTAATCTAGTTTATGCCATTGTTTATAAATGGAACCTAGTGGAAGGAATGGAAACCGTATCAATGCACGCACTCCATGTAGGGATTGCCCTCCTATTCAAGATAATTATTGTGGAGTTGGAGATACAACTAGTGCTGATCAAATTATTACCATACTGGGACAACTCACTCAGGTTATGAATGATAACCTTACTCGTATAGAGCACCCTGATCCGCAATGTGGAGGATCAATGTTAGAACTCTTCATGAGGCAACAACCGCCAACATTTAATGGGGGTACAAATCCATTAGTAACTGAGAAATGGATAAAATCCTTAGAGAAAATATTCCATGCCTTGGGGAGTAGCGAAAGGGAGAAGGTTATCATGGAAGTTTACCACCTCACTGGAGATGCCGATCAATGGTGGTCATTGATTCAAAACACAGAGGAAGATGAAGAAGTATCAAGTATGGAGTGGAGGGAGTTTAAGGAAATTTTCTTAGAAAAATAATTTCTGCATGACCATCGAGCAGATATGGAAAGGAAATTTCTGAGTTTGAGGTAGAAGGAGGATGAGAATGTCGCAAAGTATGAGGCTAACTTTACAAGGTTAGCGAGGCATGTTGTAGATTATATACGTAACCCAATAAGTAAGATTGATCATTTCTTTGATGGGTTAAAACCATTTCTCCGTCGAGCTTTAGTATCACAATCTTTCTCAACATACAAAGATATAGTCTCATGTGCTATCAAGACAGAAAAGGAATTCTCTAAGTCATATGACAACAAAGTAAAGCAAGAGAAGAAGAGAACGGTGGAACAAGAGACAGATAAAGGGAAAAAGGGAAAAAATTATTTTCTATTATGTGATAATTGTGGGAAGAATCACCCTGGTACTTGCCTAAAAGGTATGGGAGTTTGTTATAAATGTGGAGAAAAAGGTCACCAGGCGCGTGATTGCAAGGGAAAGAAAGAGGCTATCAATGTCGAATGCTACAATTGTAGAGAAACGGGGCATTATGAAAATGAATGTCCTAAGCGTCAGGGAAACTAACCTCAGAAAAGGCCAAGGGATCGAGGCCAATCTTATGCTGTGACTACAGTTGAAGCGGAATAATTAATGTATTGGTGCCTTTGGACTCATGGATTATACTCTGGTTGTTAGAATAATGTGATATATATATAAGGATTATACTGCAGTACTTGTTGATTTCATTAAGGTTTTAATATGATGAAGGTAATTATATTTTTGTATTTGACAATAAGAGAAACTTTACCTTGTTTGAGGAATCTGATGATACAATTGATTTTGGAATATAGAGACCTTATAGAGAAAGTCTGGACAGAGGTATTTTGGATAACTGTAAAGGTTGGAATGGATTAAGTTGAACCTTGGATAATATTGTTTAAGGTTAAAAAATTTCTGAATATTACTTTTGGAATATTATAATACTATATTTTTAGGAAAAGGACAACCTGCAGGTCGGGGGAAAACCCGTCGCGTCGGACAAAGATGCAGGAATCGAACCCATAACCATAGTGCGACAGGCCTTTATTACCTACCACTAGCCTACAGGAAGTCCCTGGTTATTAAAAAATAGTTTTACTAATCTAAATGGTATGTGTTAATATTTGGAACCTTATACAATTAGGATAAATAGAATATTTTTGAGTTCTATTACCTTTTAGAGTGAAATATGGGTTTGTGGTAAAAATTTATTAAATAATGAAAGTATACATAACAAGTATGTAAATTACTTTACGTTCTTAGTAAATCTCCTAAATAAATTCTTCAACTTTATAAAAGGTAACTTAAAACAGAAACGTTGCCGGTTAACTTTTCCAACTGAGGATTCAATGACCGTTTAACCAATCACAAGTTTGTGATTTTCTTATGGTTAACTTTCTCCTAATCTAGTTTTCTACAACTCTCCATCATACCTAGATGGTTTGTTTTTCTTCTATATCCATATTTTCATATAATCCTAGTATAGGCTATCTCGGGTGACCTTTGTACTTATCTTTCTTTCTTTTAAAGTTATATTTTTATTAACCTCATTTCTGATGTGGGTTTTCCGCAAAGGTATTTTATATTTTCAACCTTTTATTTTCAATGAAAAATTTCAAATTGTGAGGACGCAATTTATTGAAGGAGGGGAGAATGTAACACCCCGAGCTTCCACGATACACTTCTCTTTCAATAATGCAATAGTTTGCATTGTACGCAAGTTCGAGATTCTAACACACCGCGACCAATCAAAGTAGCAGTTATGAATAATAATACGCACTTTTTGAAATTATATATATTTTATATTTCAAAATGGACTTCATTTTTGTATTCTTAATATCAAAATTATCCTAAGTTGATTTTTTTTGTAATTTTCTGAGAACTTCCAATTTTTTATGAATAGTGAAAAATACTTAAAACAACTTATTTAATAAAAATAATTTATAGTGATAAATTATACTATTTAGTGGTTTTAAAGTATAATTATAATATATTTTTACCATTTTATCCAATGGTGTTCATTATAATTAGTTTCACTTTGAAATTGGACATAAACAATTGTCAATCTTTTGATACATATTATTTCTTAAAAACACGCTATTTGTTGTGACAGCGGGAATTAATTATAAAATTAATTAATTCAACTTATATGTTTGTAATTTCATAAATTAGAAATCATTTTTGAATTCGGAATATCAATTATAGCTTAGGGTAAAATTTTGGCATTGTTCTGAAAAACTTCAATTTTTGATGAATAGTGAAACCACTAAGTGGTAGTTAAATAACTGATTTTTCGTTTAAATGAAATATTACCACTTCTGTGATTTGATTTTCAAAAATCTGACATACATGGTTGTCATTAGGAAGTAAAATGTGGTTCAATGGGATTAAAATAATTGTTTGGTGAATAGTAACTTTTAAGTTTAATTTATCGCGATTAAAGGTAATTAGTGAAATTTAAGGTAAAAATGGTATTATAAAAATATGAAATGACCTTTAAAATTGTCCTACCCCTATTTGATGAGTCATGGCCGAACAATAAAATCCATGGGTCAACTTGGGGACCCCATGGAGCCACTTTGGTAGGAAAATGACATTAAAAACCTTTTATTTAATGTTAAAATAAAAATGTCACAAACATGAGTCGTTTTACTAAAAAAAATTTTAAATGGGTTCATACAAGTCATATTTTTTACTATAAATATTAATTAGAAATATAAAAAGATTTCCTACATAATGATATTCTTTTTATAATTTTTAGACATTAAATAAATTAAATTATTTATGACACCATGATGATGCAGCGATTACCTCATTAATTAACGATTTTAATAAAATGGAAGGATAATGTAAAATATAATCATTACACTTGTCCAAAGCCTATTGGATGAGAATATTTCTAACCCTTATCACCTTATCCTCTAATTATATAAGTTTTGGACCTTTAGAATCCGAAAAGCGTTGTATAATAATAAAGTACCATTTCATTACTTTCCAAGAGTGCCCCTCCTCTCCACTTATAAAAGGCCCCCACCACTACCACCTTAATCACACTTTAAAAGCCTTTTGGCTCGGCCAAACTCTACCCAAATACTCTCCCAACTTACCTCCCTTACTCCTTGAAGCCTCACTTTGGGTAGAATTATTCCCATGGAAGCCTTTGTCTCAAATCAAAAGAGTTACCCGATTTTAAGGTAATGTCTTCTCTTGTGTTATTTTGTTTTATTTTGATTATCCAACCCCCTAAACTTTTTTTATTCATTTATTTTGTATCAACACCAGTATCATAAATATAATAGGATTTTGTTATAATAAGTATTTGGTCTACACTCACACACACCTACATCTAATGGTTAAAGAACATTCTGTTTCTGTGATTGGCAAAATACTGCCTCACGAAACGATGATTGTTCAATATTCTTTTAACACCTCTAATGGTGTCCATTATGATGAAACTATTTTTATATATGATATATAATATGTTTATTTTTTACTTAATATTATGTATTTTTCATTTATTCCATACCTTTATGGTTTCCATTATGGGTAAACACGATATCTTCATTTTAGGAAGTGCGGACTACCGCCCCCTCAAAGTGATTTGAATCGTTAATGCAATATGTGGGATGCATAAAGGATGGAGTAAATGATATTATATATGATATTATACTGGAATTATAATATACCTTTATATCATTATGATTTCATTAAATACGAAATAGAAATGAAAGTAGCGTTCATGCGTACATACAGTTTACTGTCTCCATGAACGGTGCATTTCATTTCTTACCTCTAAATGTTATGGAATATTATAAATACATGTATATACTGGATATATATGATATATATGATATATATATCATGAATATAATTCTGGATATAATGGATATTTCACCACATGAACAACTTGTAATTATAGGAAGTCTATTTTTGACTCAAGTACCAAAGATCGACAAAACAACCGTTATTAACTTAAATAATTACATAATGTTCATAACATGGTAATAAGTGATATAAAAAGAATCAAAAACTTGAAAAAGGTTCTTCAAAAATTATAAATTAACTCTAGTTTATTATTCAGGAGGTTAAAGAACTGTCGAGTCAAGACATGACGCAAGGTAAGGGAACTTCTTAACCCAATTTCCATTCTTTGGGTTAATCTCCTACTTTCAAATTATGTCATGATATTATTATGTCCTATCTTGTATTTGTACTTTATTTATGTGTACTTATAGTGAATACACATAATAGATCTATTTTATTTAAAAAAAATCTTTGTGAGGGACTTCGTCTCAATCTCCTTTCATTGAGGCATATTTGGTTTTATACACAACTTTCCTTTATATGGTGTATAAACCCCTTTGACATTTACATTTATTCAAAAGGAATCTTTTTATACGAAGTGTTTCACTAAACGAAAAAAAGGAATGTTTTTCTTGTCGAACGTATGCAACGACAAGGACTTCTCCACTGCCATGGACATTATTTGGGTTTCGGCATCCTCTACAAGCCATAACTTTTTTTAAATGAAAAACAAATACCAAGTTTTAATTCTCTTTTATTTTGGTATTGAAAATGTTTTTGATAATGTTTTTATTATATCAATGTGTTGTATTGATATCTTGTGATTGAAGTGTGGAAATCTTATGTTTCCTTTATGCATGTTTTATGTGATACAATTATGTTATAGTTTATGATATGTTTAAACCTGTTCATATGAGGAATGCATTGGACTTAATAAGTGACGGGTGGAGCCCGATATAGCTCCTCGATGCATCGGTAGGTCTCATGAGACAAACTAGTGTCTTGGCACAAGGCCTTGACAAAATCTTATTGTAGACTTGGAACGAGTCCTTGGCTACGTGGTTATGATAGTCTGGCATTATGCATTCCATCATTATGAAAGTGGTTATTGATATTTCATGTGATTATTCGACTAGTAGAATATCAATGCGAGTAAGTAAATGACATTATTTCATTTTACTTTTTTCATATTATGATAAAGTTCAAGTTTAAAAGGCTTTTGTTTTAGTTATACATTGCCTTAAATGTTAATGTTTATTTATGAAAGCTTCTGCTATATTGTTATCCTTACTGAGCATCTGAGCTAACCCCTTTCAATGTTTTAATATTTTATAGGATGTGAAGAAGTATTTTATGAATGACCTGTGGGGATAGTCAGAAGAGGATATGAGTGTGGAATATAGAGACATTATTATTGTAGTTTTTCACTTTATGGTGTAATGTTAGTCTTATGAATGTATCTAGTGTTTCCAGGGCTACTAAACTAATCGGTATTTCGAGACTTGATCTTTTGTGATCATGCCAATGTTACGTAATAATGCACCGACTCTGGGTAACTAGGGTCAGGGCGTTACATTTATTTACATCCCCAATCCATTTACATATCAATAATTTCATAGGTACCTGGCATCTACCAAGATAAATGAAATTAGAAAAAACCATTTTCAAAATAATTACATATTTTTGCATCACATATTTCTTCCACAATAGCACAACCTTTACATCAATTTCAAAAGAAAGGGGAACCCAATAATTTATTTCATAATAATCAATATTAATTTCAGCATGCGATAACAATTCAACTCCAATTATTTGAACTTTAAATCACCAGATTACAACACCGCATGCAATCCCAAATTTTCATGTTAAATAAATATAAACAGTATTAATTTTATTATTGTGATAATTTATCTCTCCAGAAAATTTTAATATTATATAAATGAACATATGAACTTCTTATTTACACACAACTAGTTAAATTTTCATTGTTATGGGTTTTAATTATATTCATGTGAGGTTATTTCCAGAAGTATATACATTAGTAATCCACAACATATTTATAGCATCAAACAAAATTTATAATCAATATCATCCAACTCATAACGAGGGAAAAGAAAAATAATGAAATAAGGAAAGAACATTAAGATTGTACATACTATCTTCCTAATCAATAAAAAAGGAGGATCACTCCCTCTTGTTACAGCTAGAAGAATTATTAAGGATCCCTTATATGGTATTTTTCCATTCTAATTCGCTACACCCAAAATGATAGATGAGGGAGAAATATTTCTTTAATATAGAAAACATATTTCTGGAACCAGAAGACATGTTTCATGATTCGTAGAGGACTTAAAAACCTTGAAATTCAAGGTTTTGGGGTCACTAGAACATAAGAGAAGTAAAAAAAGACTCAAACTAGGGGACGTAACTTGTTTTTATAATTCCTAGATATCTTTCTTGGATACTTTAGAAACTACAATTTTTTTTATTTTATTTCACATTTAACAAGTTCTTACTAAAAACATAATTATGACCCATTTAATTCCTTTAAATATGCTGGATATATTTTAAAAGTGTCAATAGAAATAAAAACAATGATTTTTGGATTTTAAATCATTTGAAAACACATTACAGGTCAAAGGAAAATAGAAAAAGAGGTTTCTATACATAAAAATGTACCCTTATTTGAGAAGCATGGACTGGGTATGGGTAACATGATCAGACCCTTACATAGCTGGTTACCCTTACACAACATCATAGAGCAACATATGGGTAACTTGTTCTTCCATTACATGAGAAATGTTCTACCCTTACACAGACTTCAGAAACTCTATGGTTTGTTTACCTAGGTACCCTTACACAGGTTGATTCCCTTATGTAGGTATACTTATGAGACCATTAAAAACTAGGTATGACCTATAAATTGTGCATAAAATGAGAGTTACTTTTAAATAACTGACCAATTACCATTATGTGATGAGGAAATAACTTTATGTGAGCATCATTACCCTTACAGAACTCACAAAATTTATAACGTCCCAACTTTAATCAGGTATGAACTATTTTAAATTTTGTTGTCTAATTCTTCAAAGCGACCCAGGGCCCGTGTCTGCACACCCCACTATGGGTCCCAGGAAGCTATTTAAATTAATTAAATAACTACATGGGATTTATGAAAAATGATAGGTCATGCTTTAGCGTGGTGTTTGGGATTAAAATAATTAATTTAGGATTAAAAAGAAATAAGAAGTGATTTAAATAAATTTAAAAGAAAGCAAGAAGGGATAAAAAGTGATTTAAAAATAAAATAAAAAGAGGGTTATAGAAAAAGTAAAAAAATTAAAGTGGGAGACTACCATTTTTATTATTTTTATCTTCCTAATTTTTTCAATTCTTTTTATTCTAACTATTTTTCATTTTATTTTACCTTTTTCTTTTCTTTTATTTTTCTCTTATTTTTTGTTTTTTTTTTATTTTTATTTTTTTCCTCCACTCTTCCTCTCCTCCCTCTCACGTCATGCCTCCCCCTCTCCCAAGGTGGTGCACCACCTTTCCCACTCTTTGGAAGACCATTGTGCCTCAATTCTTCATCCATTTTCTTCACCATCAGGTGTGCTATAAACCTTAAGGTAAGGAAAATCTTACTCATATGGGATCACAGAGTTTCATTGAGTATCCTTCATGTAGTCTGCCGCAAAAGGATTTTACCCTATTTAGGGGTTTTTCTAAAATCATTTGTTTTATTCCATTTTAGGTCTAATAAAAGACAACCATGGATCATAGTATCGTTTGTGACCATAATATAGGGTGTCTACTCACTTTTCCTCTACTTCATTGAGATTTACAAAAACACACGGTTGTGTCATTCTTCGGTGCATATCGAATTTGTGCAAATTCACCCAATCTGTTCAATTTAATTATTCCGCTTAATTTTTGCAGCCATATTTATCATAAATTAAATTTTTTAAAGTTTTGAAACAAGTTTGGACACCCCTTTGGGTGTTCTGATGTGGTTGGTATAAATTAATTTATCCTGAGCTTTTAATTTATTTAACATCATGTATTGCATGGACTTTTTTTGTTGTGTTTAAACTAAAAAAATATTTTAGAATAATTATGAACCTTGAATTGTTGGATTTTTGGTAGTTGATTGTTATGAATTATTTATTTATTAAAAATTACATTTATCTTCTTGTGCTCATACGGTATCTTGCCTCATTAAGTCTTGCACTACAATTTTAAATTAATAACTTGTGTTGTACGGGTGTATCTACTTAGATTTCAATATGCAATTACATATGCATGATATATCATATCCACATTATTCTTATTATAGGTACTTCCTTTAAACTCCTGACTCAGGACGAAGTAGGTTATTAGGGATGGGTGCCATTGGGAGCCCGTGCCAAATTATTTATTTTATTGTGCTTAGTTAATTATATTCATTTATTATATAATGACATACAAAGTTTTATTACTATACAAAATGGAAAGTTTTAGACACTATGGGTACTGACCTAATGGGACTTAATCTCACAACTTTATCAGGCATCATTGACACCCCGGTAGATTACATGCTTGTAGGTGTTGAAAAAGGGAAGAGTGCTGCTTCTGATGCTTGATTTTTCTTTCTGATTAGGATGTAGACTAGGGAAGGGGACCAAGCCTTTCTTGTGATGCAGTTTTTGCACTTTGTGTCTTTTATTAGTTGATAGTATTCTTGGGTTTCTATTTTCCATGCATTTAGTTTAGATAGACATCATATCATGACATTGTTTTGTGATTTTCCACACATGATTCTTATTAAGTTGGATTATTCATATTACTTCTACTACAATTTATTCACTTATATGCTTCTAATATTTATTATTGTTTGTTGTTTACTTCTACTGTGATAATACCTATTACCTATGTGGGCATAGTCTCCCCCACGAACATGAAAAAGTCCCTCGCTGCTAGTTGGCAGCCTCTGGTGTTCAGCGAGATTCGCTTGAGGTTATGTGGATAACCCATTTCGGGGCACCCTACAGGTGGCTCCTGGGATGGGGACACTATAAAGTGGTATCAGAGGAATTTTATTCTTTGTCTAACTTTTTGGGTTTGAAAGGAGACTAGGATATAGTAATTTGGAATGTACCCGGTTCTTGGATGTAGCTAAACCATGTATAGGGGAAACCCAAATTCTTGGGTTGGGATTACAGTTATTGATTATTCCAGTTATTGTTGATATTATTTCACCATTGGGCGACTCACTTGTTTTTCATTGTTATTTGTGATGGAATTGTTGAGATAAAGGGTTTTACCATTGCAACCTGATGATATGAGGGCAATACATCTCATGCATCATATTAAGAACCATAGGATTTAAATAACATGCATATTTCTATGCCATATCAACTTCTAGTGTGCATTACCTATTTTCATGTAATTTATGTTGTGCCAAGTGGTAAATTTTTTTATGATGGGTTGTTAAATATAATGTTGTGATAGTCTGTTAGATGTGAAACTAACTTAACCTGGGAATGGGCAGTAGACCTTGTTTATTAATCCTTCTATGTTTTCTATTTCATATCAAAACTCAGTGCTTAAAGTGGGTTATCTGTTGTGTGGTGCTCAGAGGGAGGCCATGTACCTAACCTATTTTTTCACCTTACCTGTTCTCCTCATATTCTTTACCTTTTTATATAAAGGTGTGTATTTGGTTGTGTAGAACAATGTCACTATGTATTCTTCGTGCCGTGACTTAGGAGAGTGGAAATGAGCACATTCCAGAGATGGTGGGTCCTGAACCACCAGTGGTACCTCTTGTAGTGCCTCCTATGGTGCCACATCCTTCTGATCTTCTGAGGGATCCTAATGCTCAATTCATATATAGTATCCTTAGGTTTATGAATTCAGTTCAGAGTATCCATAGACCTGCCCCGTCTATGGAAGACCTCACGTGTGACTCTCTACAGTAGCACCCTCCCACCTTCTCAGGGTGTGGATTCCCTCATACTGTTGATTCATGGATAGAATCCATAAGGTCTATCTTTCACCACCTCGAGACGCTTCCAGAATGGAGGATCAAACTGGCAGTCTACATGTTTCTTGACTCTGCCCAGCATTGTTGGGATTTTTTTCTCTCAGGCTGAGTAGACTAGTGACATGGTTTGGGCTGACTTCCAAGCAGATTTGTACGATCACTTTTTCTCATAGACTATGAGAGATGATTGTTCATGAGATTTCCCATATCTTCCACAGGGCTATATGATTGTGTTAGAATATTCTAATCATTTCACTGAGCTTCATCATTTTCCCCCATATTTGACTGGAGATTTGCAAACTACTGTGAGACATTTTGAAGATGGATTTTACTATACTATCCGCTCGTAGGTGAACATCTTCCATTTTACCACTATTACATATATCTTAAATCAATCACTAATCTTGGAGTGAAATGTTAGGGAAGAAAAATCAATGATCTAGGGAAGTTTAGTTTTGATACAGGGTTATGGATCTTCTGGTAGTAGGAAACACCATTTTAAAAATGCACGTGGGGAAAATACCAGACAAACATCACGTTTTGATAGATCCTTCACTTGTTATCTGTGCGACAGAGATGGTCACAAGAAGCCATAGTGCACAAGATACCCAAAGCAGTGTTGAGATTACAGCAAGATGAGTCACCTTCAACGTTTCTACCGTTCCTTCTTTTCAACATATAGTGGGTGGGGATCTGCACCTGCACCTCTGTCTAGTATGGGATCTATGACTCCATAGTAGGATGAAAGTTATTTTTTCACCAGTCGATCCGGCCGAGGTAATGGTGGAGTTCATGGTCGAGGAAATCAAGTTCCAGATTATCATCGTCAATAGACTGGAATTACTCAGGAAAACTAAGAATCATCTTAAGGTTGTGGTTCAGGTCTCATGTACGCAGTGCAATCAGCACTACAAGAGAAAAGTGTAGGACTATCTATGGTTCGAGGTACTATTTTAATAGCATCTACTTTAGTTTCCACTCTTTTCGATACCATCACATCACAATCCTTTTTTATCTACTACTGTTGTTGATAGTCTTGGTTTTCCAATTGAGTACCCCTACGACGTCATGTCTCTGAACACTCTGCCTGGAGTCAAGATATAGGGAATACGCCAGCTCCAAGAGTGCCCCCTTGAAATAGGTGGGTACTGTTTTGTTTGGAATTTTTATATCCTTGATATGTGTGGCATTGAAGTCATTCTTGGTATGAATTGTCTTACTCCTTATCGTGCTCGATTGGATTTATATCATCATTGGGTGTCCTTTACATTCCATGAGAGTGACACATATCTATAGATTGGGGAATGGGATATACAGGTAGATCGAGCTAAGCCGAAATATGTGGGGCTGGGTAGAGTGACATCTCATTTAGAAAGTCTCTTCACGAGTGATCAGGGAACACATGTAGTTGAATTCCCTCAAGTTGTGGATCTTTTTAGGGATGTATTCCCTAAAAATTTCTATGGCTTACCTCTTATGATGGACGTAGAGTTCACTATTGTGCTCGTGCCTGGTGTGACACCAGTGTCTATTCCTCCTTATAGGATAGAACCTATCAAGCTACAGGAACTCAAAAAGTAGCTTGAATACCTCGAGGATAAGGGTTTCATCAGACCTATCACATTTCCAGGGGGTTCAAATGTTCTTTTTTACAATAATAAATATGGTACCCTTAGGTTATGTGTGGATTATTGTCGACTCAACCTGCTCACGGAACAGAATAAATATACATTGCCTTTTATAGATGATCTATTTGACCAACTCCGGGGAGAAAATGGTTTCTCCGAGATTGATATGAGGCTGTGAAATCACCAAGTGCATGTGTGACCATCTAACATACCATGTAAAACATTTTGATGTAAGTACGATTTTAACAGGTATCTAGTTATACAATTCGCACTTAAAAATTCATCGACAGTCTTCAGGGCTATGATGAACCGAGTTTTTTACCCATATATTGATTCCTTTTTGTTAGTATTTATAGAATTTTTTTTGTGTATTCACGTTCCATACATGACCATTCAATCTATCTTGAGATCGCGCAGAGTACACTAAGAGATAATAAACTATACCCTAAGATCAGAAAATGCCACTTCTGGATTGATAAATTTCACTTCTTGGGTAATATTATTTCTTTAGAAGGAGAATCAGTTGACCTAGGATAGGTGAGCACTGTAGTTTCATGGGAGAATCCCAAGACTGTATTCAGAATCCGCAGTTTATTGGGGATTTCTGGATATTACAGGAATTTTATCCAGGATTTATCGTGCTTAGAAGCGCCTCTTACGACCCTAAATAAGAAAGGTGTACAATTCATCTGGTAAAAAACATATGAAAATTCTTTTCAGGGGTTGAAAGGAAGACTACCCTCAACCTTGATCCTAATTTTTTTTGAACCAGGTAAAATATATACTATTTATTGTGATGCGTTAGGAATAAGGTTGGGTGCAGTTTTGATACAGGGTGATCGAGTCATGGCTTATGGATCCCTCCAGCTGAAACCTCACGAGTGAAACTATCCTACACACAACCTTGAGTTGGAAGTTGCGGTTCATGATCTATACTATTGGAGACACTAATTTTTGGGGGAAAGGTATGTTGTTTACATGGATCATAAAAGCTTAAAATAAATCTCCACTCAAGTAGAATTGATCTTAAGGTAGTAGAGATGGGTCGAATGCTTGTAGTCGTTTGACTATGAGCTTGCTTATACCCCTGGTAAGGGTAATGTCATGGTAGATTCTTTGATCCCCATGACTCAAACAAAATATGTCTAGGCAGCCAACAGTGAGTGGAAGATGATGGCTTTTTTTTCTGAGATGCATCTGGAGGTTCAAGAATAGTGTGGGAAACCCATTCTAGCCGTTCTTACAATGACTTCCTCTCTTATAGAGAAAGTCTTTAAGAAAAAGTTGACTAATCCTGATTGGATTTTTTAGGGAAAACATTACAGGAGAGAACCGACCTACTGGTTGGGTTGTTGATGGTAGTGAAACTCTCCTTTACCACGGTTGTGTATGGGTAACTTCAGGTATACGTGAAGAACTGATAAAGGAATATCACATCTCTTTTTGGGTAGTTCATCCTGGTCTTACCAAGATTTACAAAGACATGTGTTGATAGTACTGATGGCCTAATATGAAAAGACAGATAATGGGTTTCATCACTCGGTGCACCACCTGTCAACAAGTGAAGGCAGATCACCGGTGACCTACTCGACTCCTACAGCCTCTATCCATTCCTAAATAGAAATGGAATGACATCACCATGGATTTATTTATAACATTTACAAGATATCCTAGAGTCCACAATTATGTATGGTTAATTGTCGATAGGTTGGATAAGGTTTCACACTTCTTAAATATCCAAGATAACTTTACAACTGATGAGTTGGGAAGGTTTTATATTCAGGAGATAGTGAGACTTCATGGAAAACCTCGTTCTATTGTCTCGGATAGAGATGTTTACTTTACTTCGTAGTTAAGGAAAGGGTTACAAAAGGATCTAGGTTCACAGGTACTTATGAGTACTGTATATCACCCTCAGACAGATGGGTAGTCTGAGAAAAATATACGAGTGTTATAAGATATGTTACAAGCCTATATCCTTGATTTTGGAGGTTTTTGGGAGAATCATATACCTCTTATTGAGTTTACCTATAATAACATCTTCCAAGAGACAATTCAAATGGATTCATATGGGCCCCTCTATGGTTGATAGTGTCATTCGCCTTTATACTGGCTCAAAGCAAGTGAAGTAGCTCTATTTGGTCCTTATCTATTTCAGGAGACTTCTGAGCAAGTTTATCTGATTTAGAAGCATATGAATACATCTCGGTCCAGACAAAAGTCTTATACTGATCATCGCCACAGACCTCTAGAGTTCGAGGTGGCGCATCAAGACTTTATGTGTGTTTCTTGGAGGTTGGGTCACAACTAATCAGAAGATATGGAAAGTTATCATCAAGATACATCAGGACATTTGAGATAGTAGAGAGAGTTGGGATGGTAGCCTATCAGTTACTACTACCTCAGAGGTACCGTGTCATGCACAACGTTTTCCATGTATCTGAGCTCCGAAAATATCATCCAGACCCATCTCATTATATGACCCTAAAGACATCTACCTTATGGAAGATGAATCCTTTATGGAGAATCCGATCTATATCTTCAACTGTTTTACAAAAGTTATCTGAGGCAGGTTAGTCCCTTTGGTCTGGGTGTTATGGAAACACAGATGCTTTTAGGATGAGACCTGGGAGTGAGAGACAGGTGGATGTGTGTAGTGGCTAGAACATTTCTCTGATGACGTTCCACTACCCTCTAAAGGGAAACTCGGGGATGAGTTGTCTTAAGAGGGGGGGTGGGGGTTGTAAAATCCCAACTTTAATTAGGTACAGATCGTTTTAAATTTTGTTGTTTAATTCTTTAAAGTGACCTATGGAGTGCGTCTGCGCACCTCGCTGCGGATCTCAGACAACTATTTAAATTAATTAGATAACTATATGGGATTTTTGGAAAATGTTATGTCACACTTTAGCGTGGTGTTTAGGATTAAAATAATTAATAAAATATTAAAAATAAATAAAATATATTTAAAGAATATTTAAAAGAAATAAAGAAGGGACAAAAAAATATTTAAAAATAAAATAAAAAGGGGGTTATGGAAAAAGTAAAAATAATTAAAGTGGGAGATTACCATTTTTATTATTATTTTCTTCATTATTTTTCCATCCCTTTTATTCTATTCTATTTTTTATTTTATTTTCCATTTTTATTTTCTTTACTTTTTCTATTATTTTTTCTTTTATTTTTCTTTCTTTTATTTATTTCGTTTTTCTCCTCTCTTCTTATCCTTCCTCTCACGTTGTGCCTACCCCTCTCCCTAGGTGGTTCACCACCTTGCCACCTCATCGGAACACCGTCGCGCCATTGTTTGTCGTTCGTTTTCTTTTCCATTAGGTGTGATGTAAACCTTAAGGAAATTCTAATATTACGCATTTGGAATCGTAGAGTTTTGTTAGGTATCCTTTGTGCAGTTTTCCACAGAAGTATTTTACCCTATTTTGGTGTTTTTCTAAAATCATTTGTTTTTATCCTTTTTAGGTCAAATCAAAGCAAAAAATGGATCATATGATCATCTTCCACCATAATAAAATATTTCTACTTGATTTCCCTCAGTTACATTGTGATTTATAAAAACCCATGGTTGCGATGTTCGTCGGTGCCTACCGATTTAAGGAAAAGTCACCAAATCTTTTCAATTTAATTTATCCGTGTAATTTTTATAGCTCTATTTTTATAAATTAAATTGTTTAAATTTTTGAAACATATATAGACACCCCTTTTGTTGTGCTAATGTGGTCAGTATAAATTACGTTAGCCCAAGATTTTAATTTATTTAACTTCATGTGTTGCACAACCCTTTTTTGTTTTTTTTAAATTAAAAATTACTTTAGAATAATTATTAACCTTGAATTGTTGGATTTTTGGTTATTGATTGTGATGAATTATTTATTTATTAAAAAGTGAATTTATCTTCGTGTGCTGGTACTTTATCTTGGCTCGTTAAATCTTTCTTTGCAATGTTAAATTAATACATTGTGTTGCACGGGCGTATCTTTTTTAGATTTCTAGATGAAATTACATATGAGTTATATGTCATATCTGTTGTTATGAAATTTTAATTAAATTTAGATATGGGAGAGAATATGGATTTCATATTAATGGACACACATGGGCTCTCTGTTCCTAACAAGTTACCACTGCACATCGGGGGAGGGGGGGTTGTATTAGGCTTTGCGAGACCGAGACTTCCCCGGGCTTTTTAAATACTTATGAGTGATAATGGTTACAAAAGGGCCCATTAGGGATCAATCCATTGGAAATGTGACTACTCCATCCTTGGATGATGCTCAACCCCTTTTAGGGGGATTGAGAGAGACTCATTGTAAAACCATTCATCAAGCGATACTTGGTCTTTCGGAATATTTCCTTGGATGGGATTGGTGGTATTGAATAATCTGAAAGATGTACTGTAGCAATACCTTAGAGACATGATCAAACTCCAACTCTCAACTTTAACATTAATCTGGATTCACTGATGGTTTATGTTAATGCACCTTTCAGTCTCTTGATAATTATGATATTTCTTTGGTATGTTGAAGCACACCTGGTTGACACATGATTTTGACCCCAAGTTAAAGCACAAGCTTGGGGGCATACTTGTTACTTGTTTTAACTTTATTTTCTAGGATTATATATATACATATGTGCATTCTTCTTATTACAGATACTTCCTTCAAACTCCCAACTTAGTATGAAGTAGGTGATTAGTACAGGTTCCATTGGGAACCCGGTCCAATTTTTTTTGTGCTTAGTTAATTTTATGCATTTATTATATACTGACACACTTCATTTTATTACTACACTAAATGGAAAGGTTTAGACACCATGGGTGCCGAAATACTGGGATTTTATCTCACACCCTTCTCAGGCATCGTTGATACCAGAGTAGATTACATTCTTGTAGTTATTGAAAAAGGTAAGCGTGCTAATTACGATGCTTAATTGTTTTTTGCTTCTTAGGATGGAGACTAGGGAAGAGGACCGAACCTTGATCATGATGCTGTTTTTTCACGTTTTGTCTTTTCTTTTTAGTTGATAGTATTCTTAGGTTTATACTTTTCATGATTTTAGTTTAGACAGACATCGTATCATGACATTGTTTTGTGAGCTTCCTCACTTGATTCTTATTTAGTTGGATTATTCATATTTCTTCTGTTGTAGTTTATTAACTTATATACTTCCTCTTTTTATTATTGATTTCATTCACTTCTGTTGTGATAATACCTATTAACTATGAGGGAATAGTCTCCCCTATGAACATGAAGAAGGCCCTCACTGCTATTTGGCAGTATCTGGCATTCAGAGTGATGCTCCTGAGGTTATGTGGCCAACCCGGCTCAGGGCACCCTTCAGGTGGCTCCCAGGACGAGGACACTACAAAATTCAACCTTTACCCTTACACAACTCTTGAAAAACATCATTAACAATTAAAAAATATTATTTCATTCTTAAGGGTAAATATTTCATTGAAAATATTATATTTTAAATTAAATCTGCTTATAGATAACTATAAAAAGTGTTTATTATCATTTCCAAATAATCCCAAAACACTTAAAAAATTAATTAAATCATTTTAAAAACTCAAAAAAATATTTCTAAAATATTTACATCAATTTAAAAACTTCTAATTAATTTATCATGTAAATTTTTACACTTTTAAATCCCTTGTATAAATTGATAAACCTTTTTAAAACAACTTTATGAAGTAGAATTTTTTTTCAAAACAACTTCTAAGATATTTTAAATTTATTTTAAATAACTATAAAATCTAAAATGAAAAAGGAAGGCTTGATACTATTCAATACCTTTACAAAGCACACATAGGTATCTAGACTAGTGAGTGATATTAAATACAAGGGCAGGTGGTGTAGCATGTTTGAGGTTATAAAGATGTCTAGAAATTAGTGATAAAGACATTAGAGGGTGGGGGGTATTGGTATAAGGGTTCTAGAAATAACTGATTAAGGTGGCACGATGTGTTTTGAGAACTTAATTTTTTTTAGCACTAGTAAAACCAAATTTTATCGGGTATTTTTTGAGCACTGATAAAGGGGATGTTTATCAATGTTAAAATAAATACTATTAAAAGTAACACTCATAAAAGAGACCAAATTTTGAATGTTCATACAACATTAGTTATTTTTCATCATTAATAAAAACTTTTGTTAATGTAATTAATGGGAGGATTTATAGTAGTTAATATGCATATTTAATTGACATTGTGATCATATTTTTTTAATACATTATCAATACAATCTCTCAGTGCATAATTTTTTTATCATGCTTGTATTATTTTACAATGCAATAACGGTTAATCTTGGTTTACTTGCTTTAACTATCATGAATTATGGGCATCTAAATATATCTAAATGAAAATGATATAAATAAGATGATAAAAGTGGGTTATAATGTTTTTACACCATATCATGTCAAACCCTTGACATTCCTTTGTCATCATCTCAAGGACGAATCCAAAAATCCAACCAAATGACTTAGTTTTATTCCCTAAAACTAATGTGGTTGTATAAAGATATTCCAATAGTCAATATTGTGGTAATAATTAATGTGATTGAGGTTGTGGTCAAAATTTTATTTAATGTTTGTATAATAATATATAAAATGAAATAATAAAATGAAACCACCCGTAGAGGTAGAATAATGAATAATAAGATTATAGAAAAATCAAAAATAAAATGAAAATGAATGTTTTTAATGTGGTCTGGATGGAAAATGGTCATGTAGATGTCATAATGTAAGAAATTTTGTTTATTTGTTTTATCAAAATTAAGTGAAAGGGGAGTTGAATAGTTTTGAAACACATTTTATTAAGTAGGATATGTGTTATGATAATGACATAATGAGTTTTTTCATTCTCAATTTATTTTAAAACCTTAAACAAGCTGATTATATTGATAAAATATAAATTCTTATAAAAGATATTATATATGATTTTGTGATATTTTAATAAATATTTTATATTTTGTTAGAAATAAATTTTATCAATATATTTATTTATATTAATTACCACATTTAATATATTTGTGTCATCAACATTGTCACTATAATACCCCGAGACTTTTTTTTTGGAATTAATTTATCCTTTGTATTTTTTTTTCATTTCACATAACCTAAAAAAATAGTTTATTTTAAATTAAATCACTATGTTTGTCTTGAGTTATACAACACACTAAGTTAATCATGAACTACCCAAAATATAAATTTTTTCTTTATCTACATAGAACACTGAGGTTAGCTAGCGTTACATGTAATAATGAATTTCCACGATGGATTGTGTAAAACACATGATCGAGTTTTACTAAACAACAATATATTATTAAAATATTATTATTTAAAATAATAATTTTTAAACAAGCAGTTAAATTTGTAGGTATGAATATTATTAATTAAATTATGAGAATATATGGTTTACAAAAATATAATATGAATTCATAGGTTATTAATTAATTAGAAATTAATATGAACTCCGATTGAATGTAAAGGAAAATATTAATATTTTTATGTTCACAAAGCTAATTTATCCTAATAAATTAAATTCAATACAATTAGTGAGTTATATTAATGTAATATATATGTAAATTTTTAAATGAAATATTTTTTCAACAAATTTTATAGATATAATATAGGAAAAAACCTAATTTTATGCATAAAAACCATTTTTTACAATGCTAGATTTAACACCTTTTAATGGAGAACCCATTTTAAATCAAAATTTTGGAAATTTAATAGATTTAATATGTGAAAATAAACTTTATTTATGGGAATAAAAACATAAAAATTAGGTTATGATATTTTTTTGTAATTTTCTACAAGGTTTCATTTTTAAATAAATAGTTAAAATACTAGATTTTAGTTGAAAACTGTGTTTTCATATAATTTATTTATAAGAATAAATTATATTTTAAATTAGTTTAAAATTTCAATTAGATAATATTTTTATCAGTTAATCCAATTTAGGTCATTGGAACCAATTTTACATTGAAATTGGATACAAAAACTTAGCAAACATTTGATCATTTTTCTACATTAAAAACCCACAGTGTCGTCCCATCAATGAGATTAATATTGAATTATTTTCCGACACTCTTGTTGTTGTAATTTATAAAAATAGATTCCATATTTTGAATTATCATATTTTATAATTTCTAATATGTTCAACTTAGTTTTTACCAAAATCATTTGTGAAATTAATTGAAATTAATTACATCAGTTAAGGTAAAATTAAACTTAACTAAGGACTAAATCTTGAACTTAAGATACAAAACGGCCTAGAAAATTCTTCAAAACCCATTTATGGTAATTATTATTCCATTCATTATTTAGTTTTTTTGGCTTTACATAAAATTTTAAGGTAAAAACAAGGGTACACCTAACTTGTTTTCAAAAAAAAATGCCAAGTGTGTTCTTTCGCTTCCCTATAAAAGGCCACCACCTATCTCACTTCTTTACACCTCTCAAACCACATAGGTTCTGGAAATATTTACCCAATAAAATTTCCAACATCCATCCCTTCCACTTAAAATCCTCCCCTAAGGCAGAAAGCTATCCAAGGAAGCATTTTGGCACAAACAAAAAGGATTTACCCGATTAAGAGGTAACATCTTCTCTCAAGATCCTTTTTTTAGTTTGTTTCTGTACCACTACACTATTTTTATTACATTGTTGTATAAGAATACTGGTATCCTCAATCTAATATATATTTTTTTATGATAAGGGTTCAAACCACACTTACACACACCTCCATCTCATCGTTAATGAACATACTGTTTATGTGTACGGTGAAATTCCACCCCAATAAACTATAATAGAATTTTTTTATGAAAAGGGTTCGAAATAAACTTACAAAGACCTCTATATAATCATTAATGAACATAATATATATGTGTTGGTGAACTTCTACCCCACTAAAAGATGATTGTTTATTTTTACATTACTACCTATCATGGTAAAAATTATGATGAAAGATCTATTTATATATGTTATATATTATATTTATTATGTGTTTATGCTTCTTTATTCCTTTTACAACACAAATCGTTTTTACATTCCACATGGTGTAAACACAATAATTTTGTTTGAGGAAGTGTGGACTACCACCCCTTTAAAGCGATGTGATTTATTCACACACTACATGGAATGTATTGAGGATGGGTTTAGTGAAATTACATGATATATATAACATCATAATGCTACTTTAATGATATTATATACATATATATATATATATATTTATTTTTCTTTCTTTCTTTTAATATGACTATAAAAACAGAATCATCGTTAATGCGTACGTACGAATTACTTTCTCCATGAAAGGTATATTCTATTTTGTAATTATATATTATATAGATTATTAGGATAAAAATATAATGTATATACATGATATTTATATCATGGTTTTTATTCTAGATTCATTATATAAGTATAAGTACAAATGATATAAAAAATTAAGACACATGTGAAGAACAAAGAGAATATTATCCGAAGTGAAACATTAACAAAGGATGGATAACAAGTGGGTAATATAAGGTCGTAATAAAAACATATATGGTATAATATATAATTATATGGTTCTTTAGGATATTTATAATAAATTTATATTTATTATACAGGTGTTTTGAATGAGTATGATGAGTGTGATGACATAGGGTAAGTGGATTTCATCTCACTTTTTATTTCCGTGAGATGCATACTATGTTTTCCACTCTTTCCTTTTGTGTGGTGTATGTGCTACCCATGGTTGTATTATATGTATATTATTATTTAATTTATGGGTATCCACATATCTATTTTATGATCATTTTTTCATGGGGTTTATGTTTAAAAAGTTACCTAATCGGTGAAATAGTGTTTTCCCAATTTTCCCTATTTGAGACTCATGCTTTTTTGCACATAAATTCTCTTTGGAGGTGTTTATACTTACATTTTTTATGTCATATAATGAATTAAATTATTTTATTTATATTTTAAGTTTCTTGTAATTTCATTTTCTTACATGTATAGTATGACCCCAAGTTACCAAGTTATAATATTTGTTTGAGACGATCTCATCGCATTTCAAGATTGTTTAGGTTTATAATTCCTTTAATGAAATATTATGATACATATCTCAAGAAAATTAATTAATTTTATTCTAATTTGTTCAATAATGATTTATTTATATATTGGTACCATTTATTCAACTCTTCAGTACATAAGATAGTTAAAAAACCGTTTTTATGAAATTTTGACTTTACCCTCTCTTCAGTCCGAAATCTATGTTCATTGAAAACCATGTTTACTTAAAAGGGTTTCCAAGAATATTATACCATTATAAATAAAATTTTAAAATAAATTTTAAACATTTTTCATCTTTTAAAAATTTCTTTAGTGGAATCTTCTTGTCGCTTTCCAAAAAAGGAATTTTTCTAGCTTTTTATCGTGCAAAAGGAATGCACTTTTTTACCTCGTACAACATGTACATATTTACCCAACATCATTTCTTTGATGATTCCTTTTAATTTTTAGAAGGTTTATTTTTATGATTTTTTTAAAATTTATTTTCAAGGAAAATTTTTTTCAATATTTTTTCAACCTTCTTTTATAAATTTTCAAGGAAAATAATTTTAAAAATGATCTCAAGCCTTATTTATAAGTTTTCAAATTATTTTCAAATAGATGGTTTTCCAAAATATTTCAAGATCTTTTTACCTATATTCGAGTAAAAAGGTTTTAAAACATTTTCATGATTTCTTTATATGTTTACCAAGTGTTTTCCTAGAATAATGTTTCTAAATTTTTGTTAATCTTATTTTAGAATTTTTCAAAGAAAAAGGTTTTAAAAATGAGATCTTGTATTATTTATAGGTTTTCATGGTATTTTCTAAGAAAATGATTTTCGAAGGGTTTTATGTATTAAAAATTAGTTTCCAAATATGAAAAGATATTTTACTTAAGAATGTTTTTGGAAAGATCTTTCAAAATTATTTTACATCTATGATGAAATCTATTGATGTTACTCAGGCCCTTCTAGAAAATTATCTAAATGTTCGATTCATATTCTTTCTAGGAAAGGGTTTTTCTTATTATCATGGAAAATATGAAACCTATTTCTCTTTAATGGGTTATATGTTTATGAAATATGTTTCTATTTCATAGGTTATATTTTAATGAAATCCATTTCTCTTTGAGGGGTTATTATTTTGATGAAATGATTATTAAACTTGTATTTTTCCATAGGTGATGATGTGATTACATGTTTATAATCCCCATTTCATTTCATGTGTTATGATATGATTATTTATGATCTTGTGGAATATGTATGTATGATTTCACTAGGATATGTGTGAGACCTATATCTCCCTCCAATGCATTGGGAAAATATTTATATCTCATGATGTAGACTAAGATGGTATTGGGAATGAACTTTGACAACTACAATGGCCATGAGAGTGAACCATGACTACAATGATGGTATGAGGAGTGAACTCATGCTATTAATATGGACATGTAAGTAAACCATGACTACTAATATGGTATGGGTAGTGAACCCATACTACCAAGATGTTCGTGGCAGTGATGCCTTGGCTACTATGGAAATCATATTATATACTTATGCATCTTCCACAATTCATTGTTTTATTCTTATGTTTTGATTTTATGACTTATGATATTAATTATATTATGATCATTGTATTATGTATTTCCAATCTTCATTATGATCTCTGATATTTTTTTTATGATCTTAATATGTTATGCTCAAGTCCCATACCCTTTTTTCATAATATTCTTACACATTTCCTTTATTTACCCTTACTGAGCATCTGAGTTCACTCCGTATAGGGTTTCCTTTCCCCAGGTTATAGAAAAATGTGTTATGTAGAATTAATGATGTTTTAAATATTTGTGGGAGATGTTGAAGATATTTCACCAGGATATAAGATTTAATTTCCAAGTCTCAAAAAAAACTATTACAGTTCTTGGGCATGTTTTATTGTAATGTACGGAATATTCATTTAAAATAGTCTAATATCCATGCATCTTAAGCCTGGGTTACTATAGTTGGTATCAAAGGAAATTTTAAGTAAACATTCGGAAACTAGGATGAGAAAAATTTAGTGATAACCCTAGTTATATTTTTAAGGATATGTATAGGGATGTCTCTAAGGATATGTATATGGATGAGTTAATGTTTAGGAAAATTTCCTGGAATTTTGGAAAAAGGATAGAGTGAGTGTTTTTCTAGAAATAAATACTTTTTGGGATAAAAATAGTAGATGTTGATCTAGCACAGATATACCTTGGGGTGACAACTTCGATAAAATATTCCGGGCTTGACTTAGGATAATCTGGTACACGATAACGGGACTTTCCGAACAGTTGTTTTGACACTCCCAAGGGTTATGCTTTGGAAACTCACAAAATATTCATAAACCATTATAAAGTATTTAAATATACGTTGGATGTGATTAACATTGGATGAACCTAGGGTGTCATAGATTTATTAATGTGTGTTGATATGGAAATCCTATAAGGAATTATTTTCATGATTAAATAGTTTTATACTATGATAAGTGATGATAACACTTTGATTCTGGTTTTAGTCAATGGTAGGAACATGAAGGAATTGGATTAAATTTGAATGTGATGGATGATTTTATAATGATCATTCTAGTGGGATGATTACTGGAGTGAGAGATGTTGTGATCAGGCCTAATCAGTTTTCACAGAACATGGTTAACAATATATACCTTAACCAACTCTCAGACTCACCACGAAATAGAAATAATGATTTTTTTGAGAGTTTAGGTAATAAAGTCCATGGAAGAAACATGATTTAGTTTCCTCTATGTCAAAATTGTGGAAAGAATCACTTAAGTGAATGTATTAGAGAAACAAGAATAAGTTTTGACTATGGAAAACAAGGAAATAAAGAAAGTGACTACAAGGTAAAAAAAGTAGAGTTCAGTTAACAAAATGAATGAGAACATTGGACTCCCTAAGACATCATTGAAGGTTAAGTGTTTTAAGTGTGGAGTAAAGGGTTATTATAAAACTCAATGTCCCATGAGGAAATATTCTAAAGAGGATCAAAAAGGTGGTATGAGTAATGGTTATAACGATGATGATGAGACTATTGATGAAATTTGAAAGAAAATAGGTATTGTTTAATAGGATTTGGTAGCATTTATAATGGCATATAGAATAAGTGGGGTAATAATTTTTTTTATTTATTTGGAATCCAGAATTTTGTTATATTAAAGGTGAATTATATAAGGATTGTTTGTTTTATTTTTTCACTATGGATTTACAAGTCCACGTTGAATGGTTATGATAGAATAGAAAAGTGATATAATGTCAAGTTTATGTACATGGAAACACATGATTGAGGGAAAAATAATCTTTAATATGTTTTTATCTTATGATAATTTTGTTTGGATAAAGATATATGGGATATGAATACGTAAATTGGATGGTACTTATGACCTAGGAACTAATTAAGGACTTGTTGAAAAGTAGTTTATGCTACCATGGATGAAGTTTACAACTTCTTGGATTTATGGAGTATATCCAATAATCTATTGAATAAGGAAGAATTCATGGTTTACAGCAGTATTTATGGTAATTTAGGTTGTTACCCTATTCTACGAAAATTTACCATAAGGTAATTCACATGTTTGGAATATGAAAACCAATAGCTAAATTGTTATATATAGGGGATCATTATTAAGCTAATTTCTTGGATCTCTTTCTAAAGTCTTGGATTTTCATCCTTGAGAAGGGTTATAAGGTTAAATATTTATGAAAATTTTATGTTAAACATCAGAGAAAGTATTTATGCACTGAGTTTGTTTTGAAAACCTTGGTTAAAAATCTATTTTGTGATTAACCTTATTTCAAGGATGTCCATCATATTTTGGAAATTATATTAACATGGTTTTAGAAAAAGAAATATTGTATATAGGATGAAAAAAAATTAAGTCTGGAAAGGTTGTGGGTCTTGAACACATGATCGAAGGATAATAAGGGTTTCACGTCTACCACTAGCCTTTGCAATGTATTGGTTAATGAATAATTATTTTTGATGAATAAATTTCTATTTTGGAATAGTAGTGTTAATTTTTTGTTTAGAGATTATTGTATTAATAATATTTATTTTATAAGAAAATTTATAGACAAATAGTTACAATTTTCATTCTTTTATGGGACTTAAAGAACTTCAGTAATCAATGTTAATTTCTGGACGTCCATTAACTGATGTAATGGATGAATTATAAATTGACAAAAGAACAAATAAAGAATGATTTTTTATATAAATATATCAGGTAAGAATATTTCCTTATATTATTAGTCAATAATATAATTACTTCAAGTTTGGATAATGATCCAAAGAAAATTCATTGTCCTATTACCGTAATTTCATCAAATCGATGGCCTTTTAAATCATCACAGATTTATGACTTTGAGGACCTCAGATTTTCTTTTATCATTCACATATTTGTGATTCATGACCTCAATCACTCCCTATAAATATTTACAATTTTTCTCTATGTCCAATTTTCACTCTCAATTTATGTTATCCTATTCGGAAACCCATTTATATGTTACTTTGGATAACTAGTATGATTCCAACATTCCATTTTTTGGGGAAGTTTTGGTTTCCATATTTATGATATGGGTTTCTATGAGTAAAAATTTCATGAATTAAAACATTGATTACCCATATTAATTTCAACTATGAAATTGATTTAACGGGGGGGTAGAATATAAGACCCTGAGATTTTGTGAATTATTTTTTTCGAATGAATTTAACCTTTACGATACTTTTCATTTCACATAACATAGAAAATAGTTTATTTCATATTAAATAACTATTTTTGGATTATGTTATTTGAAATGCCAACTTTGTAATTTACTAAACACAACATAAATTTTAGCTTTCTATATATATAACAATGAGGCTATCTTGCGTTAAATGCAATAATGACTTTCCTCGATGGATTTTATAACACACATGACTGTGTTTTACCAAACTATAATATATTATTAAAATATTATTATTTAATATGACAATATATAACCTAGATGATAAATTAGTGGTTATAAATAGTATTAAATAATTTATGAAAATATATACTTTGCATAAATATAATATGAATTAATATGTTATCAATTAATATGAAATTGGTACGAAAATTGAGTGAATATAAAGGAAAATATTAATATTTTTATGGCCACAAAGATATTTCACCATAAGAAGTTAAATTAAATACAATTAGTGAGTGATAATATTGTAATATATATTTTTTATATTCAATAAACTAATTTTTCAATTGATTTTATTGGAATAAGATAGGTAAAAGCCTAATATTTTTCATAAAAACTTTTTTTTATATAAAGGTAGTTTTAATGTCTTCTAATGATGAACTCTTTTTAAATACAATTTTTTGGAACTTTTATAGATTTAATATATAAAAATAAAATTTATATTTATAATAGAAATATAGATATTAGGTTATGATAATTTTTTGGTATTTTTCTAGAAGGTTCTATTTTTTTAATGAATAGTAAAAAATATTTGATTTTAATTCAGAACCATTTTTTCGTATAATTTATTTATAAGATAAAATTTTATTTTAAATTAGTTTAATAGTACAATTAGATAATAGTTTTATCAATTAATCCAATTTATTCCATTGGAAGAAATTTTACATTGAAATTGGATATAAAAACATAGATATCTTTTGATTACTGTTTTTTTACTTTGAAAACTCACAACGTCATCCCATCAGCAGGAATAATTTTAAATTAATTTCCACCACTAACATGATTGAATTTTAAAAAATGGATAAAATATTTTTAATCATCATAATTTTCAATTTTTAATATGTTCGACTTAGTTTTTCACCAAAATAATTAGTGAAAGTAATTAAAATTAATTACATGAGTTAAGGTAAAATTAAGCTCAAAGAAGGACTAAACATTAAATTTAAGACCCAAAATGATATATAAAATTACCCAAAACCCCATTTGTGGACATTAATATACTGTTAAATTTCCATTATTGATATTTTTTGGTTTGATATGACTTTTTTTAGGTTAAAATATGGGCACACCGAACTTGTTTTCCAAAAATGTCAAGTGTGTCCTTTCCCTTCCCTATAAAAGGCCACCACCTATCCCTCTTCATCACACCTACCAAAAAACTTAGGTTTTAAAATGATTAACCTAGTACAATTCAGAAAATCTCTACCTTCATCCTAGAATATTTTCCTTGGGAACAAAGATATGCATGGAATCCTTTTGGCACATACCAAAAGCAGTTCCCTAATTTAGAGGCAACATCTTCTCTCAAGCTCCTTTCTTTTATTTTATTTCTCCACACTCCAATACCTTATTAAATTCTATTATAACAGAACCAATATAGTAAATATACTAGGATTGTTTTATTCTAATTTTTATACCTACACTTACACAGACCTCCATCTAATGGTTAACAAATATACTGTTTATTTGTACGACGAACTACCGCCCCACTAAACAATGATTGTTAATTTTTCCTTTACCACCAATCATGGTGGAAATTATGATGGAAACTTTGCTTATATATATTTTATATTATATTTATCATGTATTTAATATTATTTATTCTTTTTAAAACACATATCTTTTTACTTTCTATTTAGTCTAAATATGATAATTTTGTTCGAGGAAGTGTGGACCACCACCCCTCCAAGCGACGTGTTTCATTCACACACTATATAAAATGTATTAGGGATTAGTTTAGTAAATTTATATGATATATATATAATTATAATTCTACATTAATGATATTATATACATATATATAAATAAATATATCGATTTCTTTATTTGTTCCAATACGATAATAAAAATGGAAACAAAATTCATACATTCGTTTGACTTACATATCCATGAACGATGTATCCCATTTCATAATTATATATTCCATATATTATTATAATACAAATATAATGGATATACATGTTATTTATGTCATATTTTACATTATGTATTCGTGGTATAAATATAAGGAACAACAACATAACAACTTAATACACATATGAAGAACAAATGGAATATTATCTGAAGCGAAACCCTAACATAAGATGGTTAACAAGAAGGTAATATAAGGTCATAATCGAACCATATATGGTATTTAATATAAGAATATGGTTCATTAAAATATTTATAATAAATTTATATTTATTATATTGGTGGTTTGAATTAGTATTATATATATCTTATAATTAAACTTATGGTTATTCACATATCCATTCTATGATATTTCTTTCATTGGTTATAGTTTCAAAAGGTACCAAAATCAGTGAAATAGTTTCCTCTCAATTTTTCTTCTTTGAGAATCATGTTTTGTTAGGCATCAAAATTATCTTTCGAGGTGTATGTACTTCCATTTTACATTTAATACCATGAAGTTACCTATTTTCATTATATTTTATGTTTTATGTAATTTCAATTTCTTACATAGATACTATGATATGAAGTTACAAGTAATAAGAGTTTATTGAGTCAATCTCATCACTTTTCAATATTTTTTAAGTTTATTCTTAATTTGATGAAATATTATGATCTGTCTCTCAATAAAATTCATGAGATTTCTTTTCCTATGTTAATTAATGATTTATTCATATATTGGTACCATTTCTTTCAATATTTGGTACATAAAATAGTTAGTAAAGTGTATTTATAAAATCCCAACTTTACGGTTTATTTGTTTTGAAATCTATATTCCTTCAAAACCATGTTTTCTAAAAATGACTTACAAGAATATTGTAACATTATCCGTTAATATTTAAAATAAGGTTTTACACTTTTTTTCTTTTACCTATCTCTTCAAAGGAATATTCTTATCGCTTTCTGAACAAGGCATTTTTCTAACCTTTTTTCCATGAAAATGGAATGTTCTTTTCTACCTAGTAAGAAAGTACATATTTATTCACTATCATTTCTATGAATCATACATTGTATTTTTAACATGTTAATTTTTAGAAATATGTTTTCAAAGTTATTTTTAAGGATTTTTTTAAAAATGTTTTCAATCTTATTTTATAAGTTTTCAAAGAAAATTGTTTTCAAAATGTTTTCAAACCTTATTTATAAGTTTTTAAATAATTTTCAAAGAAGAGGTTTTCAAAAAATAATTAATATCCTTTCACATTTTTTCGAGTAAAATGGTTTTGAAAACATTTTTAATATTTATTTATATGTTTTCCAATTGTTTTCAAAGAAAATGGGTTTTAAAATGTTTTGAAGCTAATTTTATAACTTTTCATGGTTAAAGGTTTTCAAAATGATTTCATGTATTCTTTATAAGTTTTAAAGGTATTTTCTAAAAAATTGGTTTTCAAATTGTTTTATGTGTTAAAAATCCTTTTAAAATAAGAAAGGATATTTTCCACAAGAAAAGTTTTTTAAAGATATTTAAAAATTATTTTCCATCAAAGATGACATGTATTGATGTTACTCATGGATTTCTTGTAAATGATCTAAAGGTTTAATTAATATTATTTCTAGGAATCAGTTATTCTTAATGTCATGGTCTTTATAAAACTCATTTCTATTTAGTGGGTTATATGTTTAGGAAATATATTTCTATTTCATGGGTTATATTTTGATGAAATCCAATTATGTTTCACAGGTTATGATTTTGATGAAATGATTATGAAACTTATATTTTTCCACTGGTTATGATATAATTAAATTTCTATAATACCCATTTCATTTCATGGGTTTGGATATGCTTATTTATGATCTTTTATAACATGTATGTACGATTTCAATATGTTATTGGTGGGGCCTATATCTTCCTCCAATGTAATGGGTAAATATTTTTACATCATGATATGGACTAAGATGGTTTTGGGAATAAACCTTGACTACTAATACGGCCATGAGAGTGAACCATGACTACCAAGATGGTATTATGAGTGAACTCAATTTATTAAGATGGTCATGGGAGTGAACAATGAATACCGAGATGGTATAGGGAGTGAACCCATACTTACAATATGGTCTTGATAGTGATACCTTGGCTACTATGGAAATCATATGATATGCTAATGTGTCTGCCTCAATTCCATGTTTTATTCCTATATTGTGATATCATGATTTATATTATTAATTATATCATGATCCATGAATTATGAGTTTTCCATATTTATTATGAAATATAATATTCAGGTTATGATAGTAAAATGTTATTCTCAAGTACCATACCTTTTTTCATGTTAAAGTTTCACATTTACTTTATTTGTCCATACTGAGCATCTGATCTCACCCATTTTTATGTTTCCTTTCCCCAGGTTTTGAAGAATGATTTTAGGTATAAGTAATAAAGGTGGAGATATTTATGGGATATGATGAAGATCTTTCACCATGATAGGATATTTTGTTTCCAAGGATCCAAAAACCCTAAAATATTATGGCCCTCGTGCATGTATTATTATAATGTATTGAACATTGATCTAAAATGGTGTAATATCCACGTATGTTAATCCTGGGTCTCTATGGTCATGATGGATAAAATGATTTAATATTAGAAATATTTTATCAATAAAAAATTGGGGATTGCTCATATATATACCTTAATTGAAAATAAAAAATTAATTTAAGCTTCCTGTAGAGATAATATATACATACCCTTTGATGTACTAATCTTAATAAATAATTTAGTATTTTATCATCTCAATAAAATTTATTAAAATTTAATTATATTGTTTAAAATGAGGATTATATTGATATTACAAATAAAAAATTTTGATTAAATATATAAAACAATTATTAATAATGAGTAAAAATTTATTCAAGATAAAAATTAAATATTTCAAATTTGTTTGTCTTATGTAAATATATCTATAGTAGAATCAAGTATAGTTAACCAAAATTATTTTAACCCTAATATATTTATTATTTGACATGACTATTTTTAATATGAATAATTAATTATTATGATATTTATTATTGAATGTATACATTGGAATTAGTTGGTCGATGAAAATGTTCTTACACTTAATGATTTCCCATGTGTTTCTTTATCTCAGTGAAAAGTAATTACAGGATCATTACATAACAAATAAATACTTATTTCCCTGTGTTCTTGGAAAAAATTTATGGAGATATATATTTAGATTATAGTTTTAGTTTTTTATAGAGGAACACATATAACACTAGTTATATATTTTTTGGATCGAATTTTTTGATAAGGTCAAATGGTGAATATCCCCCCCACTCTAAGACCCTGAGCCTATAGATTCTTGATCCAAATTTCAAGGGTGCTTTATTATATTATACCATTACTATAAGGATTATAGATTCCACTAACATGAGATTTATGTAATATCCCCTAGGGAAAACAATTCAAGATCCCTAGTGAAAATTGATTACAGAAGAAGAGTAAAGGGGATACAAAAAAAAATAGAAAGATCACAAACATAAGGATTTAAATGGTTCAGTAATAGTCCCTACTTCCATAGAGAGGAAAAAATATTTCACTAAAAAATTTTATAACAAGATTATGTGGTGGTTTTAGAGTATAAAAACCTAGATATATTGGGTTCATAACATAACACATTGCTAAAGTAACTTGTATTGATATATTGACACCAACCAAACATTAATTACAATGTGCTATAGTAATTGGTGGATCTATGTTTGTGATGATTGGTGTGACTGAACAACTATGCTATAGTGAGTCATCATTGTTACACTATCTCAAAAACTAGTATGGATAACTTCAACCCCAGGATCCCTAATTTGGGGTGTGATTCCCCTAAAACCCTTGTAAGTTCATAGGGGGGGGGGGTAAAATCATAATAGTTACGACTTAGTGTATAATATGGGGCACTAGAAGTTGTTTCAACATCATCCAATGGATCAGGATATACCATTCCAATGATATACGAGTTGAAGAATGAAAAAAATGGCATCCTTCCTTGGATCCAAATTAGACAACTTACTTAATCTGAGCTCCACCTCTTCATCACTCAATATTGGTCACTTCCCATAAAAATTTAAATTTCAATCCAATGATTGGTAAAATACCAGCTTATTTCCATTACAATATCCCATAATATTCTTGTATTTATCCGTATCATCCTATATTCATAAATGAAGACTAATAGAGGCCCAAAAATGCCTCAACTTCTCTATCACCATTGATTTTTTCAGCATGTCTGTGGGATTTTTGAATCAAAAAATCTTATATAATGTCAATATCCAATCCTGTATTAATCCTATAGTAAAATGGTACTTCAAATGGATATGATTTATTTGATAATGAAATAATAGGTTCTTTTTAAGATATATAACAATATAACCATCACAATTTAATACATTTTCCACTTTTTCTATAAAAACATTCCACAAAGATATTCATCCAAACCATATCCTTTTTGGTTTATATTAAAGGAATGTATTCTTCCTATATGGTGGATAGGGACACCACCTTATGTAACTAAGATATAAATCATACTATAGTTCTGTACAGAAGTAAACACATTAACTATGGTAATCCTCACCCTATTGACATCACCTCTAAGGTTAGTATCAACAACCCCTGTAATGACTTTACTTTCCAAAAACATTGAGATATTTCATTGATTCCCATCAGATACCTCAATATCTATTTCATGGATTCCTAATATTTTATTCCAGGGTTATCCATGTACCTACTCAAAAATATAACATCTTGAGAAATATTTGGTTAAGTATATACCATGACATAGATCAAGATTCCAATGAAGGATGCATAAGGGACCTTTTCCATGTACTCAACCTCTTTCGCTAAATTTTGTACTTACTCCAATAAAAATTTTAAATGGATTTATATGGGAATTGAAAATGGATTTTATTCTAGAATACTGTATCTACTAATAACTATTCTAATACAGTAATATTGTGATGAAATCAATGTTTCAGCTATACAATCTATCTTGATCTTAATCCCCAAAATATAACCATCTTCTCCAAGATTTTTCATATCAAACTCTTCATTTATCTTCCCTTTTAGCTCATCAATCCTCTACATTAATGATCCCAAAATGAGCATGTCATACACATATAGATGAAATATGATGTATCCATCACCAAAAAATTAGAAATAATAGAATTGACCCATTTCTTATGATTTTAATACATTTTTTCTTGAATTCATTAAAATTCTTGTTGAAATGTCTGGGTTCCTTCATTATCCCATATAATCTCTTATAAAGTCTAAAAACAACATATTACTTCCCTTAATAAATATATCAATTTGGTTATATCCTTCCCTAGATATCAATAAAGGAATTAAATCATTACATCAAGCTACTCAAGATTCAAATAATATGATGTAATAATACTAAAAACCACCAAAATAATGGTAAGCTTCACTACAAGTGAGAAAATTTTAATGAAATCCACAACTTACTTCTATTGAAATAATCTCACAACTATCCTTTCCTTATAAATTCTCTTACCATCATGTTTTTACTTGAACTATTATATTCATTTGTTATCTAATGCTTTCATTCATTATAACGACGTTGTCAGTTATTAGGAATTATTATCATACAATGAACAATTATCATTATTCACATCCAACTCCAATTTACATGAATCCTTTAACTATATTTACTTTTCAAATAATTATATAACCCCACCGTAAATCAATATAATTTTTTTTAAGGACGATGAATACCTTTACAAAGGCCTTATCTCCCTTTTTAACCCCCTCATCTCCACTTGAGTAGTAGGATCTACTAGTTCTGGTGTTGTATGATTAGGTAAAAATTCAAGATCCAATTTATCCAAACATTATGATTATTTATTGTAACCATAAATCGAAACATCATGGAAGGTTCTTTTATAAAAATCCTTCATTTAATATCACATTCTAGATTTCAGTGATCTTGTTGTTCTTATCTTCCCAAAATCGATAAACAAACTCCTCAACACCACAACTAATAAATAAACATGTTTTAATCTTAGAAACAATATCATACCATACATTATAATCTATATGTATATATTCCAAATAACAAAGGAATCATAAATGATATAATCGTACCTCCTTTCCTGACTATACCTCCTTATTTAGAAATTATATCATTGGTATAGATAGAATCCTATAGACGATATATGCTAATATATTCACTACTTTTTCCTAGAAAGTATTGGGTAAACCTAAGTGTATCCTCATACTCTTGGAACATTCATTAAACATCCTATTTATCCTTTCTAACACAACATTATATTATTTTGTACCTAGAAGAGCATTATACCAAAAAATTATATTGTTATCATAGAGCCCCCTGACCTCTTCACTGTCATAATCTCCTCTATTACCAGACCTCAATAATTTCACCTTAATCCTGAATCATTCTCCCCCAAATTCATCAACATTTGAAACAATTTTAATAAATAAATTTTTTAGAAAGTAAACATACACCTTTTTAACTCATTGATAAATGTAACAAAATATTTTGAATCTATAAAGGAATGAACTAGTGCGGGCCCCGAAACATTATTGTGCACCATGTCTAGTTTCTCGACTTTTAGTGTTCTACCTCCTTTTATAATGGATAAATTATTATGATTTAGGAATATACAAACTTCAAAAAATCCAACTTCAACCCACTTCATCTCTTGTATAATTACTTTTTTTTTTCAAGAAACTTCATCCCCATTTCACTAATGTGGCCTAACCTATAGTGCAACTATTGTGAATTTCCAACAGAATTTATTATTACAAGAATGTCTATGCATGTTTTTTTTCTAGATTTATCACAGTTCTAATCATTAATCCATGATCTATGTACATATATCCCTTTATAATTTTCTAAGAACCAAATGTAATTATAAATCCTCTATCATCAAGATACACAATATAAATAAGATTCCAGCTCTGTTTTTAAATATACCCCACATTTTTTAGAATGATAAAACACCCACTATTGGTCTTGATCTGTTCATCACCATTTACCATAATGAGAAAGGGTTCATCATCAATAAAATATACCTTACCAAAATTTCCATAAAAATATTTATTCATATAAACCTTTTTTGATTTGGAATGGAATGATTTCTCTATGTTTAAAATGCATGACCCCATAAGGAAATCCACACTGAAAAAATACATTATCAGTTCATTTATTAGTTTTCTATATTGGTTTTAGGGATCAAATTTTTTAATCTTCACTTCTTCTTGATGTTTCCATACTTATCATAATTCCAAGATGTTGGACTGTACCCATTTTTATTTTCATGATTATTTTTTTATTCTGATTATCCTTTGTAATTATATCACTTCACATATCTTCCTCTCCCTTAAACATCCAGAGAATAACTAATAAATTTTTCTGATTCTCTTATATGAAGATCCTCACAGAGATTTAGATCCCACACATATTTCAGAATCAAATTTTTATTCCCTAATGAACTTATCATAGCTGTCATTATTTCTTACAAACTATTGGGAAATGAAGGAATTAAAACCATTGAAAATACCTCGTCTTATAGGTTAATTACCATTGATGACATCTAACTTCTGATGGAATTTAATTATTTGACCTGATCGAAGAAAATATTCCATTCAATCATCTTTAAATTCAAGAATCATTACATCAGGTACAATTTGTTCGATGCAGAAGGCCTATCGTATAAAATATTAAGAGCTTTCACTAAACCAACCATTATATTCTCCTCTATGATGTTGAGCCCCACATTGTTATCCAAAGTATGGTTAAAAACTCAAGAAACATATTAATCAAATCACCCCCAGTCTGTCTTCTCCAAAATAGTTCGCTTTTAACCTAGAAGTTTCATGTTCATATTTTTCTATTAAAGATACTCTTCAGTATGAGAACCTCTAGTAACTAAATCTAGTTCAGTAAAGAAGACCTAACTTTACCTTTCCTTAATTTATTTCCACCATTCAATTCAAGAAAAAATAAACTCGATCTGATGAACATATACTTTGATAATCGTGAATGTGAAACCATTGGGAGCTCAAAAAATAGTCTATTCCAAAAGAAGAGTAAGAAATAAAAAAACAATAATTATATGATCACAAAAAGAAAGATCTATATCTCTTGGGATTAATACCTTCATCCCTAGAGAGGTGTAATGATTTCATTGAAAAAATTCAAGATCATGATTATAGGTAGATTTTAGATTATTTCGTCGAATGGTTTCATAAATAAAAATAGTGATACAATAACCTACATTACTATAGTTTAAAAAAATCACACAGTAAGTCAAATGTACTATAATAAATTGTGGCTTAAAATTTATAGAGCTATAGTGACCTGATCACATTTCCAATCACATAATAAAACAATACCATGTATAATTACACACTATTATAATGTTCTATTAGTGTCACTAATTATCTCTTATATCATGCATCATAATTTTTATAGTGCTCCAAAATTTTAGTTGGAATCCCTTTCCCCTCAGAACCCTTAATAGGGGTTCACTTCCCCTTGAAACCCCCATAGACCTCACCATAGAGATTGAATCATGAGAGTTCTGGTCTGGTGTACAGTATGGGCTAATAACAGTTTCCCCAACTTCATCCCATGGATCAGGATGCACCATTACAACAACCTTTAATATAGTTACCCAGAGCAGACAATTGTTTATTACATTAAAAAAAATAAAATAAAAAATTTAGTATTCTTAAAAACCTGGATACATACTTGATCATTTCATTACATTGGAAATTAAAGTACATTATAAAATCACATAATGATTTGTTATTCATTGTTTCTAATCCTTAAATCACAAGAATCCTTTTTATTATTTCTTTGGAAAATAAATAAAAAATATAAAGGGCTAAGATTAGAATCTTAGAAATGGGTTTTATAACATGAAAGTAAGTATGGAATAAGCATGATATTCATAATATAATAGGAATAAATAAATAGATAAGTACCATATAATCGATTAAAAAACTATCCATATCCACATAAATAAAAATATATAATCACATTGGTAATATTAATAAATCTCACAACGACAGAATGCATAGTGTTGGGCATCATAACCATAATATCAAGGTCTCAATTGAGAAATCATAAATAAATGGGTATTCATACACTAAAAACTCAAGTTAGATTTTCTCATAAGAGTTAAGATGCATCAAGAGGATATATAATTCTAGGTGAAACACATTATTAAGATATATGGGTATTTATTTGATACAGACTAGATAGTGCACTGATATTCAATGCTGGAATTCATCCATGGTGAGAAGGTCATAGGGGGTTACAGTGAGAAAATGTCCCCTTGTCCAGAATACGAGGGGTTTAGGGGTCGAAGGCCTTCAAAAATATTTTTGGAAAAGAAAATGTCATAAATACAGAGTTGATGTTATATGTTTTGAGTAGTTTTGACATATAACATGGATTTAAAAATTATATTTTTACATCTGGTCTATAACACCCCAAGGTTTTACTATATATATTTACTTTAAATAAATTTAATGCATTCAATATATTTATCTACATGAAACACTGAACTGAAAAGAGATGCAAAATATTAGATGAATATTATTAAGAAAATTATAAGAATAAAAAAACCTCTACTAAATACAATGATATTACTCGACTAAAATTACATACATTTAGAGGAAAAATAATTAATATTATTTAATATTAATAAAAATTGTTCTTTCTCAAAGGAAATATTTTTATGTTTTTTATATTTCATAATAATAATTAAATTGAACTATTTTAAAATATTATTTTATATGAACTTATAAATTAATATTTTTTAAATAATAAATAGATATGAAATTTTATTAAAAACACTTTAAAATAATTTTTTAGTAAAAACAACTTTTATTTTTTATTTTGTATTTTTATTTAAAAATTTAATTTATAAATTTTAGAATTTTAATTTTTTAAAAAGAAATTAATTTTCATCTTACATATTCCAAAATTATCTTATGAGGAATTTTTGAGATTTTTCTGAAAAATGATGAATATTTGGTGAATAGTAAAATATATCGATTCTGCAAATACTATAACTTTTACGACTTTGTCAAAATATAAGATTTTTTTTAATGTTTAAGAAACATTTTTAATAAAATTAATATATATATATATGTTAATAAATAACATTTAAAAATACAATTTTTAATTTATAAAACCCATGTTAAATATTTTGGAAACTTTAGAAAAAACATTCCTTAATAAAAACTATTTCTGTGTTGTTTCATATTTACAAAGTTTCCACAAGGTGGAATTAAGTTTTTTATTATTTTTAAAGTCAAATAAATATTATTTTTTTAATAATAAAAAAACAAATTTCATAGAAATCAATAACATTGTAAATTTTATCTAAACCATAATTTTTAAGCATAAAAATACACTTTTTCTAAAAATGGGTTTTATGCTTTATGTGCACTAATATTAAAATTATTTTTTATAGATGTTATATATTTTATTTAAAAAATTCAATTTTTTTATTTGGAAAAATTTGTTTATAATTATTTAATAAGTTCCATTTTTTTTATTCATTAAAAGTAAATTACTCAGGTAAAAAATAATTACAATAATAAAAACAAGAAACGGTAAATGTGAAAATTTTAATAGTAAATGAATTAAAAAAATATTAAAAAATGTATTAAAATATTTGGTTGATGATTTATCGACTTTAAACATTCCCCACTCAATTATTTCCAAATTTGGATTCACATTCATTAAATAGAGACTTTACATTTTGTTCTATTTCAAAAATGCCACTCCTCACTCTTATAAAAGGATCCGTCATCTCCCCACTTCTCCTCACAACCCAAGCCTCTTATATTTGACCAAAATATATCAATATTGATCTCTAAAACTTCTATATTTTTACTATTGGGTTTTTATTCTAAAAATACCACCCCTCAATTCCCCAATATAGTTTTAAAGGAGATAATTCAAGGAGTAAAAAGGGAAAATAACTTTTGTGAAATCAGGAATAATAGTAAGGGATTCTCATATAATATTTTTAATAATTATTCCATATTCTTCAATCATTTAATTTTGGGTAGTGTATACAGTTCCAATGAATCTATTTTTATAATGTTATTCATGAAATTAAATGGATTTACAAATTCATCTCATGTTTTACCATGAAAAGGTTTTTCATTCCTAAGAGAATGAAGTTATAAGGGATTTTGTTAACTCAAACCACTTTATTTGAGTTATAATATCTTATCTTGAACCAATTTATTTTATTCTTGTCTTCTTCCACCATAATACTTAATATTGATATTTCTATTTCTCAATGTTGAAGATGAAATTTTTGATTCAAATATTCCCCCTTAATGAATTTCTTCCCCATAAAAGTATGAAATTATTAATAATAATCCTCATTCTATTTAATGATGATTTCTATTGAATGGACATATTTTCTATTCCCTATAATGATATTTTTTTGGAAAAATAATTATGCGTTATCTAACGTGGACTGCATATGTTCCTTTTCCTCATTTAAAAATATATTTTTATCAATCTTTTTATGATGTGGGTTTTCAACAAACGTATTTCAAAATATTAAAATGGCTTTCCATCCATTCATAATAAAATGTTTTATCTTACACTACACATTCCATTTGTAAAATATTATATCTTTCCAATGTTATATTATTGAATATTATTTTTTAATTTATGTGTTTTCAAAAGTTTCCACTTCAAATTTTTAAAAATGAATTTTTAATGTGATCCATGAAATCTTATTTTATGATAATGCTGAAATGGTTTTCTAAAAAATGTTTTATGGTTTCATTTCCATTTTCCTCTGTATCTATGAATGATTTAATAATTTGGAAAAAAAATTCAAGAATTTTCTTATAAATCTAGTTATAATTTTTTTTAATTTTTGTGGTTTAAAATTATAGAAACAAATAATCTAATTCTAGATCCATTATAATGTAGGGTCATTTGATGTTCTCTCCTTATGAAGTTATTTTCCATATATATAAACACTCTTCAGAGTTTCTTTTGTTTCACTTGAGATTTTTTTTTGAAATCATCCATATTATTTAGTTGGATGCCTTATAAAATATTCTTGAGGAATATTTTTGAAATCCCATCTCTTTTCCATGGGTTAAGTATGTGATGTTTCAAATAAGAGCATTTTAATTCTCCCTTGGATCACATGTTTCTAGATTATGTTTATGCATGGGGTCCTATATCACTCTCCAATTCAATAGTTAGAGTTTTATATCTCATTAGATAATAATGGGAATTGAGTATTGATGATTTCTATGCTATGGGAATCAGAATGTGATTACTTCTCTAGTATGTTATGGGAATTTGTAAGTGATGTCTTCTATACTATGTTATTGGAATCATGATATGATTCTTACTCAACCATGTTATGAGAATAATGAATTGACTCCTACTCCACTATATTTATGGAAATCAAGGAGTGATTCCTATTCTAATTTGATATGGGAATCAGGTAGTGATTCTTTCTCTACCATGTTTTTGGAAATATGTAGTCTTTCTTGCACTATAATTTTATGAATTTCTTATGATTATGTTTGTTCTATAGTTCTTTTTTATGATATGTTACCATGACATGACACACTTAATGTCTTATTCTTATGATTTTGTTTCACATATCATGTATATTATCTTACACTCTCATGTCATGTTACATGTTTTTTCATTCCCTTTCTAAGTATTTGAGCTCACCCCTTCACATGTTTCAAGTACCCAGGTTATGAATATAGGGATAATCTCGGAGGAGTCTTGAAGTGAGTCTAGTGATGTTATATTATAGAGAAATCATCATAGGTATTGTAAAATAAGGTGTTTATATAGCAAATAATCAAATAAAATAAACTTATTTTATTGATATTGTGTGATTATTACGAGATATAATGTTTAAATTATTGAAATATATTTATATTTATCTTGGAAAATCTCACTTTGTATTAAATCCATTGTTTAAAGAATGTTTTTTAGCACCAAACTCAATATTTTAGGTCTTGAGAACCTCAATTAGTATTAGAGAAGGGTTAATTTGGGTTTAAGGATTAGTTTGTCTATTTTGAGGGATTAAGATGAGATAGATTTAGTGAATACCCTAGGGAAAAGTCTTTGTTTAGGATAACATTCTCGAATTTTGGTAAATTATAGAATTTGTGGTTTCTTAGTAATGAAATCCTAATCTGGATACTAAAAAGTGGATGTAGGCACTAGAATAGATGTACCTACAGGTAATAAACCTAAAAAGGATAGGTGGGTGATAAATTAGTCTTCAACTAGTGTACAAAAAAGTGGCCTAACTATACTCCTAGTTTGACAAACCTAGAGGATATTATTTTGTGATTTACACACTCTTTGTGAAACATTATGAGGGATTTGAAAATGTTTAGGTTAATGAACCTAATAATAATCTGAGCATGGATAACCTAGGTTGAACCTAGAGAGTTACACGATGAATCAAGAGTGACCTAGATGAAATGAAAGTATCATAGGTTAAAATTATGCTTTCATTAGAGAAGACATCATAGGACTGATTTTTCATATTCATAAGATCATTTATTCTAATTTTATTGTATATTACCATTACCATTTTGGTTGGGAACAAGATCACAAAATTGAAGCTGTAAAAGGTATGCATCTAGAACATGAGCTTTAGTATGGTTGGTGAGGACTCGGAAAGTGCATCCAAGAGACCTGGGATCAAATCTTGGTGGATACATATTACCAGGTTACTGTAGAAGTACTATTGTGGGAATTACAACAGGTACTATTTGGTACTATATCAGTTGGAACTATTCATCCATCTGGGAATATGGGCCACCGGTTTGGTCCTCAAGTCCTTCAAGGCTTTTAGGCCACCCAAGGTCTTTGGACCGATTTTCTCTCAAGGGCTTCAGGTCACCTTAAGGCCTTAGGGAAACCCCAAGGCCTTCAAACCACATGATTATGTAGATGTACCAGCCATACTACAAGGGACAAGGCTCCAGATGAGGATTCGGGGTAGGAATATTCATTAGAGAAGAGCTAACTAAAATTGGAATAATGAGAGGGTATTCCATTACCATCGGTGTTGGGCCTATGCAGCTTTGCATAGGACAACTAGCCGATGAGCCCTGCGAAGGTAGAGTGTTGATATCATGAGATATACTTGGGAGGAGTTGTTCTATGTTTTTTCCTTGGGTTATTCCCTCAAAGACCTATGATTTATGTAATTTTATCTGAGCCTTAAGGCCTCATAAGGGTTCCACATCACCCCTTGAAAGGTGGAATGACATAAATAATAAAAAAATAAGGCCTTAGGGACATTCCAACAAAGGTATGTATCTAGAAACATATAAAGAAATATATTTGGGAAAATAATTTTTTGATTCATACCTAAGATAGTTAGTTTCATAACCCATTAGAAATTATATCTTTATTCATGTCTATATTTTAGACACCCTTATCTATTTTAATTAGTGAGTTAAATTTGCGAGGAAATAATTTATTTAAGGGGGATAATTTAATTCCACAAGATTATAATATTTAAATTTACTTTAAATAAATAAAATGTGCACAATAGATTTCTCTATACACAATACCAAAATAAAATAAAATGAAATATATTATATGGATATTATTAAGAAAATTATAAGAATAATCAAACCTTTAGTAAAGAAAAATATATTAGTCTACTAAAATTGCTTTTATTTAGATATAAAAAAGGACTGTTCTTTCTTAGATGACTATTTTTTTAATATTTTGAATATTTTTTCTAATAAATTAAACCAAAAAAATTTAAAATATTTTTATATATGAGCTAATATATTATAATTGTTTAAATTTTAAATTGATATGAAATTAGATAAAAAATTCTTAAAAAGGTTATTTTCCACAAAAAAAAAACAAATTTTCCTTATATTTTGTATATTTACTTTAAAACTAAATTTGTAAATTTATAAATTTTAATTATATAAAATGATGTATATTTTTAAATTTATAACACAAAAAATAACTTTGGATTAATGTTTGATATTTTTCAAAAAATCTTGGATATCAAATGATTTGTGAAAAAATAATGATTTTGGAAATACTATAACTTTTATGAAATTTTCATAAAATAAGAATGATTTGAAAGTTTATGAAAAAACATTTTATTAAAAATTTATATTTATAAATTAACATAAATTATTTAAAAATAAAATGATGAATCTATAAAACCCATGTTTATCATTTTGTAAACATAAGTAATAATTTACTCTAATAAAAACTATTTTCGGTCTGTTTATTTTAACTTTGTATCCACAAGGTGTAATTTAGTTTTAGATTTTTTAAAATAACAATAACTCTGATTTGGTTATGAATAAACCAATAACATTAATATAAATAAAAAATAATGATAAATTTATCTTTATCATATTTCTAATCATAAAAATACTCTTTTTCAAAAAATGGTATTTTCATGTTATGTGCGCTAATATTAAAATTAATTATTATAACACTTAGAAATTTCATTTGAGAAAACAATTCTAATTTAGAATCTATATTTAATATTTATATAGCATGGACCATTTTTTTATAATTATAAGTAAATTACTTAGGTAAAAATTAGTTACCACCATAAAAACAAGAAATGGTAAAAGTGAAAAATCTATGAGTAAAATGATTAAAGTTTTTTAAAAACATGTGTGAAAATATATGGTTGAGGAGTTATCAACCTTAAACCTTCCCAAAATCTATTATTTCCCACTTTTGGGGGATTTTTACCAGTATAATGAATTTTTCTTTTATATTATTATAAAAATTTCACTCGTCTCCCTTATAAAAGTTGCCACCACCACCACAATTATCCTCACACTCCCGACCTCTTAGATTTGAACAAAATATATGAAATAACTCTACAAAACCCCTATCTATTCCCCAGAGGTTATGGTCTTTTCAAAAGACCTCCTCTCAAAGCCTTATTCTAATTTTCAGAGTATCTCTTTGAAGGAGGTGGGATGGTAAAATTATTTTGTAAATGTTTGGTATAGAGGTTAGAGACTCACATATCAATTTTAATTCTTTTATGATTATTCAATATTCAACACTTTTTTATTCTTAGATGTTGTATATAGTTCCCATGGATTAATTATTATCATGTTATTCTTTAAATTGAAGGAATTTACAAATTTATCACATAGTCTACCTCTCATGGGGTTTCAATTTAAAAGATAATGAAGTTTTATGGGATTCTTTTAACTCAAACCCCTTCCTTTGTGTTATAATATTTCATCTTGAAATTAGTTCTCATATGGTTGGTTTTTTCCACCCAAATATTTTGTATTACAAAATTTCTCTCTCTATAAAAAATTAAGTTTTTGATTAGAATCTTCATCCTTGATGAATTTCTTCAACGTAAAAGTATGAAAATTTTTAGAATAATTAGCATTTTCTTCACCAGTGATTTCTATTCCAGGTATCTATTTTTTCTTCCCACCAATGTTATTTTTTTTTGTAAACATAATTCTGTGTTATCTCATGTAACCTTAATATTTCACTTTTCCACTTTTTAAAATGATGTTTTATTAGACTTTTAATGCTGTGGGTTTTCAGTAAAGGACTTCCAAAATAATAAAATGTTTTTGTATCATTTCATAATCAAACGTTTTATCTTCCACTCCACATTCCATTTAAAAAAATATTATTCATTTTTATGGATCTATTTTTTAAAATTCCTATAAAAGTAAATATTTTTAAAAGTTTTCACTCCACATTTTGTAAAATGGATTTTGAAATGATCCATAACTTATTTTATGATAATTTGTAAAAGGTTTTATAAAAAATATTTTATGGTTTATTTTATATTTTTATAATTATTTCAAAAGTATTTATTAAATTAGGAATTATTTTTATGAATTTACCTCTAAGTTTCCTTTTAATATTTTTTGTTTGGGGGTATAAACTTATGGTAATAGAAACTAAATTTTTTGATCCATTATTATATATTACCATTTAAAGTGTCATTATAATGAAGGTATTTTTTATCTATGTCAAAATCCTTCAGTGATTATTTTATTTCAATAAAGATATACTTTTATAAAACCATTATCCTTATTAATAAGGTGACTTATGAAATATTCTTACGATGTTTTCTTGAAAAACGACCTCATTTCCATTAGTTAATTATGTGATTGTTTAAATATGAATGTTTTCATGATCGTTTGACTCACATGTCTATGAATAATGATTATAATATTGTGTGGGGTCTTTTATCTCTCTCTAATGAATTGGTAAAGTTTAATATCGCATGAGATAATTATGGTAATTGAGTATTGATGCTAAATCTACTATGGGAGTAAATAAGTGACACATGATTCCAGTACCACTATGTTATGTGAATCAAGAAGTAATGCCTACTACACTGTGTTATAGGAAATAGGAAGTGATACCTGATCCACTAGGTTTATGAGAATTAGTCAGCGATGCTTGTAATATTATGTAATGAGAATTAGGAAGTGATGTTTGCTCTACCATGTTATGGGAAACATGTAGTGATTATTTCTCATATATTTTATTATTTCATTATTCTTAAGTTTTCTCAAAACGTATTTTTTTTTCAATGTTTCCTTGAAATAAAACACATAATTTCATATTACTATGATTATACTCCATGGATCATGTATATTATATCACAATATTATTCCATGGTACATGTTTATTCATTTGATATTAAATTTCTCTTTATCACAACTTATGTACAAATATTATTGTCCTATTTTTTTAATTAGATATTTCTACAATGCTCATATTTTTTCATATTATTATGATCTTACCCTTTATGACATGTTTTCCATTACTATGTTTTTGACATAACCCCTTTCATAAGTTTCCATTCCCCAGGATACGAGGATAAATATAATCAATGAAGAGTCTATAAGGGATTCTAGTGTGGTTTTATTATGAAGAAATGTTCAAAATTATTGTAAAATAAGGTTCTTATGTACATTATCCTTGAACATACTAAACCTTTAGATATTGGAATTTTTTAATTATTATGAGAAGTGATGTTTAAATTATGGAAATATATGAATGTTTAGATTACTAAATCTCACTTTTTATCAAATATAGTATTTAATGAAATCATTTTTCTCACCAAACATGGGAGTGATAGCCTAGGGAGCTTCAGGGTTCATTCATAACATAGAGTTAGAAGTGTAAGTTTTACATAGGGTTTATGTGGGTTTACAGGACTAAATGTCTTACACATGATTTACTTGGACACACAAAGGTAAATTTTTACATTTATGTACATTTAAAGGAGCTATAAATTTATTTCATTCATAAGGAATTTTCAACTTATAAATTTATTAAACAATATTTTTCTATTATTAAAATATACTTAGACACTATAATTGGATGTGTGGCTCAATTATATTGAATCATATAATTATTTATCCCCTAAAATAGTTAATTTATGTATTCCCTTCATGAATGTATGGTATTCTACCCATACCACATAAATTTATATATTCAAATTTAATTTTATTCCTCATTTTTATTCTAGAATTTATACAAAAAGTTCTATCAGAGCCTGATTTTAGGTTCAAGGGACAATTATTATTCAAGAAAAATGAAAAGAGATGAAGAAAAGGTGAAGATTGATCACTTCAATGGAAATATATTTTCCTTCTGAAAGATAAATATCTAATATTATCTATACCAAAATAAGATACACTTATTTGTAATGGGGAATAACCAAAAATGATTTTATATGTGGATTTGGAATTTTTTGATAAGAATATCATGGGAATTATATGTTAGTTCTCGGTGAGAATGCCACAATCAATATCAAGGTGGATAATAGAACTACAAGATTGATGAAGGCTTTGTATAATGTGTTTGAAAATACTTCTATATTAAACAATGTGTTGTTGATGTGTTGAAATATTTACTTAAAGACTATTAAATGTCATTTTATAAAAGACTATTTTAATGAATTTAATAGTATTTCAAGACCATTGATTTTGATAAATATTTATTTTATAGAAACAATTAATGTATTGATTCTCCTATTATCACTACTGGATAGGTTGGATGTGACTTTCATATTGGTGAGTAGTTCCTATTGAAATTCAAAATTGAAATTAAATGACGATTTTCATCCAGTCCATATTAAATATATTCAAATAATATAATTTGTAAAATTATATAGAAATGATATGAATGTTGAAGGTATTGGTAAATCATCAAGTTTACAAAACTCAAATGATAGGTCAAATTATAGAATATGGATCCAAGGGAAATCTAATGGAGAAGGTCCCACATGATGGAGTTGTAGAATGAAGGGGAATGTCAAGAAATATTGATAGATAAAACAAAAAGAATTAAGTATTGATATGGTAAAGAATACTTTAGAAAGATCTATTGATGTATGAGTGATGAGAGTCAACAGTCCCATATAGTCTTGGATATTATAATATTATTCTTCTTTCTATTCAACCATAAAGAAGGAATGTATATGAAATTTGTTTCTAGAATATTTTAGTAAGGAACATCTCATTAATGATAAACCATATAATGTTATAGAAAACATTAATGTACATATTTCAACCCAAAATGAAATTTTTGGAATATTGAATATTGTAAAATATATTATTGTGCTTTAAATAAATTTAATATCCATTGAAAACATGATGATAAAATATATTGAACAAATTTTATGAAGGGATCAAGGAAAATCTCTAAAGGAATTATAATTATATCACATAGAGTGAGGAATGGGACACTTTATATTAATGCTGATTATAATCCTATGGAGAATTATTTATATTTATAATTAGATTCCAAAACCCAACATTGAAGATTGAATTATATGTTCAAGAAGGGGATAAAGGTCCTTATGGAGAAGAAAATATGCCCGATATGAAATTAGTCGTAATTAGATTTTGTGAGGATTGAATTTCCAGAAAGAAGAGGAAATTTTCATTTACAAAAGGAGAAAGAGAATCAAAGTTTAGAAAACTATAGATGATAGATTTTGAATTATGGGAACTTTCACTATTATAATCAAAGTGGTGAATCACTTTATTACATAAAATTAATTAATGGATCAAATAAAAATAAATGATTTTATTCTCTAAAACATAGTCTAATGATTTTTCTATATTTTTAAAAATTTAATAGTCAAGAAGAGAATAAAAAAAAGATGAAGGTGAATTCTTTAAGATATGAAAATAGTGGCGAGTATGACAATCAGGAGTTTATGGAGTGCTATGTATTAAATTAAAATCATAAGTACCTGAACAAAATTGCGTCTCAAATAGGATGCATAGTAATTTGGTTGAGATTTCTAGAAGTATAAGGATTCATACTAGATTAAATAAGGTTTTTTCGTCTGATGCTATTAATATGTAATATTCTTGACAGTACAAAACCCTTCTATACTATTGGGAGTAGAAATACCATAGGAAGTATGGATGTGAAAAAAGGTAAATATATTACATTTTAAAGTCTTTGTTTGTATATATTATATTTATTGAATTTTATTCTAGGTATAAGCTGGATTAAAAGTCCTATAAATGTTTTGTTATTGGATATTGAAATGAACAATTTTGTTACCATTTCTAAGAAGATGAAAATATAAAGGATATTATAAGTAGGAATGTAATATTTCATGAACTTTTTCTTTTCCAATTTAGAGAGTATTTCTAAACATAATTATGGGATAAATGGACCCTTATCTCATGAAGAAGTAAAGATTTAAGTATCCTAGAAAAAAAGATTCTGTAAAATGAGAATCAACTGGTGAAACTGGGTACAATGATATATATTTGGAGGTTATTGGGGGTATGTAATCTGGTACAAATATATAAAATTTCTACTCATTATTTATTATTTACTAAAGATATAGAACCTAAGTTTTATAAATAAACATCATAGGTAAAGGGTTTGAGAAAGTATAATTTTGGGATAAGGGATGAAATTTGATTATTTCATGCTAATGAGACCTAGGAACTTTATAATATATCCTAATAAGAAATGTAATTGAATAAAAAATGGGTTTAACATATCTAGGATAAACATGAATATAGTATAAGTTTTAAGGAAAGTATGGTTTTTATGTTATTCAAACATATGGAGGATTTTGATTACATTTAAATTTTTTCTCCTACTGTTAAGGTAACCACTATCTATTTTTTTTGTGAATTTTTTCAATAGAATTATTAAATTTGAAGAAGATAGATGTGAATAATTCCTTCTTCCATAGAGAATTAGAGGATGGTATCTACAGGGTAAAATATGAAGTGATTTATATATCTAGGAAAAAGGATATTGTTTTATTCTTAGCAAGAGTCTATTTGGGTCGAAAAAGGTACCAAGGGAGTGGAATTAAAAATTTGATGCATTCATGGGAAATAATGATTATATGAGATGCAACATGGATCACTATTTCTATTTTATTTTTTTTCATAATTTCTATATCATACAATTATTATATTTTGATGCTATTGTATTTATAGGGAATTATAGGAAAAATATAAATGAGTTGAAGATTAAATTACAAACATAATTTGAAATAATGGTTCTTAGGGAGGTGGAAATTATTCTTTCAATGTTGTTCAAATGAGAACATGTTTCTGGAATATCAAATCTATTACAAACTGCCTATGTATGGAAGGTTTTGAGAAAGTTCAACATGAGCTATGAAAAAATAGTTTCACTTCCACTTGATAGTCAATTAAATTTATATATTGATAATTCAGTGAATATGGATAATAAATGTGACTACATAGAAAAAATAACTTATGCGTCAGTACATGGTTTTTTGATGTATACCATGATTTTCACTCGATTAGATATATCACATGTTGGGGGAGCTATCATTTGGTATATGGAAAATCCAAGAAGGTAGCCTTAGGAGGCCATGAAGTAAGTACTTAGATGATTTATGGAGAGAAATTATATGTCTCTATTCTTCAAGGATGATATGTCTTTATAAGAATTTATTAATGCAAAATTAATAGGTGATATTCATTATAGAATGAGTACTATAAGAAATTCTTAAACCCTTGAAGGTACTATAATTAGTTAGGTGTCACTATTATTAAATATCATGAGATTTTATACTAAATAGGTATAATGTTGTTGTAAATGAATAAAAAAGGGAGATTATATGATCGAGGAGTTTATTGAAGGGTTTAGAGATGAAGTAAGGAGAAAATGGGTTATATTCTGATAGTCAGAGTGTAATACATATTGTAAATAATCTGGTATTTGATTCATGGATGAATAATAATTAGTTTAAATATAATTTCTTCAAATTATTACTAAAGGACAAATCATTATAATTAAAAAATATTCAAGGAAACCTGAATCTAGCTAACATGATGATTATCATTGAGAAATTGAGGCATTTTTTTACCTTAGTTTGACTTCGAAGATGAAATAGGTGTGTGGAGAGAAACACAACAATTATTGTTTAAGTATGATATTGTTTGAGTATAATATCTATCGTATATATATCTAAGTGTGTTACTTATGATATATATATATCCTTATTTGATGTGGACCAAACTATAAACTAATCCCCGACTCTTCTATTCGAACTAGGAACTGAGGTGCTAGAGGGTTAAAAGGGGGTAGTAGCCCCTACCCATAAGGTTTGTGGTGTGAGGGTTTAAAGACCGTAAATTTTATTTTGGAAAATAAAATAGAGTATTTGTGGAGTTGATATTATGAATTTCATGTAGATTCAACACAAAACACATATTAAAAAATACCCATTTCATACATGGGTTATACAAAATATGATGTAAGAATTAGAATTTATACACGGGGTTTGTGAGAGGTTGTAGAAATAAATTTTTCATGTGGGATAATCTAATAAATGTTGAAGTAAATTATTTCATTGATGCACCCCTGGGGGAGTCGAAAATTTATTTCACTCGGAAGGATGTTTAAACTCAAAAAATTTTCACACACTAATTTTCCATTATTAAAATGTAATTGGATACTATAATTGTGTTCCTAGATAAATTTTACCAAAAATATCAATTTATATCCCCTAAAGATGTGAAATTATTTCTCTCTTCTATGGATGCAGGGTATTCATCCCAACCCAAAAAAATCACTATGTCCAAATTTCTATCTGTTTATTTATTTAATGTTATTTAATTTCTACAACACCTATCACTTACTAAGTCTAATGAATTAATCATATGATAAAAATAAATGGATAAATTAAAAAAATTTAATTTTCCCTAATTAAAATTCTACATACACATAGATACATTATTAATAATTATCAGTATTGAAATTATAGGAATAAATGGAACCTCACTATCCTAGTATCTGTCTCCCCTATCTCTAGCAGCACCACTAGGGTTTCCATCAAAATACGTGATTGGAAGAAATAAAATCTCTCCATCATAGAGTGACTACTTTCAGTTGCTTGATTGTTCAATCATTTTATTTATCACTATCAATATTATATTCATAGGTTTTTTATTTTTAATTATTTTTCCCTTTTGGTTTCATCTTTTTGAATCATTGAGTTTTGAGGGGTTCTTTCATCAGGAGGTGGATGCTATTTTTCATAGATAGTTTTTGTTGGAAGATGTCCATCTCATTTTAATTTTCATGATAACCCACTATGATTGAACTTATATTTATTATATTATAGTGGTGCACATGGAGGTTTGGTATAGTGAATATAGATTAAACGGTTCTAGTGACTACGTCTATACTAGATAAATCTCATCTTTATATGCTTGGTGGTCTTACCCATGATGACATATGCTCATATTCCCTCATTTTCTATTACTATCTTGGCTAACACATATGACCCCTTCTTGGGAAAGTGTTTTGGTGTCCAAATATGTTTCATATGGAATCAGTGATTTTAGTCAAAGGTAGGTTTTACGTGTATATTTCCTTTTGAATATATCTATTTTTGGTTCAATTGAGCTAGTCTCTTCCATTGTTAGTTTTTTCCTCGATTCACCTATTCCTTTAGTGTTTTTTGTTGGATCTCCCCTTCTTTGATACTTTTATTTGATTACTTATCTCTAATATACACTTAGGTTAGCTCTTTGGTAGGTTTGATAAAGGGAGACAACTAGTGGACATCTCTATTTTATGGTTCCAACCATTCATCGTGTTGGATTAGATCCATGTATGTAGTTATTATGTTTTTTTCTGGTATCAACACTACCCTATATATCTTGGTTCTTTGGAAGGAAGGTATCTATATCCCATTAGACTAATGTTGGCAGTCCATATTTTTCAGTGGCATTAATCTTCTCATTTTTTTCAATGTGATGTTAGAATTTGTTTAGTGATGGTGGTTCAATAATGTAGGTTGGTGACTTTGGATGTTTAACGGTGATGGGATCAGTATAGTTTGATGGCAAGTGACCTGTCTGGGATTTGATAATGAGACCCAATGACAAGGATGACTTGAAGTGACTTTAATCAATGTATGTGGTGAAAGGATTGAAAACATTCCATGATCTCATTGACTAACTCTAACTATTTCCCATTTAATATAATTGTCTTTTTTATTTTTATTTTTCATAGTAGTTTTCTAGTTCAGTTGGGTGGGTCAAAAAGAATTTGTGTGGCCTTTGGTGTTGATTTGGTTTTCAGATCATTTGGGTCCTTCTTGATTTGGTTTGTTTGGTTGTTGATCTTCTTAAAAGTGTTTTATTTAAAAATCAAGAAGTTATTTGTTTAAATAATAATAATAATAATATTATTATTATTAATACAAATTTTCCTTATTTTCCCATTTAAATAAATGTAATACCTTTGTAGGTAATCACCCTTCAATCTATATTAACAAATATAAAGTATTGACATCATATAGAGGGAAGGGTAACATTCCAAGTAAATAATTGAGAAACTATGAAAATAATATAAACATGTTAGTTTATTTAAATTATATAATGAACATGTACTTATAAAAAAAATAATGTTAATAGGGAGAGATAGTGGGTAAGAGAGAACATAATCATAAAAAATAAAAAACATCAGATAAAAACCCCTTATGATCAATGTAATATATGAATTATAAATATATCAAGGTAGATAAGAGACCATAAACTTGTTATAAATGATTTTAAAGTATAAAATAATTCTTTAAAGTAATTTTAAATTATACATGTAAGAAATTTTATGAAATAAAGTTACAATACTTGAAAAAATAGAGATTTGGAAATAAACCCTCACCACGACTCCTGAATTGTTTTAGACACACTTATAACCTCATTATTAATAAAATTATATTCATTATTTACTTTTATTTGAAGAATTTTTCTGGTTTATTTTGTTATTATTCAACCATTTAATTCATTTATTATTGTGTATTATTCATCTATTAGATTATATTTTCTTACATCATTTCTTTTGAGGTGGCTCAGTTTATAGTTACAAAACCAATTTGATGTAGTGGTCATGGTAAAAATTCATTGTCTAATGATTCTATAAGCTCCAAAAGTATAATTTTATAGTTTTTAATTTATTTTATAATTGATGAAGTTCAATAGTTTAGTGGATAGTTACAATTCAGATAATGTTCCTCTGTAATATTATTTTTAAACAATTTTGATTGTATACATTTAATATCATTGATATAAATTTATTTTGACATTACAGAATAATAAGAATGATATTATTTTATTATTAATTTAATATTAAACCATTAAATACATTTTTAGTAATATATATAAAATGAATAGGTGAAATAAATCATCATCGCTCACTCAGGTTGTGTAAAACCACAACAATGAATGATTCTTTCCTAAAAGGGTTTTAAAGAAGGGGAAAAACTAATAAATTTTAGAGTTTAATAAAATTTTTAGTTAATTAAAATGATATTTTGAAATTAATTTTAGTGATTACTTATATTATAAAATGGGTAATAGGATAATCAAAAGGAGGGGATATATATTTTAAACCCATTAATTTTGACATAGTAATGACTTGAAAAAAAGGGTTTAATGAGAGGTAATGGATGATTTATCATCATTTATGGATCAAAAGGGTGTTAATAACAAGAGAATAGATTCATTAAAGAAAAATAATTAGAGGTATATGGTAGTTTTAAAATAAAAATATTAAATAAATAAGGAAAGAAAGACATGGTTTTCCTTACATTTCTCTTTGTGATGCCTTAATTAGATTAATTCTAATGCCTTTATAGGAGGGTTATTTTGACATACCAAGGATTTGGGAAGATATTTCATAAGATAAAGTTCTTTGTAAGTGAGGAGAAACATGTTTCAAATCTATTTTTTTTATAACCAAGGTAGATGGGTGTTTTGGAATAGAGTATATTGATTACACGACTACAAATATAGCCTTTATCAGTGCTAGAAAAGTGCATTAACAGTTCTAAAAAAAGCTCTATTAATCGAGGTGAAGATAAAGGGGGTTTCTTTTATTAACACTCAGAAAAGCTCTAATAAAGGTCCCTTTTATGAGCGCTAAAAAAGTGCTGATAAAAGACCCCTTTTATCAGTGCTTTTAAAGAGCGTTGATGAAAGTCAAAAAAAAAATAAAAAAAATAAAAAAGAATATATAATGCATGGGGGTGAGCTTTTAACAGTGCTTCACCCCCTTATATCATCACTAGGTAGACCCCTCCCAATCTCCCATACACTTCCCTTGCCCGTGCATCCCCCACATGCCCGCGCACACCTCTTTGCTTACACCTGAACTCAAACCCACGACCTCCCCCTTGCGCGCCTGCACCTTTACCACTAAGCCATTTCGTTTTTTCTCTATTTAATGATATATCTATTTATTTGTATATTAATATAGATTCATTTTAAGAAAAATATATTTAGTTATATTAATACATATATATTTATTCATATATTTATATATATATATATTCATATATTAATATATATATTTATCCCTATGTTAATATATATTTATATTTATATATATATAGTTATATTATTCCTATATTAATATAGATTCATATTAATATAAATATATTTAGTCATATTAATACATATATATTTATTCATATATTAGAATATATATATATATATATTCGTATATTAATTTATATTAATTTTTATTTATTTATATATATATTTAGTTACAATTTTTTATTCATATATTTATTTTTATATTTATATATATATTTATAAGAATAGTTTTAAATATATTTGTAAAATATTTTTTTTGTGTGTGTTTATAAATAAATAAATAAATAATTATATACATATATACAACAAACACACACACAGACACAGACACAAAGACACACACACACACTGATATATATATATATATATATATATATTTACGAATAAATACATATATATGTGTATTTGAAAATACATAGAATGTTAAAATGACCATAACATCTAACACAAAAGTTTGTTTTAACTCCACAACCAGTTAAATCAGAGAATATGAAACAATATTCGATATGATATGTGGTATAGGCCTAGCAGACATCTGGATCAGAAGTTATACATATTTGAATGTTTGCGTACCCCCACTAAAAACTGAGTATTGGAGGCCTTCTAGTCCTTTTTTGGCCTCAGAAAATGTGACAGAAGGATCCTTTCTATTAATAGCATGTAGAACTCGTCACATGATTCGATTTGACATGCTGTATAGCTTAAACGGACAACTGAATCTAAAGTTATGGTCATTTGAAGTTTGAGTTACATTTTCAACTTATTTTAGATATTTTATTTATTTTTTTTGATTTTTTTGTCTTCAAATTGTTATTAAATGATTATTAATCGATGATAATTAGAAAATTATTAATTAATAATATTTTTTAAAATAATTTAAATCCATTTTCACTAAATTTATTATATATTAAATTTAATATTCTATTTATACTTATCTAAAACATATTTAAAAAATAAATATTATATTGATATCAATATAAATATAATTATATAACAATATATTATTTTTCATGATTTTTTTTGAAATATAAACTTTGTCAGGGCTAGGAAAAAGTGCTGATAAATCCCCCTTTTATCAACGCTACTAAAAAAATCACTGATAGAGGCCCCCCTTTATCAATGATTCTTTTTAGTTCTGATAATGGGTTGTGGTGCGGAAACCCATTTTTGTGGCTGTGTTATTTTATTATTTGGACCAAATACAATCAATAGTTTTGATTCCTCTGTCCTTCATAAGTGTATTTTTAAAAAATAATAATTATTTGAAATTCAATCCCACTCATAACCAAATTAAATATTGGAAATAATTTAATAAGGGTAAATAATCATAAATTATTTTTATAAGCTCAATATATAATTTCGTCTTTAAAATTTCAAATATTGGTTAATAAATTCAAATTACTATTTTAAATGAATTATTTTACTAATTAAATAAAATTAATTTCCTGATTTTTATGAGTTTCTATTCATATTTATATCATTATGTCATAAAATTATGATATTTATAAAAACTTTATTTTTTAATATTCACCAGAAGGTCAAATTTTTCAAAAAAATATCAAAAAATAACCTTAAACTAATTTCAAGAAAAATAAAATTATCTCAAATAAAGGAATTTTATTTTAATATTAATTGTGTAGTTTTTGTTTCTTATTATTTTAAAAACATTTTGACTTGTTGAGGAAGCCAAATACCAAATAATGGTCATTGTGGCAGAAAGGTAATTGTTGCCGCGTACATTAAAAAAACATTCCTTTTGTCATTTAGTAAAATAATTCTTAGAAAAATTATCCTTTTTAAAACCATAGAATGAAATTAAAATTCAAATGGGTTTATATTACACTTTATAAAAGAAGGATGTATATATTCTCAAAATATTCCTCATTGAAAGGAGATTGAGATGAATTCCCTTACCTTGAGTCGGACTTGTCTCATTATTTCTTTAATTTCTAGAATAATAAACCTAGGTGAACTTATACTTAATTTATAACATTTTTAAATTTTATTATTCATTTTATATCACTTATTACCATGTTATAACAATTAGTTAAATATTTTAGTTTATATCAGTGGTTTTGTCGATGTTCGGTACCTGAGTCAAAATGAACTTGTTTTGATGAAAATTATCCATATTTTCAGAAGTCCATAATATATAGAATGATATTCAGGATTTAAATGTCATATATTTACAATATATATGTATTTATAATAGTCCATATCATTTGGAGATAAGAAATGAAATGTACTGTTCCTGGAGACGGTAGGCCTTTCGTACGCATGAACAATACTTTCATTTCATTGTCATATTAAATGAATGAAAACTAAATGATACATATGAATTTTATAATTTATGTATAATATATATGTTATATATGTTACATAGGTTCATTAACACTATCCTCGATACGTTCCATGTATGTAATGAATGATTTATATCACTTTGAGTGGGTGGTAGTCCACACTTCCTCAAAGGAAATTATCATATTTACACAACATAGAAGGAATAAAACTATGTTATAATAAAAATTATAGAAGAATAGAGTCAATATAAATATAATATATATCATATATAAAAATAATTCCATCATAATTTCCTCCATGATAGGTGGTAGGATAAAATTAAACGATCTTTGTTTTTTGAGGTAGTAGTTCAACGTACACAGAAAAAATCTATTCTATATCCATTAGGTATAGGTTTGTATAAGTTTAGGTAGAACCCTAAGAATGAAAAAAATCCAAGTATATTGAGGATACTGGTGTTTTTATAAAATAATAGAATTAAAAAAGGTTAGGGGGATGGAAAAGGAAAATAAATGAAAGGAGCTTTAGAGGAGACGTTAAAGGTTCCAGGTGCAGTGGAAGCGTGGTTGGGACGGGACACAATTTGATTTTTACCATGATCAATGATTATTCTGGGATCAATATGATGATGAATGCTAGTCTCCACAGAATATAATCAATGATTTAAATAAATAATAAAGAGGCTCGAAACCTTTAGAGAGGATCTTGCACATCATGTTTATAATTATAATTTAATTAATTTCATAAAGAAAAATAATACCATGATATTTGGTATTTTTCTTTATTGATGATGTTGATCTTCCGGAATGACCCATCCGAATTATCTCGTTTCTCTTGTAAGGATAAAAACTATAATCTCTCTAGTGGTGATCCACACGTGCTCCGATGGCCTCCGATCGACACAGATCGTTCTCCGGGTACTAGCGTGGTGAATCGAGTGTCTTGTGTTGGTTGTTCTTGATCACATGTTCTTCATCCATGAAGAATATCTCTCATTCTTGAGAGAGGAGAGAATATGATTCGAGAGATAAATTGTTTGGCTCAACAATTCTCAATTCACCAGGTGTGTGGTGTGGTGTATGGCATAATAGGCATAATTTCCTATTTATATACATGGAATTTTAGTTACAATATTTAATTACATAGAAACAATTAAATAAATTCATGAACTTATAGAAAACCAATGCATTTAAGAATAATACCGCAACATTATTTATGGTGCACCAACTTGCAAAAAACAGAATTATAAATAAAATTCCACATCACAAAATAATAGTAGCATTATTTTAATTTGTGCCAACCAGTTAAATAATTATTTACCGTCTTGCAAATAATTATTTTACTACCAGACCGACCTTGGTCCACTAAAACTCCACTTCCATTTATTGAACACTCGAATAAAAAAATAGAAAATTTATTCTCTTAAATAAATATATTATTTACAAACTAGTAAATAAATATTCATTAAATGTACAGTTAAATAAATAACTACATTTTATTTAATTTATGCAATCATTTTAAATTGAATAAAATTTTTCCACGATCTTGAGAATAATATTTATTTCATTAATTAAATTCAAATAGAATTTAACTGAGACCACAAAAAAAACTTAGTGTGTGAAACTCTAGGATTCATTCTCATTAGCATTAGGCGGGCTTGCCTAAAGTCCAAGAGTACTATCTAGCAATGGGTCAAGGCACCCAAGAGAAAGAACGTAAAGTCGCAACAATGACATCCACATACAAATGCTCACTATATAATATAATCCCTTTGTTGGAATATCTCATAAAAAAGGTTTCATGCCTATGTCATCAACTTTTATGCTTGAAATGTCATTATTTGAGTACCTGAAATAAAATCATCGTTACACCATGGCCATGGAATTTTTCATGACAGGTCTATTTCAATTAAAGGGCTGAGATATCAACCTCCATAAATTTAAGGGACAAATCCTTCCTCGACTTATCCATTAATAACATGCCACTCGTGAGGCACCCAATGTACCCTACTTCCCGCCAGCTGTCTGCGTGGCGATTTTTATCAGTAAATCAAAGTTCGTAAGTGGTGACACCTATTAATGATAATATTAAAGTCTAAGGATAATTACACACGCTCTCATATAGAAATATCCGATGACACCAAAACATGTGGAATTCCTACTAGCGGGTCTGTTCTCATAATCTTATATCTTAGAGATTACTAAGTGTGAACTTCATGAGAGGAAGTCTCATCTTCTTAGAAGTACTCGCACCTGACGGTCTGCATGCTATGTGTCCTGTCATAGCACGTTAATCAACCGCAGAACTATATTTAAGAATACTGTTATAGCATTTTGAGGTTCTCAACATAGCGGGGAACTACTAAGACCTTATCAATGCAAAAAATACTCTAGGACATTATTACATCATAATCATGCAGAAAAATGAACAATATGTAATAATACATTAAATATACATGTAATCAAAGAAAAACCAGTTGGTTCTAGGACACCAACTCTTACAAACTCCCACTTGTACAAGAGCTAACTACCTACGACTTTCAGTATGCAATAACTCACATGATGATCATGTTTTTTCTAAGTCAAAGCTTTAGTCAAGGGGTCCTCCATGTTGTATTCTGTGGAAATACTGCTCACTGCAACTTCACCTCTATGAAAAAAATCCCTCAAGAGATGTTACTTTCGAAGTATGTGATTCATCCGCTGATGTGACCTTGGATATTTTGCGAGATCCACCACTACATTATTATCAGAATACAATTTGATGGGATCTTTACTACTAGGTATCACATCTAGCTCCTGGACAATACTTCGCATCCAAACTACTTCTTTAGCTGCCTTAGAATCTGTGATATACTCAGACTCTACTTTAGAATATGCGACCACACTCTACTTTGATCTCTTCCAGCTCACTGCACCTTTATTCAAAGTGAAGCTGTATCCCATTTGCGAATTCATGTATTCTTGATCAGTCTGGAAACTAGCATCTGCATATCCACTGATGACTAGTTCCTCATATCCTCTATAAACCAGAATCATATACTTAGTATGCCTCAGATTCTTTAGGATAGTCTTGACTGCGATCCAATGGTGGTCACCTGGTTCAGCTTGTTATTTTCCTACTGCACTCAATGCGTAGGCGACATCTAGCCTAGTACATAGTATGACATACATGACTGACACAATAATTGATGCATATGAAGTCCTTGCCATTATATTTCTTTCCTCATGTTTTTGAGGACACATTTTCTTGGAAAGATGAATACAATGTGACACTGGCAACAATCCCCTCTTGGATTTATCTATACGGAATATCTTCAGTATCTTATCAATGTATGTACTTTGACTTAGGCCCAAAAATCTCTTGGATCTATCACAGTTTATCTTGATCCCAAGAATATACACTACCTCACCCAAGCCTTTCATGGAGAAGCATTGATTCAACCATGCCATAACAAATTGTAATACTGGTATCTCATTTCCAATAAGTAATATGTCATCAACATATACTATTAGGAAAATGACTGCACTCCCACTAAACTGTTTGTAGACACATGGATCACATTCATTCTTGATAAAACAATTTTTTTATGGCTTCATCAAAATGAATGTTCCATGACCTGGATGCTTGCTTTAATACAAAAATGGATTTCTGCAACTTGCATACCTTATTAGCATCCTTTTGAGTCAAAAACCCTCCAGGTTATCTCATCTAGACATATTCTTAAAGGTTCCCCTTAAATAATGCTATTTGATATCCATTTTCCTAATCTCATAGTCATGGTAAGCAGTAATAGTAAGTAGAATTCTGATGGATTTCAGCATTGCAACTGGTGAGAACGTTTCATCGTAGTCAATTCCTTGACGCTGTTTAAAACCTTTTTCAACCATTTGTACCTTATAGGTACTAACTTTTCCTTCCATGTCTACTTTTTTATTGAATACCCATTTGCAACCAACAATATTTACATCAATGGGAGGATCTATCAAAATCCAGACTTAGTTTTAGTACATGGAATCCATTTCAGAATTCATGGCTTCTTGCCACTTGGCAAGATCTGTACCACATACTTCTTCCTTGTTGGGTATAGGATCATTATTATCAACTAATAAGGAGTCACCATCCTCGGTAACTAGAAAATCATACTGTTCCGGTTCTCTAACCTCTCTTGTACTCCTACACAGTACTTGTGTCTCTGAAATAGATTCTTCTTCCACAGGGCTTTGTGGAATCTATTCTTATACCAACTCTTGTGTACATTGAGCCTTGACTTCATCGAAGTCTATCTTGCTCCCACTATCTCTTTTGTAGATGTGAACCCCCTCAATTAATATGGTATATCTATCCACTATAACATTTTTTCCAAGGGGTTGTATAGGTAATGTCCCCTTGTTTCCATAGGGTATCCTATAAAGTTACTCTTTGTGCCTCGAGGTGCGAGTTTGTTACTTGAAGAGGCCTTAACAAACTCTTTGATACCCCACACATGTAAGTTCGATAACATGGATTTTCTTGCACTCCAAAACTTGTATGGAATACCATTTATCAATTTCTTTGGTAGTTGTTTTAGTATGTGTTCCACTGTTTATAACACATATCCCCAAAAGGATAATGGAATACATGCATGACTCATCATTGATCTCACCATGTCCAACAAGGTGTAGTTTCTCCTTTCGCTCAGACCATTCCACTGGGGCGTGTTTGGAGGAGTGAGTTGGGATAGGATCCCAAAATCTTGTAAGTAATCAACAAAGTATTGATTAAGATATTATCCACCATGGTCTGAGTGGAGTTTTTTAATATTATTACCAAGCTGGTTCTCGAATTCATTATTGTATTCTTTAAACTTATCAAAATAATCCGAATTATACCTCATTAAGTAGATATATCCATATCTACTAAAATCATCAGCAGAAGTTATGAAGTATGAGTACCCTCCCCTTTTATCAACTAGAAATGGTCCACACACATAAGTATGAACCAATTAATGAAGTTCTTTAGCCATTTCACCTTTACCACTAAATGGGGATTTGGTCATTTTGCCTTTTAAACATGCATGACATACACCAAGTGTTTTTAGTTCGAAAGAATGTAAATATCCATATTGATGTAACTTTGTCAAGCGTTTCTCATTTACATGACCTAGCTGGTGATGCCAAAGTTGGGTGTGGTATGAGTCATGTGAAGTATCTTTGTTATCAATTTCCATTACTTGGTTTGTGTAATCCAACACATAAAGTCCGTTGTATAAATGTGCCCTACCATAATAAATTCTATCTTTGTTAAAGAAGAAAAAATAATTTCGAAACTTGAAAAAAATCCATTTGTATCTAATATGGATACAAAAATAATTTTTTTAGTAACATAAGGAACATAATAACAACCCTTTAATACTAAGATTATCCCAGTTGGAAACATGAGGTGGTAGTCCCCAATAGCTACAACAACAAGTCTGGATCCGTTGGCTACTCGTAGATCTACCTCCCCTCAATCAATCTTACTGAATATACTTGGTTCCTATATTTGGATACATATGTGAGCACCACAAGTTGTCTCTAATAACCAATTTCTAGAAACTGATAGATTGCATTTGATTACAAACGCACCTGAAGCTTTCCCTTTCTTCTTAAGTTGGGCGCAGTTCTTCTTACAGTGGACCTTCTTGCCACATGCGAAACAAAAAACCTCTTGTTCCCTTGCCTCCCCTTTGATCTTCCTTTTCATGGAAGGTCATGAAGAAGCTTTGTGATTAAAGATTTTCTCCTTCTATTTCCTCTTATTCACCATAAGGATAGAAGGATTTTCATGCTTCATATCTTTATCCACTTGGAGAATGAGGATAAGAAGATCAAATAGATACTTCTCAATGTAGTTCATATTGAAATTGACAACAAAGTTAGAGAAGCTCTAAGGGAGTGATGCGAGAATGAGATCGGTGCCCAGTTCTTCAGGGATTTTAAACCCTAGAACCTCTAGGCGCTCAATGTATCCAATGAGCTTGACTGCTTGAGGCCTAGCTGGGGAACCTTCTCCAAGCATACTCTAAAAGAGTGCCTCAGAGATCTCAAACCTTTCTTGTCTTTATCTCTCCTAGTAAAGACCACAGAGGTTCTCGAGAATGCTATAAGAATCCATGTTTTCATGAGACCTCATGAGCTCACTATACATTTCTGATAACATCAAAATTGAACGTTGACTGCATCATTCATATGTCTCTCATAGACCAAGAAATCCTCATCACTCGCCTCTTGGGTAGGCGGATCTGGTGATGATGAATCCAACACGTAAGACTTCCGTTCATGGAGTAGGATAACCCGAAGGTGTCTAAACCATTACTAGAAGTTACTACATGTGATGACGTTGTCTTTATCTATAATTGATCATGCAGATAGTGTGGTTGACGAGCTTTCATTTTTATTCTACAATTAAAAGAGTAGATCATTAGCACTTTCTTGATTAAATTTTATAATAAATATTATTAAGTCTCACACTATTTTATCAAGTCCCAATATCCCTCACCATTGAACATGGAATGTCTAGTTTCCATGAAATTCTAGTGGGAAGGATCCATATTCCCTTTCACATAACCCTAACAGGGGTTGGTCATGAAATTAGAAGGTATTTAGGTAGGCAGGTCTTTGCGAACTACAGGCTTTCAGTTCCTTGATATGTCGAGTGGACTCCCTAATCCTAAAATCATGACTTTAGATTTCCTCAACTCTTGCCTCCAATATTACACCAAGTCTAGAAAGGGATAATTCAATTGTTTTAATACGGTTAAGTCAACCCAAAACCTTTTATAAGGCTTCCTATATAAAATTAAGTGTCCCAAAAGGGTTGGTAAAACACATAGTTTTGCTGAGTTTTTCTCTTAATCAATTAATAGAAGGCTTGTTCCAACTTAATATTTTATTTGAGGGATTTTTTGTATCTTATGCGTGAATTTCTTATTATCATTATCACATTCTTGTTAATATTAACTGGAACATACTTAAGTGATTAACCATTTCTTGATAATATTTACGCATAAGTCTAGTTTATTTTAGTTCCATCTTTCATGTTTGTTTAATTAATTAATTACGTGATCGTGAAAACACGTCCATAATGATAAACCATGCAAATGAAAGAAATAAAATAATGCAAATGGCATGATCATGAGATTTTCTAATGGTTAGTTTATATAGTAGTTTGTAAAGACCTGTAAAATTCAAGGGAATTTTTTTCTTAATTTTCTTTGGGATTTTAAAAGAACGCAGTTTCTGACGGCACTTGATTCTGAGGCCTGGTGTGCCCGTAATTTCTATCCGAAGTTTAGCTTTGGTAAGTTCAGTGAACGAACGAGCGAGAATTCCTAACCTTTGAACCGGTGCTCAGAGTCAAATTCTGAGGGCACTGATGGAACCGCAGTGCCGGTAATTGTTTAGGAACACCTTTTCCAGAGTTGCATTTTCACGTGAGAAGTTGATAAAAATTGTGAAAGTTAAAATAAAAAATTAACTACAATTTTTAAATCCTAAGTGTTTAAGCTTTGGGTGGAAGTTGGGTAACCACCCAACTTCCCATGAGAGGTTATGAAGTTGGTGGGCCCACACGAACCCCACCCCTTCATATTCTCTAACCCCCCTCAACTCACCATTAATTTTTGACAACTTATGTTAATTAATTAAGTGAGTTAAATGTGAATGTTTGAAATTCAAATGATTATGTTATGTTAGTAAAATAAGTTATGAACTAATTTTATTTAGGTTGGAACCTTATTGTGTGAGTCTTGGGAGAAATGTTGAGGAACTTCTTCTTCGTTCTTTGATGAAGAACGCGAATAACGCACCGCCGTTGACGGAGAACGCCGACCTCCGACGGCGGACGACGACAAGAGACGCCTGCCTCGGAGATCAACTAATGCCAACAACGTTCCATCCATGACGCTTTCTTCCGCGATGAACCTCTTCTTCCGCGACAGTTAATTCCACGACGAACTCTCGTTAGACAACAATGTGGAGGTAGGGGCTTATGTGTTTTTATTTGTGAATTCTTACGTCATCTATCCTCGTTCATTTGGACGGCTTGATATCATTTAATGGGAGGGGGCCGGACCACACAAACACGACCTTCCATCCTTCCTTATTATTTTTGTTTTTTCGGTTCAAAGGAAAGTGACGCGGTGCTGTCACACTATACAGGAACGAGTGGCAAGGAAGCGCGGCACCATCGCGCCACACATTTGAAAATAGAACCAAGCCGCGGCGCCGTCGCGCCACGCCGGAAAAACCCGAAGACACCGCGGCCGGATTGGGGCCATGACAGAAGGGCGCGGCGCCGTCGCGCCACGCCGGGCGAACCAAGGCCGCGGCTTAAGCCACAGTGGAGAAAGGGAACCATCGGCCGGAATCGGGCCGCCGGTGTCGGAACAGGGGGGACCTGCCTTGCCGGTCCCGTGGGGGCAGAAGCCAGCCGGCTGGAGCAGGCCGACCGGATAGGGGAAGAGTCGGGGGTTCAAAACCCTAGCTGGCCAGACGTGAGCGGCCCCATAATGGGGGTCGCAGTTACACATAGGGGGGCAGCACCCCCCCCCCCCCCCCCGCCTCATCCGCTCGGCCAAACAGCCGAGCCATCTGCTGGCGCCAGCGCGCCAGGGCCGGCTGCCCCGGCCGGTCCGCCAGATAGGGCCGCGCCAGCCAGGCCGGGCCGCACCCAAGCAGGCCGGGCCTGGATCCGGGACGGGTTGACCCGGTTTGGGCCGACCCAGAGGGTATCGGGCCGGGTCGGACCGGGCCCAAACCCCATAATACCGAACCTCTTCCGGTCTGTTGCCCATAAATTGAGCTGAAGACCTCTGATTGACGCACCGTCAGTTGCGATGCGATCCATGGATCGAGATGGTCGTTTCTGTATGTTAGACTCAAGGTTTCAGAGTACTTTGGGTTCGTTCGGGTTGGTTCGTACACGAAACCAACCGGGCCCTTGGAGAGGAAACACTTATAACATGAGTTTCGGGCATCCGATTGACGTGCCATCGACTTTGATGAATTCCTCTTAGTGAGAAGGACCTTTTGATTTACTCCGATCGAGGTTTGGATGCAGATGGAGTATGGTCCGGTTGGTTTTGACTTAAAAATCAACCGGGCCCCTGTGACGAAATAGCCAATAACTCTCAGACCAGGCATCCGATTGACGCACCATCTGTGATGTTGAGTTCCTGTTGGAAAAACAGAACTTTTGGATACATCAACTCCAGACTATGTGTCAGTTGATGTATCAGCCCATCGGCTCATGGAGTGGACCCTCCCGAATGATCTTGCTGTGTGCAGGAACCCTAGAGCTGGCTGCGACTATGACGGCGATGACGACTGTGCAGGAATCCTCCTTGGATTGGATGGCGATGACTACAACACTCAGCGATCCTACGTGGATCAGTCGTACCGATCCTGTGTGGGTCCGATCCTGTGTGGTTCAGCGCTCAGCGGTCCTGTGTGGGCCAGCGCCTACAGATCCTATGTGGGTCCAATCTTGTGTGGGTCATTACGGGGGTTAGTTACCTATCGATCCTTTGTGGGTCATTGTGGGGGTTAGTTACCTATCGATCCTTTGTGGGTCATTGCCGGGGTTAGTTACCTATCGATCCTTTGGAGGTCATTGCGGGGGTTAGTACCTATCGATCCTATGTGGGTCCGATGGCTTAGATGAATCAGTGGAAATATCTGATCATCTCTACTGTCACACGAAGAAGTATACCGGTGTGAACTGAATCTTGACATTCAATCTTTATCTTCGATAAGATTGACTTGATATCCTGTGTGGATTACGTTATGCTTTCCTGTGTGGATTGGGTTATGTTTTCCTTTGTGGAATGGGTTACGTTTTCCTATGTGGACTGGGTTGTACTCGGGCTCGGATGTTGGAGATGAACTGGAATTGATGACTTAGGTATATGTATGGGCATATACCTAAGTAGTGTTGGATGTTCATTCGTGATTTTATCTTCCCTTTGTGGATTATCCTTTGTGGATTTTGGGAGACCATCGGGGGTCTCGGGGTAACTATTGAGTAGCTTATACTCACCCCTGCACGGGCTATGCCCGCACTACACTGTGTTGGTTGCAGACGACAGACAGCGCTGATCGCGGTTGAGGCTTGCAGAGCTGGTCGGTACCCGAAGGTGGACCACTGCGCGGGACGTACTCAGAGCGGACGGCTGGACCCGAGGAGCTATGGAGGATATTTGTACTCACCCTTTAGGTGGGACTTCAAGTGGATGGCTCGAGGATGCGTCTTTAATTTCAGTTGTTGTTTTCCCTTTCCAGTTGTACTTTACTTTCTGTTTAGGTTTGTATACTGGCCCACTTACTTTTCCACACTTACTTTTGTATCAGTTTTTACTTACTGTTTACTTCTTCTGCTTGCTTTCTCTATGGTGTTTGTTTAAATTACAAAGTCTATTCCTTTCCTTTTTACCGGGAATTACGCCTTGGTGCTAGTCGCCAGCCCTTGGCCTATGGAAGGTGGGCTTGGGGTAGTCACGACACGAGCCCCGAGGACGGGTCGTGATAAATTGGTATCAGAGGAGTTCGGTTCTACCATAGAACTTTGGACTCTGATCTTTTTCTATGTGAAGCAATAGTGTTAAGCGTATTGGGTGTGGTTATCAGTCCTGGGAGTCCAGTGTTGGTGCGGCGGCCGACATATCCGTACACGAGGACCCTGACTTTTGATTTCCAACTTAATGCACGAAAACATTGATTGCATATGTGTTTCAAGATTTATTTGTGATTACTTTGTGTCAGATCACCAGGTATACTATTTGACCGTGGCGCACCTGTTACTTTTCAGGATGGCCCCATGACGGCAGCCAGCTAGGGTTCCAAGAGTTGTACGCGATGACAGCCTACCGAGCGACAAGGCCTCGGTACAGGGCCCTTTGACAGCTGAGGCACCGTTGGTACCTATACCCACCGAGCCACCAATGCTTCCAGCCCCAGCCGCTAACGATGCACGTCACCTTAGTGCACTGCACGAGTGTTAGCACGAGAAACCGCCGAGGTTCCACGGGGAGACGGACCCTCAGGCAGTAGAGGATTGGTTGGAGGCAGTTGTACGGGTTTTCAGGTTAGTGAGGACACCAGCAGACCTCATGGTGATCCTCACAGCGAGCATACTACACGCGGTAGCAGGCAGATAGTGGAGCATGATGCTCCAGGTGCACGATGAGGCATCTCTCCTCTGGATGGACTTTGAAATCCTCTTTCGGTCAGAGTTCTTCCCAGGAACCCTCCGTGCGGTGCACATCCAGGAGCTTCTTCAGCTACAGCAGGGCAGCTTGACGGTCGCCCAGTACTCGGTGAGATTTACCGATCTCTCTCCCTACTCGACAGACATGGTACGAGACCCATTCTTCTGGGCCCGGACCTTCGAGTAGGGTTTGAGGCCAGAGATCAAGGCATCACTGATTTCCTTCAGCATTTCGACACAGGCAGGAGTACTGGAGCGAGCCCTTTTGATCGAGATCTTCCTTGCTGAGCCTTCATCAGCAGCGAGACCTACCACAGGGCAATACGTAGTAGAGTCTTCTGCGGCAGGCAGTCGACGGATGACTCATGGATCCAGGAAGACCAGACCCTCAAGAAGACAACCTCAGGACACAGGATCAGCAGTGTGAGGCACACAACGTGGAGCCAGTCTTTCGAGAGGCAGACAGTTCTACGCATGCGGCGGGTAGGGTCACATGGATCGTGACTGCCCGACCCGTCGTGTAGAGGAGCAACAGACGGTTGAGGGACCACCCAGGCAGAGGCAGAGGGTTGACCGTGGTGGTCCGCAGGGAGTAGGCGGACGAGGCAGAGGAGGTGGCCGAGCAGTAGGTGGTGGGCGACGCTTTGAGGCTCTACCACCACCACCACCAGGTGGTCCACCCCGACCATAGGGAGCTGGCGGGCAGAGACATTCACAACTTTAGGTAGCGGAGGCCTACGACCACAGCGCGCTCGAGATGATTCGAGGTACTATCTGTGTTTATTTTACCCTTGCTGTAGTTCTTATAAGCACAAGAGCGAGTCATTCTTTCATAGCCACTGCCCTTGTACGGAGCTCAGAGATTCCGACAAAGCCGTTGGCTCGATCCTTATGGCTAGAGACTCCTACGGGAGCAGACTCGACGATTACGCACTGGTGCAGGCAGTGTGAGCTTACTCTAGGAGGTGAGAGCTTCGGCTGGGATCTTCTTGTAGCAGCGTCGAGGCCTTACGACGTCAACTTGGGCATGGATTGGTTATCTACAATCCATGGTCAGATCGACTGTATTAGGCGCAAGGTGATATGTGTATGCACTGAAAAGAGTAGGTTCACCTTCACCGGTGAGAAGGGATCCTTCGCAGCACAGGATAGACTTCTGCAGAGGAGAGGACAACCCATCACTCATCAGTTGGCTAGCCTTATCCTAGGAGCAGTTGATGTGCGGAGTCCTGGTTTTCCTACAGTGGTGGATCAGTATGCGGACATTTTTCCCGACGACGTTCTAGGGCTACCTCCTCGCAGAGAGGTAGACTTTTATATTGACCTGTACCCCAGGACATCCCCGATATCCACCCCAGCATATCGGATGGCTCCCGTTGAGCTTCGAGAGCTGCTGGTATAGTTGGAGGACTTGCAGGGAAAGGGATTCATCCGACCCAGTGTTTCACCCTGGGCTTCCCCGATATTGTTCGCCAAGAAGGAGGACGGGAGCTTGTGACTTAGTATCGACTATCGTCGCCTAAAACTGGTGACCGTGAGGAACACGTATCCACTACCGAGGATTGACGAACTTTTCGATCAGCTCAAGGGAGCACAGTGGTTCTCAAAGATAGACCTCATGTTAGGCTATCATCAGCTCAGAGTTCGGGACGAGGACGTACAGAAGACGACCTTCATATGTCGGTATGGCCACTATGAGTTCTTGGTTATGCCATTCGGTGTAACAAATGCTCCAGCTGTGTTCATGGCCCTCATGAACAAGATATTTCATCCCTACCTCGATCGATTTTTCGTGGTCTTCATCGATGACATTTTGATTTACTCGACCACTGAGGAAGAGCACACCTATCACTTACGGGTTGTACTAAACACACTCAGAGAGCACCAACTTTATGGGAAGCTCTCGAAGTGTCAGTTCTGGATACGTGAGGTCCACTTCTTGGGACACGTCATCTCTGAGTCAGGAGTTGCGGTGGATCCAGCGAAGATCGAGGCAGTGCTAGCTTGGGAGCCACCCAGGAGTGTGACGGAGGTGCGGAGTTTCTTGGGACTAGCTGGGTACTACCGGAGATTTGTGCCAGACTTATACAGAGTTTCAGCACCACTCTCAGCTTTGACGAAGAAGGGTAAACCCTCTGTGTGGTCGGACAGATGTCAGCGGAGCTTCCAGGAGCTGAGACAGAGATTGACCAGCACCCACATCTTGAGGCTACCAGAGGAGGGAGTTGGGTACGTAGTTTACTGTGATGCATCAGGGGCTGGACTCCGATGTGTCCTGATGCAGGAGCGGGCAGTGATCGCCTATGGATCACATCAGTTGAGGCCGCACGAGCAGAACTACGCTACCCATGACCTAGAGTTAGCAGCGGTGGTCTTCGCTCTGAAGATGTGGTGACACTATCTGATGGGCGAGCGCTTTACAGTCTATTCTGACCACCAGAGTCTCAGGTATATCTTCTCGCAGAAGGACCTGAACCTGAGACTGTGGCGATGGCTCGAGTTCCTCCAGGACTATGACTATGAGATATTCTATACTCCTGGAAAGGGGAACATAGTAGCTGATACCCTCATCAGGAGGACAGACATTCAGCTACTAGGGGAGGTGACAGAGCTGCTAGCTGCTTTGAAATTATCCTTCGTGGATAGAGATGGAGTAACCTTCCTTCAGTCACTCACAATCACTCCTCTACTACTGTAGTGGGTCAGAGAGGCATAGCGTGGGGACGCCGACTGTGAGACGCGGTGTACACAGATATCCTCAGGATAGGCACCTGATGGATTCTCAGTGGGAGGAGAGCACGACGTCCTTTTCAGAGGACGTACCTTGGTACCAGTTGATTTATGGGAGGAGGTGCTGAGAGACTTTCACACTTCTCCTTTGGCGGTACATCCTGGAGTGGCGAAGATGTACCAGGATCTTAGACAGTAACACTGGTGGCTGGGCATGAAGAAGGCTGTGGCCGAGTTCGTTTCTCGATGCCTCACCTGCCAGCAGGTGAAGGCTGAGCATCAGGTACCAGCATGCTTGGTACAACGCTTGGAGGTCCAGGAGTGGAAGTGGGTTGGGATATCTATGGAATTTGTGACTGGACTTCCACGTACTTCCAGAGGTCACGACTCCATTTGGGTGATTGTCGAATGACTCACCAAGTCGGCTCACTTATTACCCATCAGAGAGCAGGGCTCAGTGGAGATCTTGGGATGTCTCTACGTTCAAGAGATTGTGCGATTTCATGTTGTTCCATTATCTATCATCTCCGATCGATATGCTCGCTTTACTTCCCGGATTTCGAAGGGGTTTCAGGAGGCGTTCGGGACGCAGCTACGTCTAAGAATCGCCTTTCACCCTCAGACTGATGGTCAGAAGGAGAGGACCATATAGACTCTCGAGGACATGCTCCGTGCATGTGTCCCCGAATTTGGTCGCAGCTGAGAAGACCACCTACCCTTGGTGGAGTTCTTGTACAAAAAAAACTACCACCTCACCATCGGGATGACCATACGAGGCGTTGTAAGGCTGACCTTGCAGATCTCCTCTGTGCTGGACAGACCCTGGGGAGTCAGCACTTGTGGGACAGAAGATGGTCCAGGCCACGACAGAGAAGGTCCAGGTCATCCAGGAGCGGATGAGGACAACTCAGAGCTGATATAAGTCTTATGCTGATAGGAGGCGGAGGCCACTGGAGTTCAAGGATGGCGACCACATCTTCTTGCGGGTCTCACCTCGATGTGTTATATGGAGATTTGGCCGAGGCAGAAAGTTGTTTCCATACTTCATTGAACCATTCTAGGTCCTCAATAGGATTGGTGAGGTGACTTATCACCTGGCTCTACCACCTCAGTTGCACCAAGTGCACGACGTCTTCCACGTATCTCAGCTGAGGAGATACGTGCACGAACCGACACATGTCATTGACCATGGGGAGATGGACATTGATGATGAGGAGACTTTTGTGGAGGTCCCAGTGGAGATAGAGGATCGACATGAGAGGGTCCTACGTGGATGGTCGATTCCTCTAGTACGTATCAGATGGCAGCACAGAAACCTCCAGGTGAGCACTTGGGAGCGGGAGGCTCAGATGCATGCCCAGTACCCACTTTTGTTTCCCTAGTTTTCGATGTATCTTTACGGGGATGTAAAGTCCTGAGGTGGGAGTAAAGTAAAGACCCTTAAAATTAAAGGAAAATTTTTTCTTAATTTTCTTTGGGATTTTACAAGAACGTGGTTTCTGATGGCACTTGATTTCGAGGCCCGGTGTGCCCGGAATTTCTATCCGAAGTTTAACTCGGGTACGTTTAGTGAACGAATGAGCGGGAATTCCTAAATTTTGAACTGGTGCTTGGAATCGAATTCCGAGGGTAACGATGGAACTATAGCACCGATAATTTCTTAGGAACACCTTTTCTGGAGTTGCGTTTTCACGTGAGAAGTTTATAAAAATTGTAGAAGTTAAAATAAAAATTTAACTACAATTTTTATTTCAGAAGTGTTTAACCTTTGGGTGGAAGTTGGGTAACCACCCAACTTCCCATGAGAGGTTATGAAGCCAGTGGGCCCAAATGAACCCCACCCCTTAATATTCTCTAACCTCCCTAAACTCACCATTAATTTTTGACAACTTATGTTAATTAATTAAGTGAGTTAAATGTGAATGTTTGAAATTCAAATGCTTATGTTATGTTAATAAAATAACTGATGAAATAATTTTATTTGGGTTGGAACTTTGTTGTGTGAGTCTTGGGAGAAAAGTTGAGGAACTTCTTCTTCGTTCTTTGACGAATAAGGCGAAGAACACACCGCCGCCGATGAAGAACGCTGACCTCCGACGGCGGACGACGGCGAGAGACGCCTTCCTCGGAGATCAACTAACGCAAAAAACGTTCCTTCTGGGACGCTTTCTTCCGTGACGAACCTCTTCTTCCATGACGGTTAATTCCACAACGAACTCTCATTCGATGAAAATGTTGAGGTAGGGGTTTATGTGTTTTTATTTGTGAATTATTCTATCATCTATCCTCGTTCATTTGGACCGCTTGATATCGTTTAATAGGAGGGGTCCGGACCGCACAAACACGGCCGACCCTCCTTCCTTATTATTTTTGTTGTTCCGGTTCGACAGAAAGTGACGTGGTGCCGTCACACTACGCAGGAATGAGCGGCAAGGATGCGGGGTGCTGTCGAGCCGCGCCTTTAAAAATTGAACCAAGCCGCAGCGCCGTCGCGCTGCACCGGAAAAACCCGAAGACACCACGGCCGGAGCGGGACCGCGGCAGAAGGGCGCGGCACCGTCGCGCCGCGCCGGGCGAACCAAGACCGCAACAGAGCAAGGTAACTGGCATCCAGAATCGGGCCGCCAGTGTCGGAACAGGGGGGACCGGCCTTGCCGGTCCCGTGGCGGCAGAAGCCAGCCGGCCGCAGCAGGATGACCGGACAAGGGAAGATTCGGGGGTTCAAACCCCTGGCTGGACGGACGTGAGCAGCACCATAATGGGGTCCGCAGTTACACACAGGTTTGCAGCGCCCCCCCCCCCTCATCCGCTCGGCCAAATGACCGAGCCATCTGCTGGTGCCAGCGCGCCGGGGCAGGCTGCCCCGACCGGTCCGCCAGACCGGGCCGCCAGACCGGGCCGCACCGGCCGGGCTGGGTCGCACTAGCCCGGTCGGGCCACGCCCAAGCGGGCTGGACCCAGACCCGGGACTGGTCGACCCGGTTCGGGCCGACCCAGAGGGTATCGTGCCAGGTCGGACTGGGCCCGAACCCCCTAATACCGAATCTCTTCCGGTCTGTTGCCCATAACATGAGATGTAGACCTCCGATTGACACACCGTCAGCTACGATGTGATCCTTGGATCGAGATGGTCGTTTCGATATATTACACTCAATGTTTCTAAGTACTTTGTGTTCATCCAGGTTGGTTCGTACACGAAACCAACCGGGCCCTCGGAGCGGAAACACTTATAACTTGAGTTCTGGACGTCCGATTGACGTGCCGTCGACTTTGATGGATTTATCTTAGTGATAAAGACCTTTTGACTTACTCCGCTCGAGGTTTGGATACAGATGGAGTACGGTTGGGTTGGTTTTGACTTAAAAACCAACATGGGTCCTAAGACGAAAAAGCCAATAACTCTCAGACCAGGCGTCCGATTGACGCTCTGTCTGTGACTTTGAGTTCCTGTTGACGAAACAGAACTTTTGGATACATCAACTCCGGTCTATGTGTCAGTTGATGTATCAGCCCCTCGGCTCATGGAGTGGACCCTCCTGAATGAGCTTGCTGTGTGCGTGAACCCTAGAGCTGGCTGCGACTACGACGACGATGACGACTTTTCCGGAATCCTCTGTGGATTCGACGACGACGACTAAAACACTCAGAGATCCTACGTGGATCAGTGATACCAATCTTGTGTGGGTCCGATCCTGTGTGGGTCAGCGCTCAGCGGTCCTGTGTGGGCCAGCGCCAACAAATCCTGTGTGGGTCCGATCCTATGTGGGTCATTGCGGGGGTTAGTTACCTATCGATCCTTTGTGGGTCATTGCGGGGGTTAGTTACCTATCGATCCTTTGTGGGTCATTATAGGGGTTAGTTACCTATCGATCTTTTGTGGGTCATTGCGGGGGTTAGTACCTATCGATCCTGTGTGGGTCCGACAACTTAGATGAATCAGTGGCAATATTTGATCATCTCTACTGTTACACGATGAAGTATACCTGTGTGAGCTGTATCTTGACTTTCAATCTTTATCTTCGATAATATTGACTTGATATCCTGTTTGGATTATGTTATGATTTCCTGTGTGGATTGGGTTGTGTTTTCCTTTATGGAACGGGTTACATTTTCCTGTGTGGACTAGGTTGTACGTGGGCTCGGATGTTGGAGGTGAACTGGAATTGATGACTTAGGTATATGTATGGGCATATACCTAAGCAGTGTCATATGTTACTTCGTGATTGTATCTATCCTTTGTGGATTATCCTTTGTGGATTCTGGGAGACCATCGGGGGTCTTGGGGTCCCTACTGAGTAGCTTATACTCACCCCTGCATGGGCTATGCCCACACTACATTGTGTTAGTTGTAGATGACGGGCATCACTGATCGCGGTTGAGGCTTGCGGAGCAGGTCGGTACCCGAAGGTGGACCACTGGGCAGGACGTACTCGGAGTGGACGACTGGACCCGAGGAGCTATGGAGGATATATGTACTCACCCTTCAGGTGGGACTTCCAGTGGATGGCTCGAGCCTACACCTTTACTTTCAGTTGTTGTTTTCCCTTTCCAGTTTTACTTTACTTTCAGTTTGGGTTTGTATACTGGCCCACTTACTTTTCTGCACTTACTTTTTATCATTTTTTACTTAGTGTTTAATTCTACTGCTTGCTTGCTCTGTGGTGTTTGATTACTTTACAAAGGCAATGCCTTCCCTTTTTACCGGGAATTACGCCTTGGTGCTAGTCGCCAGCCCCTTGCCTATGGAAGGAGGGCTTGGGGTAGTCACGACACGGGCCCCGAGGACGGGTCGTGACATAGTTGATCAACTAACCCTGACCTAGGGGAGAAACACCTTGAATCTTTTGGGTTCATGTTTACATCTTTCACCTGTCCAGCTCTGTATCTCCTGGGATTGGTTTCGTCTCAACTCTATCTTGAACTGCCTCCACTAGAATGAGAGTTCCATACATTACATATTATTTTTTTAACTCAAATTTAGGTGAGGGGTAAATAGGGGTTTTACGTAAAAGAAACCCTATGCACATGGGCCCTATATATTAATGAGGATAAGGCTCGCATGCCAAAAAATTTAATTCAAATAAATAAATTAAAAGAAACCATCCATATACAAAGGTATTGGTCTATCTCATGATCATCTATACATGAAACAATATTTACGTATAAATAAAAATAGAAATCAATTCCTTAATTGTTCTGGTTTAAGATAAATCATGCTGAAATCAATTAATCATCATATTTAATTAATCAATTCGTTTATCTTAAACCCTTTTATGAATTTCCTTGAGATTCTCATCCCTCATAATTTTAACCAAATAAATTCATTTAAAAGTATATTTGTTCATAACTTGTACCTTGTAGGAAACTTGGTGAATTCCTATTCATAACTACCCAATGAGTAGAAATGAACATTAAACAGTTCTTAAATTAAACACCTATATTTAAAACACCTATCACGCATTGTGCCTCAACTCTAGGCCCGCATGATGGTACATTTCCCAAGGTTTTTTATAATATAATAATATATTTTAATAAATCTATGTAATTTGGATGAGTAAATGATGTGTATTTATAACTACAAGACGTGTATTATTTTTCACCATCTATCTGAAGTACATGCCCAAGGAAACAACGTGTGAGTATACTTTGGAAATCATTGGAGTACATGACGTGTAAAGTGGGCCACACACCATGTAGTTCCTCATTACATGGTCTCCAGTTAGGCAAGCCGTGTACATGGTAAATGGTCCAACCCTAACCCGAAGGGACTACCGACCGTGTCCATTAGGCCACACCACATGTAATCTAGAAACTATATTCCACCTATTCCTGGTCAACACATGAAGTCATTTAAGAATCATAAAGATCCAACAGATGGCTTGGTTTGGCGGATCGGTCTGATGCATTGAATCTTTACTACATAACATGTACTGCCGATACACGCCATGTGTTCTAGTGTTGTATGGACTAGAATCTTTGTCACCTCCGGATGAGATCCTCTATTTTATTTTAATCCAAATTAAAAGAAAAGATCATTTCTGTAAGGTAAATGAGAAACGAAAGAGGAGGAATAGATCACGAGATGCATATTTGTAGAACGATTAAATTGAATTGAAACAACTTATTAAATGAATAATTCATCAACGAAATATTTAAATATTTATAAACTATGATGTAACCCCTATGATACCACTTGAAGGTTCCAGGCACTGCGGAAGGGTGGTTGTGACAGGACCCAATTTTATTTTTACCATAATCAATGATTATTCTAGGATCATTACGATGATGAATTCCAATTTCCACTAAATGTAATCAAAGATTTAGATAATGAAGAAAGAGGCCTGAAAAATTTAGAGAGGATCTTGCACATCATGTTTATAATTATAATTTAATTAGTTTCATAAAAAAAATAACACCTGTAACTTTGGTATTTTTCTTCATTGATGATGTTGATCATTCAGAATGACCCTTCAATATTATCTCATCGTGCTTGCTAGGATCTAAACTGCAATCCCTCTAGCGGTGATCCACACGTGATCTGATGGAATTCGATCAACACGACTTGTTCTTCAGGTGCTAGTGTGATGAATCGATTGTCTTTTGTTGGTCGGGCTTGATTTCATGTTCCTCGTCCTTGAAGAACGTCTCTCGTTCTTGAGAGGGGAGAGCAGATGATTTGAGAGAGAAATTGTTTGACTCAACAATTCTCAATTCACCAGGCGCGTGGTGTGGTGTATCGCACAATAGGCTTACTTTCCGATTTATATAAATGGAATTTCAGTTCCAATATATAATTTCATAGAAAAAATTAAATAAATTAATAAACATAGAGAAAACCCATGAATTTAATAGTAATACCGCGTCATTATTTACGGTTAGCCAACTTACGTATAACGGAATTATAAATAAAATTACGCGTCACAAAATAATAGCAGCATTATTTTAATATGTGCCAATTAGTTAAATAAATATTTACCATCTTGAAAATAATTATTTTACTACCAGACCGACCTTGGTCTGCTCGAAATCCACATCCATTTATTGAACAACTGAATAAATAAATAAATAATTTATTCACTTAAATAAATATTTCATTTACATACTTGTCAATAAATATCTATTAAATTTTAAATAAAATAAACAAATATATTTTATTTTATTTATGCGATCATTTTGACTTGAATAAAACTTTTCCACTGTCTTGAGAATAATATTTATTTAATTAATTAAATTCAAATAGAATTTAACCAAGACTAACAAAAACACTAAGTGTGTGACCCTCTAGGATTATTTCTCATTGGCATTAGGCGGGCTTGACTAAATCCCAAGAGTACTATCTAGAAATGGGTAAAGGCACCCAAGAGAAAGAACATAAAGTCACAACAATGACATCCACATATGAACGCTCACTGTGTAATATAATCCCTTTGTCGCAATATCTCATCAAGCAGGTTTCATGATTGTGTAATCAACTTTTATGCTTGATACGTCTTTCTTTGACTACCTAAAATAAACTTGTCGTTACACCATGGCCATTAAATTTCACTTGACAGTTCTATTTTAATCAAAGGGACGAGATACCAGCTTCCATAAATGGAAGGGACAGATCCTTCCTTGACTTATCCATTAATAACATGCCACTCATGACGCACCCAACATACCATACTTCCCGCCAACTATCTGTTTGACAGTTTTCATATGTAAATCAATGTATGTATGTCGTGACACGTATTAATGATAATCTTAAAGTCTAAGGATCATTACATAGGCTCACTGATAGAAATATCTGATGACACCAAAATATGCAGAATTCTCACTAGAGGGTCTATTCTCATAATCTCCCATCTTATAGATTACCAAGTGCGGACTTCATGAGAGGAAGCCTCATCTGTTTACGAGTACTCACACCTGATGGTCTAGATGCTATGTGTCCCATCATAGCTTGTCATCCAACCAAAGAACTATATTTAATAATATTGTTATAGCATTTCAAGGTTTTCATCATAGCGGGGAACTACCATGACCTTATCAATGCAAAAAACACTCTAGGATATTATAACGTCATAATGATGCAGAATAATGAAAAATATGTAATAATACATTAAATATCCATGTAATCAAAGTAATACCGGTTGGTTCTAGGACACAAACTCTTACATATGTTATCTCTAAATTGGGTAACTCCTTTTGATTTGAGTCAAAAGGCTTTCTTGAATTGAAATATGACCAAAGGAAGGATTCTAGAACAAAGGGATGGATGTTGGGAGATTATTTGAGGCAAATTTCGATGATACAAGGGGCGTCAGAGGTGTGCGTAAGTGGGTAGTTGTGGTTTCCTTTTATAAGAGGGGGAGGGGAACTTTAGCAAATTCTTGAAATATTATTTTATTAGAAATTTATTTTCAAATTATAATTTCTTAAATGCGATATATTTCAGAATAAGATGATTATGGGTCAAAATACTCTCAACCAATAGGTATTAGACAAGTTTAGGTCACAAATTTAACCTTATCTGTTGTCTTTAACCCTTAGTTAAAAAAATTAACTCTTACCATGTCTTCTTATATTATTACAAATATGTTTAATATAGATAATATAAAATGACAAGAGCACATCAAGTATATAATTAATTTAATTTATATCATTATATAAGTTAGTTTTATGAATATTCTATTTTTATGACTATTATATAATTTAATAAAATAGTATTTTTATTATAAAATCATTTATGTCAATTTTGACACTATTTAGTAATTGATTTTTTTTAAATTCATAACAATTTGATTCATTTGAGAAAACTACATTAAATATAAGATAACACATCATAATAATAAATAATATTCTTGGATGTTATCAAAATTTTTAAATTACATTTGTTTTAAAATTTATAATATCATTTATTTGAATCATTCATTAATAAGGTAATCAATACATCATCACTATATCATAAATAAATAAATTTATTTAATGTATACCAATTATAAATAAAATACAATGGTGTATGAAATCTTTTTATATTTATAATGGAAATTTATAGTTAAAGATATCAGTTATGTAACCCCATATTAAAATTGTTTTATTAATAAGATACATGTTTATGTTATATTTCTCTTTACCTTAAATTAATTATTATAACATATCATTATCACACCCAAGTGGCTCTTAAATGCGAATAGTTAGTCCTAAGAAACTTTTAAGTCTCCCATGACTTATCCAATAAGAATAGGACACATTTCAGAGCAGTTTTATATTATTATTATATTATTTTTACCCTTGTTTACCTAATTTACCCTTTAACCGTAGTAAATAAAATTAATTAATGAAGTTACAATTCATAATGTACAAATATAAAATATACCTATTTAAAATATTTAGATATTTTGATTCCAAATATGGAATCCATTTTTACAAATTCAAAACACATAATTTGTATTAATTAATTTAAAATTAAATCACGTTTTAAAAATGAGAAAATAGGTTTTTAAAAATTAAAAACCACGAAAAGATTGAAACATGTTTATATAAAATTCCAAATTGGAATAACTTAAAATGATCATAATTTGATTAAATGATAAAAACATAATCTAGTGAAACATTAAGGAAAATTAAAAGGATAATGTACCTTCATTAAAAAATTATACATAAATTCAATTTTGAATTAAAATGAAATATTTTACACTATTCATTAAAAATGAATTCTACCAGAAAAATACCAAATACGACCAAAGTAAATTTGGATATTTAGAATTTAGAGAAGATGATTTTTTATTCAAATATAAAATATAAATGTAAAAAAACTAGATTTAAAATGGGTTCTCCATCAAAAGGCCGTAAAAATGCCTTTTTTTTAAACACTGATTTTATCCATAAAATTGAATATCATGTCTAGAAATCATATAAAATGAATTTTAAACATTAAATTGAATATATTACACATATATTTCAATATTAAATTATGTAAAGTGTGATTTTATTATTTTATAAACTCACTTATTTTCATTTAAATAGTTTTTCAGAAAAAACATTTCATTTTAATTAAAAAGTGTTTAATTTTCCTTTATAAATCATTGTTTACAAAATAATTAATTAAATTTATGTGTAAATTTTTTTTTCATAAATCAATTAATACTATTCATTACCTCTATTTTAATAGCTAGGTTATAAGGTAACATAATAATGGTTATGTTCTATGTGGTGTATTATGTACGCAATCGAACATGTTGTATCCTTTGAAAAACTGAGGATGTTACAAAGATAGCATTGTTAAATATTCCCAAGATCTATCCCATGATATAGGATTATAACATGAAAATCACACACCACATATCAACTAATTCACCTTCTAGATCTACATATAAGATCCAATATTTATAAATGTAATAGTAATGAATTCTGGACCAAGGGAATAACCATAGGCATCCACCAATAAAGTGAATCTATTGTGAATTGAGAAGCTTTTGTGAGTTCCTAATGCCTATCCCCTAGGAGTGTCAAATTAGGTGTGAATAAAGTCCTGTTTTCATGTACCAGATTACCCTGAGTTAGGCCCCAAAAATATTTTCACAGTTGTTACACCTAGGTACATCTGTACTAGAGACACATCCACTTTTAGTATCCTGATAGAAAACTACACACTCTATTAAGTACCAAAATTACATGACATTTTCATAATGTTAAGTGATTCTTATACTTATCCTCAAATAAATCCCCAAACATATCCTTAGAGATATACCTAGGGATCCCACAAAAGTTTTCTCATCCTAGTTTCAAAAGGTTAACTAAACCATTTCTCTGATACTAACTATAGTGACCCATTATTTTCAAACATTAACATCACATAACATTTTCAGAATACTTAGTACATTATACAAACACACACCCAAAGACCATACTATTATATTGACTTTGGAAACATGGAAACATAAACACTGATACTTAAGTATAGCGACCCAAGACTTTTATATATAACATAACATGATTTTAAGCATATTTATACATTAGCATACAAGACAAGGATCGTTAAGTCTAGTGTATTGGAAGCCTAGGAACATAAAACATAAAACATGGGGCTAAAAAAATTCTTTAGTTAGTCTCCCTAAAGAGATCCTAACTTCCTTTGAGACCTTAAATCTATATAGGGTACCCCGAGGAACACATGAACAAAGGGATGAGCTAAAAAGCCTAGTAAGGGAATTAACATAAGGATACATCTTATGAACATGAGTTAGGAGGCATGGAAAAATGATAAAAAATCATGGAACATATGAAATCATATCATATAATCATGGGATCATATAAACATGGAATCATATAAATGTGGTAGAATCATAATACATTTCTTTAGTACGGGTCAAGGCTAACTGCCAATCCCGTTTCCCATCGCATCTCATGAGACTTAAATTTAGCCAATGCATTGGAGTGCTATCTAGGAGCACCCATCTCAACATTTTAATTAATATTATTTCCACATAAATAATCCTTCCACACCAATAATCATATACAATCAACCATAAAAAAACATAAGGGTACCCATTGAAAGAATTAGGTACCCCAAACATGACATAAATCGTAACCAATGGGCATATCATGAAAGTGTACATGAAATAAAGGAATTATACATGGAAATTAAATAGGCATATATCATGGTTCATGATATCAAAAAGGATTGAAAACTTGGAAGAAATGTAATTGAGAAATTTTAGCATTAAAAAAGTTGTACGGTTTTAAGGAAATTACTATAGAGCTTTTAAAATAAAAAAGGGAAAAATATTTTATATAAAACCATAAGTTAACCAAGAAGGTTTTCATAATAAAAATAATGATTTTATAAAGTCAATTGTGGATAAAAACAGAAGATAGAGTGCACTTGAAATCAGGTAAGAATTCGTGAAGTTCCCTTAAAACATGATTGCTTATCGGGGGGTATCGAGGTGGGAATCACTAAAATAAATTTATATCACCAAAATATAATGATGGATGGATATTGGTACATGAGTTTGGAGAATAAAAACAATATTTATATGTTGTACATAAAAAGAAAATACAACTTCATTTGGGTAGAAATAATGATAGAGAAACTCGAAGGAGTAAATGAGGTTTGGGTAGAATTCATTATGGATTATTGGCATGATATCGGGAGTACCTAAAAGGGATTTTTTGAGAGAGAATGGGGTTTACAATAACTTATAAATCATGAGGGAAGTGTGGGGAATGTGGGAAATAATACCCCATCATTTGTGATCACACATAAAATAGAATAACATATAGGACAATCTTGAAATATAAGTGAAATGGGGAGGATCCATTACCTTAAATCAGTCGGTGTTATCCACTTGTAATTAAAGACCTGAATAAAAAATTAGGTTTACTAATTAATAATTCCAAAACCACTTATATATTTAATTAGTTTATTATAATAATTTTAAGTTTATTCATAACCGTTTTGATTGGTTATGAGGTTCAATTTCCTTGTTCGCGCTCATTTGTTTACTTGATTTTAATGACCAATTCGATAATATTTTTTTGGATAAACATTGAAGATGAAATTTGTTGTCAAGAATTGATGTTATATTATATTATTGAAGATCCATGAGATTACATGGTTTTAAATGTAATTTGGTTACTTAGAGTGAAGTCGAACTGTTATATAAAACAAATGTTACAAAAGTTTTTGTTAATTGGTGGGTTTGATTACAAAGAACACGTTTTGATTTATAACTTAATAACATTTGTAAAAAAATATTATAGAATAAAATTAGGATATACTACATATATATAATCTGTTTCAACCATAAATAAATGGTTTCATGACCATATTTAAAGATGATAATAGAAATTGATTAACCGTTGTCCTTGAATGTGATAAATTAGCACATCTCAAATGTTGCTTTCATTCCTTTCAAATAAAAGGTGGGGAAATGAGAGAAGACAATGAAATAAATAATTAGAAAAAAAATTATAGTACATGTATGTTACTGTAGTTATGAAACTATTTGTGTGAAGTGAGGTGAGGAAAGAAACAAAAAGAAAAGAATATAAAATAAAAGAAGGAATCTGAAAGAGGAATTTACCTCTTGAAACTTCCTCCTTTGAGAACCACTTAAGGGGAGAGGTTTTTGTATTTTGAAGAGGCTAGGGTATTTTGGACATGGGGGGATGGATCTTGGGGATATATTTGGGAAGAATATTGTCAAGTAACAGGACTTGAGAGGAGTGAAGAGAATAGGTAAGAATGGGTGGTATTTATAGTGGACGGGATGAGGGTTTTTATAATTTTTTAATCATTTGTTTATTATTTCTTCACAAGAAAGAGAATAGTAAGTATTATATGACAAAGAACAATAATAAATTCATGTTACATCGATCCAATTAGTCTTAAATTATCATAGCATCATCAATGGCTCAATTAAGCCATTATTTAGCATTTATTGTGAATTATTGGATTTTACTATTCATAAACAATTCAAGTATTTCAGAAAAATCCGAAAAATTAACCCTGACCATTGTTTGACATGTAGAATACAAAATGAATTCCATTTTTTAAAAATAATTTTATAAATATGATTAATTTTATATTTAATTAAAATCATAATTTATTATTAAACCCCAGTTTTAAAACATTCGTTTACTTATTCTCAAATACATGTACATCATAATTTCACTTGAATATTATTTTAATATTATCATAATTATGGTTACTATTCATAAGGGTATATCACTACTCATAAGGGTATGTTACTATTCATAAGGGTAAGTTACTATTCACCAAATATTATGTTTTTCTTATCGAACTCCAAATAACTTACTGGTCACAACCCTGTATGTCAATTTTTTGAAATTTCAAACACAGAAGTGACAAACCTATATTTAAAGGTCACTTAAAACATAGTAGTTCATTATGTTGTGTTTTCATTGGATTTTATGACATAATTATGAGAAGATAATTTCTATTGAAAAAACATTGGGTCGTTACATTCTTCCCCCCTTATGAAATTTCTCCCTCGAAATTTCATTTTACATTCTAAGCCACTAACAGGTGAGGGAAATTCTGCTTCATTGCCTCCTCTGGTTCCCAAGTAGCTTCTTCAATCTTTTGGTTACTCCACAACAATTTTACAAGGAGGATTGTCTTGTTGCGTAGAACCTCATCAATTCGATCTAGAATCTTCACTGGCTAGTCCTCATAAGAGAGATCATATTCCAGCTTCCCCACCTCTGAGTTCAGTACATGTGAGGGATCAGGTATGTATTTCCTCAGGAGTGATATGTGAAACACATCATGAAATTGATCCATATTTGGTGGAAGTGGAAGACAATAGGCCATAGCTTCTATACAGTCAAGTATCTCAAAGGGGCCAATGTACCTTGATCTTAGCTTCCCTTTCTTTTCAAACCGCATGACTCTCTTGCATGGAGATATTCACTCCAATTTCAAACTCCAAATCCCTTCGATGGTTTTCATCATAGATCTTTTGCCGACTCTGAGTAGCTTTGATGTTTTTCTGGATAACTTGAACCATCTCCGAAAACTATTTCACAAGATCAGGTCCAAGTAACTTTCATTCTCAAACTTCATCCCATCATGTTGGAGTTTTACATCGCTTTCAATTGAGATATTTATACGGAGCCACCATAATACTTTAGTGTAAGCTATAATTGTATGAGAACTCAACCAGTTGGAGATGATGATCTCATCCCCATTTTAATTCTAGAGAGTAGTATCATAGCATATCTTTAAGTGTCTGAATAGTATTTTCAGATTGTCCATTAGTTTGGGGATGATAGGCCGTGATAAAATTTAATTCAGTACTCAAAGCATGTTGAAGACTCCTCTAGAATTTAGATGTGAACCTTGGATCAATATCAGAGACAATTGAGAGTGGAACATGACGAAGTCTCACCAAATTCTTGACATTTATTTTTTCAAGTTGTTCAAGAGAGAGATCTTCCTGAATAGAGATAAAATGGGAAGTCATGGTGAGTTGTTCAACCGCAACCCATATCACATTATTTCCCCTTGACTTCTTCAAGAGACCCGTGACAAAGTCCATAGTGTCATTCTCCCATTTCCACATGGGTATAGGTAATGGTTACATCATCCCTTTGGACTTTTTTCACTCTACTTTAACTTTATGACATACCAAGAACCTTGATATATATATTCCAGAATCCTCTTTTTCATGTTATCCCACCTGAAGTGTTCTCGGAGATCATAATACATCTTGGTACTCTCAGGACTGATAGATAATGTTGAGCTATGTGCATTATCTAATAGCTCCTTCGTTATTCCGGGTGATGAAGGCACACAAATCCACGTTCCAAACCAAATCACACCATTATCGTTGATATGGAACTCTTGAATCTTCCATTCCTTTACTGCATTCACCCTATTTTGTAACTCCATATCATCCATTTGTGCTGCCTTAATATTCCCTTGAATGGATGGTTTCAAAATCATTTCGGTAAGGTTGGATGCATCCCCCGACCTTATGATTTCTAAATCCATCCTTTGCATATCGAAGAATATAGGGTCTTTCTCAATCTGTAACATGAGTAGAGTAGCGGGTTATTTTATGCTTATAGTATCATCTAACTTGTTCGACTTTCTAGGATGATAGGGAATAGAGATATTATAATCCTTGATTAGCTCTAACTATATCCTTTGAATCTTGTTGAGCTCATTTTGTGTGAATATATAATTTAGGATCTTATGGTCGGTGTATATGTCATAATTCTCACCATAAATGTAGTTCCACTAGATCTAAAAAGAAGAAATCATGGTTGCCAGCTCTAGATCATGCGTCGGGTAGTTCTACTCATGGACCTTCAACTACAGTGAGGTATAGGCTATCACATTATCATTTTTCATGAGTAAAGTTTGAAACATCACTATATATCACAAAACATTCTCCACTTTTAGGTAATGTGAGTACAAGTGCAGTGATCAACCTTCTCTTTAGCTCCTTGAAGCATACCTCACATGATTCCGTCTGGGCAAAAATTACACCCTTCCGTTTTTGCTTGGTCATTGGGTTTGAAAATCGTGAGAAGTTCTTCAAAAATCTTCAATAATACCCAGCTCGACCTAAAAAGATAGAGATCTCAATTACGGAAGTTTACCTCGACCACTCTTCAATTTCCTTCTTCTTAGAAGGGTCCACATATTTACTGTTTTCGGTGATAACATGCCCCAAGAATGATACTTCCCCCATCCATAACACACATTTACTGTACTTTTCATACAACTTATCTCTTTGAAATGTATTTAACACAGTATTCAAATGCTATTCATTTTCCTATTTGCTCTTGGAGTATATTATAATATCATCAGTAAAGACTAACATAATTTTTCAAGGTGGTATCTAAAGACTCTATTCATTAAATCCAAGAAAATTGATGAAGCATTAGTGAGTCCGAAGGGCATCACTATGAACTCATAGTGTCCATACCTTGTTCGAAATGTATTCTTGGGAATATCTTCCTTCCTCAAATTTAATTGATGATATCCTAACCGAAGGTAAATAACTGGCCCCATGAAGTTGATCGAATAATTCATCTATCTGTGGTAGGGGATACTTGTTCTTTATCATGATTTTATTGAGCTCACGATAATCAAAGCTGATGCGCATTGATCCATCATTCTTCTTGACAAAGAAGACTGGCACACCCCAAGGTGAGACAATCGGGCATATAAAAATCTTCTCCATATTCTGATGTAACTGCTTTTTTAGTTCTTCCATCTCTATGGTGTCTATATTTTAAGGTCTCTTTTGATATAGGCAATGATCCAAGAATTACTTCAATTGAGAACTCATCCTCTTGGTTAGGAGGAAGACCTGGAAACTCTTCAGGAAATACATCAGTCTAATCCCTCACGATGGGCATGGCTTTAAGCATGATTCCCTCCTTTGCCTCAATCATTTGAGCTAGAAATGCTTTCTCATAAGGCAATAATATCCACACTTGAGATGAAGATTCTAAAGGAGACTCATTTTCCTCCTTAAACTTGTAAAGAATCGATGGATGCTTCCAGATGTGAAGATTAATATCCCTTTCCTGACAGTGGATGTTGGCCTTGTACAAAGATTTCAAATCCTTTCCCAAGATAGCGTCGAACTTCACTAAAGGAATTATGACAAGATTTGTTGGGAGGTTTAGTCCACAAACATTAATCAGGGAGGAGTTATAAACCATGGATGCAACGATTTCCCCATTTTCTATTCTCATAGATAACTTTTCCTCAAAATTTTGAGGTGTTGTTTGAATAGTTCTACTAAACTTGCAAGATATGAAAGAATGCGTAGAACCAGAATCAAATAGTACGTTTTCTATTCTTGAATGAATAACTAGAGCACCTGTCACCACATTATTGTCCGGATCCACCTCAGCAGTAGTGATAGCATAAGACCTTCCTTGTTTCCTTAGAGGTTGTTGTTGATTGCCTCTGACAACCCTTGTCTTAGGGAAATTGTTCGCATAATTCCATTGCTCCTTACAGTTTAACATTGCACTCCTAGCTGAGTGTTGATCTGAACCTTCCTTTCTTCTTCAATATTAGTTGGATTTTTCACATCCCTTCATCATTTCTTGGAAAGATGACTAAACGTTCCACATTTGAATCAATTCTTGGTTCCCTTCATAAAATTACCAAGATTCTTCTTCCCACATTTTTTGCAAGGGGGAAAAGTCAGGATTTATTCCGTCATGGGATTTGTTTGATGAACCACCCATGTTTTTATCCATTTTCCTCTTCTTTTCACTGGGCCCACGAGACTACTAAGAGTCTCTAATCTCCATTTCAACCTTGAGGGAACAACATAAAATATTTTCATAACTGTCAAAGTATCGAATCACCAACACTTTTCGTAGAATCAACTTTAGTTCGCTAAATAACTGATCCACCTTGCTTTCGGTGTTTATGATAAAGCATGAGGCATACCTTGCAGGCCATGCAATGTTTTCTTTATACTCCCCACTTGACTCATCTTCCTTCTACTGGAGTCTGAGGAACTCTCTTTCTATCATGAGATGAAGGGTTCAAGGAAAATATTTTTTGAAAGACATCCTCTTGAATTCCACCAAATCCATGGAATCAATTTCCTCTTGGGACATTGTATTTTTGATCAGTGTCCACCACTGATCAGCTTACCTATCAAAACAATAGACTGCCAGTACAACCTTCTCTTCTTCTGAGCACTAGAGGACATAGAATATATTTTCAAGGGAGTTAATCCATTGTTCCATGAGGAGGAGATCAGAAGATATGATAAACATGGGAGGCCTTTTCCGCATGAAGTATTCTACGAAAAATTTCTCTTTCATTGGTGTAGGAGGGTATTCCACATGATTCAAGTTATCATTCATAACTCGAGCCTACTGATCAAGTACTATCAAGAAGTTTTGAGCACATTCTATTGTTATATTAGGCATATCATTAGGGCAATCTTCACATTTCCTTTCACATTGGTTGTTGGAGCATGTTCTTCTATTTCCCTCCACTAACTATAAAAAATAACGTATAACTAGTGGTCTTGAATTCTTAGCTATTGATCATAGAAAAGAAATGTTGAAAATAAAAGGATGAAATTATAAATAAGAAGTACATCCTAACTTGTGATTACTTAGATTTAAATCTAGGTAATCCTCGATCTATTTCATGACTTATATTCTTTTGGGATTTTTCTCTCCCTTAATAATGGTTTGTACTAAGCTCATGAATCTACCGAAACATATCCCATGGGCGTGTTGTAAAAAACAGTGCAACAAGGCCCGTTGTTGTGTACCAGGATACCTTGAGTCAAGCCTGAAACTCCTTATCCAAGTTTTCACTCCTAGGTACATCTGTTCCAGAGCCGCCTCTACCAGCTCGTATCCAGAAAGGGATGTATTTTCTTGATAAACCACTTAATCTATAATTACCATAATTTAGGGATGTTTTATTATACTTCGTCTCATCCTAAATGTTATCACTAAGGAGTTCTATTCCTAATCTTTAAAAATAACTAGACCGTACTCTGATACTAACTATAGTGACCCAAGCCTTTTATAAATAACATAACATGATTTAGTCATAATTATGCATCAGAGTAAAAGCCTAGGATCGTTAAGTCTAGTGTCTTGGAAGACTGGGTACATAAAATATAAAACATGGGGATAAAATAATTTCATTATTTAATCTCTATAAAGAGTTTCTAACTTCCTTTGAGCCCTAACATCTTCATATGGTACCCTGGGGAACACATGAACAAAGGTATGAGCTAAAAAGCCAAGTAAGGGAATGAACATAAGGATACATCTTAAGAACATGAGTTAGGAGGCAAGACATAATGATAAAAAACATAAAGCATATAAAATCATATCATATAAGAATGGGATCATATAAACATGGAATCATATAAATGTGTCAGAATAATAAGACATTTATTTAGTATTGGTCAAGGCTAACCGCCAATCCCATTTCCCATTTTTGTACGGGTCAAGGATAATCGACATTCCCATTTCACACTGCATCTCATGAGACTTAAATTACCCAATGCATTGAAGTGATATCTGGGAGCACCCATATCTACATTTTCATGAATATTCTTTCCACATAAATAATATTTCCACACCAATAATCATACATAATCAACCATACATAAACATAAGGGCACCCATGGAAATAATTAGGTACCACCACCATGATACAAATCATAACCAATGGGCGTATCAAGAAAGTATCCATGAAAAAAAGGAATTATACATGGACATTAAATAGGTATATATCATGGTACATGATTTCAAAAAGTATTGAAAACTTGTAATAAATGTATTTGGGAAATTTTAGCCTTAAAATATTTTGTGTGGTTTTAAGGAAATTACTATAGAGCTTTTAAAATAGAAAAGGGAAAAATATTTTATATAAAACCATAAGTGAACCAAGAAGGTATTCATAAGAAAAATAATGATTTTATAAAGGAAATGGTGTATTAAAATAGAAGATATATTTCACTTGAAATCAGGTAAGAATATAGGAAGTTCCCTTAAAACATGATTGCTTATTGGGGGGTATCGAGGTGGGAATCACTAAAAAACATGTATCTCCCCAAAAGAGAATCATGTATGGATCTTGGAGCATGATTTTGGAGCATAAAAACAGTATGTAGAATTTGTAAATAAAAATAAAAGAGAATTTCATTTGGGTAAAAATAAAGATAGAGAAACCCAAATGTGTAAAGGATGTTTGGGTAGAATTGATTACGGATTATTGGCATGGTATCGGGAGTACCAATAGTGGATTTTTTTGGGAGAGAATGGGGTTTCCAATAACTTATAAATCATTAGGGAAGTGTGAGGAAGGTGATAAATAATACCCTATCATTAGGGATCACACATAAAATGGAATAACATAGAGGGAAATCTTGAAATTAAAGTGAAATGGGGAGGATCCCTTACCTTAAATCTGTCAGTGTTATCCACTTTTTATTTAATACCTGAATAAACAAATTGGGTTTATTAATTAATAATTAAAATACCCATTTATATATGTAATTGGTTTAGTATAATAATTTTAATTTAATTCATATCCATTTTGATTGGTTATGAGGTTCAATTTCATTGTTTGGGAACATTTGTTTACTTGATTTTAATGACCGGTTCACTTATATTTATGTTTGGATAAACATGTAAGGTGAAAGTGGTTGTCCAGAATTGAAGTTATATTATGTTATTGAACATAAAAGAGATTAAATTATTTTAAATTTAATTTGGTTACTTATAGTGAAGTCAAACTATTATATAAAACCAAAATGACAACAGTTTTTGTTAATCAGTGGGTTTGATTACAAAGAACATGTTTTGATTTATAACCTAATACCATTTGTTCAAAAAGATTACAGAATCAAAATAGGATATATTACATATATATAATCTGGTTCAACCATAACAAAAATTGTCCCATGACCATATTTAAATATGACAATTGAAATTGATAAACCGTTGTCCTTGAATGTGCTGAATTAGCACATCTGAAACTGTGCTTTCATTCCTTCCAAATAAAAGGTGGAGAAATGAGGGAAGATAATGAAATATCCCATTAGCATAAAAACATTACAGTATATGTATGTCACTGTAGTTATCATAATATTTGGGTGAAGGGAGGTGAGGAAATAAAAAAAAAGAAAAGAATAAAAAAGAAAGAGAAAGAATTGGAAAGAGAAATTTACCTCTTGAAACTTCATACTTTGAGAACCTCTTAATGGGAGAGGTTTTGGTATTTTGAAGAAGATATGGGATTTTTGACATGGGGGAGGATATTAGGGAGATATTTGGGAAGATTATTGGAAAGGAACAATACTTGAGAGGAGTGAAGAGATGAGGTAAGAATGGGTGGTATTTATAGTGGAGGGGAGGAGAGTTTTCATAATTTTTTAATCATTTGTTTATTATTTCTTCCCAAGACAAGGAATAATAAGTATTACATGACCAAGAACTTTAATAAATGAATTTTACTTATAACCAATTGATTTTACATCATCATATCATCATCAATGACTCAATTAATCCATTATTTAGTATTTATTGCGAATTATCGGATTTACTATTCATCAACAATTCCAGTATTTTAGAAAAATCCCAAAAATTCACCCTAACCATTTTTTGAACTGTAGAATCAAAAAATGAAGTCTATTTTTCAAAAATAATATTATAAATATGATTAATTTAAAATTTATTTAAAATCATAATTTATTATTAAAACCCAGTTTTAAAATATTCGTTCACTTATTCTAAAATACAGGCACAACATAATTTCACTTGAATATTATTTTAATACTATCATAGGAATGGTTAACATTCATTAGGGTATATTACTATTCATAAGGGTATGTTATTATTCATAAGGGTAGGTTAATAAACACAAAATATTAGGTTTTTCTTATCGGAATCCAAATACCTTTCTTGTCACAACCGTGTATGTCAGTTTTCAGAAATTCTCAACATAGAAGTGACAAACTTTTGTTTAAAGGACACTTAGCACATAGTAGTTAATTATGTTGTTTTTTCATTGGATTTTATGACATACTTATGAGATTGGAATTTCTATTGAAAAACATTGGGTCATTATATTATTCCCCCCTTATAAAATTTCTCCCTAGAAATTTCATTTTACATTCTAAACTGTAAACAGGTGAGGGTACTTCTCATTCATTGCCTCATCTAGTTCCCAAGAAGCTTCTTCAAACTTTCGATTCCTCCACAACACTTTGACAAGGTGGGTGTTCTTGTTGCATAGAACATTATCACTTTAGTCCAGAATCTTCACTGGCTGCTCATCATAAGTGAGATCATCTTCCAGCTGCACCACCTTTGAGTTCAGTACATGTGAGGGATGAGGTATGTACTTCCTCAGGAGTGATATGCGAAACAAATCATGTACTCTTGCCATATTTGGTGTAATTTCAATCTAATAGGCCATGAATCCTATGTGGTCAAGGATATCAAATGAGCCAATGTACCTTGGTATTGGGTTCCCTTTCTTTCCAAACCGCATGACTCTCTTCCATGGTGATATTCGGAGGAAGAATTTATCTCCAAAATCAGACTCCATGCCCCTTAGATGGTTGTCATTGTAGCTCTTTTGCTGACTTTGAGTAGCTTTGATGTTTATCTGGATGACTTGAACCTTCTCTGACATCTCTTTCACATGATCGGATCCAAGTATGTTTTTTTCTCTAACTTCATCCCAACAGGTTGGAGTTTTACATCGATTTCTATACAGTGCTTCATACAGAGCCATATTTTTACTCGAGTAGAAGATATTTTTGAATGAGAACTCATCCAGTGGGAGATTCTGATCCCATCCACCTTTGAATTATAGGGAGTAGTCTCTTAGCATATCTTCAAGAATCTAAATAGTCCTTTCAGATTGGCTATCAGTTTGGGGATGATAGGCTGTGCTAAAATTTAATTTAGTACTCAAAGAATGCTGAAGACTCTTCTAGAATTTAGATGTGAACCTTGGATCAAGATCATAGACAATTTAGAGTGGAACACCATGCAGTCTCACCACATCCATCACATATATTTTTGGAAGCTGTTCAAATGAGAGGTCTTCCAAAATAGTGATAAAATTGGAAGTCATGGTGAGTCGGTCAACCACAACCCATATCACATTATTTCCCCTTGACGTCTTTGGGAGACCCATGGAAAAGTGCATAGTGACATTCTCCCATATCCACATGGGTATGGGTAATGGTTGCATCACCTATTTGGACTTTTTCCACTCTGCTTTAACTTGCTCACATACCAAGCACCTTGATATATATTCCGCAATTTTCTTCTTCATGTTATCCTGCCAGAAGTATTCTCGGAGATCACAATAAATCTTGGTACTCCCAGGGTGGATAGAGAATGTTGAGGTATGTGCATTATCTAATAGATTATTCTTTATGCTAGGTGATGAAGGCACACAAAGACGTGTTCCAAACCAAATCACCCTTCAAAATTGATATGGAACTCTTGTAGCTTCCCTTATTTTACTGCATTCACCCTCTTTTGTAACTCCACATCATCCCCTTGTACTTCCTTAATATTCTCTTGAATGGATGGTTGCACAATCATTTTGGTAAGGTAAGATGTATCCCCTGACCTTATGATTTCTAAATCCATCCTTTGCATATCCAAGAAGATAGGGTCTTTCTAAATTCGTAACATGGATAGAATAGCAGGTTGTTTTATGCTTAGCGCATCATCTACCTTTTTTGCCTTTCCAGGATGATAGTGAATAGAGAAATTGTAATCCTTGATTATCTATAACCATATCCTTTGATGCATGTTGAGGTCCTTTTGTGTTAATATACACTTTAGGCTCTTATATTCGGTGTATATGTCACACTTCTCACCATAAAGGTAGTGCCACCAGATCTTCAATGAAAAAATCACGACTTCTAGCTCTATATCATGGGTCGGGTAGTTCTGCTTATGGATCTTTAACTGTCATGAGACATAGGCTATCACATTACCATTTTTCTTGAGTACACAAACCAAGACTTTCTTTGAAGCATCACTGTATATCACAAAACATTCTCTACTTTTCGGTAATGTGAGTATAGGTGCAATGATCAGCCTTCTCTTTAGATCCTTGAATCTTGTATCACATTCTTCTGTCCAGACTAACTTTACCCCCTTCCGTGTCCGCTTGGTCATTGGGTTTGACAATCGTGAAAAGTTCTTCAAAAATTGTCGATAATTCCTTTCTATATGCAATAAGATATGGATCTTCATTTTAGAACATTTCTTGGGCCACTCTTCAATTTCATCCATCTTAGAAGGGTCCACAAATATTCCTTTGTTGGTGATAACATCCCCTATGAATGATAATTCCACCATCCAGAACTCAAATTTACTTTACTTTTCATACAACTTATCCCTTTACAAAGTATTTACCATAGTATTCAAATGAACTTCATTTTCCTCCTTGCTCTTGGAGTATATCAGAATGTCATCAATAAATACTACCACAAAATTTTCAAGGTAATCTCTAAAGTCTCTATTCAATAAATCCAAAAAATTGCTGGAGCATTAGTGAGTCTGAAGGGAATCACTATGAACTCATAGTGTCCATACCATATTCGAAAGGTAGTCTTGGGAATATCTTCCTTTCTCACCTTTAATTGATGATATCCTGACCGAAGGTAAATAACAGGCCCCATGAAGCTGATCGCAAAAGTCATCTATCCATGGTAGGGGATACTTGTACATTTTCGTGATTTTACTGATTTCACGATAATCAATGCATAGGTGCATTGATCAATCCTTCTTCTTGTTGAAGAGGACCGTCACACACCAAAGTGAGGCACTTGGGCATATAAAACCCTTCTCCATATTCCCCTGTAACAGATTTTTCAGTTCTTCTAGCTCTATGGTGGCCATTCTATAAGGTGTCTTTGATATAAACAAAGATCATGGAATTAGTTTAATTGAGAGGTGGACCTCTCGGTCAGGAGGAAGACCTAGAAACTCTTCAGGGAATACATCATTGTAATCCCTCCTGATGGGCATGTCTTCAAGCATGATTCTCTCCTTTTCCTCAATCATTTGAGCTGGAAATGCTAGATCATAAGGCAACAATATCCACACTTGAGATGGAGATTCTAAAGGAGACTCATTTTCCTCCTTACACTTGTAAAAAATAAAAGGATGCTTCATGATTTGAAGGGTAATATACCTTTCCCAATAGTTGATGTTGGATTTGTACAAATATTGACAATCCATGCCCTATATAGCATCAAAATCCACTAAAGGATGTATGAAAAGATTTATTGCGTGGTTCAGTCCACAAACGTTAAATAGGGAGGAGTTATAACCATGGAAACAACGATTTACCCATTATCTATTCTCATAGATAACTTTTCATCCAAATTTTGAGGTGGTGTATGAATAGTTCTACTAAAAATTCAAGATATGAAAGAATGCGTAGAACCAGAATCAAATAGTACATTCACTATTCATTAATGAATAACTAGCATACCTGTCACCACATCCTTGTCTGGATCCACCTCAGCCGTAGTGATAGAATAATACCTCCTTTGTTTCCTTGGACATTGTTGTTGATTGCCTCTGACAACCCTTAGATTGGGGAAATTGTTCGCATAATTTCCATGGTCCTTATAGTTGTAACACTGCACTGCAGGCTAATTGTTTATTTGAACCTTCCTTTCTTCTTCATCATTAGTCGTATTTTTCACATCCTTTCGGTAGTTCTTGGCCAGATGACCGAACTATCCACATTTGAAGCAATTCTTGGTTCCCTTCAGATAGTTACCAAGATGCTTCTTCCCACAATTTTTGAAAGGGGAAAAGTAAGGCTTCTTTCCATCATGTTATTTTTTTGATGAACCACCCATGTTGTTATCCATGTTCCTCTTCTTTTCACTGGGCCCACGAGACCAATAAGAGTCTCCAATCTCCATTTCAACCTTGAGGGCACAACAAACAATATCCTCATAACTGTCGAAGTCTCAATTCGCCAACACTTTTTGTAGAATCTGATTTAGTCCGCTAAAGAATTGATCCACCTTGCTTTCAATGTTTATGACTAAGGCTGAGGCCAACCTTGAAATCCTTGCAAGTTTTTCTTCATACTCCCCGATGGACTCATCTTCATTCTACTTGGGTCCAAGGAACTCTCTTAGTATCATGAGATGAATGGTTTGAGGAAAATATTTGTTGAAAACCATCCTCTTCAATTCCTTACAATCCATAGAATCAATTTACTCTTGGGACATTGAATTATTGATCAATGTCCACCACTGATCATATTCCCCATCAAAATGATAGACAGCTAGTACAAACTTCTCTTCTTCCGAGCATTAGAGGATGAAGAATATCTTTTCAATGTAGTTAATCCATTGTTCTGCATGGAGGGGATCGGAAGATCCGCTAAACATGGTAGGTCTTTTATGCATGAAGGATTCTCCAACAACTTTCTCTTTCCCTGGGGGAGGAGGGTATTCCACATGATTCAAGTTATTATTCATAACTTGAGCTAGCTGAGAAAGTACTATTAGGAAGTTTTGAGCACCTTCTACCGTTATATCAGGCATATCATTAGGGAAATCTTTACATTTCCTATCACATTGGTTTTTGGAGCATGTTCTTCTATTTACCACCATTAACTAAGAAAAATAACATATAATTAGAGGTCTTGAATACTTATCTATTGAGTATAAAAAGTAATCATTGAAAATAAAAGGATGAACTTATAAATAATAAGTACATCCTAAGTTGTGATTCCTTAGGTTTAAATCTAGGAAATCCTCAATCTATTTCTTGACTTATATTGTTATGGACTTTTTTGTCCCTTAATAATGGTTTATACTAAGCTCATGAAACTACCAAAGAATATCCCCCGGGAGTGTCGTAACTAAGAGTTCAGAAAGGCCCATTGTTGTCTACCGGGATACCTTGGGTCAAGCCCGAAACTCCTTGTTGGAGTTTTCACTCCTAGGTACATCTGTGCCAGAGCGGCCTATACCTGATCGTATCCAGACAAGGAAGTATTTTCTTGACAAACCACATACTCTATAATTAACAAAATTTAGGGGTGTTTTATTATAATTCATCTCATATTTATGGTTCTCCCTATGGTGCTCTATTCCTAGTCTCCAAAATTAACTAAACGATCCACTGATACCAACTATAGAAACCCAAGCCTTTTATATATGACATTACCTGATTTTAAGCATAATTATACATCAGAGTACAAGCCAAGGACTGTTAATTCTAGTTTCATGAAAGATTAGGTACATAAAACATAAAACATGGGGATAAAAAACATTTATTTATTTAGTCTCTGTAAATAGTTCCTAACTTTCTTTGAGCCCTTATATCTTCATAGGGTACCCTAGGGAACACATGAACAAAGGGATGAGCTAAAAATCCTAGTAAGGGAATGAAAATAAGGTTACATCTTAAGAACATGAGTTATGAGGCAATACATAATGATAAAAAAACATGAAACATATGAAATAATATCATTTAAGCATGGGATCATATAAACATTGAATCATATAAATGTGGCAGAATCATAATACATTTCTTTAGTATAGGTCAAGGCTAACTACCGATCCCATTTCCCATTTTAGTATGGGTCAAGGCTAACCTCCAATCCCGTTTCACATTGCATCTCATGAGACTTATGTTTAACCATTGAATTGGAGTGCTATCTGGGAGCACCCATCACAACAATTTCATTAATATTCTTTCCACATAAATATTCTTTCCACACCAATAATCATATATAATCAACCATAAAATACATAAGGGTACCCATGGAAATAATTAGATACCCCAACCTTGACATAAATCATAACCAATGAGAATATCACAAAAGTGTCCATGAAATAATGGAATTATATATCTAAATTAAATAGGAATATATCATGGTACGTGATATCAAAAATGATTGATAACTTTTAAGAAATGTATTTGGAAAATTTTAGCATTAAAACATTTTGTGCAGTTTTAAGGAAATTACTATAGGTCTTTTAAAATAGAAAAGGGAACAATATTTTATATAATACCACATGTGAACCAAGAATGTTTTCATAAAAAAAATAATGATTTTATAAAGACAATTGTGGCTTAAAACATAAGATAGAGTGCACTTCAAATCAGGTAAGAATTCTGGAAGTTCCCTTAAAACACGATTGCTTATCGAGGGGTATCGAGGTGGGAATCACTAAAAAACATGTATCTACTCAAAAGAGAATGAGGGATGGATCTTGGAACAAGATTTTTGAGCATAAAAATAGTATGTATAGGTTTTACATAAAAATAAATGAAAACTTCATTTGGGTAAATAGAAATATAGAGAAACCTGAAGGAGTAAAGGAGGTTCGGGTAGAATTCATTACGGATTATTGGCATGGTATCTGGAGTACCTAAAAGGGATTTTATGAGATATAATGGGGTTTAAAATAAAATATAAATTATTAGGGTAGTATGGGGAAGGTGAGAAATAGTACCCCATCATTATGGATCACACATAAAATGGAATAACAGAGAGGACAATCTTGAAATAAAAGAGAAATGGGGAGGATCCCCTACCTTAAATATGTTGGTGTTGACCACCTATTATTAAATACCTGAATTAAAAAATTATGTTTATTAATTGAAAATTAAAAAACCCCTTTATAAATTTAATTGGTTCAGTATAATAAATTTAAGTTCATTCATAACCGTTTTGATTGGTTATGATGTTCAATTTCATTGTTCGGGCACGTTTGTTTACTTGATTTTAATGACCGGTTCACTTATATTTATGTTTGGATAAACATGTAAGATGAAAGTGGTTGTCCAGAATTGAAGTTATATTATATTAGTGAACATACATGATATTACATGGTTTTAAATTTAATTTGGTTACTTAGAGTGAAGTCGAAATACTATATAAAATCAAAGTGACAACAATTTTTGTTAATTGGTGGGTTTTATTACAAAGAACATGTTTTGATTTATAATTTAATAAAATTTGTACAAAAATATTACAAAATAAAAATAGGATATATTAAATATATATAATTGGGTTCAACTATAACAAAAATGGTTTCATGACCCGATTTAAGGATGATAATAAAAATTGATAAACTGTTGTCCTTGAATGTGCTAAATTAGCACATCTCAAACGGTGCTTTCCTTCCTTTCAAATAAAATTTGGGGAAAGGAAAGAAGATAATGAAATATCCCATTGGTATAAAAAAATTCCATTACATGTATGTTACTGGAGTTATCATTATATTTGGGTGAAGGGAGGTGAGGAAAGAAACAAAAATAAAAGAACATAAAAGAAAAGAAGGAATTGGAAAGAGGAATTTACCTATTGAAACTTCCTCCTTTGAGAACCTCATAAGGGGAGAGGTTTTGGTATTTTAAAGAGGCTGTGGGATTTTGGATGTGGGGGAGTATCTTGGGGAGATATCTGGGGAAAATATTGGCAAGGAACAAGATTTTAGTGGAGTGAAGAGAAGAGGTAAGAATGGGTGGTATTTATAGTGGAGAGGTGGAGGGTTTTTGTAATTTTTTAATCATTTGATTATTATTTCTTCACAAGACATTAAATAGTAAGTATTCAATGAACAATAACAGTAATAAATTCATGTTACTTTGAAACAATTGGTCCTACATCAGCATATCATCATCAATGACTCAATTAATCCATTATTTAGCATTTATTGTGAATTATATGATTTTACTATTCAAAAAAATTCTAGTTGTTCAGAAAAATCTCAAAAATTCACCCTACCCATTTTTCAACTTGGATAATCTAAAAATTAAATCCATTTTTCAAGAATAATATTATAAATATGGTTAATTTAATATTTAATTATAATTATAATTTATTATTAAAACCCAGTTTTAAAACATTCGTTTACTTATTCTAAAATACATGAACATCATAATTTCACTTGAATATTATTTTAATACTACCATAGGTATGATTACTATTCATTAGGGTATATAAATATTCATAAGGGTATGTTACTATTCCTAAGGGTTGGTTATTATTCAACAAATATTATGTTTTTCTTATCGGACTCCAAATAACTTACTAGTCACAACCGTGTATGTTAGTTTTTAGAAATTCTAAACACACAAAGACCAACCTATGTTTAAAGGTCACTTAGCACTTAGTAGTTCATTATTTTTGGTTTTCATTAGATTTTATGACATACTTATGAGAAGTTAATTTCCATTAAAAAACATTGGGTCATTACATAAGTGAGCTACATTTTCTCCCACTAGGTTATTCTTGACTAACACCTCTCTTAGACACGTCAAACATAATACATATCTTCATAACCTAGGGAAGGAAACATAAAAAGGGTTGAGTTCAAATTATCAATAAGGGTAAAAAGGGAGATATGTAAGAATTATCATGATCATAATGGTATGAGAAAATGATCATGAATATTGAAGATCATACCATTAATATCAAAGATCATATACATGAATCATGGAATAAGCCTTGGTAGTTCATAATACATGAATTATAAGGAAATAAAGAACATATTAAATGAAATAATAATATTGGAATTAAACATGGCATTTTGGTAGAAACATAAGTGTATAATAATATTTCCATAGCATCCAATGCATCTCTTATAAGACCATATCGGTAGTATGGGTTCACTCCCCATACCATATTGGTAGTCATGATTCACTCACATGTTCATCTTAGTAGCATGAGTTCACTCATTATACCATATTGGTAGTAATGGTTCACCCCCACGTTAATGTTTGTTATCAAGGTTCATTCCCAAGACCATATTAGTCTGTCTCATGATATATAAATATTATCCCAATGCATTGGAGGGAGATACATGTCCCACCATTTTTATAATGCAATCATGTATACATGTGAAATAAATCTTTAAAAATCCATATAATAACCCATGAAATTAATAGGTGTCATAAACATGTAATCATACATTAAAATATGGTAACAGATAGATTTCATAATCATTTCATCAAATCATAACTCGTGAAAGGAAGCGAGCTTCGAACTCATATAACATGTGGAAGAGAAACATGTGTGATAAAAATAATTCCCTCAAAACATAATACATTTAGAGAATACATATGAATTGAAACATTAAATAAATTCCCCAAAAGGCATGATTTACACCAATGGAAGTAATCTTAGATGAGAAATAATTTTGAATGATCTTTTAAAAACATTTCTTGAGGAAAATATCCTTTCTTCATTGAAAAATTATTTTTAAAACATATTTTTTTTTAAAAAAAAATTATTTAAAAATATATTTGAAAAATTATAAATGAATCATTGAAAACTATAAAACTTTTTATATATTATTTTTCCTTTAAAATGGGCTTCAGAGATATTTTTTAATGATTCTTGATAACATTTTTTAAAACATGGTCTTTGAAAATAATAGATTTCCTCCTGAAGAGAGAGAGACAATCAAATTTTATTAAAAACATTATATTAAGTACCAAAAAGTGTAAAAATGGTAGTAATACACACGGATATATTAAATAACCAGAGAACAAGAAAATTAAAGAGTGTTATTGAGAGATGAATCATGATATTCCATTAATTTAAGCATAATCATAAATAATCTTGAAAAGTGATGAGATTGTTTCAATACACTATATACTCTTAGTAACATGGGATCACACTCTCCATGTAAGAAAATTAAATTACATGAAGCTTAAAATAAAATTAAAATAAGTAGGTTTAGGATATAACATGTAAAATGTAAGTATATACACCTCTAAAATAATTTAGGTGCATAAAAAAACAAGAGTCTCAAAGAAGAAGCATTGAGACAAAATTATTTTACTAATTTTGTAACTTTTGAAACATAAATCCCATAAATTAAAGATCATATAATGGATATATAAATACCAATAAATTTATGTATAATAAAAATTTAATATATCCATGGAATGTATACACACCACACAAAAGGAATTGGTGGTGAATAAATCATGCATCTCACGGAAATAAAAAGTGAGATGAAATCCCCTTACCTTGTGTTTTGACTCTCATCATACTCATTAAAACCTATTGTATAATAAATATAAATTTATTACACATATTTAATATAACCATATTATTATATCTAAAAAAATATGTAGTCATATCATGACCTTATATAACCATCTTGTTTACAATCATATGTTAAGGTTTCACTTCAGGTAATATTCACTTTGTTCTTCACATGTGTCTTAATTTTTTATATATGTGGTACTTTTACTTATATCATGATTTTCGAATGTAAAAAATTATATAAATGTAATTTATATTTATTATATGTGTATTAAAATAATCTAATGGATATAGATATACGAAATTGAATACATTGTTCATAGAGATAGTAAGTCATACGTACGAATGAACGATGTTTCCTTTTTTATTATCGTATTGAAAGAAACAAGGTAACCTAAATATATATGTATATGTATATATATAATTATTATAGTATAATTATTTTATTATATATATCATATAATTTCACTAACCTATGTTTAATACATTCCATGTAGTGTGTGAACGAATCACATCTCTTTGAGGGGGCGGTATTCCACACTTCCTCAAATGAAATTATCAAATTTACACCAAATGGAAGGTAAAAAATATACATGTCATAAATAGAATATCTTAAGTACATAATTAAAATAATATATGACATATATAAATATATCTTCCATCATAATTTCCACCATGAGAGGCGGTAAATGAAAATGAACAACCATCCTTTAATGAGGCAGTAGTTCGACATACACATAAACACTATGTTCGTTACCCATTAGATGGATGTGTGTGTAAGTGTAGGTTAAAAAATTAGCATAAAAACATACTAGTATTTTTAAGACACTATTTTAGTTATATAAGAATGTACTAAAGAGGGTGGATGGGGTGGAGAAGGAAAATAAAAGAAATGATCTTGAAAGAATACGTTACCTCTTAATTAGGTAACTCCTTTTTATTTTTTCTAAAAGGATTCCTTGGATTGATTTCTGACCAAGGGGAGAATTTTATGAAAAAATTTTAGATTGTGGGAGATTATTTTATCATATTTTAGGTTATACAAGTGGCTTTAGAGGTGTGATTAAGTGATAGGAGAGGATACCTTTTTATAGTGTAGTAGGAGTGACACTCTTGTAAATATTTGAAAAGAGAATTCCACCCACATTTTTCTTGTTAAAAGTTGATCCAATAATGGTCCAAAGTCTATAAAAGGGACAATAGGGTCGCAAAATTTCCAAAAAATGGATCTTGGAAAAGTTTATAGGTTATTTTGAGTTTCAAAGTTAAGGTGTAGTCTTTAGTTAAGCTTAATTCTACCTTAAGCGATGTAATTAATTTTAATTACTTTCACTAATATTTTTGTTCAAAAAATAAGTTTACCTTATTAGAAATTATAGTCTATTCTTATTAAAAATATTTAATCAAATGTTTTAATTTAAAATCAAGGAATTGGTATAAATTAATTTAAATTTAATCTCACTAACGGGACGATACTGTGAGGTTTTAATGTAAAAATGATCAAAAGTATTATAAGTTTTTATATCCAATTTCAATTCAAAATTGGTTAAAATGACCTCAATTGAATTAATTGATTAAAATATTTTATAATTAAACTTTGAACGAAATTTATGATATAACATATCCTTATAAATAAATTAGATGAAAAAGCTGTTTGGAATTAAAACTTAGTAATTTTCACTATTCATTAAAAAAAACATTTCAATGAAAAATACCAAAAATTTACCCTAAACTAATTATTATTTTACACATTCAATGAATATGTTTATTTTTATATTTTAAATCTATAAAAGTTTCAAAATTTCTTGTTAAAACAAGTTCTCTATTAAAAGGCATTAAAAATTCCTTAAGAAAAATATTCGTTTTTAAGTATAAAATTGGGTTCGTTCTTATATTATGCCTATAAAATATATTTAAGGGATATAAAAAATATTTTATTGAATATATAACATATATATTAAATTAATGACACTCAATAATTAATTTGATTTATTAGGGTAAAACTGCTCTTAGACCATATTAATATTTTCCTTTATATTCAATAAAGTTTCATTTATAATTAATTAGTATCATTTGAATTAATATTATATTTGTTTAAACCGTATATTTTCATAAATTAATAAATACTATTCATAACATCTTATTTAATGTCTAGCTTATATCTTATTATAAATATTGAAATTATTCTTTGGTAAACTCGATCTTGCGTATTAAACAAGCCATCGAGGAAAGTCATTATTATGTGTAACACAATCTAACCTCGGTGTTCTGTATAGAGCAAGCTAAAGTTTATTTTTTTGGTAGTTCATGATTAAATTGTTGTTTTATATAACACAATAAAAAATAGTTCTTTAATATTAAATAAACTATTTTTAGTGTTGAGTGATATTAAAAATACCAAAAAGGTAAAATTAATTCGAAGAAAAAAATAATTCAAAAACTCTTAGGGTGTTAAAAAAACCATTAATAGCATAATCCTATTTTATAATGCTTAAAATATTGAGAAATTATTTTGCTAAAATACTAATATTATGTTTATTGAAATATTTTCACAACAAGCATTTACTTGTACCATTTTATACCATTCGATTCTTCTTGAAACCAATAAGATCACTTTTTATACATGATTCTTTTCATAGAATGAAGTTTTATTGGTTCAAATGTTTATAAAACATACATGGAGTGTATTAAATCCATTATTAATAACCCCCACTATCTCTAGTCACTAATATTTTCCACCTTTTTTGGGATATTGATTTCTATACTATCTATAATAAATAAGTAGTGAAAGTAACTTCTAAAGAATCACGTTGAGTTATATGACTTGGTAGACAACTTAAATTCAACTATAGTTTTTTTATATATCTAGATAAAATACTTAAAAAATTATATCTTCAATTTCTATAACTTGAAATTCATTAGGTCTCTATAATTATTGTAATTCTTTCCATGGAATTACTAATGAATATTTAAATCCTTCCAAAACATCCGATAAAAATTATAGAATCTCTAGAATTGTCATACTACCTAACTAACTAAGACATATATAATTTTATATAGATGAAATTTGTAGTGAATTGATTATTTATTCTAAAATATATCATCCAGAAAGTTCTGATCCATACACGAGATCTCCACCTTGAATAGAAAATTCCAACTTTTGAATCCCTTCCATAAGTCATTATACCAAATTCAGGATCTAAATTTTTCCTTGACATAAACGTGGAATAAAAATTACTTGGAATTATCCAATAACATTTCTCTTTACCTGAAATTTATGTGGAAATAGAATATACTTCAAAAAAAATTTAGGTCTAAGATATAAAAATATATTTCTAAAATAGAGTTAGTTTAATATATAGTTCCCTAGTAGAGAAGGATTCTAATTCCTAATATAAGTGTCCCAATTGATTTACCTTACAAAAAACTAATTGGGGAAACTTGTAAGTAATCTAATACATTTTACCTTAAAAATATTTTTTTTATTAATCCATTATAGGATACCATTATGTTTTTATATTCTAGGAAAATTAATATCAAAATTTATACGTTTTATCCAAAATATATTTCAGAACTCTCTACTTCCACACTCAAAACCATTGTCCGAACTAATGTATTTTAACTTTATTCATGTCTATTTTTCCACTATGGTTCTCCAGATGAAAAATTTTATGAAAACAAAAGACCTGTTCTTAATAAAGAACACCCACACATTTCATGTTAAATAATTGATGAAGGTATAATAGAGTGAAGACCCTTTGTAATAATAAATTAATTCTAGGAACCGTATAACCATATATACCATTTACAACTTCCAATTATTTAGTGTATTAAATTATGTATTTAAATAAACCTTTATATGCTCACACATGAAACAATTTTCACATATTCCATACTTCACATGTTATTTTAGTATGCATTTTATAGCCACGATTTTTATCCCCTTCTCACCCATATAACAAAGATGCATGTGACATAGTTTCACACATCCAAAAGTTTATTATTTGGTATGTTTTTATACATATAAATTCATGATAAGATACAATGTCCCATACTTTATATCTTTTTCTAAAACCATGGAACCATAACTAATTTTCTATACACTACATTCTGTTTTTTATATAAAATGTTGCATTATCCAAATGTCTTCTCAGGGTTAGGTTCTTCAATAACCCTGATATATTCCACAATCCTTATAAATATAGAAATAATCCATTCAATATTTATGTAGATACATCACACATCCCTATAATCTCAAGATATTCATTATCCACAATATAAAAAATTACAAACGTTTTAGATACATAATTGATCTTGAATCCACTCTTATAAATAGAGTGAAAAGAATTCCCAAAGTCATTAATCCCCAATTCAACTCCACTAGTAATACTCAATGAAAAACACTCTTATCTTTTTAAGTGGTATATATAGATAAAATTTCAAAAGAATACATTTCATAACTGACCCTTTGATCCCTATAGTCCTTAAAATTCTACATATTCAAGTAATACTAACATTTTGGTCTGAGCCTAGAAGGATCATCTTGATACTCTTCTCTCTTATTATTCCACTTATTTTGACTTCTCTATTGAGAAACGCCACCTTTATGATCAATAGTGAATACACTTTGGGTAGTTCCCATTATCTCATTCCTTTAAATCTATTTATTTTTAATTAAATATATTATTTCTTCAAATACTGATTTAAAATTACCACTAGAATCACTCACCTTGGAAACCATCAAATCTCATGATCTTGAAAGCAATGATTGAAGGATCAACACCCACACTGCCCCTAAAAACCTTACATTCACAGCATTTAATTGAATATGAATGACATCAAAGTCACCGAAATTTTCTATTAATGGCCATCCTTTATAAATTGTCCTGAAAAAAATTTGCCACATCAAAAATACTTTCTTCATAGTGGGTAACATCACATATATATTTGAAAAAATATAAATCAACTCAATAAAAGTTTCTACAAAATTAATGATAAAGTCCAAATTAGGAGAAAAAATAAGAAAAAATATCATAGTTCATTTAGATCATGAATTTAATATTTAATATTTTTTATTCATTCTTGTTTTAATCCCTTAAATGGATTTTTCAAATATTTTAATAATGGGATGTCTTCAATATGCATCATACGGTATTTGAATCTTGACCCATTGAACGTATAAATCTAGCACTTACTATCTTCCAACACAATCATTCCATAAAAAACTCCCACTTAATAAAAAGTATAGAAGGAATAGGAACTTTTATATTAGATGTTTCAAATAATTAAAAGATCATAAAATCACTTAACTAGAGGCTATGAACACCAGAATAGGATTTTAATGTACTAACCTCTATTAATTTGACTTTATAACACTTGTTGTGTCATTTCCTGTAATCTGAAATCTCCCTAAAAAAATAAAATGATGGAAAAATTTTGTAACATTAAAAATTTAATCAAATATAACCTCATGTATCCAAGACAACAAGAAACACAACCCATCCGTTAACTGATTCATCTTAATTCTAGAAAATTGATTCAAAAAATAAACAAATCTGGAAGAAAAAATTGAATTGAAAATAGAATGATAATATAATAGTTCATGTGATTAGGTACTTGACCTATTATATGAGAGGAACATTGAAACACTAAATTAGAGAACATGGAAAGGTAAAAATTCCACCATGATAAATAATTGTTTCTCATTCTGCATTACTAAGGCTAAAAATGAAAAAATTCATAGTAATACTTCATAGTAAAAGTGAACCAACCCCATAATTTATTAAAGAGATCCAAAGAATAAATTTAGATTCATCATTTCCATAACTTTCCAATCTTTACAAGAATCCACTACATAGGATCGAGACACCATTAACTACCCCTTGGAACACCAAATTCACTAGTCTTTTTAGTGAACAATGCTTGCATTCAGAACTCATTGTTCAACACTTTTGGATTGGTATATCTGGAATAAAGTCACTGCTACTGCATCCACTCACAAATCCTTAGTTTCACTAATCCTTCATCCATCTGATTCTATACTCTAAGTTTCAAATTAAATCCTTCTAGAAATTATGATACATAGTAATAATTTTTTTATCCTAGCTTAAGTCTTATGTTCCTCATAACCTTTACTTGGATAAATAGTTGAATAATAATTTCTAAAGTGTAGGAATTTATTCCTTACCCAATTATATACATGTGAATAATCTATATATTAATGAATACTATACCGATTTCAATTATCAGCATGGATAAGGTGGTAAGATCCTTTTTTTCTGAGAGCAACAACCACTTTTATTTTATTCCTTGGATGGTAATGAATAGAGTATTCATTATTTATAAAAATATGTAAACATAGTTTTTAGATCACGTTCAATTACTTCTATGAAAATTTATACTTCAGGATTTTTTGATCAGTATATATATGATACCTCTCACAATATTGATAATACCTCTACTCTTATGAAAATAATACTACTATTAACTCTAGATTAGGTGTCGAGTAATTTTTCCCATATTTATTTAGTTCATGCGGGGAATATGTTACTACCTTATAATTTTATAAGGGAACACAAACCAATCCATTCTTTAAAGAATAACCTTATATAAAAAACCCTTATCCACATCCGAGAAGCATGAGTTGAGGTTCAGTGACCATTTGCTTCTTAAGAACCTCGAATTCATCTTCAAATTCTTATATATGGAGAAAATTTTCTCCCCTCTATGTTAACATGACTAGTATCTTAAGTAATCAAGTGAAATGTCTCACAAATAATTAGTATACTATAGTAAAAATACCATTTAGTAGTGGGGTTTTAGTAATAGTTTTGAAAAATTCCATGAAATTTTAGGTTTTAACTTTTTAATTATAGTTTTAGAAAAGAATTTATAATTCATGGTGATTTTTTAAAATCCTACTTCCATTTAGTAGTTTTTAGAACCATTCCTAAATAATAAAATTTATTTTTTATTTAATTTTAGAAGATGTTTTTAAAAAACACTTACTAAATGAATTAAAATTAATAATAAATAAATATACAAATATATTATAAATAAATAATAATTAGTAAAACTACATAATATTTGATATTGAATATTTTTAAAAATTATAAACTATCAATTTAATAATAATATTTTTAATTGATAATTGATCATTATTAAAAATTAAATATATCATATTTATTAGAAATTAAATATGATAAATTTAATTTGTAATTAACAATATAATATTTTTAATTTTATATAATTAAAAATATATATTAATGTATAGAAACATTTAAGTAAATAAATTAATACAAATTCTTATAATAAAAAATATATAAAAATATATGAATATATAAATAAATAAATAAATAAAGAAATAAATATAGAAATCATCATAAATAAATAAATAAATATATATATATATATATATAATTATAAATGTATATAATTATATAATTATATAAAATTATTTATTTGTGATTACATATTTAGCTTTATAGATGTAAATTCATGTAAATCAAAATATATATAAAAATATAAAAAATATATAGAAATATAACCATATATATAATTATATATAATAATATATGTTTATAATTATATGTAATTATATATATTCATATATGAAATTATAAATGTAATCATATATATGTAAATATATTGAAATATATAAATATGCTAAAATATAATTATATTGAATTATATATATAATTTTATAATATATATATATATATATTATATAATAATATATATATAAATATATATAAATATATATTATATGTCATAATATATATAAATATATATATTTAGTTTATGAAGATGTGAAAAAAAAATAAAATTAAAAATATATTTTGAAAAACTTAAAAAATAAATATATAAATAAAATCCACTACTAAAAAAATGTCCTGAAATAAAAACATCGATGAAAAAACTAAATGAAATGATTCCCAACACCATTATCTACTATGGTTTTTATAAACCAACATGCATCATTTGGAGGTATTTTTTTACTATTTCTAAATTAAAAAAAACCATAGTTAATTCATGTTTTCTTATTTTAGTAGTTTCTAAAAAATATAAAACAATTATAGATCTTTTTCATAGTAGTTGGTCCGAGTCATTCTTAAATAAATTTTATCTTTTAAGGATTCACATATATATTCTGTGTTGTTTTTACATGACCAACAAATGGTATATACTATTGCTAAAATTCACACTTTTTGAATTTAGAAAACAATTTCTCTTTCTATAAGGTCTTCATCATAATCAAATAATGTTTCTTGTGTTCTTCCATTCTCTTGGTATATTTGAGAATATCAACTATGAAGACATTACAAAATTTATAAATGTAATATTTAAAGGCTCTATTCATTATAAACTTAATAATTCCAAATATATTTATAAGTCCTTAAGGAGTTACTATGTATTCCTAGTGTTATTTCCTGTACGTAATTCCTTATTAGGTATATTATCACATTCCACCCATTTTAAATGATATCCATAAGAAATATAATCCTTTAAAAAGTGTTAATACCATTAAATTTGATAGAATAAGTAATCAATATGGGGTATTTGGTACTTTTTCTTTATCATTACCCTGCTAAGTTTGCGATAATCAACACTCAATATTCACGTTCACTTAATTATTAAATATTTTGTTATAAAATTTAGTTTATTCTGCCTAATTTATATTTATCTTGATTTTTATTGGAATATTTAATTTGGTTAATGAATTATATAAATTTTGAATAAATGCAATAAAAAAGATAAAACATAAATAAAAACTATCATCCACCAAGATATAACCCTTAATCTCAAAAATATTGACCCTTTTAGTATGAATTTCAACTATAGAAGCTCAAATTTAATTATCCTCTATAGTTTTTCTCGAAAGAAGAAAAAAGATCAAAAAAATCTATAATTGACATGATCTATGATTATATTCAAAATTTATATAAGATTATGATGAAATAAGGAAAAGTTCTTATTAAGTTTTTGAATAATCTTTGAAATTTTGAATACCAAGTGGGGTGGATATATCAATCATTTTCAATTGAATTTCTCTGTATTCTACTGGGTAACATAGATAAAATTCTAAGAGGGAAGGTTAAAGTGATGGCACTTCAAAAATAAATACTATTAGGATAAAAAATAAAAAATAATAAATAGTTAAAAAAAATAAAAATAAAACAGTAAATATTGAGAAAAAATAAGAGAGGTATTAATGAGAAAATAAAAAACACTTATAAAATAAAATTTAGAGAAAATTTTGGAGGTACACAAAAATATGTATCCATAAAAACCCTTTCTTACTTTCTAAAAAAATATTGGGTGACGAAGGATTAAACATCAATAAAATAAGTTCCTCGAACTATTTAATAAACTCTTCATTATTCATCAATGCTATCTATAAAATATCATTATGTGAAAAATTATTGAAATAGTTTATTTTTTTATAAAAGTAAATTGGAGAATCTTGTAGTGATCTACCTAAGTGAGGAGTACTCCACTATTTGTTAAAGAAAAGTCCATAAAAATATATGAAATAAAAAATTATTTTACATTCCATGAATGTAGTTTACCAGACCTGGAAAAACTAAATATTTTTGATATAGAGATAGATCCAAAACACCTAAAGCATGCCTTCTTGTATATAGTAGGATTCCAATTAGTGGTGTTCGTATACAATTAACGCAGAGATACTGTAACACATAAAAAATAATGATATATAAAAATAAAATAATAACAACAATCCATGACCAATAACATATCTACAATATATGGAAATTATAATAATAATATAACCATAATAAAACTTATATCATTTTATAATAAGATTCTAAAATAAATTAAATTTAATAGACTCATAAAAAATGGAATAATATCACCTGATGAAATTATCATATATAATATATTCCAAAATAAAAAAATAATATAAATGTAAAAAAATATGGTTTTTAGGTTCTTATTAATACCATCTCCCAATGTAGTTATACATCCTATTCAAAAATTGGTCAGTAAGCCTTTTACCTTACCTATATGCCTTGCTATAATTTTTTCAATCCTAAAAAGGTGCATGTTGAAGGTTTGAGAAATATACTCAGTATGCCACAACCAATGGCCCCCTAAATAAATATATAATATATATAACAACCTTGATCTTTATTAAACACTTAAACATGATTTATTACATAAACATTCACTTAAGGAAACATCGAGGATCGAGAGGTCTAGTTTCTTGGGAAATTAGGGACATTACATGACAACTTAAGACATAAAAATACAACATCTTTATAGAAAACTTTTTTTACATGACCAAAACATCCCCTCATACCTTGCATTGTATGGGACATCTTGAGGATGTAAATGTTAAAAGGGTGAGATATAAAGCCCAGTAAGGGACTAAAAAAGGAATAACATGAAGAATAAAATACATGTTAGTCAATAGGCATATTAATAGAGCATGAGAAAGACATGAACATAAAGGCATGATATAACAAGATTATAATAACATGGAAATGTGGAAAAACCATTTAACATGATATTATCACGAGACAAGGCACATTACACATGGAGTATGATTAAAACCTCATTTAACTTAAATTATAATGAGTAAAACCTCTTTTCACTTGATGTATCATGATACTAATCTTTACCCAATGCATTGGAGCACTATTAGGGTGAACCCTTCTTAATCATTTCATTTCATGCATAAGTGTACCACATGGATCATATAACATGGATTCATTAAACATCATCATTTTTTCCATGATAGGGGAATGTGTAATTAATAGATGAAACTATATAATCAATATGTAAATATGCATAACGTTGAATACCCTTGATAGAGAATGGGGCATGAAATTCACTACACATTGACTTTGGTTTGGAAAATCGTGGTGCAATTTTGGTTGTATAACGGTGTGACATAAGAAATCATAAAAATGGTTGATGAGAGTTTAAGGGGTGTATCATCATATTTACATGAAATGTAATGAAAGGGGGTCATGTATATACATGTCCCAACATGTTTAATGGAATTTATATTCATAAAACAAAATAATTGTTTGAATGTAAATAAGGAGAGAAAAATCCATTATAGAATTTCAGAATGGAAATGAGTGTACATGAGAGGAATTAATGAGAGATAAAGGGGACCCTCATTATTAAAACATATGAAGATAAGTTTTGTGGAGGTGTGAAATCATACACCGACATTTTTAATTGAAAACAAAAGGGTATAACAATATAAATAAATTTGGAAAAAAATAGAAATGAAGAAATCCCTTTGTTGGATGTGTGATCCCAAAGGCTTAGAAGAGGCTTGAGAGAGGATTATTGGGTGGATTATAGGGATACAAGGGTAGAGGTTGGTCAGGATCCAAAGGTTTTGGGTGATGAATAAGTGGGAGCTTGGGAGGGTTTATATAGGAAAAGAGAAGGACTTCTTTATTATTTATGTTTTGGACACTACACATTAAACTAATCAAAACTACAAACCATCGCATGGTTTTTTCCAAAGTGGAGTGAAAAAAATTATTTTACAATACCAATGGCCTAAATTATTAAAATATTTGTCCTGCTTATGTAGAGGTGAATCAAACTCTCAAGGAAATCATTTTAAAAGGTAAAATGTTTTATAAGTCTTGGAGGGTCCACTAAGGCACCATAAAATTAATCGAAAAATAAAATAAAATAAAATTATTTTAATGGTAAAACATATATTGTCTGAAAATACCATTTATAGTATTTTATTACATCAGTGTTGGTTCATTATGATGTCATAAAACACATTATATAATTAAACAGTATTTAATTTTTTTCCAAAAATTCCACCATCTCAAAAAATTATGAAAAATTTACCGTTAGATAATTTCAATGTCCTGAATACAAAAATGATATTAATTTTATCTAAATAATTTTATAATTTTTACTTTTAAAATAAAAACCGACATTTATCGAAAATTCTTGGGTTTTGACAGAAACATCATTCCAACCTTAAAAAAAATTACAATTGTATTCATAAAAATTATAAGATCGTTTATATAAAAAGTAATTAAGTAATAATATTTCATTAAAATATTATTTAACTAAAAAATATATTAATTCATCAAAATAGATATCTTAATTTAATATTATCTAAAAATACTATTTTTTCTTTAAAACTATTTACAAATTAACAATAATAAAACGAATGTATATTATCTATACAAAAATAATGTACATAATCATAGTGTTAGGTTATTGTTACATAACCCCTTATAACACCCGCATTAGACTGACAGTTAAGGTGTGTGATGGTTACAAACTCTTGGGGAGGCTCAGATAACATCACTCGGTTGGTATTGTCTGTTAACTTTCACCTCTCTTGTAGGTAGTTCTTCTCAAGATTAACATGTTGAAGCTCGGCTTGTGCTTGGTTAAGAGTGAAATCCAATGACACCACATACTTTCTGAGATCCAACAAATGGGCTTCATATAGAGAAATTCTACTAGATGAGGCCATCACTTCCTTTGTCTTAGTAAATTGGATTTGTTAAATCCCAATATTTATACTAATCATGTGATCATTGTTCAATGACTATATTAACAATGGTCACAATTCACAACGGTATTTTAAAATCCGAAAACATAAAACCAAGGAAGTGCATATGTTATATAACCATTTTAAATAATAAGACATTTAATTAGATCAAGAGTAATTTTCATTAACAAAATTTTGGGTTGTTACAACATATACGTGCATGTATAATTTTATATCCCATAAATTATAAAATAAAAAGCACCTACAACATCATTGAGTTCCAAAAAAGATACCCATTGAGAAACCTTACACGTTTTAGCATGTTTTGCTATAAAATATAATAATATAACCCATAATATAGTGGGTTAATATAGAATCTCCCTATAAGACCAAAATAAACCAAACCAAGGGTTTTGGTTGGAATAACATACAACAATTAATTGATAATAAATTCCAATAATTGAGTTGAATTTTCATCCACCTTTTATTAAGCATAGGTTCTCATATACATAGATAGAGTACATGATACAGATAACCAATGTCAATGACTAGATTATAATAGGTTATAATCCCACATCTATGTGAAATATATGGATTGGAAAATAATCAAACCCTATATCACCAAGATTAGAAATGGATAGGCATAGTATCGTAAGCCACTTCCATGTCTAAATGGACTGACATAACATCAAATACTTGACCATATTAAAAGAATGGATTGGTATGAAAACCCATAAAAAACACCTTAAGTACTTGTTTGTTCTTAACATCTAACTCCATTTACCTATTAAAAACCCAATGGTATAACTTACCCCTATCCATTTAAAATAAGGGTGAATGGCCTCTTACCCATCACATAAAGAAAAGATTCTAAAATGGTTATTGGGAATTACAATATCCCATCATAAGGATTTCCCCAATCTTGTGTCTCATGTAAATGATTTCATCACCATCAGGGGACACTCTAGGGAAACACACAGAATCCAACTACCCAATAAATTAATGACACAACCAATGAGTTCAAATTTGAAGGTTCCTTAAAAGATTACCTTTAATATTTTTCATTGGTGACCATATAAGAGAATCATAACACCCAAATGAACATTAAAAGACCTAATGATCCTTTATAAAATATCAATACACAATGAATCACAATTCCGTTACTTTTCTAGGTATCAATACTCATAAACTAAAACTTATATGTCACATGAGAAATGTAACTCATATACACTATAGTGAATATTTGGGGACCACATATCTTTGAGTTATAAATTCCCATATAATAAATATTATCAAGGTAATAAAAATAAAATTAAATAAAGTAAATTACATAGAATAAACCACAAAATATTGATTTCATGTGAATAAAGAACTAAAAAATTAGTTATGATTAGAACATTGGGAATGTAAATGTCACTATTACATATTATCACCCAACATGATGACCATTGACCAAATAAAATCTAAAATGATGGAGAAATGTAATATTTAAGAGAAAGAATAAGGGGGGGGGGTTTAGTCATGAGAAATAGATAAATAAGGTGGTGGATGGTTTATAGTTCTTTATGAAATTAAAAACATTAAACTCTTCAAAAAAACTAGTAAGAGGACACCGAGTACCCAATTCCCACTAGATACCTGTCTAAGGGATAATAAGTCAACATCGTTCCTCCTAGGACACCACTATTAACCTTAGAAACTATTTACCCAATACCATGACATTTATCACATAGTTGTATCTATTATAAAAGATAGATTTTTACTAATATGTTCATTTACTCAAATACCATCCTTGAGCCTCCTCTATCCACTAAAATAATAAAAACACACTAAAATACACATGTAATGAATAATGTTTAATTTAATTTATAATTTTATGTATGCGGGCCATTAAAAAATCTCCAAAATATAACTTTTCATCCTTGACATATGTTAATCATCCTTAAAAGTGAAAATAAATAACCACTATACTAGCATATTCACCTCTTTCTCTTGTGTCATCTCATGGATATGTTCATAATTAGGCTATAAAAGTTTTCAGGGAACCATTTTCCTAGGTAGGAACTTCTCAATAATGTTTAATATGCATACTGGTTTTCCTTATATGATTCATCAACCTGAAACATGACATCATCAATATTGGTAACATGTGGGGGGTCTGAATGGTATTTTTGAAGATGAAATTCATTGAATAAGTCATGAACCACACTGTATTTATGAGGAATTTATGATCATTATTCAACTGTATTGATTCTCATTACAACCTTGAATGAAACCCAGAATCTAATCCCTTACTACCCTTATCTCCATATTTTATTATGCCCCAATTGATATAAATTTCAATAAAATTATGGATAAGCTACTTTAAAATCCCATATTTTGAATCATTGACTTTTATACAATCATTCCCAACTTTGGGCACTATAAAAGGTACTATAGCAGGTACTGTTCGGTATTATGGAAGCCATAACTATTCACCTTGGGCCACCAGTTTGGGCTTGGAGTTATTAAGGCCTTCAAGTAACCTTAAGGCCTTTAGGCCTCATATAGTTTCCTCAGAAAAACTCTACAAAAAAGGAGAAGTCCTAGAGGAGGATTTAGAGTGGGTGCACTATCCAGAGCAGAACCAATGTATTGGATGAATGAGAGGGTATGGCTATGCCATTGGGGCCAGCCTGTGTGAGCATGGGAAGCTTAGCCAAATGGCCATGAAAATGTGGAGATCTACCATTACAATGTCGATGTTGGAGAGGGGAAGTTTAGTTATAGTCTGGTTGAGTTCCCTAAGACCTTTGGGTAATGTAATGTCTCTTAAGTCCATGGAACATGTGATACCTAAGCCTACAGGCCTTGTAAGGGTTCCCTCTCATCCCATGAAAGGGGGGTTATCAAAAATCAAAAAAATGAAGGACTTATTGAATTTAAAGTGGGGGGGGGGGATATATAAGAACCTTTCATCATTTTGGGTTCAATCTGGTGGTGTATCCCCTCTATATATAATTTCCTTCATAGTCCAAAAATATGAGTATGGAATCTAACTCTAATTTAACCCATAATGAAGTGATGAGGTGACACCAAAACCTATGATGGTTTCCATTACATGATAATTTTACCAATCACTATGAAACTTAGTAAAAATCCATATTAGTTACCACTGACAACTTCCCACTCATACCATATAGGATTTATTTTATTTTCTCATTACATTGACCATATTTTACCCTTTTACGGCAGTGAAAAAAATATCAAAGTTGAATGAATGAAATTAATAGATACAACATATAATTTTAATGATTAATATGTGGTGTATGAATATATACTTTTGGCTCTAGTTGCCAATATACACCACAAATATCATGACCAACAAATAATGGATCTAAAACTTCATATCATGATCAACCAACACCACCTCTAGATCTTGCATCAGAGAATTATACTCATGTGGCCTTAATTTCCTAAAACCATACGTGAATAATATCCCATATATTATTAACAGAACTCACATCCTAACTCTTGATAAATAAAATATAATTTGTACTTCTTTCTTAGCAATAGTAGGGCTAGGATTAGTGTAGTCACAAATGTTCTCGTTATCTCTTGAAAGGCACTATCATAGGAATAAAAAAACATGAAATTAAATCCCACATTTGAAAAAACCCAATAAATTTAAATAATAAATCAATTTAATGTATTATTTATATTCATGATTATATTTCATATAGTCATTTCCACAATATTTATTTTAGTTAATTTTCAATTGAAAAAGAAATAACTTTTTCTTACTATTTTTCCAATGAGTAATGTGATTTTATTTAAAAGTAAAATTTACAAATTATAGGATTTTAATTTTATAAAAAAAAAATATTTTATTAATATCACTATATCAAATTTATCTTAGAGTAAATTTTTGTTATTTTTCAGAAATTATATATTTAGGGGTGAATAGTTAAAAATATGAATTTTTATAAAAATTGTTATTTCATTTAATGTATTTTAAATGTACCATTATATTATAGATTGGATATAATGTAAAATTAGACCTAGTTTAATAAATATAATCCAATAATTACAAGTTAATCCATATTATATTTTATTTTGGTACTAATTAATTTTAAGATTTAAAAATAATTTTTTCTAAAAAACATTTTTCCTTTGAATTTTTCATTATTATATTAAATTTTATTCCTAAAAAATATATAAAATCAATCATAAATAAAGGATTTAATATTTTTAATTAGTATATTAAAATATATTAGTGAGTATTATTTAATTGTTATCATAATAAATAGTTACGATGGTAAAAATTATTTACCGTGATAAAGGGTAAACCATGTTAATTATGGTTAAAAATAAGTGATAAGGTTACAAAATATCATCTAAAATATTATCAGATGATACTATTTAGACCATTATAAAATTATATGAAAATATTAGTTAATTTAGTTCTAATTTTACATTATTTAGGCATAATATTATTTTAAAACACTAAATAATTACAAGAGTGCTGCTCCCCTCATTTATTAAAGGGTACCACTTCTCCTCTCTTATTCACATACCTTAAATCCATTCATCTAAACCAACACTTGAAGAAATATAATAAAAAAGAATCCCCTTGTCATAAGTATCTTTGTATCACTAAATTAACAAGTCTATAAGGCTTAATGTGTAAGCCAAAGGTGGTTTTCAATGAAATGGTATAACTCTTAATCGAGTGTTTTCATGTTTATTTCAGATTAGACCTCCTTAAAATATTATTTACTAATGATGATATAAAAAAATGTGTTTATAAGATATACCAAAATTCTATTATTTTTTTTATACAACCATTATCATATTCTTTTCCATCCCATGGGAAATGAAAACTAATCAAATATGCATGTGCGAACTACAACATCTATAAAGCGATCTATTTTTTTTATCAAAGAATCATACAGTCAGTTAAAATGATTAATAAAATGAATATATATTTTATTTATGAAATAATTATGATTATATAAATATGATATATTACTTAAATAATTACCCTTCCATCTATTTGAAAATGATTACATCACTCATATTTATGTGTGAACTGTCACCATCATGAAGGGATGAGATTATGTTTTCAATACTGCCTCTCATAGAAGGTCACAAGGATGGAAGTAAAGAGTAAATATAACATATATAACATATTTATGTTTCTTAAAAAGAAAAATAGTATATAATTTAATTCTTTTCCACCTAGTATATAAATGAAAACATTATCCATGTGTAGGTATGGACTACATTCTCTATGAAACAATGTGGCTCATTTTTCAAGACCACCTTACTTTAATGATTTTAAAAGTAAATATAATGTAAAAAATGATAAATATAACATGTTTAATATTATATATATGATTTTATTATGACCCCTTTGACCATAGTCAATGCATTGATATTACTTTGAGGTTATAAACAAAACCACCTCAAAATGAAAAATGTAAACTTAAACTCTTAATAAATGAATAAGTCAGGGTAATAAATAAAATAAAAGGAGAAATAATAATTAAATGAGCATGAAAATTGTTATTGATATAGAATAAAACTAATATATTTTTATTATTTAGATTTTAGAGAATTTATGAATATTAAAGTGACTTAAGGTTAGATATTTTTCATTAAAACCTTGTTTTAAAGTGTTCTTTTAAAAATTTTATACGTCATATAAATGTTAATAAAAAAATTAAAAGAATGTTATAAATTATTAATAATATATTATTTAATTTAATTTTAAAATACATTTTACATTTAAAAAAAATGAATGTTTTTTACATTTAACAAAATCGTCTTTTTTATTTTTTTTAAAAGTGAAACAAAATGATTTTTAACATATACTGCTTGACAGGATTTTTTAGCCATCATAGTAATTATTTTTTATAAATATTATTTATATTGTTTCCTGGTTTTTTAAATAATATCCATTTTATTATTCTTATATAAATAATTTAGTTAAATATTTTTAAAACAAAAGCTATATATTTTTTCATTTTTATGTGAAAATGGAATGTGATTTTTCTTATGGGTTCAAATGTGCATTGAAGGGTTTATGATGGAAAATTAAAATATTACAAATGATTTATTCATGATATAGTAATTTAACATTATATATGATTATGTGTGAGCCTGATATAGATCCTAATGAAGGATGACCTCGATATCTCTCTCCAATGAATTTAGTAATTATTAATCTTCAAAGGAAGAAAATGAAGGAGATAACCTGGTAGGTTAATCATATATAATTAACTGGGCATTATTTATTATGACCCAAGTTAAGGTAAAGTGATCATATGTTATGAATATGATTCTACAGGATAATTATTTCAATCTTTCTATAATTTTTTATGGATATCTTTTTATTTCCTTGTGAAGGAAAAATTTGTAAACTTTTAAATGTTGATTGTTTGGTTAAGATGGAATGTTTTCAGGATTTCTAATATATATCATGATTCATTCATGATTTTACTAGTTAATAATGGGGTTTATATGATTTATTATATAAAATTTTTATTTTATCATGTGGATATGTTTCATTTATGTGCTCAATGTTTTATAGTGAGAGTGGTTACTATTTTCTGGGCTTTTTATGCTTTTTAATAGACTAATAAGATTCCTTTATTTTTATATTCCTTAATGATATTTTATTTTGTCATAATAAGTTTTCAAATCATTTTCCTAGGATATAAAAATGTGTAAGAGTTATGGAAAGGTCAAAGATAACATGTAATGAATAAAGTAAAAGTGTCATGAATGAAATGAGGGTATGAATTTGAGAGCATGCTTTTTTGGGAAAATTGTTCACTGTGTAGAAGTATCTAGTTTGTTATGTAATTTTTTTCCCAATTTTCTAACTCAAAAAATAATAGATAATTATAATGTTATAAAGTGTAACCATTTTTATAAATCATAAAACCATTAGTTATTTATGAAATGAGGTGTTATAGATGTTGTCAGAAAAATGATTTATATAAAATTGGTGGTTAGAGAAAAAACCCTAAGATTCCCTAGGAATCATCAGATATTGTAAAATCTAAATTATGGATTAATGCATTAGATAAAATATTTTATATTTTGTGATGTAAAAAAATCCATATAAATCAATTTTTATTTATTATTTGTATGGTGAATTCAATCAATGTTGGTCTCTAATTAAAAAATCTAAGGGAAAAGATCCGATTGATTCCACATAGTGAAAAATACTTAATGATATGTTTCTTGATAAGTATTTTCTTAATGTAATTTAACAAAAAATTTAAATGAAATTTTTAGATTTGAAGAAAAAGGAAGTAGAATCAATGGATTCTTATGAAGAAAATATTACTAGACTAGTTTGGTATGTACTAAATTCTATTATGGACCATGAGAGTAAAATTAATTGATTTTAAAAAGGTCTAAAACTAATTTTATAAATAGTATTATCCTCTAATTTTCGTAAACATTTTGAGGAGTTTTTTATAGTTATATGAAATTTTATATTTAGCTATTTGAACTAATTTACTTCATGAAAACAATGGCAATTAGATTCTATGGTAGTAAGAAATGGAGAAGCAGTTAAAAAATAAATATGTCAATACATCTAAATGATCCAAATTTTGTAAAAATATTATAAACAATTCTTAAAAGGATTAGGAATGATTTACTAATTTCAAAAGATTAGCCATTTAGATTGTGACTAAAAGGAAAATAATTATGATCAAATTCGTAATGGGAAAACAAATAGATTTATAGAAGTGATATGTTTTCTCTCTAAAGAGTTGGGTAATTAAAATAACACATGTAAGAAGCTAGTTACTCAAGGTGACAATCTTAAATATATTAAAGAAGAAGGTGTGGTGAATGGTTTTTACATGACTACTATGTTAGATGAAGGACCATAAAATGAATTGGAAAAAGGTATATTACTTGTTTATTTATATTATACCAACTCATATCTTAATTCAGGATCAAAAAATTCATTTATTTCTAGGAAATTGAATTCTATAAAGTAAATACCCTCTAAAGAAATGAATTAAAAAATTTGGGGAATTTTTTTTGGGTAGTATTTAGGTAATGAAAATTTATAGGAACCTTACTATCATCACATGTAAAATTATTATTTCTAAAAACTTATTTTTTTTATATTATGTGTAGTTTGATGTTATTATGGGTATGTATTATCTTTATGTTTAAAAAGTTAAGATAGACTTCAAAGATATTGAATTAATATTCAATTTTTATTCTGAGTTTCAATTAATATATAATAATAATTTTATACCATTGATAACATATGATAAAGTTATGAAAATAAATAAAAATGGGTCTGAAATTTGTCTTACACATATCATTTAAAATAATAGAAAAATTTAAATTAGTGGTGTTCCAATCATTAGTGAATACATGGGTTCATTTCATAAAGTTTTTCATGTTCTTTATAATTCTTTCATTCACTCTAGAACTTCACATTGGGGTTAAAATATTTTTTTTATTAAACAAAAAGATGATGACATTAGGTTTTTATTGATTATAGAGAACTCAATACGATCACTATTAAGAGAAAGTATCTATTTTCTCAAAATGATTACTAATTTTACTAGCTCCATGGTGTGGAATATTTTTCAAAGATTTATCTCACCGCTGGGTAGCACCAAATGAATGTGAGGGAGGAAACCATTAAAAATATATTGTCTCATACTAGGTATGAACATTATGAGTTTTGGGTTTTGAATTTTGATTGATGAATAGGGCCACCATATTTATGGATATCATGAATAATGTTTTCCATGTGTATTTGATTAACCATTTCTAGTGTTCATTGATGAAGTTAAGGTATATTCTAAATGTTATGGGGAAAATGATGTTTATTTATTTTTTTAAGAAAATATTAAAATAAAAGAAGTTATATGAAATATTTATTAGATTTATTTCTTTTGGAATATTTTTTTCTAAATATGGTTCAATAGTAAATCCAAATAAAAGTATATTTTTGGAATAATAGCTAAGAAATAAAAATTACATTGAAATACAGTGTTTTATTGTATTATAGGGATAATACAAACTATTTTTTGAAAACTTTTCTAAGTTATATTGCATACTAACTATGTAAAATACAAAATGAGTGATAATTAATCTAGACTAATGTATGTGATAAATATTTTTAGGAATTGAAAAATACATTAGTTAATGTTCTATTGTTAATCTTAAAAATAATAAACGGTGATTTTTTTATTTATGGTGATTTTTCTTTGAGGGGACTTGGTTGTGTCTTCATATAATATGACATGGTAACTGCATATGATTCCTTACAATTGAATATTAATAAGTATAATTACCATATGCATGATCATGGTCTTATAATGGTGTTTTTTACATTAAAAATTTTTAGGAATATTTTATATGGTGTGAAATGTGAAATATATAGTAAACATAATAGTTTAAATTATTTGTTCACTAAAAAAGAGATGAACATGTTTGATAGAAGATAGTTAGAAATGATGAAGGAATATTATTTCATGATTCAACATCATCCAGTTAAATGTATCAAAGTATTTTATTCCTTGATTCAAAAAGATAATTTACCATTAACCAAGATTGGTTTGGATCATGATCCTTTGGTTAATGATTTATTGAATGTTTTCCTAAATATTTTTCAAGAAAGAACTCCAATTAGTTTTGTTCATGTGTCAATACCATTGTCATTGTGAGAAATAATTATACATTCTTGTAAATAATATTGTGATTTGAATGAAATGGAATAGTTGGTCAATACAGTAATGTTTACTAAATCCAACATTGGAATAGATAATGTTATGAGATTTGGAAAGTGGTTGTGTGTTCTATGTGATTCCTAGTTTAAGATGGGATTTTTATTTGAAGATCATTACTCGATATTTTATGTTTTTAATGGTAGTATAAAATTTATAGGGACTTTCATGGGAAGTATTGGTGGGGTGTAATGAAGATTGATATTTATGAATTTACCATAACTTTTTTTAATTTTCAACAAGTTAAATTATAGAGACAAGTACTGAAGGGGTTGATTCATCCTTTGATAGTTTATGAATTAAAATAAGATAATATATCCATGGATTTCTTTGTGGGATTACCAAATATATATAGATGTAATAATTCAATTTGGGTTAATATTTATCATTTGACCAAATCTGTGCATTTTATTTATATTTAAGGTACTATGTATTTTGTTAAAATTTTAATAATTTATCTGATATAGATGATTAGATTACATAATTTCCCTATCTCTATTGTATCTTATTATTATTTTATATTTACCCCTTTCTTGAAAGGAATATATAATCTATTAGGTACTAAATTAAATTTCACTAGAACTTTTCATACATAATTTGATGGAAAGTCATAGTGGTTAATTTAGACTTTAGAATGCATGATTTAGGATTTCTCATTAGATAATCAGGAAATTTATTATCAACATAATAAAGTGGTTTAATTATCTATATTAATAGTTTTCATTCCAGTATATAGACGTAACATTTTGAGAAATTATTTGAAAAGAGGTGATGAACTCTATTATATTGGGAAAAATTTAATAAAAGTAAATATTTTAGACCTAAATTGGTAGAATATATAGATGAAAAGTAAAGTATGATTCAAAACTATATTCATGACACTTAAAGTAGGCCAAAAATCATAAAAATTATTGAATGAAATATCTCTTGTTTGAGTATAGAGATTATGTTTTCTTAAAGTATCTACTAGGAAAATTGTTATATGTTTTGGTAGGAAAGGAAATTTAATACCAAGTTATATTGGTCCGCATGAAATTATATAAAAATTTGGATTACTTACATACTTTGTGGATTTACCATCATTATTATCACTAATGTATGAGGTATTATTAAGGAAATATGTTCTTAATGAATTTCATGAATTAAGAAATGAATTAGTTATGTTGGAAGAGTTTATTTATTATGATGAAAATACATTCAAGATTACAAATAATAGAGATATTTTTCAAGAATAATTTGAATAATCTATTTAATTTTTTATGAAAAAACTATATGATTAATGAAGTATGTTGGGAATATGAAAAGTGAGTATAAGAAAAATACCCTCAGATGTTTAGGTAATGAATAAGACTTAAAGGATGTAATTTATTAAATCTCAGAATAATGTTAATACTAAGGTAATTTTAGTAATAAATAAATATAATTCCATATTAATATTCATTTTTATATTTATGGATCAATTTTTACTATTCTTATTTTAAGAAATTTTTGAGTTCTAACATGGTTTTTTTAACAATTTTTTTTCATGAAATATGTGGTATTATTGAAAAGGTAAATGCATTATATTTAGGAATTTAATTTGATAAATTGAACTTAATTTTTCATATCAACATTTCAAATTTATAATTGGGTTAATTTTTTGGATTTTTTCTGAAAAATATTTTATGGGTGAATAGTTATAAAATACAGATTTTTATAGAAACATTGTTTTTTTTAAATTATTTAAAAATTAATATTCTATTTTAGATTGATTTTAAATTTAAAATAGTACTATTTTATTTAAAATTATACCATTAATTAAATATTAATATTCTTTATACTTTTTTTCGTAAAAATTTATAATTAGGCTTAAAATAATATTTTTCAAAAAGCTTATTTTTATTTCATTTGGCGTTCTTATAATAAAATTAATGTCTGAAACATATAATATTGGAATATTTAAAAATTAATTTTAATTTTAATAATATAGATGAAATCAAGTAAGGATTTTAATATCATTTTTCCCATAATGATTAATTACCGTGGTAAAGGGTAAAACAAGTTAATTAAGGTCAAAACTAAGAGATAGGGTAAACGAATCTCATCATTAATCTTATTGTATTTTCTAATTTTAACCATTATCAACTTATATTTTAAATTTATTTTATTTATTTCTAATCTCTCATGTTTTAGACTTTATAATATTTTGAAACATTGAAGAATTACTTGAGTTACCCTCCCCTTACTTATAAAAGGGAAGACATGTCCTATCTTATTGACGTAACCTTAGACATTTATCCAAAAAAATACATCCCCAAAACCTTAAAAACATCCCTATAAAAATAATAGAGGTAATGGTATCAATAAAGGTCTAATCCTAGATGTTTTAGGTGTAATTCAAAGGAGGTTTCGAAAGAATAGGGTAACTCTTAACCGAGTATTTTCAGGTTTATTTCCTTTTCTACCTACTAAAAATATTATTTAACCACAATAATAGAATAAAATAATTATATCTAATATAATTAAGTTTTATTATTTTTATTAAATATCCATTTTTCATCTCCTTTTCCATCTTGGGGAAATTAAAACCTTGCTAGTGCGCTCATGTGGTCCACCACCACCACGTAGCGATGCGTTTTTTTTCATTATTAGATCATATGGATGGTTAAAATGAAAGATAAAATGAATATATATGATATTTATGAAATAATTATGATTCTTTAAATTTGAAATATTGCTTAACTTCTAACCCTTCCATCCATTTTAAAATGGTAATGCCGCTCGTGTGTACGTGTGGACTACCACCTCCATGAAGTGATGTGATTCATTTTTCATTACTATCTCACATGGATTATCCTAAATATAAAAATAATGATTAAATATTAAAATCTTAACATATTAATGATTATTTAAACTTAAAAAAAAATTATATTTTTTTTTCACCCATTATAAAAATGAAATCTTCGTTCATGCATACATATTGATTACTGTCTCCAAGAAACAATAAACTTCATTATTCATGAAAAAATTACAGCATTGTATTAAAATTATATTTCATATATAAAAAATTTAATAGTTTTTTAGAGTAGGTGCACTCTCCAGAGCAGAACCAATGTATTGGAAGAATGAGAGGGTATGGCTATGCCATCGGGGCCAGCCTGTGCGAGCACGGGAAGCTTATCCAAATGGCCATGAAAATGTGGATATCTACCATTATGATGTAGATGTTGGAGAGGGGAAGTTCCTTGTAGTTATAGTTTGGTTGAGTTCCCTAAGACCTTTGGGTAATGTAATGTCTCTTAAGGCCATGGGCCATGTGATACCTAAGCCTACAGGCCTTGTAAGGGTTCCCTCTCATCCCATGAAAGGTGGGTTATCAAATATCAATAAAAATGAAGGACTTCTTGACATTAAAGTGGAGGGGGGGGGGGGAATAGATAAGAACCTTTCATCATTTTGGGTTCAATCTGGTGGTGTATCCCCTCTATATATAATGTCCTTCATAGTCCAAAAATTTGAGTATGGAATCTGACTCTAATTTAACTGATAATAAAGTGATGAGGTGACACCAAAACCTATGATGGTTTCCATTACATGATAATTTTACCAATAACTATGAAACTTAGTAAAAATCCATATTAGTTACCACTGACAACTTCCCACTCATACCATATAGGATTTATTTTATTTTCTCATTACATTGACCATATTTTCCCCTTTTACAACAGTGAAAAAATATCAAAGTTGAATGAATGACATTAATAGATACACCATATAATTTTAATGATTAATATGTGGTGTGTGAATATATGCTTTTGGCTCTAGTTTCCAATATACACCACAAATCTCATGACCAACAAATAATGGTTCTAAAAGTTCATATCATGATCAACCTACACCAACTCTAGAACTTGCATCAGATAATTCTACTCATGCGACCTTAATTTCCTAGAACCATACATGAATAATATCCCATATATTATTAACAGATCTCACATCCTAACTCTTGATAAATACAATATAATGTGTACTTCTTTCTTAGAAATAATAGGGCTAGGATTAGTGTAGTCACAAATGTTCTCCTTATCTCTTGAAAGGCACTATCATAAGAATAAAAAAAAATGAAATTAAACCCCAAATTTGAAAAAACCTAATAAATTGAAATAATAAATCAATTTAATGTATTATTTATATTCATGATTATATTTCATATAGTCATTTCCACAATATTTATTTTAGTTAATTTTCAATTGAAAAAGAAATAACTTTTTCTTACTATTTTTCCAATGAGTAATGTGATTTTATTTAAAAGTAAAATTTACAAATTATAGGAATTTAATTTTATAAAATAAACATATTTTATTAATATCACTATATCAAATTTATCTTAGATTGAATTTTTGTTATTTTTCTGAAATCATATATTTATGGGTGAATAGTTAACAATATGAATTTTTATAAAAACTGTTATTTCATTTAATATATTTTAAAAGTACCATTATATTATAGATTGGATATAATGTAAATTTAGACCCAGTTTAATAAAAATAATCCAATAATTCAAAGTTAATCCATATTATATTTTATTTTGGTACTAATTAATTCTAAGATTTGTAAATAAATTTTTCTAAAAAACATTTTTCCTTTGAATTTTTCATTATTATATTAAAACTTATTCCTAAAAATATATAAAATTAATCATAAATAATGGATTTAATATTTTTAATTAGTATATTAAAATATATTAGTGAGTAGTATTTCATTGTTATCATAATAAATAGTTACGATGGTAAAAATTAGTTACCGTGATAAAGGGTAAAACATGTTAATTATGGTTAAAAATAAGTGATAAAGTTACAAAACATCATCTGAAATATTATTAGATGATACTATTTAGACCATTATCAAATTAGATGAAAACATTAGTTAATTTAGTTCTAATTTTACATTATTTAGGCATAATATTATTTTAAAACACTGAATAATTACAACAGTGCTGCTCCCCTCATTTATTAAAGGGTACCACTTCTCCTCTCTTATTCACATACCTTAAATACATTCATCTAAACCAATACTTGAAGAAATATAATAAATAACCATACCCTTGTCATAAATATCTTTGTATCACTAAATTAACAAGTCTAGAAGGCTTAATGTGTAAGCCAAATGAGGTTTTTAATGAAATGGTATAACTCTTAATCTAGTGTTTTCATGATTATTTCAGATTCAACCTCCTTAAAATATTATTTACTAATGATGATATAAAAACATGTGTTTATAAGATATACCAAAATTATATTATTTTTTTGAGACAACCATTATCATATTCTTTTCCATCCCATGGGAAATGAAAACTAAGCAACTATGTATGTGCGAACTACAACATCTATAAAGCGATCTATTTTTTTATCAAAGAATAATACAGACAGTTAAAATGATTAATAAAATGAATATATATGTTATTTATGAAATAATTATGATTATATAAATATGATATATTACTTAAATAATTACCCTTATATCTATTTGAAAATGATTACATCACTCATATTTATGTGTGAACGGTCACCATCATGAAGGGATGAGATTATGTTTTCATTACTGCCTCACATAGAAGGTCACAAGGATGGAAGTAAAGAGTAAATATAACATATATAACATATTTATGTTTCTTAAAAAGAAAAATAGTATATAATTTAATTCTTTTCCACCTAGTATATAAATGAAAACATTGTCCATGTGTGGGTATGGACTACATTCTCTATGAAACAATGTGGATCATTTTCAAGACCACCTTACTTTGATGATTTTAAAAGTAAATACAATGTAAAAAATGAAAATTATAACATGTTTAATATTATATATATGATTTAATTATGACCCCTTTGACCATAGTCAATGCATTGATACTACTTTGAGGTTATAAACAAAACCACCTCAAAATGAAAAATGTAAACTTAACCTCTTAATAAATAAATAAGTCATGGTAATAAATAAAATAAAATGAGAAATAAAAATTAAATGTGCATGAAAATGGTTATTGATATAGAATAAAACTAATATATTTTTATTATTTAGATGTTAGAGAATGTATGAATATTAAAGTTACTTAAGGTTAGAGACTTTTCATTAAAACATTGTTTTAAAGTGTTCTTTTTAAATTTTTCTACCTCATATAAATGTTATTAAAAAAATTACAAGAATGTTATAAATTATAAATAATATATTATTTAATTTAATTTTAAAATACTTTTTACTTTTTTTTAAAAAAAATGAATGTTTTTAACAATCAACAAAATCGTCTTTTTTATTTTTTTTAAAAGTGAAACAAAATGATTTTTAACATATACGGCTTGATAGGATTTTTTAGCCATCATAGTAATTATTTTTTATAAATATTATTTAAAATGTTTCATGGTTTTTTTAAAGAATATCCATTTTATTATTCTTATATAAATAATTTAGTTAAATATTTTTAAAACAAAAGCTAAATATTTTTTCATTTTTATGTGAAAATGGAATGTGATTTTTCTTATGGGTTCAAATGTGCTTTTAAGGGTTTATGATGACAAATTAAAATATTACAAATGATTTATTCATGATATAGTAATTTAACATTATATATGATTATGTGTGAGCCTGATATAGATCCTAATGAAGTATGACCTCGATATCTCTCTCTAATGAATTTAGTAATTATTAATCTTCAAAGGAAAAAAATGAAAGAGATAACCTGGTAGGTTAATCATATATAATTAACTGAGCATTATTTATTATGACCCAAGTTAAGGGAAAGTGATCATATGTTATGAATATGATTCTACAGGATAATTATTTCAATCTTTCTATAATTATTATGGATATCTTTTTATTTCCTTGTGAAGGAAAAATTTGTAAACTTTTAAATGTTGATTGTTTGTTTAAGAAGGAATGTTTTCAAGATTTCTAATATATATCATGATTCATTCATGATTTTACTAGTTAATAATGGGGTTTATATGATTTATTATATAAATTTTTATTTTATCATGTGGACATGTTGCATTTATGTGCTCAATGTTTTATAGTGAGAGTGGTTACCATTTTATTAGGATTTTATGATTTTTAATAGACTAACAAGATTCCTTTATTTTTATATTCCTTACTGATATTTTATTTTCTCATAATATGTTTTCAAATCATTTTCCTGGGATATGAAAATGTGAAAGAGTTATGGAAAGGTCAAATATAACATGTAATGAATAAAGTAAAAGTGTCATGAATGAAATGAGGGTATGAAATTGAGAGCATGTTTTTTTGGGAAAATTGTACACTGTGTAGAATTATCTAGTTTGTTATGTAATGTTTTTCGCAATTTTCAAACTCAAAAAATAATATATAATTATAATGTTATAAAGTGTAACCCTTGTTATAAATCATAAAACCATTATTTATTTATGAAATGAGGTGTTATAGATGTTGTTAGAAAAATGATTTATATAAAATTGGTGGTTAGAGAAAAAACCCTAAGATTCCCTAGGAATCATCAGATATTATAAAATCTAAATTATGGATTAATGCATTAGATAAAATATTGTATATTTTGGGATGTAAAAAAATCCATAGAAATAAATTTCTATTTATTGTTTTAATGGTGAATTCAATCAATGTTGGTCTCTAATTAAAAATCTAAGGGAAAATATCCGATTGATTCCACAGAGTGAAAAATACTTAATGATATGTTTCTTGATAAATATTTTCTTAATGTAATTTAAAAAAAAATTAATGGAATTTTTAGATTTAATGAAAAAGGAAGTATAATCGATAGATTCTTATGAAGACAATATTACTAGACTAGTTTGGTATATACTAAATTCTGTTATGGACCACGAGAGTAAAATTAATAGATTTTAAAAAGGTCTAAAACTAATTTTATAAATAGTATTATCCTCTAATTTTCTTAAACATTTTGAGGAGTTTTTTATAGTTATATGAAATTTTATACTTATTTATTTGAACTTATTTACTTCATGAAAACAATGGTAATAAGATTCTATGGTAGTAAGAAATGGAGAAGTAGTTAATAAATAAATATGTCAATACCTTTAAATGATCCAAATGTTGTAAAAATATTATAAACAATTTTTAAAAGGATTAGAAATGATTTACTAATTTCAAAATATTAGCCATTTAGATTGTGACTATAAGGAAAATAATTATGATCAGACTCGTAATGGGAAAACAGATAGATTTCTAGAAGTGATATGTTTTCTCTATAAAGAGTTGGGTAATTACAATAACACATGTAAGAAGCTTGTTACTCAAGGTGATAATCTTAAATATAGGAAAGAAGAAGGTGTGGTGAATGTTTTTTACATGACTACTATGATAGATTAAGGACCATAAAATGAATTGGAAAAAGGTAAATTACTTGTTTATTTATATTATACCAACACATATTTTAATTCAGGATCCAAACATTCATTTATTTCCAGGAAATTGAATTCTAGAATGTAAATACCCTTTAAAGAAATGAATTAAAAATTTTGGGGAATTTTTTTTGGGGTAGTATTTAGGTAATGATAATTTATAGGAACCTTATCATCACATGTAAAATTATTATTTCTAAAAACTTATTTTTTATATTATGTGTAGCTTGATGTTATTATGAGTATGTATTATCTTTATGTTTGTCAAGTTAAGATAGATTTCAAAGATATTGAATTAATATTCAATTTTTATTTTGAGTTTCAATTAATATATAATAATAATTTTATACCATTGATAACATATCATAAAGTTATGAAAATAAATAAATATGGGTCTGAAATTTGTCTTACACATATCATTTAAAATAATAGAACAATTTAAATTAGTGGTGTTCCATTCATTAGTGAATACATGGGTTCCTTTCATAAAGTTTTTCATGTTCTTTAAAATTGTTTCATTCACTCTATAACTTCACATTGGGGTTAAACTATTTTTTTATTAAACAAAAATATGGTAACATTAGGTTTTTATATTGATTATAGAGAACTCAATACGATCACTATTAAGAAAAATTATCTATTTTCTCAAAATGATTACTTATTTTACTAGCTCCATGGTGTGCAATATTTTTCAAAGATTTATCACCGCTGGGTAGCACCAAATGAATGTGAGGGTGGAAACCATTAAAAATATATTATCTCATACTAGGTATGAACATTACGAGTTTTGGGTTTTGAATTTTGATTGATGAATAAGGCCACCATATTTATGGATATCATGAATAATGTTTTCCATGTGTATTTGATTAACCATTTCTAGTGTTCATTGATGAAGTTAAGGTATATTCTAAATGTTATGGGGAAAATGATGTTTATTTATTTTTTTTAAGAAAATATTAAAATAAAAGAAGTTATATGAAATATTTATTAGATTTATTTCTTTGGGAATATTTTTTTCTAAATATGGTTCAATAGTAAATCCAAATAAAAGTATATTTTTGGAATAATAGCTAAGAAATAAAAATTACATTGAAATACAGTGTTTTATTGTATTATAGGGATAATAAAAACTATTTTTTGAAAACTTTTCTAAGTTATATTGCATACTAACTATGTAAAATACAAAATGAGTGATAATTAATCTAGACTAATGTATGTGATAAATATTTTTAGGAATTGAAAAATACATTAGTTAATATCCTATTATTAACCTTAAAAATAATAAATGGTGAATTTTTTATTTATGGTGATTTTTCGTTGAGGGGACTTGGTTGTGTCTTCATATAATATGACCTGGTAACTGCATATGATTCCTTACAATTTAATATTAACAATTATAATTACCATATGCATGATCATGATCTTATAATGGTATTTTTTACATTAAAAATCTATAGGAATATTTTATATGGTGTGAAATGTGAAATATATAGTAAACATAATAGTTTAAATTATTTGTTCACTAAAAAAGAGATGGACATGCTTGATAGAAGATAGTTAGAAATGATAAAGGAATATTATTTAATGATTCAACATAATCTAGTTAAATGTATCAAAGTATTTGATTCCTTGATTCAAAAAGATAATTTACCATTAACCATGCTTCGTTTGGATAATGATCCTCTGGTTAATGATTTATTGAATGTTTTCCTAAATATTTTTCGAGAAAGAAATATAATTATTTTTGTTCATGTGTCAATACCATTGTATTTCTGAGAAATAATTATAAATTCTTGTAAATAATATTGTAATTTGAATGAAATGGAATAGTTGGTCAATACAGCAATGTTTACTAAATCCAACATTGGAATAGATAATGTTATGAGATTTGGAAAGTGGTTGTGTGTTCTAAGTGATTCCTAGTTTAAGAGGGGATTTTTATTTGAAGATCATTACTCCCTCTTTTATATTTTTAATGGTAGTATAAAATTTATAGGGACTTTCATGGGTAGTATTGGTGGTGTGTAATGAAGATTGATATTGCTGAATTTACCATAAATTTTTTGAATTTTCAATAAGTTAAATTATAGAGAGAACTACTGAAGGGATTGATTCATCCTTTGACAGTTTATGAATTAAAATAAGATAATATACCCATGGATTTCTTGGTGGGATTAACAAATACATATAAATGTAATAATTCAATTTGGGTTAATATTTATCATTTGACCAAATCTGTGCATTTTATTTATCTTTAAGGTACTTTGTATTTTGATCAAATTTTAATAATTTATTTGACATAGATGATTAGATTACATAATTTCCCTATCTCTATTGTATCTTATTGTGATTTTATATTTACCTTTTTCTGGAAAGGAATATATAATCCATTAGTTACTGAATTAAATTTCACTAGAACTTTTCATACATAATTTGATGGAAAGTCATAGAGGTTAATTTAGACTTTAGAATACATGATTTAAAATTTCTCATTAGATAAGCAGGAAATTTATTATCAACATAATAAAGTGGTTTAATTATCTATATTAATAGTTTCCATTCCTGTATATAGACGTAACCTTTTGAGAAATTATTTAAAAAGAGTTGATGAACCCTATTATATTGGGAAAAATTTAATAAAAGGAAATATTTTAGACCTAAACTGGTAGAATATAGAGATGAAAAGTAAAATATGATTCAAAACTATATTCATAACACTTAAAGTAGGCCAAAAAATCATACAAATTATTGAATGAAATATCTCTCATTTGAGTATAGAGGTTATGTTTTCTTAAAGTATCTACTAAGAAAATTGTTATATGTTTTGGTAGGAAAGGAAAATTAATACCAAGTTATATTGGTCCACATGAAATTATATAAAAATTTGGATTACTTACATACTTTTTGGATTTACCATCATTATTATCACTAATATATGATGTATTATTAAGGAAATATGTTCTTAATGAATTTTATGAATTAAGAAATGAATTAGTTATGTTGGAAGAGTTTATTTATTATGATGAAAATACATTCAAGATTATAAATAATAGAGATATTTTTCAAGAATAATTTGAATCATCTATTTAATTTTTCATGGAAAAACTATATGATTAATGAAGTATGTTGGGAATATGAAAAGTGATTTTATGAAAAATACCCTCAGCTGTTTAGGTGATTAATAATACTTAAAGGATGTAATTTATTAAATCTCATAATAATGTTAATACTAAGGTAATGTTAGTAATAAATAAATATAATTCCATATTAATATTCATTTTTATATTTATGGATCAATTTTTACTATTCTTATTTTAAGAAATTTTTATGTTCTAACATGGTTTTTTCTAACAAATTTTTTCATGAAATATGTGGTATTATTGAAATGGTAAATGTTTTATATTTAGGAATTTAATTTGATAAATTGAAATTAATTTTTCATATCAACATTTCAAATTTATAATTGGGTTAATTTTTTGGATTTTTTCTGAAAATATTTTTTATGGTTGAATAGTTATAAAATACAGATTTTTATAGAAACATTGATTTGTTTTAAATTATTTAAAAAGTAATATTCTATTTTAGATTGATTTTAAATTTAAAATAGTACTATTTTATTTAAAATTATACCATTAATTCAATATTAATATTCTTTATACTTTTTTTTTGTAAAAATGTATAATTAGGCTTAAAATAATATTTTTCTAAAAGCTTATTTTTATTTCATTTAGCATTATTATAATAAAATTAATGTCTGAAACATATAAAATTGGAATATTGAAAAATTAATTTAAATTTTAATCATATAGATGAAATCAAGTAAGTATTTTAATATCATTTTTCCAATAATGATTAGTTACCGTGGTAAATGGTAAAACAAGTTAATTAAGGTTAAAACTAAGAGATAAGGTAAACGAATCTCATCATTAATCTTATTGTATTTTCTAATTTTAAGCATTATCAACTTATATTTTAAATTTATTTTATTTATTTCTAATCTCTCATGTTTTATACCTTATAATATTTTGAAACATTAAAGAATTACTTGAGTTACCCTCCCCTTACTTATAAAAGGGACGACATGTCCTCTCTTATTGACATAACCTTAAACATTTATCCAAACAAATACCTCCCCAAAACCTTAAAAACATCCCTATAAAAATAATATAGGTAATGGTATTAATAAAGGTCTAATACTAGATGTTTTAGGTGTAATTCAAAGGTGTTTTCGAAAGAATAGGGTAACTCTTAACCGAGTATTTTCGGGTTTGTTTCCTTTTCTACCTACTAAAAATATTATTTAACCACAAAAATAGAATAAAATAATTATATCTAATATAATTAAGTTTTATTATGTTTATTAAATATCCATTTTCATCTCCTTTTCCATCTTGGGGAAATTAAAACCTTGCTAGTGCGCTCGTGTGGTCCACCACCACCATGAAGTGATGTGATTTTTTCATTATTAGATCATATGGATGGTTAAAATGAAAGATAAAATGAATATATATGATATTTATGAAATAATTATGATTCTTTGAATTTGAAATATTACTTAACTTCTAACCCTTCCATCCATTTTAAAATGGTAACGCTGCTCGTGTGTACGTGTGGACTACGACCTCCATGAAGTGATGTGATTCATTTTTCACTACTGTCTCACATGGATTATCCTAAACATAAAAATAATTATTAAATATTAAAATATTAAAATATTAATGATTATTTAAACTTAAAAAAATGTATAATTTTTTTTCACCCATTATAAAAATGAAAGCTTCGTTCATGCATACATATTGATTACTGTCTCCAAGAAACAATAAACATCATCATTCATTAAAAAATTACAGCATTGTATTAAAATTATATTTCATATATAAAAAATTTAATAGTTTTTTTAATAATATATAGATGATATAATAATGAACCCTTTGAAAATGGTCAATACATTGACGTTATTTTGAGGTTTTAAATCAAAAAACCCCAAAACGACCGACATGAAAATAATCATTTTTGCAATTAAATTAGACATGGTAATAAATTAAAAAAAAGAAAAAAATAATGAAATGAATATTAAATGTTTTTTTAAGGAATTATTAAAAAATATAATATTATTATTTATATTTTAGAAAACTTATGATGCTAGACAAGACTTAAGTTAAGTCTTTTTTCATTAAAACCTTATTTTAAAAGCATTCCTTTCAAATATTTAGACTTCAAATCCATTTTCATAAAAATGTTCCAAGAATGTTCTTATTTATACATTAAATATTACTAAATTTAATTATCAACTACTTTTTACAGGCTTTAAATAATTAAAATTTATCCTTTTAACAATTACCATATGGGTCATTTTTACTTTGTTTAACCACAATGAAAAAGAATGTTTTTATAATATAAAAAATTGATATATTTTTCATTATTTAATAACTATTATTTGAAAAAAAATGCCTTTTTTAGTTTTCATGGTTTTTAAATTTTATCTTTTTATTATTCTTTTTATTATATTTCACTTAAAGAGTTTAAAAAAGTGACATTTCTCACTATTTTATGAAAAAATGGAAAGTGATTTTACGGATGGGTTCTAATGAGTTTATCGAGGGGTTTTTGATAAAAATTGAAATATTATAAATATTTTGTTCAATATATACTACATGATAATTATATAAGGTTACATGCAATCCTAGTATAGCCCATGATGATGAGAAATCTCGATATAGCTCTGAAAATCATTGGGTAATGTATATTCATCAACGGTGAAATATAATTTATATCACATGGTAGGGTTCTATAATATAATTTTCTTGGATTTAGTTATTCTGAGATAGAATAAAAATGAGTGAACAAAAGTTATGAACATGATTCCTCATGGTACTTATTTCATACTTGATATGGGTTTTTATGGAAATCATTTAATTCCATAAGGATCAAAAAGATTATAAACTTTTAAAGGTGAATGTTTTGTTTTTTACCAATCATTTTCACAAGTTCTCATAGAAATAAAATTTCTATCATTATTTTATGTGAGGATAATTGGTTTAAAAAATTTTCTTTTAGAAAATTTTGATTTTATAATATTAAAATGTTTTATTTATGTTATAAAAGTTACATAGTGAAAGGGTAACCATTTTTATGGGTTTTCATGTTTTTCATAAGACTAATGTGATTCCCTTATTCATACATCCCTTACCAAGGATGGTTTTGATCATCCATAGTTTTAAAATGTTTTTAATAGGGTTTAAGTATGGTTAAACACTATATGAATTTCTATTTTGACTCATCTTGAGTGAAGAAAATGTATCATGAATGAAACCATGGTGTAAATTTTAGAAAATAATTTTGTTTAAAAAATTTACACTGTGTGGAATTATCCACATTATTTTTTAATGTTTCTTTAATTATTGAAAACTCAAACCCTAAAATATCATGGGAATTCTGGAAGTTTCAACCATTATTATAAATCATGTAATTATGGGATATTTATGATACATGAAATTATAAACTTCATCAAAGTCAAAATTAGAATGGACAATTAGAAAAAGCCTTGATTTAATCTCCAATAATATCCATCCAATCCAATGAAACTATGGATCTCAAACACATTTTTTGATCTCTCCTAAGAAATTAAAACATCAACATTCTTATAATTCCATGATATTTTTTAATTCAAATGGAACTCCCCAAGATTTTGGATTACATTCCTTTAAATAAATATTATGTTCCATATCATTTACTAAACACACCACTGATCTTAAACGAACCACAAGATTATTATTTAAACATTATCATTATAAACAATCCATTGGATTGTCATGTATGAATAAAATTAATTTAATTATGATGTATTTGTACAAATTTTCATAATATAAATTTACTTATTAATGCCTATGAAATATATACTCAATTTTTAAATATATATATATATATATATATATAATTATATAATTTTATGAAAATTATTGTTTAAAAGTGGTACTTTTCTTTATTAAAACATGTTTTACTAATATTTTATATGTTTCATTTAAGAGATAAATTTTAATAATTTATAGTATTTAATTTATAAAAAAAATAATATTTATACATTAAAACTATTGTATAATCATTCATATATTGATTATCATTTTTCTAGAAATAAAGATAAAATAGTTTTATAGTAAAGAGAGATATTTTTTTGGAAAACTATATTTCTGAGGAAGATATATTTTTTATCTTAATAAATTAAATAAATATCTAATGATTAACTATTTTCATGAAATATATTCATTATATAGTCCAAAAATTAAATTAACAATCAACTAATGGTTGTTACTAGTCAATTATTGATTATTAAATAATTTTGTGCTTTCAAAATAGGTTTTTAAATGGTTTTATATGTTATATGCATAAAAATTAGGTTTATTTTATGAAACTTTTAGAAATTATATTTTATAAAATAAATTCCATATTTTGATTCATAATATTAAATTTGTCTTATGGTGTATTTTTGGGATTTTTGTTGAAATGATTAATTTTTTATCTAATAGTGAAACATGACATTATTACAAATACAATAACTTTTATAAAATAATAATGATAAAATATTTACATGAAGAATCATAAAAACTTTGTATCAATCATGGATTTGTTTAAGGAGTCAAATAAGGGAAATTATCTTTAATTTTGAAACCCATTCATGGATTTTTGGAACAAATGTTATATTCTCTTCTAATTAAAAACTCTTTTGGATAATTGAATTTAACAGTGTGGCTGGAAGGTACCATTTGGTTTGTAAATGATCCAAATTTCAGATAAAATTAATTTATTTAATTAAAATACACTTATAATCTTGATAATTAATAATTTACATAATTTTAATGTGAAATATTTTTTACTCTTAAACCATGCATTTTTTAAGAAATTGTTTTCCATGAAATTTTCATATTTATATCAAAATTAATTTTAAAAACCAATAAATTTGAATATAATAAATTGAATTCCATATTTTTAATAATCATTTCCAAATTTTGTTATTATTTTAATTTAATTGTTTATCCAAAAAATAAGTTACCATGTTTAAAGTTAAGTTATAACTATAAAGGTTAAAATGGGCTTAAATGAGTTAAGCAAATAGATAATGCTTAAAAAATTTCTAAAAAATTTCAATGTTTTCTTGGTTGACTGTATTTATATCCTAACCCTTATTTTATGAAAAATTGGGTTATATTTGTGGCACTTTAATAATAAATTGAATTTATATTGTTTTAAAACTTCGGATAGTTACCAGAGTTGCAGTCTCCACTCTTAGTAAAGGGAGCCTAATTTCCTTAATTCACTAAAGAATTTGAGTACTCTAGATTGTCCATGATCTACCCAAATAACATTAGAAATTTCCTTCTCACATCCAATAGTTCATGCTCTCACCAAACTACCAGTCCTATAGGGCATGAGGTGTGAGCCAATGATGGTTATCCATAGCATTGTTTTAAGTCCAAAACATTCGATTTTAGGTTTATTTTTTATTCTACCAACTTAAAATATGTTTTCAACATCAAAAAATAATGGAAACATTATCTTCACCATACTAACATTTTATTATATTGGTTGGAAAACTATTTTCTACCTCATTTCCATCAAATAGTAAATGATAACCATTGGATTTGGTGGCCTAGAACCTACTACTTTGTAATTTATTCATTAATGAATACCTTATCACGTATTGATTTTTCTCCTACATGAAAATGGACGCGATAATGTACTAAGGATATATATTGCACTAAAGAGTCATAGAGGATCCCTGATATGATGAGAACCTATAAGTGTCATAACACTTTTCCGAAATATATGTATTATGGACAGATGATATTATTTATGGGACACAAATAATACAGGCCATTAGTGATTAGGACTCATAAAACTTTGAGGATCCTTCTTATGGTGTGATCCCTTAGTAATATCCAGGATAATATTATGAGAATGATACCTACTAGTACAAAATAAACATTTCATAGTGTCATTGGTTGTTCTTATATGCGGACATGCGTATTGGTCCTTAGACTTTAAGATTATTATTAATGCGTATTAAAACCTTCACACATAGATGTATTGAAAGAAACTTTGGTGACACATAGTTTGTAGTGCGGATGGATATGTTGGGTGTGTCATGAGTAATAATACATTAAGAGATAATGTTATAAAGGATTTGTCCCTTATGTTCCATAATGAGAGTTGATATCTCATGCCATTTGATGGAATTGATATAGCCTAAATAAATCCTTTTCCATGGTGATAAATGGAAAAGTTCAATTTTAGGAATTCAAAGAAAGAATAATCGAGCACACGGGTTTATGGTAGTAGCATGCAATCCACTTGATTTGAGATATCGAGACAAAGGGATTACATTACATGGTAATCATTCATAGGAGGTGACACGTCATTGTGACATTAACTTATTTCTCTATGGGTGCCTTAGCGTGTTTCTAGATGATAACCTTGGACTTTAGGTAGGCTCCACCTGATGCCACTGAGAAAGTGGCCTAGAGGATGACACACTATGTGTGTCTAGATATCTATGCTATATATTCATTTAACAAGTTGAATAAAGATTATTCTTGATTGTGGTTTAATAATTATTCAAGGATGCCTGAACACATTTATTTCAACAATATTTATTCTAGATAATATATTATGGGAGAAATAATATATTTATTAGTGAGTAATGAAGTGATATTTATTTAAGAAATAAATAGTCATTATTCAAAGTCTAATAAATGTGGTGGAGGAAACAAGGAAAATGAAAAAAAAATATACATGTTGTTTATATTAATATACATGCCATGCAGTTTTTCTGGGGATTTGTACGAAATAATATTAATTATTTAATTAAATAATATTAGGTGTAATTTTCTGGGAGCATGTCAAGTAATAATTATAGTCAACTATTATTATTAGACATGGGGTCTAATAAAGAATTAAATGAAACGAATAAATGATTTTGGGGAATTAATTCATTTATTATTCTATGTAATTAAAATTCAAAAAATATTATTCTCATTAACCAAGCCATTCTTTATGGTTGTGCACAATAGATCTAGAGAAAGCTGTCAAGACAGTAGAAAATTCTTTTCGTCTAATAAAGTTCTCAATTTATGAGAGAGATCCTCATCCACCAGATTAAGGAGATCCGTTTGGAAGAGACTCTCTAGGTGATCGAAGTTGGACATCACAAGTAGAAGATTTTCCATGCAAGCACCTAGATATCCCTTCAGTGATGTCTAGGGATACATAGAGCACGTGTGGATCACCACTAGAGGAAACCTATACTTGTCTTCCATGACCCAATGACGGATCACAATGGGTTGTGATCAGAAACATCAACGAAGAGAGAATTTTATCAAGGTAATTATAGTATTTTAATTAATTTAATTATAACCAACATATGATGATCCTATCTATAATTCCAGGACACCCTTGTTTTATTTCATTTTTTGTTTTATTTCGAAGATTCGGAGTTTCATTATCGTGGCAGATCTTGTATTGATTGTTGTTAATGGAAAAATTAAGGTTGGGTATACCCAATTCACGTGCTTCTGCTGTGACTAAAACCAACAAGTGTTATCAGAGTGGTCATTTCATTGATTATAATTATTTATTTTTTCATTGATGATTTACAGATTTAATAATTTAGTTGTTTCAATTCATGACTAATCTTTCTGTAAATATGAATCTCAAGATCTGTTCCTCCTCTTCCCTTTCTCATTCACCTTATTGAAACTATATATTTTTTTAATTTTGATTAAAATAAAATAGAGGATATCTTCCGGAGGTACCAAAGATTCCTGGCCATACAACACCAGAACACACAACATGTATTCAATAGTACACGCCGTGTAGTCAAGATTGAATGAATCATACTGGTCTACCAAACCAAGCTGTGTGTTGGAGTCTTTATAAGTCTTAAATGACTCTATGTGTTGACTTAGAATAGGTGGCATACGGTTTCCAGATTACATGCTGTGTGGCCCACTGGACATGGCATGTAGTCCTTTGGGGTTTGGGTTGGACCGTGTGCCTCGTACACAACATTCCCAGCTGTAGACCATGTATCGCGGACACTAGTGTGTGTCTCACTAGACACGCCATGTACTCTGAATATTTCTGAAGTACATCTACACACCATGTCTATGGGCATGTACATAGGATGGATAGTTAACAATAGTACATGCTATGTAGTCAGAAATACATTCCATGTACTTATCCAAATTATGTACATTTATTAAAATTTGTTATTATATTATACAAACCCTTGAGATGTGTACCATGGTGTGGGAATAAAGTTGAGGAACAACATGTGAAAGGTGTTTTGTATTTATGTGTTTAATTTAACATCTGTGTAATGTTCATTTCTATTAATTGGGTAGTTATGAATGATAATTAACTTGGTTTTCTCCAAGGTACAAGTTACATACAAAGATAATTTTAAATGAATTTATTTTTTTTAAATTATGATGGATGGGAATCTCAAGGAAATTCAGAAAAGGGTTTAAGATAAAAGGATTGATTAATTAAAGATAATTAATTTATTCAAACATAATTTATCTTAAACAAGAATGATTAATGAATAGAATAATGTTTTTATTAATTCCTTAATATCATTTCATTCATGGATGATGATGAGTTAGACCATGAATTTTTTATGTGGATGGTTTATTTTAATTAATTTATTTAAATTAAATTTGTTATCCTACGAGCCTTCTTCTCATTAATATGCAGGGCCTTTGTTCCTAAGATTTTTTAATGTAAAATCCTATTTTATCCCTCACTGGTGACTGAGATAAAAGCATATGTAATGGATAGATATCCCAAGATAGTGGAGGTGACTCAATTTAGTATCCAAGGTGAAACCAATCCAAGGAGATACAAATGTGGATAGGTTTAAAGATGTAAACACAAACCCAAAAGGTTCAAGGTGTTTATCCCCTAGAACATGGGTTTGTTTATCAACTGCTCGATAAACTAACAAATAGAACAAGATCATGATCATTAAATTTATTTTATTTATGTTAGTTTAATGGTATATTTATTGTGGGTGTGTTGTCATGATCACAAAATTAATAAAGTAAACAAGCATACAATATGGAACTAAAATAAGATAGGCTTCTGCATAAATATTTTCGTAGACATGGTTAATCACTTAAGTATATCACACATTAAATTAAAAATAATACAAGAAAGATAATAATGTGGCAATTTATGTATAAGGATAAAATCCCTCAAAGAAATATTAAGTCGGTACAACCTTCCATAATCCTGGTTAGAATCGAACCATAGTTCAAAGTGCTTGACCAACCCTAGTTGGGGTAATTTCAATTATCAGGTTATAATAATTCAAGGTTTTGGGTTGAATTTAATTTGTTCATAGAAAGGGTTTACTTTCATAGAAAGTCTTGGTGTGACTAATAGGCAATGTTTGAGAAAATCTAAAATAAAAGGGTTTCAACATTGGGGAGTCCACTCAACGGATCAAGGAACTGCGAGTTAATGCAGTTGGTATTTGGAATGCCTACCAAAAACACTTAAAGTTACTTGACAAACCCTAGGTGGGGTAATGCAAAGGGAAATATGGATTCTTTACACTAGTAGGAAATACAGGAGAGATATGAGATCTCCAATTCTTTGTTTACCACTATGCTTGGAGATTCTACACCTGTTGGCCCTGACATAGTCAAGCTCATTGGATGCATTGAATGCTTGGACATCTTAGAGATTAGGTTCCCAGATGATTTACATACAGATCTCATTATATCATCACTTCCCAAGACCTTCTCTAGATTTTTTGTCAACTACAAATTGTTAAATAATAAAAATATTCTATCAGAACTTTTGACCATAATTATCCAAGTAGATAAGGACATGGGGTATGTCTAACCCACAGTCCTTATGATGAATAAGAAAAGTAAGGAAAAGGAAAATGGTCCAAGGATTTATAAATGGTTTGAATCTCACAAGAATCATCCCTCCAAGAATGGGAAGATCTAGAGGTACGTAAAGGAATAGGAGGCAACATGTTTTTCATGTGGCAATCCAGGCCACTGGAAGCGGAACTGTACCTAGAAGAATGGGTATTTTAAAGGCGCATTCATTATTTAGTGTAATATTTCCATTTCTATATATTGGGTATTTGATATAGCGTGTGAGGCCCACACATGTATCCAAATTTAGGAACCAAGTAGATTTTGAAATATTGGAAGAGGAGAGGTTGATCTTCAAGCTTCCAATGGCACAAGGTTGGATGTGTTGGCCATTGATGATTACCACATATAGTTTCCAAATGGGATGATTTTTATTTTACATCAATGTTATTATGTTCCTAGTGTCACCAAAAACAAAATTTATATATCAAGTTTTGATATGGATGGATTTATTTTCATGTTTGGAAATAAGGGTTGTTTCTTTTATAAGAACAATATATGTTATGTTATGGTGTATTTAAATAATGGTTTGTATGTATTAAATTATGAAAACCAAGTGTATAAAATTTAAAACAAAACAAACTCACATGACTTATACAACACCCAGTTGCGGCATCACCGTCTGGTTCATGTAAACGAGAATCACATGACAAAGATTTACGGATATTGTAATTTAGAATCTGTTGTTGTAAAACCACTTGATAGATTTTAATATTGTTTACAAGGTAAAAGGACTAATCCACCATTCGATAGATACTGTGAAAGGGCCATAGAGCTTCTAGGATTGGTGAACACGGATGTGTGTAGACCACTTCCATAAAAAGTTAGAGGTTGATATTCTTACATCATTACTTTTACTGATTATTATAGTAGATATGGATCTATCTACTTAACGAGGTATAAGTCCGAGGCCTTGGGGAAACTTAAGGAATCCAATAATGAAGTATAGAATCATCTTGGTAATAAGATAAAGAATCTTTGATTAGATCAAGGAGGAGAATATCTGAACCAAGAGTTTATCGACATTCTACGGAATTTTTTGGATTCTATCTCAACTCACTCTTCCTTATACTCTATAGTGGAATGTTTTTATTAAAAGGAGGAACCAAAACTTGTTGGACATGGTGAGGTTGATGATGAGTCATTCAGATCTTCCATTATCCATTTTGGGGATATGCATTACAAAATACAACATACACATTAAACCGAGTACCAACTAAAGCATAAAATGGAATTCTGTCGGTGTTATTGAATGGAAAGAAACTCATTTTGTTACTCACATGTGTATGGGGATGAGAGACATTTGTTAAGGCCTTATTAGCAAAAAATCTAGCACCCCAGGGCACGTGGTGTATCTCATTATGATATACTAAGGAAATGAAAGGATACTACCTATATAACCCTTCAGACAAGAAAGCGACTATCACCAGACAAGCTATCTTTCTTGAGAGGGAGCACATCCTCAAGAAGGATAGTAAGAGAAAGATTGTATTTGATGACGTTGATGATCAAGATACACAAAAGTTAGTATAGGAACAAGTTCTACAAGTCCCTATGGAAGAGGTTCCAGAAACATAAGTACTGAGCAGGAGCTCAAGATAGGTAAGTGAACTAGAGAGATATGGTTTCCCAGTCACAGAGGATGCTGAATCATTATGGTTGGACAATTATGAACCTATATTTTATAAGGAAGCAGTAGAGAGCTCAGAAAAAGCCAGATAACTAGAAGATATGAAATCTGAGATGGATTCCATGTATCAGAACCATGTCTGGGTTCTGGTCGATGATCTAGTTGATGTAAAGCTTATTTAATGCAAATGGATATTCAAGATAAAGCTGGACATAGAAGGTCAAGTTAGAACCTATAAAGAAAGGATAGTGGCTAAAAGATTAAGATCATGTCAAGGAATTGACTATGATGAAACCTTCTCATCGTTTCCATGTTTAAATAAATAATAATAATAATTTCCATAATAGCATTCCATGACTATGAGATTTGGTAGATAGATGTCAAAAAAACATTCTTTAATTGTTACCAATATGATGATGTCTATATGCCAAAACTAGAAGGGTTTGTGACACCATGTGAATCCAAACAAGTTTTCAAGTTGCATAAATCCATTTATGGATTAAATAAGGAATCCAGGTCTTGGAACATTCAATTTGATGAAGCCATAAAGAAATTTGTTTTCATTAAAAAAATGTAATCCATATGCTTATAAGCAATTTAATGGGAATGCAGTCATTATCCTAGTAGTATATTTCGACGAAATATTACATATTGGAAATGTTGTACTAGTCTTACAGTTAGTTAAGGACTGGTTGAACAAGTGTTTCTCCATGAAGGACTTAAGTGAAGCAGAAAACATTATAGGGATCATGATCATTTATGATAGATCCAAGAGGAGGATTTTTCTATGTTAGGGTACATACATGGACCAAATAATAAAGAGATTTAGTATGGAACACTCGAAGAGGGGATTGGATCTAGTTTCACATGGACAACATCTTTTTAAGAATACGTGTCCTCAGACACAATAGTAGAAAGTTAGGATGAGTAAGATCCCATGCACTTTGGTTATATGATCCATCATGTATTCCATGTTATGTACTAGGATTGATGATGCCTATTCTCTGAGCATGGTAGGTAGATATCAACCAGATCCAAGATAACAACATTGGATTGCGGTTAAGAATATCCTTCAGTATATTAGAAGAAAAAAGGATATATTCCTAGTGTTTGGAGGAGACATAGAGATTTTCATCAGAGGGTATACTGATGCTGGCTTTCAGATAGATCATAATGACTTGAAGTTGCAATGTGGATATGTTTTCTCTCTCAACAGAGGAGCTGTGAGCTATAAGAATTCAAAGTAGCCAGTTTTTGCTGATTCTACAATAGAACCTGAATATATAGTGAATTATGATGCATCCAAGAAATCCATCTACATTTAGAACATTTTCTATTATATTCATGTGGTTCCTATAAGTAAATACCCTATCATATTGTATTTTGAGAATACTACAAAAGTGGCTCTTGAAAAATAACTAAAGTCCCATCAATGGACAAATAAAATTCTACGGAAGTATCAACTCTTGAGGGATTTCTATCAAATGGATGATGTTGTAGTAATTAGAGTGTCCATGGAAGATAATGTGGCAGACCCCATGACTAAAATCCCATCTCATTAGAATCATGAATATCATGTGAGATCTAATGGGTTTGAGGTTTTCATCAATTGTCTCTAGTCCAAGTGGAATCATATTGGAGTTGGGGTCCTAGAACCAAATACTTTTTACTTTATTAATTAATAAATACCTTATCACATCTTGATTTTTCTTCTGTGTGACAATGCATGTGATAATGTCCTAAGGATAGCTCTTCCACTAAAGAGTCATAGTGGATCCCTACTATGATGAGAACCCAGAATTTCCATAACACTGTTCTTTAATATATGTTTTATGACCAGATGTTGTTATTTGAGGGATACACATATTACAGGCCATAAGGTGTGAAGATTCATAAAAATTTGAGAAACCTTCTCATGGTGTTCGCCCTTGGTAATATCTAGGAGGGTATTATGAGAATGATACCTACTAGTTAGAAATCCACATTTCATAGTGTCATTGGATTTTTTTATCTTCTTTAATGTGTATTGGTCCTTAGACTTTCAAATTATTATTAATGGGCATTACAAATCACATACTTAGATATATTGAAAAAACTATGACAACACACTATTCCTAGTGAGGTAGGATATGTCGGGTGCGTTACGAGTAATATTGCATTAATAGATAATGCGAGAAAGGATTTTTCCCTTCTATTCCATATCAGGAGTTGTTATCTCAGGCCCATTAATGGAATTGATATAGCCTAAATAAATCCAATTCTATGGTGAGGAATGGGAAAGTTTAATTCTTGGAAGTAAGAGAAAGAAAAATTGAGCACATGGGTTGATTTCACTAGCACGTAACCTACTTGATCTAAGATATTGAGATAAAAGGATTACATTACATGGTAAGTATTTGTAGGAGGTGAAATGTCATTGTGGTATTAACTTCTTTCTCTATGGGTTCCTTGGTTATTTTCTAGACACTAACCTTGAAATTTAGGCAGGCTCCGCCTAATGCCACTCAGAAAGAGGCCTAGAAGGTCACAGACTAAGTGTGTCCAAGTATCTCAGTTTAATAATCATTTAACAAGTTGAATAAAGATTATTCCTGACTGTGGTTAAATAATTATTCAAGGATACCTGATCAAATTTATTTAGATACTATTTATTCGAGGGAATAATTTTGGGTGAAATAATATATTTATTAGTGAGGAATTCAATGGTATTTATTTAATAAATAAATAGTAATTATTCAAGGTCTGATAAATGTTATGCAGGAAATAAATAAAATGAAAAAACAAAACTACACACCATGTAGTTTTTCTAGGGATTTGTGAGAAATAATAATAATTTTTAATTAAATAATATCAGGTGTAACTCTCTAGGTTCATTTCAAGTAATAACAATAGTAAATTTTTTGTATTAGACAAGGCATCTTATTAAGAATTAAATGAAATGAATAAATTATTTTTGGTAATTAATTCATTTATTATTCTAAGTAATTAAAATCCCATTTATATTATTCTCATTAACCAATCCATTCTTTGTGGTTGTGCACAATAGATCTAGATAAATCTTTCGTGCCAAGAGAGAATTATTTTCTTCCAAGAATTCTCTATGGTTACGAGAGAGATCCTCCTCCACCAGATCAAGGAGAGCCCTTTGGAAGCGTCTCTAAAGGAAATCGAAGGCACACATTGCATGTGGAGGCTCTTCTAAGCTATCACCCAGAGATCTCTTCAGCGATGTCCAGAAATACATGGAGCATGTTTGGACGACCTCTAGAGAATGCATACACTTGGATTCTATGATGAAATGATGGATCGCATTGGAGCATGACCAGAAACATCAACGAAGAGAGAATTATATCAAGTTAATTCTTGTCTATTAATTAAATTAATTATAACCAACATATGATGATCGTCTCTATGGTTCCGGGACTCCCTTCCTTTCTTTCATTCTTCATTCTATTCTAATAATCTGGAGTTTTGTTATCATGATGGATCTTGAATTGATTGTTTTTAAATAAAAAATTAAAGTTGGGTACACCCAATCTACGCGCTTCCGCTGCACCCGGAACCTACAAAAACATCTCCCATACTTACATACCAAGAATCAACTCCATGAAGTGATGGGTTACTTTTTTCACCAATTATATGCATGGATGGTTAAAAATATGTAATTAATTAATATATATTATTGGTTTGAGTAGATTACTCAAGAGTTAAGGGGGAGAAGGGTGAATTGAGTATCCAATAAAATTTCTTTTTAGAAATAATTTATTAAGTAAAATACTGTAATTTAGAAATCATCCAGTTAAATAATATAATCGGTATGTATAATTTATTATTTTGAGACAACCTCTCAAAATCTTGGTTAAGACCTAGTTAAAATTATTTGAGATTTCATAATATTTTTAGATTATCTTAATTAAATTAAATAGAGGATATATTACATGAAAAAGCAAGTGATTAATGTATAGATTTGAAAAAGATATTTTTAAAATAATTTTAAATACATAATATGAAAAACATTAAATCACACAATATAAATAAAAATATAAGACTATTAGTCTCAAGATGAGACCAAATACCCTACACATTATAGTATCACCAGCTACCAAGAACATTGATTAAACAATAAACAGATCCACAAACTGGATCAGGTATATATTGTACAATAGCACTCATGGATGTCCAGGAAATCACTAAGCCTCTTACACAACTTCTATGGGAGGAAACATATAAAGGAAATAAGAAAATATTATTTGACTAATATTATATGATTTACAAGATTATGCTATTTGAAAAATTTACCAATAATTTTAAGAATTTATAAATTGTAATAAAAATACAAAGTTAGATTAATGAACGTTTGACACAGTGATTGATTGAAGTTTGAATTTTTTATAGTGGTATATTCTCTTCTCGATGTCTTCCTCCAGTTATATGCTTTTAATAGAGGATTATGTTATTTATAATCTTTGGATTTTAAATATAGGTAATTTAAAAAGGTAAAGAAATATTTTCTTAGAAGATAAGATAATTGTATAATGAGAAGATATATATATATATATATCATTAAACATTTAAAAATATAAAAAAGGATTTATGAGAGTCACTATTCAAAATATGTGTCATCTAAGTCCTGATTAGTGGAATGATCAATGTGTGATTTTCCTTTTTCTAGGGATGGAGAATGATATGGTGCGTATATATAATGATGATTGGATGAGAATTTTAGAATGAAAATTTCTCTGTAAATAGGTATGATCTGATGAAGGGCCTGAGGTAGGGTGAGACCAAAAGGTCCCATTGGAGATGTGGTAGGAATGTTTTTTGAATATGTAGAAATGGTGAATGAGAAGAAGATATTCTAGGAGCTTGGTAATGTATAACATAGATAAATACCCACAGTATATAAATTTATTGAATTCATCCTTTTATCAGAAAAATATATCCAAGAGGGGATCCATTTTAAGTATTATGCCGACTATATTCTTTGTGTATTAGGTAAGAAGATCGATTTTCAAATTTACAGTTGAAAAAATTAATTGGGTATTCAAATATGCCTTAGTGAAAATCCAACTAAGATACTATACTTTGTAGTCTTAACCACTTCTAGATGAACCATATCAAATAGTCTTTAACCATTTGTAGAAAGATAAATCTATATTAAATTCTTGGTATCCTTGAAAATTTCATGTAGAATTTGGATTTCCTCGTGTATGATTGTTCTGATAAGATCTCCATTATTAAAAATAGGTGTAGGAGGAGAATTTGGATCATAAACAGAAGGCTGGGAAGAAATGGTAATAGCAGTTAGATACCTCTAATCAATATTAATTAATATATCTATTTGGTATTCCATAATATCTCTTATCTATACTCTAAATCCCTTAATCTCATGAGCCATATTATCTAATTTTAGAAATATCTTAGGACTTATCTGGGAAAATACATTTTTAATGGTAAATGAAATGTCTTCCATCTTATCATATTCACTATCACTTCTTGTACATTAAAATAACTCTTCTAAAAATTCATGAATATAGTTATTAAATTGAATAAAACTAGATGGATTAATTAATAATGTGGAACCAATAATATCTAGTTGAGGTCGATTATGTTTAGTTCTAGGTTTTGATTCATTAAATACAAACTCTAAAGGTCTAAACATATTTCATTCACCATCTAAGGAATCATACATAGGCTTCTGAATCTATTTCAGTGTATTATCTAAATATTAAAATACCACAACTTCAGTTTTAGAATATGAGTCATATATTAGAGGTACTTGGGAAGGGTTTCTAAAAAATGAATATGCTAATAATGAATAACTATTATTTGATATGTAGAACCAAAAAACTACTGTATAATATCTAGGTGTCCTTTCTCTTGACGAACTATAGGGGAAGGTAGAAAATTCCCAACCTTATCTGAAACATTAGGTATATATATTATATAAAATCTACTATGTTTTTATGGATTATCAACATTATCTTCATCCCCATAATTTCTTCTAGGAACAAAAGAATTTTTATCCAAATGAGATCATTTTGAGGACTCCCCTTATCTCCGAGGTATAAAATTTATGATAGGTGTTGTACCTATATTTAACATGGGAGGACTATATGAATCTTCAGGATGATCATCATCACTTATAGAGTAAGTTTTATTAATTAAAAAAGTATAGAGTCTTGTATTTTCTCACCCTCATGATTTTCTACCCTTTCTTCCCTAATTGTACACATTTTAAAATTTAAGGATATCTAGAAACTTCTAGAGTAAGAGAGAAGACCATGCATTCAAAATAAGACCTATTGGACTCCAAATTAACATCATTAGTATCCTTTGGTTTACATTAATTATATGAATAATCAAATTAAACTATATTTTTAGGGTCCATACTTGGATATATGGAATCCTTTGTTTAGGTAGTATTTTTTTATCATTTAAGTACTTATTAATATTTTATTCATTTAAAACCCTCATCTACTTCCATGGGTTCAAGATATTTTTTATCCTATTATAATTGACATAGTTTTTAAAGATTATTCCTAATATTAATTAAATTTTCAATCCCCTAGGAATAAGTATCTTATGTTATAGTTGAGATAAGATAATATTTGGATAATGTAGGGTTTTAAATCTAAAGAGATATTAATCAACTATTCTATGCACATCATCATAAGCCTGGGAAGATTAATCTTATTCCTAGGCACCAAAAAATATAGAAATAAAGTTATTTATGCATAATGGTGCTAAAATCACCCTTTAAAGAAAAAATGGCATGTTTTATTAATTTAAAAGTAGTCCAAATTCACAATTTGACTCACCAGAACATGGCCTTTGATAGGTTCTATCAACAGTTATCTCCTCTAAAGAATTTATCATCTCAAAATGTAGAAAATTTAAAGGATATGAACTCTAATAATCATTATAGTCACACTCATATGGTACTTCTAAATTACAAGACTAAATTATTGAAGAAAATTCATATTCTTGACTATCAAAAACTGTTCTATTAAGATCCAAATATTCACTAATGTCAAATTCCATGTCAACATAAAATTATTTTACAGTCCATGAGTAGTAAATTCAATTATTATATAAAAACTAGTAGGTCCATCCTTACCAAAGCACACTTCTCCATACTGGATAATGACTAAGTCTTATCCACTCAACATCGACATCCTTTTCCCGAATGGATTCTCATGACAAAATATGTTGCTTCATAAGTCTATTAGTTTTAATTGAGCATTCCTTCAATATTTTTACTACTCCAATTCTTCTTGAATATCTTATTCAAAATAATACTTCATCTCAAATAATCATTCGTGAGATTCAAAAGATGAAGGGTAGTGTTTGGTAAAGGAAGCATAAAAACGGGAATATGATTACTTTTCAGGAAATATTGGTCGACTGCGATTACTTTTAGAAAATTATATAAAATCATTTAGGGATTTGATACACTAACACAAAAGAAATAATAAAATAAGATAAAATAAAGTAAAACACGCATGTAATATTGAAAATAATGATCACTCAAATGGTTTAAAAACAAAGAATACTAATTTTAGTCAGCTATTAAATCAAGATTATTGAATATAAGTAATGTTTTTTTGATTTTATCATAAAATAATATTAGAAAATATAATCAATAATTTTATATTTCCAAAAAAACAACTACAAACAATTTTTATCCTACATCAACAAATATTTAAAAATTTAGACAAGATAAAAGCATAAATATTAGCAATTATTACCCATTTCTAACTTATGTCTAATATAATTAGATATTTCATAATTCAAATTCTTAGTGAAAAAATATCAGCTAGTTGATATTCAGTTCTAATAATTCAAGATTGATATCCCCTTTTGAAAAATGATCTCTCAAAAAGTTATTTCTTATAGCAATGGGTTTGGTCCATAAATTGGATAAAATATTCAAAGAAATGTTAATAAAACTTTTGTTTTCTCAATTTATAAGGACATGTACAAATTGATATCCACATTATAGTAATTTTTATTCCGTGCATTGAATTTGATCAGAATAAATTCTTACATTTATGTATTGATCTTTAGTAGTAGATAATGCAATATAATTATGCTTTTTTTCACTGAACCAATATACCATAGATTTGTTAAAAAGTGTAATTTTATAGAGGTTATTTTTCTATTGAACTTACTCCCATCATAATAGATATCATAGAATCTAATTAAATTGAAAGCATTACCTCTAGAATATAACTGTCCAATGTTGGACGTACTTTTGAGATATTAAAAAATTATTTTAATTGAAATTCAATGATATTTTCTGTAAAACGAGCACACATACATAGAGTAAAAATAATTTAAGGATGAATATATACTAATTGATTTACACTACTAATCACTAATCTATAAATGGGTTGATCAACAAGATTCCTAGTTTCATTAAGATCTAATTTGCAAGTGGTTCTAATTTGAGTGTCACTTCCTTTTGAGCTATCAATGCCTAAACTTTTTAAAAGATATTTAATATTCTTAATATTATTTAAAATAAATCATTCTATATTTCTAAATATGCGAAGATAAATAAATAATATTAGTTCACCCATCAAACTAATTTCAAATATATTTTTCATTAGTTTTGAAAATTCAATACACAAAAAATTTATTTAAGAACAATGATAATATCATCAACATATATTTGTGCAATAGAAATATCTTTTAAAGTTATTTTAAAAAATAAGGAATGGTAAATAACCAAATTTTTTAATCTAATTAAAATAAGTAAAGTTTTGACTTTGTAATACCAAGCATTTGGTTCTTTTTTAAACCATATAGTATTTTTGTTAAGTTGAAAAAATGAATTGTAATATGAGGATTTGAAAATATAGGGGGTTGTTCAAAAAAATCCTCTGTGATATAACTATTTAGAAAACTATTTTTGTTATCTATTTGATATAATTATAAATTTATATATTCTCTATAAGAAATAAGTATCATAATGGATTAAATTATAGCCACATGAGAAATGTCTTCTTCATAGTCTAAACATTCTTCTTGATTAAATTTTTTTCCACCAATATAGAATTATTTCTCTAAATATTTATATATTCACACACATTATATCCATATACCAATTTATTACAATAGTCAAATATTATTCAAGTCTTGAAAATAATTCCTGTACTCTATTCTTTTCGAACAAATTCAAATCCTCCTATATGGCCAATACACAATGTCAATCACTAATTGCCTTATTGTTGTTGTGAGAAATAATCTATGATAGAAAGGTTTGATGTCCGAATTGGTTTCAAATTGATGTTATAGTTTGAGTTATTTTACCTAAATTTCCAATAAAACCATTTAAAGTATGGTCACTATGAGTTATAATAGTTCCCGGTATTGAGGTAATAGTACTTTCTAAATTTTACTCAATTTCTATTTTTTTATAAATAGTCTCTGATGATAGATGTTTCATGTAAATCCCCAGAATGTTTGTTAGTATTACTATTTTTATTCATAAGATTCCATACCATAGTGGCCCTTAACTTTTTGTGTCACTGGTGTTGGAGGCACCAGGAAGTGGTTCCTAGGAGTTTGGATGGTGAATGGGGAAAAGTGGGGTACCACTTGAATTTGCGGTCAGGCTATGGCGCTAAGCCATGTGTTTCACAATAGGCCATGGTTATGTGGTGTAGTCTCATAGATATGGAATATAGAGGATTTATGGATGAAATTTTTTGCTAATTATTTTTTATTTTTGGTTGTATGATGGTAGTTAGTGTGTTATAGGCCCTTCCCTGATGCCGTGCTGTATAGAGAGAGGTGGCTGTGCCAAATTGTTTTTTGAGGATAATTCCAAATTGGGGATGGATTCACAATTAGTTGTAGAATGAACTATAGTCCCTAACCCTTAATTAATAGGATCAATTCCATGGATCCATTCATGGTTTCCGAACATGGGTTTGACCAGATGATATGACGCAGTCTCCTTCCACTACACTATAGTCTAGGTTGTCTTTGATGTGGTCTTATGGGATGTGATGTGTTCCTCTTAAAATCTCTCTACCTATAAGTACCCCTAAGGCCCCTAAATCCACTTCCTCCAACTCATTTCCCTCATAACCATGATTCCCATGGGTTATTTTTAGGGTCATTAAATCCTCATTTCGATCAAGATTAATCCACAACTTCTCAAGTTCAATCCATGGGGATTCGAGGTAGGTTCTTGCACTATTGTAGTGGTTTCTCTATATTTTATCATTTTTTCTTTCATTACTTATTTAAATGTTATGAAAGATGATACCCATAATTTAAATGGATTTTTTTCATCATTTTTTGGTACATTCATGTAATGGTGTCCTTCACAGAACATTGTTTCCTCACATTATAGGTTATTGAGGATTAACATTAGCATTCAATTTCCATTTCAAGAACATCATAATTTTGAGGTAGGGGATTCATTGATTCTATTATTTATTTTCATACAATCATAAATTTACCATTGGTTATCCATTTGGATGTAAGTGTAATTAAATGAATAAATATTAAATCAAATTAAATAATGATATTAGTTCAGATTTGGTGATATAATGTTGTTTATTTCTACCAAGACAATGATTTGCCTCTTATTTTCATACATGGTATACTATTTATAATATTTGTTGTATAAAATGTTTTTATTCTCTATTTATCATAATTAAATTAATTAATTTGTAAAAATAATACAAAGTTGATAGTTTTCAATTAGTTGTATAATGAATTAAAGAAGAGGCACATTTAACAAGTTAGGTTTTTCTCATAATTTGGTGACAATCAAATTGATGCAAGTATGAATGTTTAATTGATTGTGTTATTCCATGTTTTAATGGAATTGGATAAATAATATGAATTTAGATTAATTTTTGATAATAATAAAATTCATGATTAATGTGTTTTCCTTCTACATAAAGTTTGTTGGAACTAGAATCTTATGTTAGAGAGAATGTTTAGATAATTCAATTTCTTATTATATTTAATTATTGATATTACTGATAGTTTTTACATGTGATAAGGAATTTTTTAATTCAAGATGGAATAAAAACCATTAGTGTGACAAAGATAATTATTAGGGGCCAAAAAATCCAAATAGCTTGTAAAGGTTAAATGCCTTGTTGTAGGGCCTAGTTGACCCATTAACTGTTTGGGTTGTTTTACTATATTCTATGTTGCTATGGATTTTATCCTTTCTGTATAACATGATGTGACTTTTGGATGGATGATAAGATCTAGGTGGGGAGGCTTGATATTGAAGAAGAAGTTAACGTATTTGAATGTGAGATTCATGATGATATAAATGGGGGTTTTAGGGATTGAACTCGTATTTTTGGAAAGGGATGATGCTGGAATTAACCATTATGGTGATGAAAGAAGAGAATCTTTCTTGTTAATGACTGTTTTTAATGGTTGGATGGTAATATTTCATGTTTTATATGTATTCTATTTTCCACTACTTATGGTTGCTAGATGTGTTTGGTTATATATATTTTATAGTAGTATAAGATGTTTTTATCATTAATATATTTCATAATATATATCTATTTGAATAATTTATTTAATTATTTTTCAACAGATATCAATACATGCAAGACAAAATTTAAATGAACCACGATATACTATTAAAATATTATTGGATGGTTATCACCAAGCCATTGGATTGGTTGGTATGAATATTAATATAAAAAATTATGAAACATTTACGGTTTATACATTATAAAATAAATTTATTGGATACCAATTGATTAAAAATAAAAATAAAACACATATAAAATAAAAAATGGAATGTTTCTAGAGAACTATTTTTATTTGCAAAAACATGTTTTATCTTAATAAACTTAACAAAAAAAAATTTTGTGAATGATTTCATAGAAATATAAATATTATAATTTTTTCAAATTTTTTAATTTATTCTAGTATTTTTTAGCATCATGGAATAATAATAAAACAATGTTTAATACTTAAAATGTATTTTTTTTCTAAAAGGCTGTTTTTCTTTCTATTTTGCCTAATTATTTTAGAAATAATTTAAGAAAAATATATTTATTGAATTTGAAAAAATAGATTTCATATATTGGAATTTTTAGGTCCAAAGTTGGAAAATATTTCCTAAAGTGCACTTTTCATAGGGTGTGGAGAAAGAAATTTTTTCCCCTTAGGGGTGTAGTATTTTAGTGGTTACCAAAATTCATATCAAGAGAGGAGTGTTTTAATATAATTACCACTTATAAATACTTAAATTAGAGGAAAAGATTTTAAATACTAAGAAATTAGATAATTTGAAGTTAGTGAAAATTAGATAAGATAGAATTGATTGGATTTAACTTAGGTTTTCCCCTTTCTGTTAAGCCATCAATGTTTTTAAGTAAAATGAATCTTTTGTTTTAAATTACAATAGTTAAGTGAATAGAGTAACAATTGTTTCTCATATTAAAATATGATTTAGATATATAAAATTGTTGAAATACTAATGGTATGCATTTGATTTATAAATTTAACACCAAATATGGTATTGACTTTCCCCAAATATTCAAATTAGTCCATGAATCTTCCCTCAATTGTTTAATAATCCTTAAATCAATCCTTTACTTGATTTTTTAAATAAGAACCAATTAGAACTATAAAAAAATAAATAAATAAAATGTATAATAAATATTTAAATAAAATAAATTTATTAATTACTAATAAAAAATACAAGAATTTTTAATTTAAATTCAAAAATTAATTAAAATAAAAACTGTCAAATTAAAAAGAAAAGAATTTTAGAAAAAAAATATTCAAAACTCAAACAACAAAAAATGGGCTTCTCTTTACTTTAACCCAATAACAAGGGTTTTTAACTCTCCATTCAAGGGGGTATCATTGAAACATTGGGATAATGAGACAAGATGAAAAGAAAAAAAATATTGATGGAGAATTAAAGAGATTCAACCAAAGAAGCCTTCTTTTCATGGGTGGATCTTCTGATATTCAGCCAAGGGGGCTTGATGTAACACCCCTATATTTTATGAGATAGGTTCTTTTAAATTGTTGATTTCTTTTGTTTTACTCTACACAAATATTATCTTGTGCTATATGTAACATCATATTAGCTTGCAGTATATGCAACATTATTCTTGGCTTGTGTTACACCCAATTTCAAGTTATTTTGATAGAATTAATCTCACAAAACACTGACTATATATATTTTTTTCAATTTATAAATGAAATAATTTGGGATTATGTTATAATTAAAATCAAATGAATCTGTCACTACACGCAACACTGACTGGGCTTGCATTACACACAAGAGCGACCTTCTTCGGCATCTTGTGTTCAATGCAATACCGAGTTTCACTAAACAACGATATATTATTAAAATAATAATATTTTATGGGATATAAACTATCTGTTATGAGTATTATTAACCAGATTTTAAATTTTACATTACATTAGAATTCAGTTTACTTATCTTCTTGAACATGATATAATAACAAAATCAATCTTTTGGATAAAAGAAGTATTTTTTAATAGAAATACAATTTATTCCCTTTTGATGGCGCACCCATTTTAAATCTAGTTTTTGAGACTTTTTTGAGATAAATTTGAAAAAATAAACTTTTTATTTGGAAAAAGGATATTCAATTTTGTTTTTTGAATTTTTCGTATTTTTCTGAAAAAATTCATATCTCAATAAATAGTGAAAAATACTGCATTTTAATTCAAAGTCGCCCTTCATCTAATTTATTTATATAGTTAGATTATATTTTTAATTGGGTTTAAATGGTAATTGGATTATTTTTTTATCATTTAATCAAATGTTTTCCATTGTAAGTAATTTCACATTTAAAATAGACATAAACATGTCACAATTTTTTATAAGTTTTTTACATCCTAAAAACTTGCTTTTTAGTTTTGATAATATGATTTAATATTAAATTAATTTCTTCCAATTTTGGGTTTTGAATTATGAAAAATGGATTCCATATTTTCAATCATTGGGTCCAAAATTATGTTAGTAGATTACTTTTATTTTTGGATATTATGAATAGTTACTACGGTAATTTTTATTTTCCCCTGTTAAAGGTAAATCAGGAAAATTAAGGTAACTAATAATATGATAAAAACGATAAAATTATCCTAAAACCTTAAAAAAATACCATTAGATGAATAAATTTCAACCATTAATATCTTATGATTGAATCATAGTCATTTAATTGCCACTTGAAAATGAAAATGATATAAATATTAATAACAACAATGAAAGTGACAACATTTCAAACTCACATTTCTTATAAGTATATTAATTTTAATATAGTGATAACTAAGAGAAATATTATAAAATAAATAATAAATTTAAAGAAAAAATAATTACCTACATCATGGAAATTTATTTTTAATTTTTAGGAAATAAATAATCACCTTAATGTATTATTCTTTGATGAAGTAAAAATTAAGTAATTGATGAGAAATCGATGAATCAATTTTCATTAAAATACAAATAACCATAAAAATGTCTAAAAACATGAAAAAATATTATTAGTAGAGTATATCTCGACTATAATCAACTAAAGGTCAAGAAAGTGACCATTTTAAGCCTTATAGAATAGATTATTACCTTTATATTATTTTATTAAAAGTAATGTTAAAGTTGTCACATTATTCATTTAATAAGTATACCATTTTTAATGTTTGATTTTATCGAAGAAAAATTTGACTCCATATATTATCATGAAATATATTAAATTTATCTTCATTAAATTATTTTATTTGTAATTATTACTTAACAAATATGTATATTAAATTATTACCAAAAATCATTGTAGTAATTATTTTATTAATGAAGATATCAAATAAAGGTTTTTAAAAGTATTGAAATAAATATAATTTGGGATTATTAATTTATTAAATTAATTTTATAGATGAACATAGAACATTATGGATATAATAATTTTTTTGAGTATAATACCTTATCATGATATTTCCAAAAATCTATGAAATGAATAGTGTCAAAGTTGACATAATTGATATTTTGTTAAAATAATGTTTTATTAAATTATTTAAAAATTATAAAACAGTTTTACATATATCTATTAATTATTATATTGTCTAAAATGGTCTTAATTATTAATTTATGGTATATTTTAAATCATATAAATAAATACTTCACCCTTTTAATATTCTAACATTTGTTATCTTAATTAAAATTAAATAGAATAATTAATTGTTAATTAAAATTATAATGTTTAAATTCACATAAAAACTTGTCTAAAATTTATTGGTTGATGCTTTATCAATATTATAATATCTTATATTATAATATACCTAATGTGGGAGGTATTTTAATTGATTTTCAAATATTATAAATTAATAGTTTCAAAAATTACAAAAGTCTCCCTCACCCCAATTATAAAAAGTTATCTCCTCTCTCATTTCTCGACAACTCATTAAGATTTGAATTTCATCGATCCCCTAACCATTTATCTTCTAAAATTACATAGTTACTTATAGTGGTGCTGGTATTCTCAAAATCCCGACTGTAGTTTCATTAAATGGAGATCAAAAGAGAGCACATTAAAGAAGAGGTAATCTCATCTACTGATTCATTCATATTTATTTCTACTTCTACAGAAAATTAATGAGTTTTTTCATTATATAATAATAAATCTAGTATAAATTATATAATTAGATGTTATTATAATTATGAAACAACCATATTTAACTTTTTTTACAACCTTAGAAAGACGAAATCACCGCGTGTGCGTACATAAAACTTACCGTCTTCACGCTGTGGTGTAATCTATTTTTCCCGACCACCTTACTTGCATGGGTATAAAAATGGTTGTAATAACTGTATTTTTTTATTATAAAATTATATTTATTCTTAAATATAATTCACCAATAATATTAATACCATTCAACAATTATGGGACAAATATCATCGCTCGGGCGTATGTACGGCCTACCGTCTCCACAACCCGATGTGATTCGTTCTACATGATAACCACTCAAGAATGATTATATAAATGTAAATAATAAATAAATATGGTATTTATTATGTTAATATCAGTTTATAATGATATAAATATGACCTAATAATGGTAACTAGAACCTATTTTATAAAACATACATACGATTATAAAGTAGTTAAAACCAGAAAAATGAGTAACAATAAATTGTTACAAACAAACGAAGGAGATTATGATCATATATGATGAAAATAATTCTGGAATAAGTTAATAAAATTATACAAATCATAATATAGGAGTTTCAGACACATAGGAATAATATCAGACCTAAGGTAGAGGATAATTTTCCAATCTCATTTTTTTCATCTGAGATTGTATATACATAACTATTTACTGGGGATATATTTATCATCCATGTCTATGTTTTATAAAAATGTTTTCATAAAATACATAAAATTATTCTATGAATGTTTAAAGTCATTCTTATCCATTTTTTAATTTTACTATATAGCATGGAAGGAATCTTTCTTTTATTTACCATACGTGGTACTTTTTAACTTTTTCGGAAAAAGTATGAGGATAATGTTTTTTTAACTTATACGAAATGAATGGATTTTTACAGTTTCATGATACCGAATTTCCACAAAGATTCCTCTACAATATTTCAAGATTATATTCAAATAAATTATTTTCTTTTAAAATATAATGGCCTTCTTAAAAAATAAAACGTTTTGGAAAAGGAATGGATATTTTCCTCAGGAATTAAGTTCATGTGTTTTATCATAATTATTTTCCATCTAAGATGATATAAGGTTAAGTTTATATCCATATTATTACTTTTATTTTATTTTTTTTATGATTTATTTTTTTAAAAAATCCATTTATTATATATGGATCATGATGGAATGGTGTTTAAGAAACTAATTTTATTTCATGGGTTATGATATGATGAATGATTTATGTTTTTGTGGCACATGCAAGAATGATTTTACTATGAGATGGGTGGGACCTATATCAACCTACAATTAATTGGGTAAGGATTTATATATTATGAGATATACATGACTGAAACAACAAGTAAATCTAGTTTAGTAATACAGGGTTGGAACGATAAGTAAATATGTTTCAGTAACACAGGGATGTAACAACAAGTAAATACGGTTCAGTAATACATGGATGAAATGACATGTAAACCCGGTTTAATAATGGAATTTGTCCACTATGATGGTCTTGGATGTATTTCCTTGGATATTATAGAAATCATATTATGAGGTTATCTTTTCTACCACAATTACATATTTTATTCCAATGGTATTTTATCTTGGTTAATGTTCCTTTATGATCTATTCCCTACACGCTGCCAAGATTTATTTCATGAATCATGATATTGATATTTAAAATTTATGTTCATCTTTTTAAATTTTTATGTTTATGGTTTGTTTTATGTTCTTAATTATTACCCTTACTGAGCATTTGATATCACACTTATGTTTTCTTTTCCCTAGGATATAAAGAAAGGTTTCAGGTAGGAAAAAGGAAGGGGAAGATTTTATGGGAGATGTTTACGATCTTTCACCAAGTTATACGATTATGTTCAATGTTTCCAAAGACACTATACTAATACGATTTTTGGGAATCTGTTTGTTTCATGTATTAAGAATTCCTCAAAAGTAATGTAATTTCCATGTATGTTAAGCTTGGGTCTCTATAGATGGAACCAGAGAGAAGGTTTGGTCAACTTTTGGAAACTAGAATGTGAAAAAATTAGTGAGATCCCTAGAGATATTTCTAAGGATATGTCTAGATATTTCCTAAGGATAAGTAAAATATAGGCTAAAATCCTAGTTTTTTTGATAATAATGACTAAAATAGGGTTAAACCAAAGATATCATAGATTGAAATATTATAATTAATTTTTCTTACTTAGGTGTTTCTAATCTCTGATATGTATTTCTCACACTTTTCTTTCTGATCATAGTCAATAGCCATAAGTACATAGAACATAGTTAACCGGTGAATGTATTATATGTTGAAATTATGGGAATTAGTAAGATCGATTTCCAAAGTGAAAATATCCTGAATAGAATCATGACAATGGTACGTGTATTGGTCATACTACTGAGGATAAAAAGATTGTAAACAATATGTGAAAGCTACGTGATGTTCTTCCAGTATTATTTACATTAAACCTATGAATATTAAGGTTGATAAATGAAAATTCATGATTCTTATTTTAGTAAATATGAATATGATATATCTTCAGTAATGGTTTAAGAATAATGTTGGATGATTGATGTGTATATGTTTTAGAATTCAAAGATTATGTAATATGAATCACGAAATATAAAAGTATTTCAATATAAGGATTAGAAAGGATATAGTGAATAGTTATAAGAAGATAGAAAATTGATTTAATGGTAAGGTTATATACTTGGAAAACAGATGATTAAGAAAAATATAACCCAAAATATATTCCTTATGTTATGATAATGATGTTTGGATAAAGATATGTTGGATTTGAATTATTAAATTATATGATTCTAGTTTCTTGAAATCTAATTATGGAGTTATTTACAAGAGAATTGTGCTATAATGGATGAAGTATACAAAATTTTGGTACTTAAGGAACATGTCAAATATGTTTTGGAATAAGAAAACATCCATGTTTTCAGTAAGGATATCTGATAATTCAGGTTGTTATAGTGACTCAAGAGAATACACGATTAAGGTATTCACATGTTTGGAATGTGACAACCAAGAACTACCTTATGAGATATAGAAGATAAATGTTATGTCTATCTAGTTCACATATCTATAATTTTTTATATTTTTAGTTTTTGGAAGGATTGTAATGTTATCCATTTTGGTATAGTATATGTTATATTCTGGTGGAAGTTTGTTAGATTATGGTATTATCTCACTATAGCTAGAATTATGCATATTTGATTTCCTGTAGAACCCTTTTTATTGAGACAAATGGAATGACCAATCATTCTATCTCATGATTTTATAACACTTCATGAATTATAAATTCAAAATCATTTATTTAAATTAGTGATGAAGTGGAAATTTTTCAAGGCACAAAAATGGTGAGATTGTACCAATAATTAAGTAAGAATTTATTCTCATGAAAAATTCTTCAATGATAAGGAAATTATCTTCAAAACCAAAAATGGTTTCTTAGAACCTTCTTATATGAGGAATTATATGGTCCCTTAAATCATCATATATTTATGGCTTTCTTGTAGTTAACATTCTCCAAACCTTATTCTCTTTCACAATCCATAAGAACATGATGGTTAGATTTCCCTTCCATATCTATGTTTTCACTCCCCACCTATGTTATCCTACGTGGCATCCGAGAGATGAGATAATTTGGGTAACTGTTATGTTTCTAACTTTACTTTTTTAAATGAAATTTTAGTATCCATTTTTATGATGTGGGTTTCAATTAAATAAACTTTCAATTAGTAAACCATTTATAACCTCAACGAATTTCGAGGTAGAATTTCATTTTAAGGGGGGTAGAATATAAGACCCCAAGACTTTATGAGATAGATTATTTTAATTTCTTTGATGTATTGTGTTGTAATGTACACCATTATTATCCTTCTCTACACACAACACTGCATTATCTTGTAGTATACACAACCCAATTCTTGGCTTGTGTTACACACAATTTCATGTTCTTTTGATAGAATTAATTTCACACAACTCTTAAGTATAGATTTTGTTCAATTTAAAAATGAACAAAGATTGGATTGTGTTATACGGAACACCAAATGAATCTTTCCATACACACAACATTTACTTGGCTTTCGTTACACACAAGAGCGACCTTCCATGATATCTTGTGTGTACACAGTACTAAGTTTCACTAAATAATGATATATTATAAAAATATTATTATTTAAGGGGATATAAACTAGATGATATGAGTAGTATTACCCAAATTTTTAATTTTATATAAATTAGAATTCATCTTATATATTTTCTATATTATGATATAAGACAAAATCAATTTTTTGGATAAAAGAAGTATTTTTCAAAAAAATGCAGTTTTACCACCTTTTGATGGAACACCCATTTTAAATATAGTTTTTGACAATTTTATAATTTTAATTTGACATAATAAACTTATTATTTAGAATAACGACAAAAATGTTTACTTTTTTTGAATTTTTTTTATTATTCTGAAAAAATTCAAATGTTAATGAATAGTAAAAAATACAGCATTTTAATTCAAAACTGTCTTTCATCTAATTAATTTATATAGTTAGCTTATATTTTTAATTGGGTTTAAATTTTACTTGGATTATGTTTTTTTCATTAAATCCAATTTTGTTCATTGGAAGTAATTTCACATTTAAATTGGTCATAAACAAATGAAAGTCTTTTGATAAGTTTTTTACTTCTTAAAAACTGAATTTTTTGGTTTTGACAACGGGAATTAATATTAAATTAATTTCTCCCAATTATATGTTTTAAATTATGAAACATTGATTCCATAATTGGAAGAATTGGGTTCAAATTATGTTAATATGTGACTTTTATTTTTTTTATTATGAATAAAAACTACAATTATTTTTATTTACCACATTTAAAGGTAAATCAGGTAAATTAGGGTAACTACTAATATGATATGGACAATCAAATTATCCTAATACCAAAAAAAAAAATATTATATGAATAAAAGTATAACATTAAAGTTTTAGGTTCTAAACATAGTCATTTAAGGGCATCTTGTCAAGGAAAATGACATAAATATTAATAAAACTGATAAAACTGACAAAATGTCAAACTCACATTTTTTATAAGTATAATAATTTTAATATATAGATAAATTAGTGATATCTTAGAAAATAATTAGTCCATGGAAATATAACAGAATTTACAGCATCCTGGTAATTTAATTTTAATTTTTAAGAAATAAATAATTACCTTAAAGTCATATTTTTTGATGATGTGAAAATTAATTAATTGATGAGAAATAAATGAATCAATTTTTATTAAAACACTAATAACCATAAAAATTTCCAATAACATGACCATATATTATTTTTCTAGTATATATTAACCATAATCATCCAAATGTCAAGATATATACCATTTGGATCCATATAGAAAGGATTATAACCTTTATATTATTTTATTTAATGTAATGTTAAAGTTGTCGCATTCATACTTTAATAAGTACAATATTTTTAATGTTTTATTTTATAGAAGATAAATTCGTAAAGATATATTATTCCTAAATATTTTAAATTTATCTTCATTATAGTATTTTATTTATAATTTTTACACAACATATAATTATATTAAATAATTACCCAATATAAATATTGTAATTATTTTAATAATAGAGACATCAAATAAATGTTATTAAAAATACTAAAATAAATATAATTTTAGCTAATTAATTTATTAAATTAAATTTATATATGATTATGACCCTTTATAGATATAATAAAATATTTGGTTCTAGGATAACACCTTATCTTCATAATTATGAAATCCATGGGATGAATAGTGTCAAAATTGATACAATTGATATTTTTTTTAAATAATATTTTATAAAATTATTTAAAAATATTTAAACAATTTTAAAAATATATATTAATAATTATACGATCTAAAATTATCTAAAAATTTCATTTATGGTATAATTGAAATCAAATAAGTAAATATTTCACCCTTTTAATATTGAATTATTTTTTATCTTAATTAAAATTAAAAAGAATAACTAATTGTTAATTAAAATGAAAATTTTTAAATTGACATAAAATATGTATAAATTTTATTGGTTGATGAGGTTTCAATATTTTCATATAGTATCTTAGAATATACCTCTTTTTAGGGGTATTTTAATTGAGTTTAAAATTATTATATATTAATAGTTTTAGAAATTCCAAAAGTGTCCCTCACCCCAATTATAAAAGGACACCTCTTACCTCATTTCTACAAAACTAATTAAGCCTTAATGTTTATCCATACCATACCCATTTATCTTATAAAATTATCTAGTTACATTATAGATGTTTTTGAATTCCCAAAATAGCAATTATAGTTCCATTAATAGGAGATCTAAATAGAGCGCATCAAAGAAGAGGTAATCTCCTCTACAGATTCTTTCATATTTATTTCTACTTAAACTTATACTTCACGAGTTGTTTAATTTTATAATTATAACCCCAGTAGAAATTATATAAATATATATTATTATAATTATTAAATAACAATATTCAACTTTATATCCATCATAAGAAAGTCAAAATCACCAAGCGCGTGTATGTACGACTTACCGTCTCCACGCCATGGTGTAATCTGTTTTTCACCAGAAACATATATGGATGATTATAAAAATGGATGTAATGACTATATATGATTATTTTAAAGTTATATTGATTCTTAAATACAGTAAACCATTAAAATAAATACCATTCAGCAATAATGGGAATGATATCGTCGCTCGTGCGTACATACGCCCTACCGTCACCATGACACGATATGATTCATTATACCTGATAAACACTAAATAATGATTTTATAAATGTGAACAATGAATAAATATGGTATTTATTATTTTAATATAATTTTATAATGATATAAATATGACCTAATAAGGGGAACCAAAATATATTCAACAAAATAAGCATACGATTATAATGATGTTAAAACCCGTATAATGAGTAAGAATGAATTGTTACAAACAAACGAAGGAGAATATGATCATATATGAGGACCATGATTATATAATAAGTTTATAGAATTATATAAATCATTATATATGAGTTTAGTACTTATATAAATCATATTGGACCTAAGGTAATGGATATTTTTGCAATATATTATTTTTTGAGATTATTTATACGTAAGTATTTTCTGGGGATATATTTATCATCCACGTCCATGTTTTCTAAAAATATTTTCACAAAATGTATACTATTATTATATAAAATTTTAAAGTCATTTTTACCCATTTTTTACTTTTATGATATAGTATGGAAAAAATCTTTTTTTTATTTTCCGTTTGAGGTACATTTTTAATTTTCTAGAAAATGTACATGGAGAATTGTTTTTTTAACTTATAAAACATGGTTGGATTTTTAAAGTTTCATGAAACATTATTTCCATGAAGATTCATCTACATGATTTCAATATTATTTTCAACTAAATTATTTTCTTTTAAAATTTTGTGGCATTTTGATAAAATAAAACGTTTTTGAAAAAGAAAGGATATTTTTATTAGGAATTAAGTTCAAGTGTTTTATCAAAATTATTTTGCATCTATGATGGAATAGGTTTATGTTTCTATCCCTATTATTACATTGATATTATTTTTTTTCTGATATAATTATTTTTATGAAATAAATTTATTATATATCAATTATGATGAAATGATGTCTAAGAAACCCATTTTATTTCATGGGTTATACTACGATGAATGATTTATGTTTTTGGGACACATGTAAGAATGATTTCACTATGATATGGGTGGGATCTATATATCATTTCAATGTATTGGGTAAAGATTTATATCTCATGAGATAGACATGATTGGAATGTTATATAAATCTGGTTCAGTAATACAAGTCCAGAACGACAAGTAATTTTGGTTCAGTAATACAGGGCTGGAACGTCACATAAATCCGATTCTTTAATACATGGATGAAATAGAAAGAAAACCCGGATCAGTAATGTACTTTATCCACTATGATGGTATTGGCAGCAATGCCTTGACTACTATGGAAATTAGGTTATGATCTTATTTGTTTTCCTCAATTCCATGTTTTATGTCAATGCTATTTTATCATGGTTAATGTTCTTTTATGATTTATGCCTTACTAACTAACATGATTTATTTCATGACTCATGATATTAATATTTAAACTTCTTGTTCATGTTTTTAACATTCTTATTTTTATGTTTTGTTTTATGTTCTCAATGATTAACCTTTTGGAGAATCTGAGCTCACCCTTTTTATATTATCTTTTCCCCAAGTTTTAAAGAAATTTTTTAGGTAGGAAAAAAATGGGAATATATTATTAGAGATGTTGAAGGTCTTTCACCATGTTATGAAATTATGTTCCATGTTTCCAAATACACTTAACTAATATGGTATTTGGGCTTCTGTTTTTGTCATGTATTAAGTATTCCGCAAAAGTAATGTAATGTCCATGTAAATCAAGCTTGGGTCTCTGCACTTGATATTTCTCTTTGATAGGGATGTTATCTCTTATATATGAACCATGGTTGGAATTTGGTATCATAGACCATCATATATACCCTTAGACTTGGGGTTTTCATATCTTTAAAACCCCTCGAGACTCACTAGTGATGGAGAAGAAACACCCATAAATGTCGGTGTTTATGATATGTGTGGACCATATTCAAGTGAGGGAATCACTTCAGTGTACATGGTTCATGAGGCAAATTACAATGCTTTATTAGAGGCTTTGAGACATGGTAGATATACCTCTCAGTGGATCAGGTGGCAGCAATTACAAGGGGTGGTTTTTGGTGCAGTGGTGGCACAACAAGTGAGGTGCAGTGGTTCTCCTCTCTTGTGAATGTGGGGGCGACACATGAAGTGGTGGATTCCCCTTCTTATGGCCTTAAAAGTGGCTGGAGGAGCACGAAATAAGATTCATAGTGGTCAGTAGAGGTGGTGATGGTATGTGTGGTAGGTGGTGGTGCTTGCATGGGGTGGATGCTGACGCTAATTGGAGAATCCACGATGGATATGGTGGTTCTCAGGTGAGAAACGACAGCTGGCGATATTGGGGCGAAGGAAGGTGGAATGGTTATAGGAGAATGAATGTGTTGTGGGGGTGCTCAGCCAAGGTGTGTGAGGTGAGATCTCTAGGTGTTTCTAGGATTCAGTGTATAGAGAGGATCTTAGAGAAGGTGGTAGTGGCACTAGAGCAATGATAGAAAGTAGTGGGGTAAAGAAGAAGGGACAAGCATAATGGATCACAACAAAGCTATAATAGAGCATGGAGATGATATTGTCCCACATAGAAACCGAGACATAGTTAAGGAGCCTTTATTATCCCTAATGTGGCTTCCACTACTCTGAATAATGCACTGGGTGGCTGTCTAAAGACACTCTCACACACACTCTTTCGTGCCATGACACATGCAACCCACGTAGACCTTTAGGTCTACTATACACCCATGGGACTGGAACACCTACGGGTTGCGCACTATCCAGAGCCCTCGTGCACTATTTCCAGTGAGTTGGATCCCTTCATGGTGCTTGGATGGATGGATTCTATAGAGATGGATATGTGGTGATCCCCACAGGTTGATGGCCTAGTTTCTTGATTAATTTTTTGGCAAAATTTATATAAAGAGTTTTAAAAAAACCAGAATAAGAATTCAACCAATAAAAAAAATGTCAAATAAAAATTTATTCATTGTTTTGTTCAATTTACACTACTTTCATTCCCCTTTGAAAATTTCTCACAATTTACTAAAACATTGGATAACATGGATATTTTTATAGAAAAAAATCGAATTCACTTAATTTATATTAAAAATATGGATATAAGTTTTGGTTTTTTAAATAACCTCGCACTTAAACCATGCTTTTCCTCAAGCATAAAATCTCAACAGGAAGTTTAGAGGGAACTGATGTTATCAATATTTAAATTTCAAAGTAATAAAAACAAATAAATATCAATTTTAAATAAAACATTCAAAACTGACATAAAATATGAATTCAATTTCTCAATTTTTTAATGAAGCAATGAATTCATGCATTTTACCTTTTCCCATTTGAAAATTATGGAACTTTAATTCTCATTAATTCATGTCCCTCAATTAATAAATAGTAAAAGTTCTATATCATAATTTACATCACATTTGAATAATTTTACTCATTACTCATGATAAAATTCAAGCTCATTCATGCTCATATCATGTATCCATTCTCCTTATCCATTTGGTTTTAAAAGAACTACCATCACCACTTTTAAATGTCAAAAGACTCATGAAATCATGAGGGCCTATAATTATGGTTCAAATCACTGTGAGGCTTAAGGATAGTTGGAATTTATGTTTAAAAATTAATTAAAAAGGAGGAGGTTTATCTCTTAATGAATAAAGTATAATATTACAAGTAAAGATTTCATGAAATTCTCCCTTACAAATTGTAACAAATCCTATTTCCCCCAAACATTCGAAGAAAATATAAGGATAAATATAAGAATAATGAATGATTTGTGCACCCACTTTATTTTTTACTTTTTTTTATAATTTTTTTATTTCTAAATGAAATTTTTTATATTTTTTTATTTTTTAATGTTGTGGTAAGAATTAACATCCCATAAAACACCTAACCACATACGATAATAAACATAGGTATACTAATGGTGATTTTTACTTTTCCCAAATCACAACCAATTTTTCTCATTTTTTGTTACTTTTGTCATATTCAATTTTTAATTCAATATGGGAAAATCAATTAAGAGTATAATGAGATAATTAAAAAAAAATTATTCCCATAATAGAACCCCCACACTTCTTACTTATTAGGTAAATCATCTCTTCCACCACGACACTCTTCACCTCCACACTTCATCTTTTAAAATATCATGAAAAACCTGAGAGGAGGGTATGAATGGATAATAATGGCTTGAAACAAAGATCATTCAAATAAAATAATTTGTGGAATCTATGGTATAAATAAGGATAGACGTAAAGTTGGTACTTTAAGGATAGTGAGTTTTTAAAATTATGTGCTATCATTTTAAAAGTGTTTTTGAAAAGTCATAGCTTTGAAAATTTTTAGATACATGTTCTGGTAGGTTATAATTTCCAATACCACTAAAGAAATATGCTCAAGACAAATTAGGATGTAATTACTGTATAAATACTCATTGGAATTGAACATATTATTTTGGAAAATCACTCAAGATTTTATTAAAAATAACAGATCAATTCACATAAATTTAACAAATTAAAAGCATAAAAAATGTTTGGAAAATTTCATTTACAGGAATCAATTAATATAATCAAATCATGATTCCTTATTTTAATATCCATGATTCAATTTAATTATTTAATTCTCCATTTTACTCGTTCAATATCATTAACATTGACATCTAAAACATGACATCCCAAGATTTATATGAAACTCATGTCTCCTAGATAAATCATGTAAATTAGGAATTTAATTATGGGCATGAAATTTTTAGTCAAAATATCAACACATGTTTTTAGAAAAATAGTATATAGACTTTAAAAGATAAAAAATAAAAGTGAACTCCATTTTTAATAAAATATTTGGTCCTCTTCCACTACTTCTTGAGACTCTGTTATGGTTTCCATCTATGTTGGTCCTTGAAAATAAAAAAACTCATACCAGTTTAGGAAACATTTCATTAAATATCAAAGGGGGATGTTAGAGGTAATTAAGACTTAAATCCTAATAAAAAAGAAAAATAAAAACCACGTTTCCTCCAGTAAGTTCCTTTTGTTTTGTTATTGACTTAAACTCCCCTCATGAGAATAACTCATTAGATGGGTTGGAGAAGTTTGTTCCCTTAAAATAGTTGTTGAGGTAAACTTACGAGGAAATTTTTTTATACCATTCCCATTTATAGTGATTTGGATTCCATCCTCTACTTTCTTGATATGAATGGCACCAAAAGGATGGAAATTAGTAACAAGAAAAGTTCATTCCCACTTAAAATGAAGCTTATGTGGAAGTAACTTCATTTTGAGATTATAGAGCATAAAATGGTGTCCCTATTGAATTTTCATTGTTCGAATCAGGTTTTCAAGTGCCACATAGTTCATAATTTGTAAATTCTTGAATTTTATAAATATTCTCTTAAGTTTTATTACAAATCAAATATCTAATTTTTTATCTCTTTCTAATAACTCTTGAAATCCAAATTCAACTTTTTAATAGCATAATATGCTTGGTTCACTAATGTGGATTAATAATTTTTTATACAATCTTTTCGGTTTGTTTTAAAAGTTTTCTCCAAAATATAGTTTATCTAATAGGTGGATAGTTCAACTTGGTCATTTGTTTGGGGATGGTAATGTGTTGATATTTTTTGGTGAACTTCATGATTTTTCAGCATATAATCCATTATTCTATTAAAAAAAAATGTGTTCCTTGGTTCTTCATGATGGGTCTTTTCATTCAAGGCATTCAAAATATATTTTACCTTCTATGATGTAGAGTTGTTCTCTGGGTATATGATCATTGAGTAGGATCAGCTCTAGAATTTCTATTTCTGCAGTGTTTGGTAGCCTACTGAGGTAATCTTCCACTAGTTTTTTAGATACCATTTGGTCCATAATTTCCATATTAAACTCTTTAAAAATTAGTATTCATCTGAACGATCTTCATTTGGCATCAACCTTGTTCATCATGTACCTAAGTGCTACATGATCAGGAAATAAAAGTACATTTGTTCCTATTAAACATGACGTGAATTTATTTGATGAAAATAATACAGATAGTAAATAAATTTTAGTGGTTTTTTAATTGATCTAAGTTAAATCCAAGGTAATTTAAGCATAGATTATGAATTGGGTATTTCGATAAATTTTTTGGTAAAGAACTGGACATACATCTTGGTTTGATGCATCTCAACGAAATTCAAACGGATGTTCCTTATTTAGTGGATACATTATTAGTGGGGTAATCAATTTTTGTTTCATTTCATCAAATTACTCTGTATAAATATTATTAAAAACAAATTAAACATACTTTAAGAGAAATATCGAAAGTGGAAGAGAAATCTTACTGAAATCCTTGATTAATCTTCTATAAAATCTCACATGCCCTAGAACAGATTTGATGTGTTTCACACAGGTGGGGTATGGAAAAGAATTTATCACATGAATTTTATATTTATCCACCTCAATGCCTTTTTTTGAAATTATATGCATGAGAAACCGTTTCAACCATAAACTGACACTTTTCATTGTTCAGAACTAGATTTTTCTATATGCATGTTTTAAAAAAATTCTAAAGATTCCAACATAAATGATGAAACAAGTTTCCAAAAATATTAAAGTAATTGATAAATACCTCAAGGAAGTCCTAAATTTGATCTGATAATATCATTACCATACATAACTAAAATGTACCTGAGGTATTTCAGAATCCCAAAACCATCCTATTATTAGATAATATCTTGAAGGTACAGGTGAAGGTTGTCTTCTCTTGGTCTTATGGGGAAATTGATACCTAAAAATAACCAGAAACCATCCAAAAAAGTTGTAATTTATCATAACTTCTAGAATTTCTATCATTTTATCAATGAAGGATATTGAGAAGTGATCTTCTTGGGTGACTTGGTTCAACCTTATATAATCAATGCATAGCCTACAATTATTTTGAACCCTCATGAGAATTAATTCATTATTCTCATTTTCCAAAATGGTCATGCCTATTTTATTGGGTGCCACATGTATAGGGATGACTCATTGGGAGTCATAAATTGGGGAAATGATGTTGGATACCAACAATTTTTCATTTTTTTCAACCTACATGATTGTGGGGTTCAATCTTCACACGGGATGCCTAATAGGCCATGTGTCCTCTTCTAAAAGTATTCTATAGAATCAAACATTGGGTTTGATTCTAGGTATATATTCTAGAATCCATTCATTATCTAAGGTATTTATTTTTTGAAGATAAATCATTGTTTTCTTTTTAGCCCTAGTTATATTATTGGCAATGAACACTAACAACTTTTCTTCCTCCAGTAGATACACATATTTTATATCACATGGGAGAGGTTTTAATTATACACATTGAGTTGTTCTATGGATGATAAGAAATTAAAATTTCCCATATTAAAATATTTAATTTACTTGGAAATGAATGTCATATTATTTTCTTTTGTAATTTTAACAAATAATTTGGAGGAGATTTCTTTTTGTGGTAAGAAGAAAGAAATTTCATTTTTTTGAGTATTGTGTCCTTCGTTGGTGTTTTAAAAAGTAATATGATCTTCAAAAGATAAGAATTATCAAATCATACATAAATCATTGATGGAATCAATAACTTCATCATTGAAAATTATAAATATTTAATGATTGTTTGAAGGGTTTATTTTGGAGTCAATAACGTTGAAGTTTACCTTGCTATATCCCAGTTCCATTGATGGGTTCCTTCATGCACATTGATGATTTTTTTTCAATTTCGAGGAATAGTCTTCCCAAAATGATATGTGAATTTCTAGGTGTATTATCTTCCTCCATGGTGAGGATGTAATTTTTTTTAGAAAAAATTAGTCCTTCAACTCCTACTAGTTTACCCTACATAGCTCCAACTAGGAAAACAGTGGATCAATTTCATAGTAGGAAAACCACTCTTGTTGGATTCATCTCACCTATATTCAAATATGTAAAGACATATTTATACATTATATTAATTTAATCACCAAGATCACATACAGAATTAGAAAATTTCAAAGAAAACATAGTGTAGGAAATATAAAAGTTCCCTAGATATTGACATTTTTTTTGGAATGGTGGTATGATCATGGTTGATACACTCCTTCCAAAGATGATTCCTTCAACTCGATCATAAATATTTTGATTGGTTTATATCATATAGAGAATATTCATATATTTTTGGATTTTTAGAATTTCCTCTAGAAAAGTAATGTTTATTTCAACCATTCATAATATTTTCTAGACCTCTCTTTGAAGTTTTACTTCTTCAACCATTGTTGATCGAATTAAGGAAGTCGGGAATGGTATATTTTTATCTTTTTTATCCCTTTTTTCCTTTGTACATCCTTTTATGGCCTCTCTTTTCCATTTATCGGTTGGACTCTAGTTTTATAATCATTCAACATAATTGGTTTATGTGGTAAAATATCTTTTATACTTCGTGTTGTATTTTCACTGACATTCACTATTTTATTTGGAATTTTCTAGGATGGTATATTTCCTAAAGTCTTGGTTAGAATATCCAAAATAGTCCTAAATTTTTTGGATAAATCTTTTACATTTTCATTAAGGCCCTCAGAATTATACTGTAGATGTTGGTCCACAATTGATGGTTCACTAGTTGATATTACTCTAAAGTATTTCATTGGAAAGATAGTTTTTAAAGGACTTTTGTTATTGGAATGGTAATTTTTAGGATTGTTATAAAGGGTCTAGGTTTTGATATTGATACTCAAAAAGGTCACTGATTAAAAAAAGGTAGGTCTTGACTAGTTTATTTGACCTTAAAATTATTATTGGGATTTCCCTTCTCTCAATTGTTGATTATTCAGAAATTTCCTTTACTAGAAGGAAACTGCACAAATTGTTGTTCCATGTATATTAGCTTATTGATCAGGGTAATGATTGCATGGTGTACATTATCAATATACCTGTGGAAGAGATGGTTTCTCATTCACTTATTTTATGTCCATCTATCTTAATAGGAATGTCAATAATTCAATTTTAGTTTCAAGGATTGGTGATGACCCAGGAGTCCTTACCTCATGAATACATATCATGCAAGTGCCTCTTATTCTGAATTATTCTAGATTTTGTGCTGTCTTATCAATGATATTATGGGGGTCTACAAGTGATTTTTCATTAAAATCTACCCAAGAGGATACATCCAAAATGTTCCCATTGTTGTCTAGAAATCCTTGGTAAAAGAAGACCAGGAAGTGGTTCTACCCCGCTATTTGATTAGGGCATCTAACAAAAAACATCTTGAAATGTTTTTAGTATTAGTAAAGAGTATCACTAGTACCATGGTAAATGAAACATATATCACTTCTAATTGTTGTTCTCTAGGAGTTTGGGAAGAAACTCTATATAGAAATATGATGGATATTATCCTAGTTAAGTTTCTCTTTGGGTTTTAAGATATTGAACCACTCCTTAGATTCTCAATCTAGTAAAAAGGGGAATGCCTTCCACCTGAATGTCTTCTCATCCACTACTCATGGATTGAAACCTGAACAAACATTGATAAATTCTTGAATGTTCTGATTGGGATCTTCTGCTGGAATTCCATGAAACTTAGGTATCATAGGAATCGTGTTAACACGTAGCTGAAACAAATTTATGTAGGCATGATTTACCAGTTTTGTTAGTTGGAAAATTGTGGGGTACAAAGTTACATTAAGGGTTTTTGTGGGTTCATTTCCATAAAGGGTGGTTTTTAATGAAGACTTTAATCTTCTAAATTAATTTCTTCAAAATTGTTTTCAGGATTATGACTCATAATCCTAGTTAATGGAGTTCTCTCTATCTCAGGTTCAAAATATACTTGTTCCTCATTAGAGGTTCTAGCCATGCAAATTTAAAAGTTTAGATTTACACTAGGTCCCTAGTAGAGGAGTCTGTCTTGATGCACACCTAATATAGGGTGTGGAAAAACCAATTTTTTTTGCCTTAGGGGTGTAGTATTTAGTGGTAAGCAAGGGTCATTTCAAGGGAGAGGTTCTTTAATCAAGTTTTCAATTATGAAAAAGTAAACTAGAGAACAATATTATAATTACTAGGAATCAATAGAATTTAATGTTAGTGAAATTAATATAGTAGATAAGTGATTGGACTTCGGTTAGGTTATTCCCTTTTTGTGATGCTATCATTGTTTTTAAGTAAAATGAATCTTTAGTTTTTTATTAAAATAAAAATTGTTTCTATAATTTAATTTTTATTTAGGTTTATCAACATGTGGAAATCCTAATGGGCTATATTTGATTTATTTATGTAATACTAAATATTGTATTTCCTTTCCCAAAATTTTCAAATTAGTCTATCATTCTTCCCTCACAGGTTTAGTAACCACTAAAACACACATTAACATTATTTTTTGTAAGTCCAACCAATTTTCACAATAAAAAAAATAACGAAACGGTAGAATAAATACTTGAATCTAATAAATTTAATATTTACAAATAAAATAAAACATAATTGTGTTTTATTTAAATTCAAAAATTAACTAAATTTAAAACCATTAAATTAGAAATAAAAAAAATTCTCTAAAAAATTATTCAAAATTCAAACATCACAAAACAGGTTTCCCTCTTCTGTTCACAAAATCACAAGTGTTTATACCCCTCCATGAAAGAGGGGATAATTGAAACCAAGGGATAATGAGATATGAAAACAAATAAAAAAACAAATAATTATGGAAAATTAAAGAGAGGGACCAGGAGGAGCCTCTTATTCTCGAGAGAATATTCCTCTATTCATCCAAGGGTGCAATAATTATGGGTGTTCGGTGCTTTAGTCGGGGTGCTTGATATCTCCCTTTTCCATGGATATGCTCCCTTATATTGGAACCATGGATGGAAGTTGCAATCCTTGTCCTTCTAATCTCCCCAGAGACTCAGGGGTTCAAATATTTAAAAATGTGAAGATCCACTAGTGATTGATAAGGAAAATAAGTAGATGAGGCTGTTTAGGATGTGAGTAGACCAAATCCATGAAGTGGAATCCCATCAGTGATCATTGGACATGGGGTGTGTGATAGTTCCTCAGTGGATGATTTTGGACTTAGTATGAAGATCCTACAGGTGAAGTGGGTGGTGGCAATGGCAAGCGGTGGTTCTTGGGCATCAGAGGCACTGTGAGTGATGTGTTGTTGTTGTTCTTCTCTCGGGTGAATGTGGGGATGGTGGATGCAGTGGAAACTTGCTCTTGTTTTGGCCTTTAATGTGGTCGAAAGAGCTTAAAAGGATATTCATGGTGGTCTAATGTGGTGGTGATGATCAGCGGGATATGTGGTGGTGCATGAATGGGGTGGATAGTGACACTGAGTGGTGATTTCATGGCAGAGATGGTGGTTCTTTTATGTGCAATGATGATTGGAAATATCAGAGTGAAGAAAGGTGGGGAGTCCATAAGAGAATGAAGGTGTTGTCAGGGTGCTCAGATGATGTGTTAGAGGAGAGATCTCCAGGTGGTTCTATCATTCAATGATATGATAAGATATTAGAGGAGGTGACAGTGGTGCTGGAGTGAAGGCGGTATGCAGTGGGGAAAAAATTCAATGGTGGTCATGGAAGGGAGTGGTGGATTTGTGAAGGAGTGCAGTGGCCCTCGTGTCCCACATCAAAATCATGACCCCATCGAGAATCCTTTGTTACCCTTGACACATATTTTTCTGCTCAGAAGCTTGCACCATGGTTGGCAACAGGTAGACACTCACACACAGACTATTTTGGTCCAGGACACACATGTATAACAATGTCCTTGGGGCCTACTATTGACCCATGTGGCTTGAGCACCTATGGGCCACACATGGGCCTGGCCCCCATGCTCCATAGATAGTTAGCTGGCACTCATAGTGGTCCTTGGCCAGATGGCTCCTACTGAGCTGGTTTTGTGGTGGGACCCACTGGTTGATGGGTTGACTATATTTTTTAGAATAAAAACCATATAAATTGTTAGGAAAAATTAACAGTAATAATTATTCTAGTTTTAAAAAAATAAAAAATAAAATGTAATATTATTCAATCTTTTTTTCAATTAACTCCTCCTTTATTATCCTATCAAAATTCCCTACAATTTACTAAAACATTGAAAAACATGGGAATTTTGATTGAAAAAATATAAATAATTTATGTAAGATTGAAAATATGCACATAATTTTGGTATGTTAGTTCCTTTTTATTTTTGGTCAATATAAATAGAAAACATAGTTTAGTTTATCACCCCAGTAAAGGGAAAATCTTATTAACTTGGGTTTAAAACAAAGCGATAAGACTGCAATTATTCATCCACATTCTTTCAGGATAAAGGGAATTCGAACCCTATCACCTTAGGTTGTAAATTTAAATTTTTAAGGGATACTTGTTCCTGAAAATGACTTATATAATATTTAAATAAAATAATTTTAAAAAATGTCACTATCTTAGTTATAAATATATCTTATGTGTCCAAATAGGGGAAAATAATGTTATAAATTAATTTAATTTTATATTTTGATATCAATGAAATTATTTTCATTACATAAATATATTTCTATTTTTTCGTTATTTTATAATGACCATAGTTACTTATGTAATACCAATTTAGTATTTCCTCATTTAATAAAAAAATTAAATTTTTTTAAAAAAAAATTGATGTACTTTAATTTGAGTGAGTTAATATATTATAGGGGTTTTTAGATGAATATGACATATTAGTGTTATGTAGATGTTTTATATCTGAATTCAATATTTTTTCTTTATTTCTTCTAAGTAAAATTAAATAAAGAGTGTCTAAATTAGAAATGATGATATTTAATGAAAAGAATATGTTATTAAATTACATAAAAATAGTAATATTATTAAATTAGTTCAAGGGGTATAAAATATGGTATAAAATTTAAAACATTTCGAATTTATAGTCCATTTGGTCCCATTTTTTGGATAAAGGATTTAATATATTTTAGTCTTCTAAGAAAATATTTGTGTGTCCCTACCATCAATTATAAAGGGCACCCCTCCATTCTCATCTCCACTCAACATTGAACCTTCTATATTGACCAAAATCATCCTTGTTCTCTTATAAACAACTCTATACACATTATAGATGTTTTTGTATTCATAAAATTCCAACCCTAGAGCCTTTATTAGAATATCAATAAGAATTATTTCAAAGAAGAGGTAATCATCTTATCCTATCTCTTTATTTTCAATTCATAAATTATGTCCTATAAATCTATTATATTATTAAAAATAATAATAAATTTAGTATAAAAATTAATCTGAAATTTTATTATAACTGTGAAACTATCTTTATTCCCCCAATTTCATTCAAATGAGAAGTGAAAGTATTGCTTGTGCATACAGACAACTTACCATCATCACATATCAATACAATTAATTTTTCATCACCATATTTCATGGATGTTTTTATGATCGGTTTAATGTTTATATATTATATTTATGAAATAATTATTTTACTTTAATGTTTATATCATATCTAGCTTCTTACCTTCCAAACTGTGGGAAAATGATAAATTCATTCGTGCGTACGTGTGGAATACCACCTCCAGGAAGTGATGTGATTTGTTTCTCATTTACATTATACTTATATGATAATAAGTGTGTATTTAATGAATATATATGATACAAATTACATAATAATTATTTCTTTAAATATGATTTATTATTTACCTTTCTTTTTTTCTATCCTTTAAAATGTGGAAACAACGTTCTTGCTTATGTATGACCTACCATCTCCATGAAGAATGTAATTCATTTTATATCTATAGATTTTATGGATGAATATAATTATTTATATATTAAATATATATTATATTTAAATCATTATTAACATTTTTCCTATTTTTGAACCAAGATCAGAGTACAAGGACCAAAACCACCAAACTAAAACATACATGAAAAATGAAAGAGTTCTCACCCGAAACTATGATTTTAATAAACAATTATCAATTCATGGGTGATAAAATCTTATAAGTAAATAATATGTAGTTTTATATATATGATTATTATTATAGAATAGATATATAATAAATCTACATTTATTTTACAGGAATATCTAACACATATGATGGATGTTTGACCTAAGGTAATGGATTTATTTTTCAATACAATCATAATTGGGATTGTTTATGGTTGAATTTATATTAGAGGGTATTATATGATATTTAAACGATTTACCCCTTTTATTTTGTATAATATGGTTAATTTTTATGAATAAAATTTCATTTATCTATATTTAAAAACTCGAGATACCGAATGCATATTTTTAAGGAAAAACAATTATGTTTTACTATTCAATCAGAAAACTTTTTCTTCCAAATTCATGATTTATTAAAATGATTGCAATAATGTTTTTAATAGTATCCAATGACTTTGAATGAAATTTTAACCTATAATTTACTTTTAAAAAAATATTTTAGAAGCAATATTCTTTTCATTTTAAGAATAAGAAAATTTTTGTCTTTTACCAAAAATGCGGAAGGAATGTTTTCTGTAATCTTATATGGAATGAAAAAAATTTACCACAATCATGAACAATAAATTTTTTAAATATTAATTTACAATTTTTGAAGGTTATTGTTTGAGATTTTTTTTTTCCAATTTTCTTTTAAAATATTGGTATTTTTAAAAGTGATTTTCAAACTGGAAATGTTATTTTCCTCAAGATATATTTATATGGTCTGTTAAAGAAATTTTCATATATGATAACACCAGTAGATGTAAATTATTCTTTACTAGGGATATGATCCAATGATACAATTGTTACTATTTATCTATATGGTTAGTATATTTTTTGATGATTTTTTTATGATTCCAAATTATTTTACATGGGTTATGATATAATTAATAGATGTAATGTTTATAAAACCCATTTTATTTACAATGGTTTTGATATGATTAATATTTTATGATATTTTTGTGAATATATGTATTGTTTTCACTATGTGATGGTGATTATTTTATAAGAAAGGATGGTGGTAACATTATAACCAAGGACTGTTGTTCTGTTATAATCCATGGATGTTGGTCAAATTATCATTGAGGATGGGTTAGATAGAATTATGTAGCCCATCTAATGAGTTTGGTATTGATTTTAAATATCATGGTATTAATAGAACTAAAATAGGGAGTTAACCTATTTTAGTAAGAGAATATGTCCAATATGATAGTCTTGGAAGTGAACCTTCACTACTAATATTAGTTTGGGAGTAAACCAATTATACTATAATAGCCTATAAAATGATCCTTGAATACTAGGAAAATGATTTTTTTCATATGTGTATGCCAAAATTCCATGTCTTATGCCCATTTTTTGCTATTATGGGTCATGTTTTTTTACTCCACTATGATTCATATCTTTTGAACTGATAATGATTATGCCATGAACTAAGATTATGATCTCAGATTTATAAGTTATCATTCTAAATTGTGATTATCATGTTCTCATACTCTTATTATTATGTTATATTTAAGATATCATCTATTTCTCTCTCATTTACACTTGATGAACATCTATTCCCACCCTTTCTTATGTTTTCTTTCTGCATGTTATAAAGAAATTTACTACATATGATATTTCGAATAAGGGTAATAGTTATTAATAACATAATGTGAGACACTTATGAACCAATTTTTTACATGTCCATGCTTCCAAAGATACTATTGTTTTGCAATGGGTCCTTCCCAAAAAATAGTATTTGAGACTTCGTTTTCTACAACAGGCTATTTACGATGATACCCCGTCGCTAAATCTTATTTTGCGACAGGATCCCGTCACAATTATCCCATCACAAATACCTAAAATTCCAGTAGTTTTTCAACCTCTTCAAACTATTTATGAAATGTGTGAATGACCTAGAAATATTACTAAAATATTTCTTATTTTTCTACTAGCACAACAACTTTTTTAAAAAAATTATAAAAATACATATGTAAAGTAAGATAAATGGAAATAAAAATATATTTTTTAGAAATTTATTTTAATGATGAAAAAGGATAAATACACTGAATTTTGGAAAGTGGGTTCACTTCAAATATGATAATATATTTGTAGCTGTTGAATAATGTAAAAGATTTCAAAGAAGGAATAATAAAATTTTTAATTGATGAATATCTCATACTCACATGCATTGGATATTCTATTATGGGTGAAGATAAACTAAAATAAAAAAAGGATTTATTTGTTGATGGGTTGAAACACAACTAATAATATTTTTAAAAACTCATTGATGAAGGTACTATATTGGTTTTCAGAAAATATTGTTTTTCTATGAAAAGTATATGGAAAGATTGTTACAAGATGAAAACATAAAAATGGGAACTTATTTCAATTTAGTGATTTACAGAATTCATCTTACGACATAAATAAAGAAAAATATAAGTTTTGGAACAAAACTTTTGAAAAAATGTGATAGAGGAATATGAGAAAGTTAACAAATAGAGTGTTCATGATAATCCTGACAAGACAAGATGAAGTAATTTGTGTTGTTCAAATTTTTAGGAAGGTATTATTCAAAAAACAATTCACATAAAATCTAAAATTCATTTAAATCATCCCCTAAAACCAATTTGTTTTGATATCTATAGGAAAATGAGGTAACAACCAACTTTTAGTGATATGTACTTGAATCCCATCATTTTTCATTTTACTTGCATTAGTTGTATTATGTTTTTAAAACATAAATTATATTCTCTAAATATGGTTATGATTTTTGGGAGAATATAGGAAATGATATATGGATATTTAGTGAAGAAGTAGTGAACTAATACTGGAGGTGAATAAAAAAAGTAATAAATTATAATTATCTTGAAAAATATAGAATTGAACATGAGTTCTATTCACCATATACAATATAGAATAATTATGTTATTTAAACAAATAATATATGTTTTATGGAGATGGGAAGTACTATGTTAATCAAACATGGACTTCCTGATAGATTCTTGAGGAAAGTTTTGAGAACAGCAGATTATTTTCATAATTGGTGATTCTGCAAACCATGTTTTTCTATTAATCCTTATAAAATGGTCTATAATTATATTCCATGTTTAAAACACATAAGGATTCTTGAAGTCAATGCATCATAATTTAAAAAGATATAAATCTTGGAAAAACTAATCAAAAATGTGAAGATGGAATCTTTCAGGGAAATTCTTTAAATTGTAGAGGATATAGATGTTTTAAAAAATAAGAAATATAGTCGATTCTGTTGATGTAATTTTTTTTAAAAAATATGAATAAGATGATTCAAAAATACATGTAGAAAAGGAAGATGAAGAATATGAAAGATAATTTGATGAGATATATAAAAATGATTCCAATAATGGGGATTGCATTGTAATAAAATAATTTGAATCTACTATTTCCAATTATGAGGATGAAAGTTTTACATATCATCCAAGGATGAGGAATCTGGTGGAAGAAGAAAATATAATTGATGATCAATTATAAATTGATCAAATAAAAATTATGTCAAAGTTTGTTGCACACAATTATTTTTATTAATTTTTTTGCTAAAATATATTAATGAATCTTTGAAGAATCAAGACTGGATTTATTCTCTAAATGAAGAGTTATAATAGAATGTAAATAATAATACTTGGGAACTTATACCCAAACTAAATGATATAAATATTATTGTCATAAAGTGGGTGTTCTGAAACAAGGTAATTAGATATGTTCAGGTGATAAGAATTAAATATTGATAGGTTTCCAATGGTTACTCATAGATTTGAGGCATTTATTTTTATGAGACTTTTTATCAGGTGGAAATGTTAGAAATAATTATAAACATTCATCAAATTTCTGAAAATGTATTTAAAAAAAATTAGGTGGATTTGAAATACTAATTTATTAATGGGGAACTTGAGGGAGATGTTTATATTGAAAGACCATGTGGCTTTGTAATTGGAAAATATGAAAGTTATGTGTGCAAAATTAAGAAAGATATTTATGGGTTAAAGAATTCTCAAAGGTCTTGGTATTCCAAATTTAATGCATGATTAAGAAGGCTAAACTTTAAGAAATTATGATTTGATAGTAATCTATGCCTCAAATTAAATTAGGAGTTTTATCTCACTGTAATCTTTTATATCGATGATACTATCATTATTGGTAATGATGAAAAAACCTATGAAAAGACTTCTTAAAAGATGAAAAGGTTGATTTAAATGTCCAAGATTGGTGAAATTAGGTATTTTCCTGGCCTAAATATCCAAAAAAATAAATACATTTTTCTATCTAAAGATAATTATGCTAAGGAACTTATTAATAGGTTTGGAAAGTAGAATTAAAAATCTATTTCCACACAAATTTTAGTGGAAACCAAGATTCCTAATGATATTGATGGAATGTAAGTGGATTATTAATAAATTTGAAAGATAATTGGACTTTTAGAATATCTAACTACTTGAAGAGAAGATATTTTATATGGTGTCACCTAATGGTATGATTCCAAAGTGTTCCAAAGGAATCTCATATCATTGATGAAAATGAATTATTAGATATATTATAAGCACAACATATTTAATATTCTAATATGATATATTAGGATGAATTTATTTTTTTGGTTATACATATGCTTATTGGGCATGAAGTGTGGATGATAAAAGATCCACATCTGGTGGAGTTTTAATTCTAGGAGAATATTTTGTACGTTGGAATAATAAAAATCATAATTCTTTAACTATTATAATATATGAAACTGAATATGTTTCACCCACTCAAGAAACAAAAGAACCTATGTAAAGGAAGACACATTTGGGATTATTTCCTATTGAATTAAACTTACCACTTCTCTTGGTTTGTGATAATCAAAGTGCAATAAATCTCAAAATGAATCTAGAGGAACATTTCTGTTCAAAACATATTGATATAAAATATCACTTCATTAAAGAGGATGCAGAGAAGAATAAACTTAAGTTTAAATATTTTTCTATAATTGTCAGGTTGATAAAATATTTAAAAAACCATTATCGAAGGAATATTTTTTCAAACTGATGTCAAACATGGGCATCCAACCTCCTCTCTAATATTAAGGTATGTGTTTCTATTCCCACTCTCACCATTCCCTTGGAATGTTTATTAAAGGGGGATACAATTTTGTTCATAAATCTATCCATTAGTATGTGTTAAAACTTTTATGTAAAGATATATTAAGGGGTTGTTGATAAAAGGGGTAATATATGATTTTACTATGAGTGTGTGTGAATTGTTCTAATTATCAGGCCTGTCCTTAAACATCATATAATATTGAGTTATGTCAAGAATCCACATTGAGGATCTTTTTAGGTCTGAATATTTAGAGAATTGTTCCCTAACTCCTACATAACAACTCAAATATTACAAAGTAGAAACCTCTACTCACTAATAATTTTTTATAAAACAAAAACCTTTAAAAAGAAACATGGTTTCATTTCATTTTTAAACACCAAACCTTTTTATTGATTCTATCCTTATCTCTATCCTCCTTTAAATTCCTATTAAAAATATTATAAAACATGGTATGGGAAGAAAAATTTCAATAAGGTATAGACAAATAAGGAATACTATTAGCCTTAAAAAAACATGTAAACCCTATATACTTATCATAAAGTAAAAATTTTCACCTTTAAGAAGTAGTAAGTAATATTATCTAAATATAAGTTCATTGCTTAAAATGTTTTAATAAAATTATTACCATAAAACCCATAGAAAGAAAATTAAAAAAATTAAGGCAACTTCATACATAATCATACTTAAATAGAAATACAATACGGTCGACTTCCACACATATCACTCTTACAAATTGAATATACATATGACACACTTCCATACCCAATGCATTAGAGGTTAAAACATAACCACACATCCTTGGTTTATCACAAAACCATACATATTTGGTTTAAAAAATAACCACCCATAACTTTTTATCATGTAAATACCCGTCATATGTCCAAGTACCATTTTATAATCATAACATATAAAAGATTTCAATTATCAAAATTTTACTCCTAAAATATCACATGAAATGAAAAAAATAGTTTCATGATATTGAATTAATAAATCCCTTTTCAAAACCATTTTCAATAAAAACAATGAAAAAGGGAATAAGGGACTTCTTTTCCTTCTAAAAATAGTAATTATTATATAGGAATCTAAATATCGTATAATAGTTGTGGCAATAGAGAAGTCGTTGTCGTTGCATACATTAAAAAAACATTCCTTTTGTCATTTTTAAGAATTTAAAATTCTTCATATAAAACTATTAATTTTAAATACCTTTAATATAAGGCCAATACCTTAAACATTACTTAATCTAAATATAAGTCAATAATTTGACTTAAATTCACATCGAAGATCATTTTTTGTTTATATCATTTGTGAATTAGGCCACAACATAGACATAACAACTTGAATATTACAAGTAGACACTTCTACTCACTATCAATTCTTTCATAAAACAAAAACTCTTTAAAAAGACACATGTTTCATCTCATGTTTTAAACAACATGAATATTCCTTGATCCCTTCCTTGATTCTATTCTCCTTTAATTCCTATGAAAAACTTTTCAAAACATCAGATGAGTATAAAGAGCTCAGTAAGGGATTCACAAAGAAGGAAAAATATTAGTCTTGGGATAACATGAAAAATATGAATACATTATCATAAATTAATACTTTACACCTTTAAGAATTAGTAAATATACTTCACTGAATATAAGCTCATTGCTTACCCTTTTGGTAACCAAAAGATTTCCATAAATCCCCTAGAAAGCAACATATAACATATAAAGGTAACTTGGGACAAAAACATTCTTAAATGGAATAACCATATGGTCAACTTCCACACATATCACTAAAATTAATTGCAATACGACTGACCTCAAAATCCAATGCATTGGAGGTTATAATGTAACCACCTATCCTTGATTTATCATGGAACCACCCATCATTTGGTTTATCACCTAACCATCTGTCGTCTGGTCTATCAAACAACCACCCATCTAATGTACAACTACCATTATATAATCATAACATATAAAATATTTGAAATATCAAGACTTCACTAATAACATTTCATTCTTCATCACAAGAAATCATTTCAAGGTATTGAAATAGTAAATTCAATTTCAAAACTATTTTCAATACCAAAACACCAAAAAATGGAATATGAGATTTCATTTCCTATTAAAAACAACAAGGATTATAGAGGAATCAAAATATCCAATAACGGTTACGGTGGAAGAGAATTCGTGGTCGCAACATACGTTAAAAATATTCATTTTTGTCATTTAGTAAAAATCTTAACAGAAAAAATATTCCCATTGAATGAAATTAAAATTCAATGGGTTTTATTATATAATTTATAAAATAAGGAGGTGTATATTATCAAAATATGCCTCAATAAAAGGAGATTAAGACGAAGTCCCTTTCTTTGATTCTAAATCGTCACATATAATCGTTATGTTCCAGAATAATAAAAATAGGTTAATTTATACATTGTTGATAATATTTTTCAACATTATTATTCTTTTTATATCAATTATTACCATGTTATAAAAATTACATAATTATTTAAGTTAATATTAGATTCTTTGGCTATATTCAGTACTTGAGTTAAAAATGAACTTGTTTTGAAATAAATTTCCCATGTAGGAAAAATCACATCATCTCCATAGTGTAATTCATGATTTAAATATCTTATATATAGAGTATATATTTATTTAAAATATTTCGTTACATTTGGAGATAATAAATGAAATGAATCGTTCATATAGATGGTAGGTTGTACGCACACATGAACAATACTTTCATTTATTTTTCATATTAAAAGCATAATAATAAAATGATATAAATATAAATTATAATACCTATATTATATTTATGTCATTTATGTGTCATATTTTTAATAAAACCATCATTTTTATGTTCCATGTATAGAATGAATGAGTCTTTTCACTTTGAGAGGGCGGTAGTCCACACTTCCTCAAATGAAATTATCATATATAAATATCATGGAAAGCATAAAGGTATGTTGTAAATAAATATTAAATAATTTTAGAGAAAATATAAATATAATCTATATCATATATAAATAAAATTCCATCATAATGGCCACCATGAGATGTGGTAGGATAAAATTGAGCAATCATCGTTTCGTGGGGCAGTAGTTCACCATACACGAAAACAATACGTTCATATCAATTTGAGGTAGGTGTGTGTAAGTGTAGTTTGAATCCTTCACTTAAAAAAATATTTGTATATTTAGGATAATGGTGTTGTTATGTAACCATAGAATAATAATAGAATAGGGAGTTGAGGAGGAAAATAAAAGAAAAGAACTCAAGAGAAGACATTACCTCTAAATCGGGTAACTTATTTTGATTTGAGACAGAAGGCTTTATTGAATTATCTTATGCCCAAGGTAAGGATTCAAGGTGGAATGTTGGGATGTTTGGATATTATTTTAGAAGAATTTTTATAATCCAAGGGGCTAGAGATGTGTGAGTAAGTGGGAGAGGTGTTTTCCTTTTATAAGGGGGAGGAGGGGAACTTTGGGAATGTTTTGAAATATTATTTTATTATAAATTCAATTTCGATAAAAAAAACCATTTAATTAAAAGATTATATGACTTTGGTTTTAATAATAATCATCAAATATATTTTAGACATGTTTTTTATATTTTTTTATCCTTATCTTTTTGGTTTAACCATTATTTTAACCTTTTAAATCTTACATTGATATCATGTTATTTACACTTTGCGTGTTAATGGAATTATCATATCATATACAACGACCCAATAAAAGTCATTTATGAAATATCTGGATATATCTTAACCATTTTTATGAATCTTAAAATTTTATGAATTTTATATCTTTTAATAAACTATTTAATATTTTAAGTTATGAATTATGTCAATTTTGGACACTATTCATACTTAACTTTTTTAAAATATCATAAAAACATGATTACATAAAAAAACATTGAATCAGTCTGAAAAAGTAATATTAACATATATAATTCTTGGATGAAATTAATTATGACATGTAATATTTATATTAATATTTATAATTTCATTTATTTGAATCCTTTATTAATGAAGAAATCATTGCCTCAACATTATGTCATAAATAAAATTATTTATTTAATGTATAAAAATTATAAATAAAATTCTATGATGTAGTAAATATTTTTAAATTTATAATTACTATTTATTGTCAATGTAATTATTTATATAACCCTATATTAAAATTGATTTAATAAAAGATATGAGTTTATGTTATATTTCTCTTTACTTCAAATTAATTATTATAACATGTCATTATCACACCCAAGTAAGTCCATGAGGTCCCAAAATAGACCCAAGGATTCCCATGGTCTGAAATATCTCATCTAATGTTAATAGAACTTTTGTTAGGGTAGTTTATTACTATTATAATATTATTGTTACCCTTATTTACCAGATTTACCCTTCAACTAGGGTAAATAAAATTTTTTAATTTTATTATTATTCATAATGTCAAAAAATAGAAGGTAACTATTTAAACAATTTTTACCTTATGATTCTAAATATTAAATCTATTTTTCCTAATTCATAACATAGAATTGGTTGAAATTAATTTAAAATCAATTCCAATTGTAAAAACTATAAAGTTGGTTTTTAAGAAGTAATAACTATCAAAATATTAACATGTGTTTATGTCCAATTACAATGGTAAGTTACTTCCAATGAACAAAATTGGATTAAATGATAAAAACATAATCTAATTACACTTTAAAACCAACTAAAATAACAATCTAACTACTTAAATAAATTACATAAAAATGAAGTTTTGAATTAAAATGCATTATTTTTCACTATTCATAAAAATATGAATTTTATTATAAGAATTCCAAAATTTCATCCAAATTAAATTTTAATGCCCTTCTTCGAAAGAAAAAGATTATTTAGTTCAATAAAACATATAAAAGTGACAAAAACTACATTTTAAAAATGGTTCACCATAAAAGGTGGTAAACCGCCCTTTTAAAAAAATTAGAGTATTTTATGCTTTAAATTGGATTCATTCTCATTTTAAGACTCTAAAATTTATTTGATAAATGTAAAAATATTTATCAAACATGTATAATCATACTGTAGTTAGTTCTATTAATTCTCACTAATATAATGGCTAGGAGTTAACACCATTTAAAATAATAATAATAATATATTTTTTTGGTATAATTCACTACTCTGTGCAGCATAATATTTTTGAGAAACCCATTTTTGTGTTTCAAGTACGATGTCGGAAAAAGAACCCCTTTAATGTAAAATTAATATCTTGGTCATAAATATTAATAAATATGAAAAATTATTATTCTATAAATACTTGGGATGCTACATCATTACCCCCCTTTTGGAAATTGTTTCCTCACAATTTTATTTACCTAAAATATAAGTGGGGGTATTTATCCCTCATAACATTTTCATATTCCCACATTATCACTCCAACCATATGAGTTTTTCAAAAACCCATGACTTGATGAATCACCTTATTCCAAAACACTTTCTCTCGATGGTCAAAAATTTGTACTGGCTATTCCTCATAAGAATGATTCTCTTTCAAATGAACGACCTGTACACTCAATACATGAGATAGATCCGGTACATATTTCCTCAATATTGATACATGTAAAACATTGTGTAAATGGGATAAAATTGGAGGTAAATCCACCCTATAAGAAGCTGATCCAACTATCTCTAGGATTTTATAGGGTCCAATGAACATCGGTCTCAACTTTCCCTTTTTACCAAAACACATCACACTTTTCCATGGAGAAACTTTTAGAAAGGAATTATCATGTACCTTGAAAAAAATATCCTTCTCTTGGTTATCTGTATAATGTTTATACCTACTCTATGTTTTCATCATGTGCTTCCAAATAAATAGAACTTCTTCGTCCATCTCTTCAACCAATTCTAGTTCCATCAACTTCCTTTCACATACATCATCCCAAAAAGATGGAGTTTGATACATCTTTCTAAATAATGCATCAAATGGTGCCATCTATATACTGGAATGAAAGTTGTTATTATAAGAAAACTAAACCAAATAATTATGATGATCCGAACTTCCATGGTAATCCATTGAACAAGCACACAGTATATCCTCCAAGGTCTGAATTGTTTGTTCTAACTGCCTATCATATTGGGGATTAAAAGCTATACTGAAATTTAATTCAGTTCCCAATGACTTCTAAAGGCCTTTCCAAAAGTTATAAGTGAATGTGGGATCATGAATAAATACAATAAAGAGGGGAACTCCAAATAAACTAACTATATATTTAACATACAATTGAGAAATAAGATCTAGATACATATTATCTCGAATATGAATGAAAATGAGATGATTAAGTGAATCGATTAATAATAACCGAGATTGAATTGTTACCACGAGATGTTTTTGGTAATCTCACTATGAAATCCAATGACACATTTTCCTATTTCCACTCTAGCACTTAAAAAGGATGAAGCATCCCTTTTGGTAACTACCACTCTATATTAACCTATTGAGAAATAAGACACTTCATAGTAAATTCAACAATATCTCTTTTCATTTCATACCACCCGAAATACTCTTAAATATCTCTGTACATATTATTAATAATAGGATGAACTAAAAATAGGGAATTATTAGCTTCACATAAAACTCTTTCTTTGACTATGAATCATAGGGCACACATAATACCTTTTAAAACCTCAAAATAAAATCTTTATCAATGTTAAATTCATGTAACTTACCATTCTGAATGAATTCTCCCTTTTTCTAAAACTCACTGACTTCTTTCAGTTCTTGCTTAATTTTATTTGATAGAGATGATTTCACTACCACCTAAAACAAAACAGAGGAATTCCATTCACCAAAAACTTCCAATCCAAAATTCATCAAATTAGAATCCAAAGGTTCTCATTCCAAACATACCATGCTTAATTTAACATTGCTTTTTTGACTTAATGTGTCATTCACTTTATTTGGATTTAATGAATGATAATGGAACATGAAATCATAATCACAGATTAATTCCAACCATATCCTTTGTCTCATGTTTAATTCTTTCGGAGTTATTATATACTTCAATATTTTGTGATCAATATACATTTCACACTTCATTCCATACCAATGATGCCTACAAATTTTAAATGTTATAATATCATCAGCTAAATCAAATAATGTATATGGTAATTTAGCTAATGAGGTTTAAAATGACGTAAAGCATAAGAAATTAATATATCATTATGAATTAGGACACAACCAAGTCCTTTCAATGATGCATCACTGTAGATAACAAATTCACTATTAATGGAAGGCAAGGTCCAAACTGGAGAATTTACTAATCTTATTTTTTGTTCCCAAAAAAATCACATTCGTTTGTCTATATGAACTTAACTCCCTTATGAGTCATCTTAGATAGTTGGATAGTAAACCTAGAAAAGTTTTTAACAAACCTTTGGTAATAACCTACTAATCTAAGAAAACTATAAATCTTTGTGATATTGGTTGGTCTTGGACAATCTTCAATAAAATTTGTTTTTTAAGGTTCAATAGTTTTTCCATCATTAGACACAATATGACCAAGGAAAGAAATTTGTTTCAACTAAGATTCACTCATATTAATCCTTCCATATAGTTTATTTTATTTTAAGTTTTCAAAAACAATACTCAAGCGACTTTCATGTTCTTCTTGAATTTAAGAATATTACAGAATATTATCTATAAATATAACCACCATTTATTACCTGAGTCAAATGTTCCATCCCTGTAAAAAACTCTTCAGTTATGATTTTGAATATCTCAGGAAGTTGATTTGGAAGTTTAATTCCCTCTGTATTCCCTCCTAGCATAGATGCCCTATTTCCTCTGTGGAAAACAATTCTGAACAAACATATCTTAAATGAAGAAACATGGAAATCTTCAAATGCTGTATCATTTCAATTAGACAATAAAGTAAAAATATTTTTTTGATATTCTATTATCAATATTCAAACTCCTAAAGTTATCTAAACAGACCTATGATACCAACTATAAGGCCTCAGCCTTAAACATTACTTAATGTAAAGGTAAGTCAATAATTTGACATTAATTCACATCTAGGATCTTTTTAGGTTTAGAGATTTTTAGAATTTGGTCCTAACATATACATAACAACTTGAATATTTCAAGTAGACACATCTACTCATTATCCATTGTTTCATAAAAAAACTCTTTAAGATGAAACATGTTTTGTTTCATATTTTAAAGAGAATGACTTTTCCTTAATCCCATCCTTGACTCTGTTCTTCTTTATGTCAAATAAAAACCATTACAAAACATGGGATGAGTATAAAGATCTTAGTAATGGATACAAAAAGAAGGAAAACTATTAGTCTTGGGATAACATGAAAACAATTAATACTTTATCATAAATTAATAATTTTCTCCTTTAAGAATTAGTAAATATACTTCACTGAATATACCCTCATTGAATAAACTTTAAAAAAAATATTACCATAAATCTGATAGAAAGAAACATATAACATATAAAGGTAACTTGGGACATAAACATACTTAAATAGAATAACCATATGGTTTATTTTCACACATATCACTAAATGGAATCGCCAAACGGACAAATTCCATACCCAATGCATTGGAAGTTATTACATAACCACCCAGTGTTGGTTTATCATGGAACTAACTATCATTTAGTTTCTCCCATGACTAGCCGCCATCTGGTGCATCACGTAACCACCCATCAAATATCCACGTAACATTATGCAATTATAACAAATAAAATAATCTGAATATCAACATTTCACTAATAAAATTTCTTTTTCAATCACTAGAAATCATTTCCACATATTGAAATAGTTAATCCACTTTCAAAACCATTTTCAACACAAAAAAACAAAAAAAGGGATTGGGAAATTTCTTTTCTATTTAAAAATATTAAAGCCTATAGAGGAAGCCAAATATCAAATAATGGTTATAGCGGCGGAGAAGTTGTTATTGCAGCATACGTTAAAAACATTCCTTTTTGTCATTTAGTAAAACACTTTATAGAAAAAATATTATCTTATAATGAAATTCAAAGTCAAAGGGGTCTATTATACACCACATAAAATATGGAGGTGTATATTATCAAAATACACCTCAATGAAAGGATATTGAGATGAAGTCCCTTACCCTGAGTCCAACTCATCACATACAATCATTATTTTCCTGAATAATAAACTTACATTAATTTACACTTTCTTGATAACATTTTTATATTTTATTATTCCTTTTATATCAATTATTACTGAATTACTAAAATTATATAATTATTTATGTTAATATCAGACTTTTGTTGATATTCAGAACTGGAGTCGAAAGTGAACTAGTTTTGATATAAATTGTCCATGTAGTCAAAATTACATCACCTACAGAATGATATTCATGATTTAAATATCATATATATTCAGTATATATGTATTTATAATATTCCATAACATTTGGAGAAAATAAATGAGATGCACCGTTCATGGAGACAGTAGACCGTACGAACGCGTGAACACTACTTTTATTTCTTTGTCATATTAGAATAATAATAATCAAATGATATAAATTTATATTATAATTATAGTATTATATTTATGTCATGTATGTATAATAGGTTTAATAAGACCATCATTCACACGTTCCATGTAAATCATGAATGAGTCATATCACTTTGAGTGGGTGGTAGTCCACATTTCCTTAAAATAAAATTATCGTATTTACACATCATGGAAAGAATAAAGGTTTGTTGTAAATAAATATAATATAATCATAGAGCCAATATAAATATAATATATTTCATATATAAATACATTTCCATCATAATGGCCACCATGATATGTGGTAGAAGAAAATTAAACAATCATCATTTTGTGAGGTAGTAGTTCACCGTACACAGAAACAATATGTTCATATCCATTAGAAGGGGGAGGGTGTAATACTTCCCATAACAACAACCAAATATATTTAGGATACTGTTTTTGTTATTTAATCCTATAATAAGAAGAGAATAGGCTATAGAGGAGGAAAATAAAAGAAAATAACTTGAGAGAGGACGTTACCTCTAAATCGTGTAACTTATTTTGAATTTAGACAAAATGATTTCTTGAATTACCTTATTACAAATTTAAAGATTCTATGAGGAATGGAGAGATTTTGGGAACTTATTTGAGCTGGATTTGGATGAACAAAGGGTAATAGGAGGAGTCAGGAAGTGGGTAGATGTGGTGGACATGTATAAGGGTGAGGAGAGGTACTTTTGAAATGTTTTGAAATATTATTTTATTATAAATTTAATATGGATTTAAAAATCCCTAAAACACATTAAATTCTAAGATAAGATGATTTTGGTTCGAATACACATCATCCAATAATTTTTATACGAGTTTTGAATAATTTTTTATCCATATCTTTTTTGTTTAACTTGCAATTTTCAGTTTTTAATCCTATAGTGATATCATGTTATTTACACGTTTTGGGTTAATGTAAATACCATATCATGTCAAAAGACCCCAAAAATTTATTTATGACATATTTTAAATTTTATTAACCATTGGTAAGAATATTAGATTTTAGGAAGTTAATATCATTTAATAAAATATTTTATATTTTATGTTACGAATTATGTCAATTTTGGACACCAATCAAACTTGATATTTTTTACAATTTCATAACAACTTGATTAATTATAAAAAAATGTTAAATCGATAATAAAATGTCATATTCATCTATATAATTCTTTTATGACAGCAATTATGTCAAATAATATTTATTTTAATATTTATAATATCATTTATTTGAATCCTTTATTAATGAAGCAATCACTGCATCATCATTATGTCATAAATAAATTTATCTATTTAATGTGAAAAATTTATAAATAAACCTCCAATATGTGGGAAATATTTTTATACTTATAATGAATAATTATATTCAAAGATATCAGTTATATAACCTTATATTAAAATTCTTTTAGTAAAAGATAAAGTTTTTGTTATATTTCTCTTTACTTTAAATTAATTATTATAACATGTCATTATCACACCCAAGTGGCTCCATGAGGACCCAAAATCCTCCCAATGATGTAAATGGTCAGAAATATCTCATCAAATAGTAATAGGACATGTGTTAGGATATTTTAATATTATTATAATATTATTCCTTACCCTTATTTACCAGATTTAGCCTTTAGCCATTGTAAATAAAAATAATTACAGAAGTCTCTATTTATAAGGTACATGAATAAAATGTACATATTTACAAAATTTTGAAATTATTATTCCAAATAATGAATCATTTTTTCCAAATTCAAAACATTTAATTGGATGAAATTAATTTAAAATTTATTATCGTCGTGAAAACCAGAAAGTGGGTTTTTTAAAAAGTAATAATTATCAAAACTTTGAAAGGTGTTTATGTCCAACTTCAATTTGAAATTACATAAAATGAACAAAATTGGATAAAATGATAAACAATAAATCTAATTACACTTTAAAACCAATTAAAATAAAATTCTAACTATATAAATAAATTAGATGAAAAGGCAGTTTTTGAGTTAAAATGCACCGTTTTCACTATTCATAAAAATATGAATTTTATTCACAAAATACAAAAATTTTAACCAAAGTTATTTTTAATGTCCCACTTCAAAATAAAAAGATTATTTTGTTGAATAGAACATATAAAAGTTACAGAAACTATTTTTGAAAAGGGTTCAACATCAAAAGGTGGTAAAATGGCCTTTTAAAAATATTTGAGTATTTTATGCTTAAAATTGGATTTATTCTCATTTTAAGCCACTAAAATTTATTTGATAAATATTAAAACATTTAGAAAATATGTATAATAATATATTAGTTAGTTCTGTTCATACCCCTCTAATAAAATGTGTAGGAGTTAACTACCATTGAAAATAATAATAATAATAATAATAATAATATATTATTTTTTGGTGTAATTCATTGTTGTGTGTAACGTATGATTTCAGTGAAACATGAAGTTTTATGTCGAGTACTCTATCAAAAAAAGAGTCCCTTTAAAATAAAATAAATATCTTATTCATAAATATTAATATATTTTAAAAGGTATTATTCTATAAATACCTAGGATGCTACATCATTCCCTTCTTTTGGAAATTGCATCCACACAAGTTTAGTTACTAATCAAATAAGTTGGGATATTTATCCCCATAGTATTTTCATATTCCCATGTTACTTCTTCAACCATATAGTTTCTTCAAAAAACCTTTACCTGATGAATTACATTATTCGTCAACACTTTCTCTCTACGGTCAAGAATCTATACTAGATATTCCTAATAAGAAACTATCTCTTCCAATCAAACTACCTCTGAAATAAAAAGATGAGATGGATTTGATATATATTTCATCAACATTGAAACATTGAAAAACATTTTGTACATTGGATACACTTTTAGGTACATCCACCATGTAGGGAACTTATCCTATTTTCTCCAAGATTTCATAAGGTCCAATGAACCTCAGACTCAGTTTTCACATTTTTCCAAAATGCATCAGAATTTTCTATAGAGAAACTTTGAGAAAGAAATGATAACCTACCTCAAAAGAAATATACTTCCTTTGCTTATCCACATAACTTTTCACCCTATTCTATGCAGTCCTCATGTGCTTCTAAATCAACAATAATTTTTCTACAATCTCTTCTACCAACTCTGGTCCAAATAACATCATCTCACCTACTTCATCCCAAAAATATGCAGTTTGACACCGCTTTCCTTATAATTAATAAAATTGTGCCATCTGTATAGTGGATTGAAAACTGTTATTATAAGAAAACTCAGCCAAAAAAATGTTGATCCCAACATACCTGTTAATCCATTGAACAAGAATGTAGAATATCCTCTAAGGTCTGAATTATTCATTTTGACTACCCATCTGATTGAGTATGAAAAGCTATATTGAAATTTAATTTAGATCCCAATGACTTCTAAAGGCCTTTCCAAAAGTAAGAAGTGATCCTGAGATCATGATCATATATAATAGATAGGGTAAATCCATGTAACCCAACTGTATCTTTAATATACAATCGATAAAGTCGATCTAGAGACAGATTGTCTTGAATAGGAAGAAAATGAGAAGATTTATTCAATCGATTAACAATAACAGAGATTGCATTGTTACCCACAAGAAGTTTTTGGTAATCCCACTATGAAATCTATGAATTTTTTCCCATTTCCACTGTAGCATTGGGAAAGGTTGAAGCATCTCTTTTGTTAACTACCACTCTTCTTTAACCTATTGAAAAATCAAACACTTCACAGTAAAGTCAGAAATATCGATTTTCATTCCATCCATCTAGAAATACTCCCGAAGATCTATGTACATATTAGTATTACAAGGATGAAGTGAAACTAGAGAACTATGAGCTTCACATAACAACTCTTTCTTCAACTTTGAATCACAAGGCACACATAATCTAGTGTCAAACCTAAAAACAAAATATTTATCAATTTTAAATTCATGTAACTTACCCTTCTGAACCAATTCTACCTTTTCTGCAACTCACTATCTTCTTTCTTTACATTCTTAATTATATTTGTTAAAGATGATTTCACTGCCACATGAAATATAATAGAGTAATTCCAGGCACCAACAACATCCAATCCAAAATTGGTGAAATTATAAACCAAAGGATCTTATTCCGAACATATCATGGTTAATGTAGCATTACTCTTTCGACTCAAAGTGTGATCCACTTTATTTTCCTTCACTAGATGGTAATAGATCATGCAATCATAATCCTTGGTTAATTCCAACAATCTCATTTGTCTAATGTTGAATTATTTCTAAGTTAATATATACATCAAAATTTTGTGATCAATATATATTTCACACTTTATGCCAAAAAAATGATGCCTCCAAATTTTTAATGCCAAAACATCAGTTTCTAATTCCAAATCACATGTAGCGTAATTTGGATTATGAGGTTTCAACTGATGTGATGCATAAGAAATTACTTAATCATTATACATTAGGAAACAACCAAGTCTTTTCAACGATGCATCATTGTAGATAACAAATTCACTATTCATGGAAGGCAAGGCCAAAACTAGAGCATATACCAATACTTTTTTTCAGTTATTGAAAACAAATATCACTTTGTTTTTTTCCAGATGAACTTAACTCCCTTACATGTTATCTTAGTTAGTGGACTAGATAATCAAGAACTTTTTTCAACAAGCCATCAGTAATAACCCAATAATCCATGAAAACTACAAATCTCTATGATATTGGTGGGTCTTGGCCACTTTTCATCAAATTTTGTTTTTGAAGGGTCAATAGTTATGGCATATTTAGAAAAAATATGCCCACATAAATAAATTTGTGGCAACAAATATTTTCACTTATTTAACTTTTTATATAGTTTCTTTTCTTTTAATGTTTGAAAAAAATACTTAAGTGACTTTCTTGTTCCTCTCGAATTTTAGAATGTAACAAAATATCATCTATAAATGCAACCACCATTTATCAGCTAAGTAAACTGAGCCATCACTGCAACAAACTATTTAGTTCTGATTCTGAATATCTGAGAACATTGATTTGGAAGGTTGATTCCCTATGCATTCCCTCCCAGCACAGCTACCATGTTTACTTTGCAGAAAACGATTCTAAACAAACATACCTTAGATGAAGCAATGTGGAAATCTTCAAATGATACATAATTTCAATTTTACCATGAAGTAAACATATTTTATGGATATTATATTAACAACATTCTAACTCTTAATGTTATCTATACCAACCTCTAATACAAACTAGTAGGCACTTGCCTCAAACATTACTTAATTTAAAGATAAGTCAACAATTTGACATTAAGTCACATAGAGGATCAATTTAGGTTTAGAGATTTCGATAATTATGTCATAAAATATGCAAAAAAACTTGAATATTACAAGTAGACACTTCTTATCACAGTCCATTTTTTCATAAAACAAATAATCTTTAAAAATAAAAATGTTTCATTTCATGTTTTAAACCACATAACTTTTCCTTGATCCCATCATTGACTCTATTATTATTCATGTTCGGTGAAAAAAATTCAAAACATACGATGAATATAAAAATCTCAATAAGGGATACCAAAAGATGGAAATATTTTAGTCTTCAGATAAAATGAAAACCATGAATACTTTATCATAAAGTTATAATTTTCATCTTTAATAAGTTGTAAATATACATCACTAAATATAAGCTCATTTCTTACCCATTTTGTAACCAAAAGATTACTCTAAAGCCTATAGAAATCAATTTATAACATATAAAGGTAAGTTGGGACATAAAAGTACTTAAATGGAATAACTGTATGGTCTACTTCCACACATATCATTAAATAGAATAGCCATATGAAAGACTTCCATACCCAATGCATTTGATGTTATACCATAACCACCCATCTATGGTTTATCAAGGAACCACCCATCATTTGGTTTATCACATAACCACCCATCATTTGGTTAATCATGTAACCACCCATCACATTTCCTAGTATGATTATATAATCATAACACATAAAATATTGCAAATATCAACATTTCACTAATAAAATTTCCTTTGTATTCACAAGAAATCATTTCAAGATACTGAAATCGTAAATCCACTTTTAAAACTATTTTCAATACGGAAACTCTCAAAAATGGAATACATGATTTCTTTTTCATTTAAAACATTAATCCATATACAAGAATCCAAATATCAAATAATTGTTATGGTGGTGGAGAAGTCATTTTTTCCGCATACATTAAAAATATTCCTTTTTGCAATTTAGTAAAATGCTTGTTGGGATAACATTGTGTATGAAGAATTTTTTTTCAAAGGGTGTCAATGGATGTCAATGACGATAAAAATTAAGATATGAATTATCCTACGTGAAATAGAGATTGAAAATTTAGATGATTGATGCATTGATCCTAACATCCAAATATTTTTATTGGGAGTGATACATCGTCTAAAATAATGAAGGATGTTTGGAGTGTTCTTTGGAAGGATGTTTGGACTTTTATTTGGAAGGAGTAAAAGAAAAGGGGAATAAGAGGGTGTGGAAGAGGCTTGGAATTAAAAGGTGGCCATGCATGATTTTTGAGATAGAAAGTGGCATTATTTTCAATTCATACTTAGTGTTCTACTAAGTATTTTTTTGGATTTACATAAAAAATGGGGCCAACACATGAGGTGACTACCCGACCTCATACCAAGACACATGCGGGACCACAAGGGTTGATGAAGCCCATGGGGAAGCCAGGAAGAGCCAACCCAAGAGTTTCATAGTGGACACTGAGTGCACACCACTATGCGGGGTTACATAGAGGCCTGAGGGCATAACATGGGTGCAGAGCGCACCCACAGGGAGAAAAGGTTGCGCCCAAAGCACGCCCACAAAACATGTTACGGGGCAGTATCGTGGTGGGAGAGGGAGTAATCTCACGATGGAGTGGAGAGGCTTGATACTTAGACCACGCAAAACCCACGTTGTAATTTTGATGTGGGACAACATTTTTTAAAATGAAGATGTAATATTAGCCACTCATCTCATTCTGAGTCTCACTCGATCATTCGATCAATCCATGGTAGATGGATCTCATCATAGTCGACCATCATCCCGCATCACATGCTTTTGAACCCAAGATGTATGATGCTTCTATAGCTATGTCATCTTCAATATTTTGTACACAATGCCATTATTTTATCCACTAGAGTTGATGAAGAACCACATCTAGAAAAACCATGTCTTATCATTTTGACATTGTGAAGGTAACAGGAGAAAACCGAGACCGTGCATGCAACTTACTTTGTTCATTCATTTGATATCTCGATGAAAAAGGATCGATCGAGGAAAATAGAGTTGTTGAGTCTACATGGATAATTCGACTACAGATTTAAAATAGAGATTTCATTTGATCTTAATCGCATGCACAAAATTTCCTCACTATAAATGAGGAACCCATGTTGAAAAGGAAACAACTGAGGAATGCACATGTCTTCATCCGCAGTTTGAAGAATTTTAAAACACTGAAGATCTCATCCTTTCAAATATGCGATCTTTAGGTCATATCGAGTGGGATTTTAATGCATAAAAGGGAGAGACAGTCACCTATAAAAAGAGAGGTCCCATGTAGAGAAGAGTCTACTACTCCCACATATCCGAGGTCTCCTGTTTTTAAAAAACCAGAGCATCTCCAGGTGCACCATTTCAAGAAGAGAAACTAATAGTCTCGCGAGCCATCTTCCTTATGAAGTAGAGTTCTTGTTAGTGTTTTATAAGTGATTTTCACTCTCAATCCACTTCGCGAAGAATTGGTACCCATGAACACAAGATATATTTTCCCAAACCCTTGTTGTTCTTTGAGAAGACCGCACTATCATGAGCTGGTGGTTGAGCCTCTCTCTCTCACTGAGCTTTGTGAAGAGAAAAATATATGCACTTCATGCAAAAGGAAGAACCACACATTCTCTACATGAAGAACATAACTGGTGGCCACCATGGTTTCATGAGGTGAAGAAGAACCCTTTGTGGTACGCATGCTTATACCCTACTATTTTCAGGGGTTCGTTCTTTGGTGAAGAAGGTGATTTCAAGAGAAGGACAATGCACATGCATCCACACATGAGTATTCTTTGAAGAAGCCCGAGTTCATGTTTGATTGTGTTGAATAAGAAGTTAGAATGAGATAAGGGGTTCAACCATCTGGGTTTAAATAATAACATATATAAACATAAATAAACACCCTAACTAAGTTAAAGAGAAAGAAGAGAAAGAGAAGAGAGGAGGTTGTGTGTGTGAGCTTAAAGAACTATACCCATTAAGGATTGAATACTAGAAAGTTAAGAGAAAATTTCATGAATTAATTCATGCACATGCACATGTAAATACAATTAGATAAAGAATCAAAATAGTGTTTGTGCACTTTTAAAGAAGAATAAGAAGAGTAGAAGAAAGGGTTAACCTAAATTCCACATGTATGATCAAAAGAATACATGAACAAAAAGTAAGAGTTGATTACAATGGTTCCAAGTAAGATTATCTTCATTTGCTCGAACAATCACATAGGATTGTGTGATTCTGGCCATTAACAGAAGAATGATATTTAGTGCATGTAGTTTTTTCACTGAAGGAAAAGAGTGAACATAGAAGAGCATCAATTCAGGACTCTGATGCAAGTAATGTCTCATGTTGAACAGGTGGAAAAGACTTCCATGATCATCTTTTGAAGAGACCTTTAGGTCTATAAACTAAGTGGGACTTTACCCAGGGTTGTGAGCCAAGGGAATTCAACGAGAGTGACCCAAGGGAAGTAATGAGATATTCTTGAACCTTTAGGCAGTGAGCCTGGGATAGAGTGACTGTGCCTGAATATTTGTAATCTACAGCTAGTGAAGATTATTGGAATTAGGTATGACCAACAACCTTTTGGTGTATGCTCCTTGGACATAGCCCTTAGTGGTGAACCATGTAATAGGTGTTGTGCTGATCTTATTTATGTGAATGTTTTAATTACTACACATATCCATCATACAAGTTCAAACATCTCTCTACCAAGATGGAAATAAGAACCAAAAAAGAAGAGAAAAAGTTGAAACCATGATTCACCCCCCTCTTATGGTGATCTTGGGTCCTTCAATTGGTATCAGAGGAATGTTATGGTATATTAGTTACTCTATAGTAATTTTATCCAGTGGATGATATATGTTTTCTTTCCTATGTCAACAATGAAGTGTAGATTTGTTGAAGATTTAGTTACTAATGAGAAGAAGTCTATATCTATCATGACCATGAAAAACAATAAAAAGAAAGAGAAAAAACATTAGAATAATTTCCTCTTATCTAAATATGAGTTAGTATCTAGTACATCCAATAATGATGAAATATTAGGATTAGAAATTAAAGAGAAGGTGTCTCATGTAACCACAAAAAAACAAGGATTCTAGCACAATTGGTGATGTTGATTATATTCTTACCTCACATGAGCTTGCAAGTGATCAAGATAAATTAAGAACCTCTCTGCATGATATTCTTGAAGAAATAGTTATTTATATTTGTATAATATTTCAACGAATGTAGGTTGAGATCACCCTACTCTAAAGATAACATGGTAATGTGGAAAAGGTCTTAGTAGAAAATTTTCATAATGTTTAAATCTATCCAAACAGATTTAAGTCTTTAAAAATAAATAATGGGTCAATAAGACTCTGGAAGAAAATATCCATGAACATGAAGATGAGATGAAGAAGAACACTGAATTCAAGAGTTTATTCTTGGAAGAAACTTCCATGAAATTCACGGAACATCACTCTTTGTTACAAATCAAATTTAAGATGCATAAAGTTGAAGTTGAAATATTAAATAAGGATTGTGAAGAGAATATGACTATGATTGAAGACCATAAAGTCATCCTCAATAAGAGATGTCTATAATTTGAATCTAAGTTGACCAATATTGAGAGGACACATATTGAGTCTCCATAAAAGAAGAAATTTGTAGCTACTTGAACTCAATGTTCACTAGAGGATTCTACTTTCAAAAAACATCCAAAAAGTTATAAAACGTTCACTGCATAATTCAATGATCCATCACAAGTATATAGGAATGTAATGGTTCCATCTATACTATATTGTACTAATGTTTCTAAAGTTGTCTCTACAAAAAGTGTAGGGTGGAAGAAAAATTATAAAAACGTATCGATGAGGAAAGGTGATGAGATTCCTACCACCACGACTAGGTTGGATAGGAAGAAAAGAAGTTGGAATATGGTTTCCCACATAGAGCACAACAAATAATGAAGAAGGCCCAACAACCTTATCCAAAAGATATGAAGAATTCCAGATTGGTGGGCCAATGTTGGTGCTGAAATAGGTTTGGAAATTATGCATTATATTGTTGGTAAAATCCTAAAAATGAAAAAACACAATGGAATCCCATCTCACGTGGGAGAAATCCAGAAAAGAAGAAGCAATATCCTTAAATATAGAAGCATCTGTACACTGAAAACATATTGGGAATGCTTGAACAAATCTGTGATGTATGCAATGGAAGTGGTCACACAGTTGGTATATTCTCATCACAATATGAATTAAATGATGATAAGAAGAGAAGAACACAAAATCTGGCTAAGAAAGAATAAGAATCCATGGGAGGAAATGAGAAGAATTATGAAAAAACAAACTCTCCGGAAAAAATTTCAAGAAGGAAATGTGAGAAGTCCTTGGATTCCAAATCCATGAAGGTGAAGGGTAGTGCATCAAAAATAACTTATAATAAGGATGAAACTTAGAGAAGGCCATGTGGAAGATCCAATCATGATGACTTAATTAATAATGACACAGTAGTAATCTAGCTGGAGTATTTGGAATGAATGAGGAAAATGGAAGAAGTAGTTAGAACCAAACAACCAATGTCGGAATTGAATACCAGTAGTGAAAGTGTGAATAATTGAGCATTTTGGTTTGGAAAATCATCTCAACCTTTCTGTTCACATTGATGGAATAGGGATGATCCACCTTATTATCTTAACTCTTTGTGTATTGTACTAATTTTATATAGAATTTAAGGTGAAGAAAGCACTCAGGGGGAGAACCTGAGAAGTGTTCTCTTGAGGGGGATACAGATAAAGAAGATGCCGGAGTTATTATTTCAATTAGTATCAACTTCAATTGGTATACATTTCAATTACTCTAAATATTTTCTTAAAATCATGTCATTGAAAAAGTTATGACATTTATCAATCTCTCATACTTGGTTACTCAAAATAAATAAATATTTTACAAAGAGGGAGTAACAAAATAAATCAGCGACATTAGAAAATTGGAAGTTCCTCAATATCACTTATCCTTCTTGTTGCACTTGAATGCTTTGTTCCATTGGTTAAAGTGATTACATGAGTGTCAGGTTGATTGTTATTAAAAATATTTCATCCCTTTAACTTTTAATGAAAGTTTAAAGGCCCTTTAAGACAAGTACATGAGTTCTCATCTCATGAGGTATCATGATCGGTGGATAATGGACAAATGTTCTATCTAGATCAAATCCTATAGTTTTCTACACCGATCATTGCTCAAGAAAAAATTGATTGAAATGATTGATGGCACATTTCTTAAGTATGTCATGATACCCTATCTACCATAAACGTTGTATTTCTTGTCAATAGGGGTGATATAAAGTGAAATTAAAGTTGAAAATTGAATGGGAGAGAGAAGATAAAAGATTATCATTCTGATATAGAAACACTCATTTAAGAGAACTGTGAAGTATTTAAAATAAACAAAATGGGGGAGATTGTTGGGAACCCTTTGTGTATGATGATTAAATTTATTGTCAGTGGGTTTCAATGGTTATCCATGATGATCAACATGAGGAAACAAATTCTCCTAAGTGAAATAGAGATCGGAAATTCAGATGATTGGTGCACCGATCCTAAGGTCCAAATATATGTATCAGGAGTGATAAATTGTCTACAACAATGAAAGATGGTTGGAGTTTTCTTTCAAAGGATTTATGGATTGTTCTTTGGAAGGTGTAAAAGAAAATGAAAAGAAGAGGGTGTGGAAGACACTTGGAACTATAAAGTGGCCATACATGAGTTTTGAGATAGAGAGTAGCCATGAATTTCAAAAAATACTTAGTTTTATACTACTTAATTTAATTTTATTTACTAATAAAATTTGGCCAACCTATGAGCTAACTACCCAGCCTCAACCTGAGGCACATGCGAGACCACATGGGTCGACTGCGCCCATGGGGAAGCCAGGTAGAGCCATCCCGAGAGAAGCATAGTGTAAAAAGAGTGCACGCCACCATGCAGGGCAACACAAAGGCATGAGAGCATAGAATGATAGAAAAGTTGGACCACATGGTGTATAGGGTGGGCACAAAGCGTGACTCATAACACGATAGGCACGATACTATGGAGGGAGAGGGTGTAATATGGCGATGGTGTGGAGATACTTCATAATTAAACCATGCTAAACCCACGTTGATGTTTCAATGTAGGAAAAAAATTTAAAAATTCATATGTAATATCAACCACTCATCTCATATTGAGTCTCACTCGATTGTTTGATCAATCAGTGGTAGATGAATCTAATCATGGCCTACCATCATCTGCTCTGCAGGCATTTGAACCCAAGCTGTTTGACTCTCTCGTTGCTGCGTCGCCTTCATCCTCAAGCACCCGAAACTGCTGTTGTGTCCACCAATGTTGATGAAGAACCATGTCTCGACCAACCAAGAAATATCCTTTTGACATGTTTAATATCGTAGGAGCATATCAGGACCATGCATGCAATGTATATTGTTCATGCTTGAGATATCTCGATAAAGAAGGATCGATCGAGGCAAACAGTGTTGTTGAGGCCACATGGATAATTCAAGTGCGGATTTAAAATAGAGATTTATTTCGATCTCAATCACATGAATGATACTTCATCACTATAAATGAGGAACCCATGTTGAAAAAGAAACAATAGAGATATGCAGATATCCTCAACTGTGATTTGAATAATTTTAAAACACTACAGATCTCTACCATTCAATGATGCGATCTTTTGGGAATATCTTATTGAAATTGAATGCAAAAAAGGGTGAGAACCGCTCATATACATGGAGAGGTACCATACCTAGAAGAGGGTGCTGCTATCACATATTCGAGAGATACACTTTTTAAAAAACAAAGCATCTCTCTATATAACATTTCATGAAGAAAAACCATGAGTCCCACGAGAAATCTTCTCTGCATAGTAGAGTTCCCTTGAGTGGTTGATAAGTGCTTCTCAATCTCAATACAATTCGTGAATAATTGATACCCATGAATAAATGATAGGTTTTCCAAAACCATCATTGTGCTTTGTGAAGGCCGCTCCATTGTGATCTAGTGATTGAGCATCTATCTCTCATTGTGTTTTTTGAAGAGGAAAATTTGTGCACCTCATGTACAAAGAAGAACCACACATTCTATGAGTGAAGAGCTTAACCCATGGAAAACCTATTTAATGAGGTGAATAAGACGCATCTATGGTATTCATGCTTATACCCTGTTGTTTGAAGGGGTTCTTTCATTGGGGAAGAAGGTGATTTCAAGATAATTCCATCACACATGCATGCACACATGGGTATTGTTTGAAGATTCCTGAGGTCGTGTTTGATTTGTTGAAGAAGGAGTTCACATGAAATAAGGGGTTCACCCATTTTGGTTTGAAGAAGAAAACATATAAAGATAAAGAAATAACCTAACTAAGTGAAATAAAAATAAGAGAAAGGGAAGATATGAGGTCGTGTGTGTGTGCTTAAAGAACTATACCCATTATGGTTTTCACACAAGAAAGTGATGAGGAAAGTGCATGAATTCATTCATGAACACGCACATGTAAATAAAATTAAATAAATTATCAAAACAGTGTGTACACGTATGTAATAAATAAGAAGAAGAGTAGAAGGGTCAAACTAAATGCCAAATGGATGATCACATGCATACATGAACAGAAGAATAGAATTGATTCTGAAGATGCCAAGTAAACAGATCGTTATTTCTGGAACAATCACATAGGAGACATTGATTATGGACAAGAATCAAAGAAGAATATTTAGTGCACATAGTTATTGCACTAAAGGAGATGAGTGAATATTGAAGAGAATCAATTCAGGACTCTGATGCAAGAAATGTCTAATGCTGAATAGAAGACAAATCCTCCCATACTTATCTATTGATGAAACCTTTACATCTATAAAATGAGTGGGAATTCACCCAAGGTGGTGAGCCTAGGGGATTCAATGGTAGTGACCTGAGGGAAGCAGTGAGCTGTCCCTGAACCTATTGGCAGTGAGCCTGGGATAGAGTGACTATGCCCAAATCTTTGTAATCCATAACTAGCAAAGATTAGTATAATTAGTTATGACTAAAAACCTGTCGGCGAATGCTCCATGGAAGTATCCCTTAGTGGTGAAACATGTAAAATGTATTGTTCTGAACTTATTCATTTAATTTTTTTAATTACTACACATATCCATCATACAGGTTTAAACAAGTTCCTACCAATATGGAAACACGGTCTAATGAAGAAGAGAAAAATCTGACACCCTGATTCACCCTCCCTCTTAGAAAGTTCTAGGGTCCTTCAACAATTCATAGAAAAAAATATTCTCTATGAATGAAATTAAAAGTCAAAGGGTTTTATTATACACCATATAAAAGAAGGAGGTGTATGTTTTCAAAATATGCATCAATGAATGGAGATTGACATAAAGTCACTGACCTTGAGTCTGACTCATCACGTACAATCATTATATTTTTGAATAATAAAATTAGGTTAATTTGTACATTAATGAGATTTTTTATGTTTTTTATTCATTTCATATCACTTATTACAATATTATAAGAATTACATAATTATTTATGTTAATATCAATTATTTTGACGATATTCGGTACTTGAGTCGAAAATGAACTTCTTTTGATATAAATTGTCCAAGTAGTCAAAATGAAATCATATCTAGAATGATATTAAATATTTATATATCATATATATCTAATATATATGTATTTATAATAGCCCATATCATTTGGATATAAGAAATATAATGCACCGTTCATGGAGATGGTAGGCCATACGTGTGCATGAACGCTACTATCCTTTCTTTGTCACATTAAAAGAATAATAATCAAATGATAAAAATGCATATAATAATACAAGTATTGTATTTTTTCATATATGTATCATAGGTTTAATAAAACAATTATTTATACATTCCATGTATAGCACAAAGGAGTCATATCACTTTGAGGGGGCAGTAGTCCACATTTACTCAAATGAAATTATCATATTTACACATCATGGAAAGCATTAAAGTATATTATAAATAAAAATTAAATCATAGAGATATTATAAATGTAACATATATCATATATAGATATGGTTCGATCAAAATGTCCACCATGAGAGGGGGTAGGATAAAATTGAACAATCATTGTTCCGTGAGAAAGTAGTCTATCGTACACAGAAACAATACGTTCCTGTCTATTAGATGGAGGTGTGTGTAGGTGTTGTTAGAATAAATATCATAACAACTTCCTAGTATATTTAGGATATTGATTTTGTTATGTTATAATAGAATAATAAGAGACCTGAGAGTGGAGGAGGAAAAGAAAAATAAAAGTACTTGAGAGAAAACGTTACCTCTAAATAGGGTAACTTCTTTTGATTTGAGGAAAAAAGCCTTCTTGAATTTCCTTCTACCCAAGGTAAGGATTCTAGGAGTAAAGGAAGGATGTTGGGAGCTTATTTTAATATAATATGGATGAGCCAAGGGTCTTGAGAGGTGTGAGTAAGTGATTATATGTGGCGGCCTTTTATAAGGGGGTGGAGGGGCACTTTAGGAAAGTATTGAAATATTATTTTATTATAAAATCAATTTGGATTAAAAAAATCACAAAACAAATTTCATTTGAAGATAATATTATGTGGGTTTGAATAACCAACATCCATTAATTTTTAGACATGTTTTGAATATTTATCAATCCTTATATTTTTGGTTCAACCCTTATTTTACCCTTTATAATCTTATAGTGATGTCATGTCTTTTACACATTGTAGGTTAATGTAATTATCATATCACGTAAAAAGACCCAAAAAGTCATTTTTGATATATTTGGACTTATATTAACCAGTTGGACGAATATCATATTTTTAGGTATTTAATATCATTTAATAAACTATTTTATATTTTATCTTATGAATTATGTCAATTTTGGACACTATTCATATATAACTTTTTTACAAATTTATAACAACTAGATTCCACCGAAAAAACATTGAATCAATAATAACATGTAATATTAACTTATATAATTCATTTATGAAATTAATAATGTCAAATAATATATATTTTAATATTTATAATATCATTTATTTGAATCCTTTATTAGTGAAGCAATCACTACATCTTCATTATGTAATAAATAAAATTATTTATTAAATGTATAAAAAATATAAATAAAATATCATGATGTAGGAAATATTTCTATATTTCTAATGAATATTTATAGTAAAAGAGATCAATTATATAACCCAATATTTAACTTATTTTAGTAAAAGATACAAGTTATATGTTATATTTCTCTTTACTTTAAATTAATTATTATAACACGTCATTATGACCTCCATGTTTCTCCATGGGGTCCCAAAATTGACCCTATGATGAAAATGGTTGGAATTATCAAATAAAATTGGATTAGAACATGTGTTAGGGTAGTTTAATATTATTATAATATTATTCTTTACCTATATTTACCATATTTTTTCCTTTAACCAGGGTAAATAAAAATAATTACTCAAGTAACTATTCATAATGTCAAAAAATAAAAGGAACCTATTTACAAAATTTCGACCTTATGACTCCAAATATGGAATATAATTTTCGAAATTAAAAAAAATATATTGTTAGAAATTAATTTAAAATTAATTCTAGTTATCAAAACCAGAAAACATGTTTTTAAGAAGTAATAACTATCAAATGATTGACATGTTTTTATGTCCAATTTCAATGGAAATTTTCTTCAAATTACAAACATTGGATCAAATTATAAAAACATAATCCAATTAAACTTTAAAACCAAATAAGATAACAATATAACTGTATAAATAAATTATATGAAAAGAAAGTTTTAAATTTAAATGCAGTATTCTTCACTATTCATAAAAATCTGAATTTTATCAGAAAAATACCAAAATTTCACTCAAAGTGAAAATTAAAGTCTTGATTCTAAAGAAAAAGATTATTTTCTCAAATAGAATATATAAAAGTGACAAAAAAATATTTAAAATGAGTTCTCCATAAAAAGGCAGCAAAAATGGAATTTTTAAAAGATTAGAGTATTTTATATTTAAAATTTTATTCATTCTCATTTTAAGCCTCTAAAATTTATTGGATAAATGTAAAAACATTTTAAAAACATGTATAATCATATTTTAGTTAGTTCTGTTCATTCCCCACTAGTACAAAGTCTTAGAGTTAACAACCACTACAAGAAAACAATGTTTTAGCATCGGTTTTTTCGCGACAGTTTAAAAAACCACCGCGAAGGAACTGCTAATAATTTTTTTTTATTTTTTTTTATTTTTTAAAATATCTTCTAAAAAGTTTCAATATTTTAGCAGTAGTTTTTAATAAATCCATAGAGAAATAGCGGCAGTGTTTTCAAAACCGCCGCAAAATTTAAGAAAATTTTAAAAATTTATTTATTTATTTTCTATTATTTATTATTAATTATTTATAATCAAATATAGTTTATTATTTATAATTTTAAATATTTATAATGTGTCACTTAATTAATATTTATAATTATTTGTTAATAATATTTTTAAACATAAAACAAATCATTAATAAGTAGAAGACCAAATTTCCGCATCAAATGACCATAACTTCTAATCCGAGAGTCCATTTCAGCTTCACAACTAGTCGAATGAAATTTTATCGAATGAGTAAAAACCAAGTGAGATTTAAATCACGTGATAATCAAAGGGAAAAAATATATTAAAAATTAAAATGTCGAAAATCAAACTCGAACTTCATATGACCATAACTTTTAATGCAAGTGTATGTTTGGGCTCTACCACATATCAAATCGAAGCTTACAATGAGATATACATCACTCAGGTTTGATACCAACTGTACGAGTGTTTTACCCCTTTGTATTTCTCCATAAAGGCCCAGAAAGCTTCTAAAACAGAGGTACTAGTTGTACACACTGATTCTTTAAAATTCAAATAGTTATAACTTTCGATACAGGTGTCTGTTTGGCCTGTACCACATATCATATCAGAGCTCATTTCATGATATTCGATTTGACTAGTTGTGGCATTGAAAAAGGAGTCTCAAATCATATTTTATAGCAATTTCAGTGTTTTTAGGGTTTTCAGATGTTCTTAACGTTTTATGATTTATTTATGAATTATTAATATATATATATATATATATTATTTATTTATTTATTAGTTATTAATTATTAATTAATTAATATTTATTTATCTATTATTTATTATTTATTATTTATTTATTTATTTAATATTTAGTTATTATGTACACATTAATTATCAATTTATTTTTAATTTATTAATTAATTAATTATTTATTATTTATTATTATTTTACTATTCATTTATTATTTATTCATTTATTCCTTATTCCTTATTTATTAATAAATTATTAATTAATTAATTATTCTTTATTTATTAATTATTTATTAAATATTAAATGTTGAATTTTAAATATTTGATATTAATTATTAATTATTAATTATTAATTATCAATTATTAGTTATTAGTTATTATTAATTACTAATTATTATTTATTTATTTATTTATCTATTTATTTATTATTCATTGTTTATTATTTATTATTTATTATTTATTCTTTATTTTTTATTCTTTAATCTTTAATATTTCTTTTTTTATTAATTTATTTTAATTTTCAAAATATTAATTTATTATTAGTTATTTATTTATTATTTATTTATTATTTATTAATTAAATAATAATTAAATAATAATTATTCATTAAATATTAAATATTGAATATTGAATATTAAATATTAAATATTAAATATTAAATATTAAATGAGAATAATTAATTTTATAATTATCAATTATTAAATATTAGTTATTATTAATTGTTAATTATTAATTAATTAGTATTTATTTAATTATTGTTCTATCTTTTTATTTATTTATTCATTTAGTTATATAGTTATTTATTTATTATTTATTTATTATTTACTATTTATTATTTACTGTTTATTATTTATTATTTATCTTTAATTTACTAAATATTACTTTTTTATTGGGTTTTTATTAATTTATTATTTATTTATTTATTTATTCAATATTCATTATTTACTAATTATTAATTAGTTATTAATTATAAATTTAGTAATTAGAGTTTAAATAGTAATTCTTAATTCTTAATTCTTAATGATCAATTATTAATTATTAGTTATTATTAATTATTAATTATTAATTAATAATTATTTAATATCTAATATTTATAATTTATAATTTATAATTTATAATTTATAATTTAAAAATTATTTATTTGTTATTTATTTATCTGTTATTAATTAATTTATTATTAATTTGTTTTTTATTTATCATATATGAAATTATTGTTTAATTAATTTCTTGTGTATACATTACTTATATATTATATGTTATATATTATATATTATATATTATATATTATATTTTAGATATTATATATTACATATTACATATTATATATTATATATTATATATATATTATATATTATATATTATATATTATATATTATATATTATATATTATGTATTATGTATTATATATTATATATTATATATTATGTATTATATATTATATATTATATATTATACATTATATATTTTATATTTTATATTATGTATTATATATTATATATTATATATTATGTCTTATATATTATATATTATATATTATATATTATATATTATATATTATATATTATATATTATTAGTTATTAATTTTTAATTATTTATTATTGATTATTGATTAATCATTGTTGATTAAAAATTATTGATTAATAATTATTTAGTGTGTATCTATTTGTTTTGTATTACTTCTTTTTCCAATTAATATATATGTTTATAAGTATATTAAATTCGGTTTATTGACCACATGAAGTGCCCGCTAGAGTGGTAAAGTCTTTGGTGAACAAGCAAGAGGTAAGAGATTTAAATCTCACCAAACACATAATTTCTATATAATGCATGAGAATGTGCATAGACATGGACTTATGCATGGAGATGGGCATGAGCGTGGTAATAATAAATAAATAAATATATAAATAGATTATGAAAGTATAATAATAATAATATAAGAATAATAATAATAATAAATAAATTTCAAAAATATAAAAAAATTACTAATATAAAAAAAATAAAAAAAAATAAGAGAAGTAAAAATAAAAAAAAATAAAAAAATAAAAATAAATGATTTAGCGATGGTTTTCTAAAACTCCAGTAGAATGATTTATTAGTTGTTTTAACCACCACTAAATACAAATTTTGGTGTTTTGTAGGATTAAAAATAATAGTAATAATATTATATTAATATTCAATATAATTCACTATTGTGTGCAACATAAGATTTTGGATAAACCCGCAGTTGTGTGTCATGTACGCTGTCGGACAAAGTATCCCTTTAATGAAAAATTAATATCTTATTCAAAAATATTAATGGATATAAAAAATTATTATTCTATAAATACTTAGGATGCTACATTTAGAATAGAGATATAAAATTTCATGTATAATCCTTTTATATCTATATAAATAAATATGTGAATTAATATCACGATGAAAAGATCTGATAATTAAATCTTTAAACGATCAACATGTCCCATAGCACTTGGAGCATTTAAATCTGAATCTCTGTGAATTAATACATTTTACAAAACATTAATTAACATTAGTATATATAAATATAAATATGAAATGTCATATTGGTATTATATATACCTAATAAAAGAATAAAGGAGTATATTATTAAGAAATTCCTCAATCAAAGAAGATTGAGATAGAGTCCCTTACCTCGAGCCCGATTTGTCAAGTTTTTTATTTATCTTCCAGAATAATAAACTTAAGAAAATTTATAATATACTGATAACCTTTTTAATGTTTAATATTCCTTTTAAATCACTTATTACAATGTTATAAAAATCACACAATTATCTAAGTTCATATCAGACATTGTGTCGCTATTCGGTTCTTAAGTCAAAATTGAACTTGGTATGATGTCAATAGTCGATGTGGTCATAATTCCATCATCTCCAAAATATACAACCTGATAAAAATATCTTATATATTCATTATAGAAGTATTTATAATAATATTTGAATACAAACTAAAAACACTGTTCATGGAGATGGTAGGCAGTACATATGCATGAACACTTTTTTTCCTCTTGTGTTGAATGAACAGACATTATATGTAATGTTTGTAAATATGTATACACATATAATATCATTAATATTTCATTTATATAAAATATTTTTACTAAAAAAATCCATAGTACATTCCCTGTGATACGTGAATGAATCACATCATTTTGAGGAGGACGTAGTCCACACGTCCCCAAACGATTTTATCGTATAAACACAATACCGAAGGCATGAAGGTACGTTCAATATAACATTTCAAGAATATTAAATACATTATAATATACATATTAAAATATTATTTTACTAGAAAATTTGTATTAATAAAATCCATCAAGGTGGTAAAGGAAAAAAGAACAAAAACATTATTCAACAAGGCAATTAAACGACATAACATAAAAAAGAATTTCGTTTCATTAAGTATAAGGAGGTGAGAAAATAAATGGATATGAGATATTCCACTAGAAACATAATACTACAGTATTTAAATGATTTTGTAGTTATCATTCATTAATGGATGAAGGAGGTGAGGATGAATTGTAAAAAAATGAAATTAAGAGAGGTAATTTGAGAAAATCACCTCTTGAATATAACCTACTTGAAATACTTATGAGAGCCTTGGATTTGGTCTTGTGGTGAGAACATCAGCACTAGGATGTGGGTAGATATAGGATGATAGGTTTTGGAAGTTATTAAAGGATCTAAAAGGTTTTGTGGGTTGAAATGGGGAGGCGAGGTTCGTTATTTATGGTCGAGGAGAGGTGGGTTCAAGTGATTAATTTATTGATTATTTTAAATTAAAATATAACCATATAGAGGTGGCATTAAATTACACTAAATTTTCTAGTAATTAATTTTTTATATTCTGGTTAGGGTCAAGACACGCCTCAACCGACCTTTAAGTGTGGTAGTTTTTAGGTATGTTATACTTTTAACTTTTCATTTTAACCATTGTCAAAATTTTACTTTTACTATGGTAAATAATTTTTTTACCATGGTAAATTTTTATATCTAAAAAAATAAAATTAATTTTACAAAATAATTTGGACCTTATGATTCAAATATTGAATCCATTTTACCAAATTCAATTCACATAATTAGGAAAATTATATTTAAACGTAATTACACCGACAAAACTAAGAAGTTGGTTTTTAAAGTGAAACATTCAAAAGTTTGAAATGTTTTTATATATAATTTATATTTGAAATTATTTCTAATGACCAAAATTATATTAAGTGATAAAAAAATAATCTTAATATACTTCAAAACCTTTTATAAGGATCTTCTAACATTATACATAAATTAGGAGAAAAGGAAGATTTGAATTAAAATGCAATATTTCTCACTATTCAATAAGATACTAATTTAATCAGAAAAATAAGAAAAATTCCGCAAAAGTAAATTTTGATGTACCAATTCCAAGGAATCATTTTATGTTTTCAAAAATATCTTATAAAAGGGTAAAAATCAATATTTAAAATGGGTTCTCCATCAAATGGTGGTGAAACTATTTTATTGAAAAACAAATTTTTTAACTATAAGTCTTGATTTATCGTATAAATAGTTCAACATAATGCCTCTTTTAAATTATATCAAATTAATAAATATTAATAGATATAAAAATTTATTATTATATAAGTACCTAGGATGTTACTTCCTTCTCCACTTTTGGAAATTGTGCCCTCACAATTTGTACTCAATTATTAAATAAGTGGGGGGTATTTATACCTCATAGAATTTTTAGATTCCCATGTTACCTCTTCAATCATATGGGTTTTCCATAAAACCTTTACATGATGAATCAATTTATTCCACAACACTTTTACTCTATTTTGAAGAATCTGGAGTTTCTATTCTTCATAAGAGATATTCTCTTCCAATTGAACAACTTTTGTAATCAAAACATGAGATAGATACGGAATATAATTTCTTAACATTGAACCATGAAAAACATTATGTTTCTGGGATAGACTTAGAGTTAAATCCGCTTGGTAAGAAACTGATTCAAATTTCTCTAGGACTTCATAAGGTCTAATAAACCATGGGCTCGGCTTCCCTTTGTTACCAAAATACATCACATTTTTCCATTGTGAATCTTTGAGAAAAACATAAGCACCTACCTTGAAAGAAAGATCCTCCCTTTGATTATCTATGTAACATTTCCGCATACTATGTTATTTCTTCATTTGTCTCTAAATGACCTAAAATTTTTGTACCATTTCCTCTACCAATTCTAGTCCCATAAACATCCTTTCACATTATTCATCCCAAAAAAATAGAGTTTGACACTAATTTCCATATAATGCCTTAAATGGTGACATATGCATACTGGAATAAGAATTTTTATTATAAGAAAACTCAACCCAATAAAGATGTTGATCCCAAATTCATTAGTAATCCACTAAAATATCATTTATAATATCATCCAATGTATTAATTGATCATTTCGGCTGCCTATTTGATTGAGCAAGAAAAGTTTTACTAAAATTTAATTCAATTCCCAATGACTTATGAAGTACTTTCCAGAAGTTAAAAGTGAAAATGTGATCATGATTAGATAGAATAGAGAGGGGAACCCCCCTGTAAATTGATTTCATCTTTTATATACAACTAAGAAACTTTATGTAGAGATATATTATCTCAAATTGGAATAAATTTAGAAGATTCATTCAATCTATTAAAAATAACCCAAATCACAATGTCACATAGAGAATTATTTAGTAATCCTAGTAAGAAATACATGTATATATTTTACCTTTTCCCTTAAGAACTGGAAAAGGATGAATCATCCCATTTGGTAACTACTTCTCTTCTTTAACCAATTGATAAGTCAAACATATTAAGGTAAAATTAGTAATATTTCCATTTATTACACCAAACCAGTAATACTCCTGAAGATTTCTATGTATTTTAGTGACACCTAGGTGAACTAAAAATGGAGAACAATGAGCTTCACATAAAAAATAATTTTTCAACTATAAATCACATGGAACACAAAAACTCTTCCAAAATATCAATACCTTATCTTTATCAATGTTAAATTCAGGAAACATACACTTCTGAAACAATTATACCATTTTCTCCAACTCACTGTCGTTCTTCTGCACTTTCTAAATTTTAATTAATAGAGATGATTATACTGACAGCTAAAAAAATAGATGATCTTCGTTCACCAACAATTTCCAATCCAAAATTCATGAAATCATTAACCAAAGGATCGCATACCAAATGTATCATGGTTAATGTAGCATTACATTTTTAACCCAAAGCATGGGCCAATTTATTTTCTTTTCATGGAGGGTAATTAATCGTGATATCATAATACTTTATTAACTCTATACATCTCCTGTTTATCATGTTCAATTATTTCTATGTGAATATATAATTCAGCCTTTTGTGATCAGTACAAATTTAACACTTTACACCATACAAATGATTCCTCTAAATTTTTATTACAAAAAACAACAGTAGCTAATTTAAAATCATGTGTAGGGTAATTTAACTCATGATGTTTCAAATAACATGAAGCATAATCAATTACCTAATCATATTTCATTAGGACACACTCAAGTCCTTTCAACGAAGCATCAAAATAAAAAAAATTCACTAACCCGAGAAAGTAGGGAAAAAACTAGATCATTTACCAATATTATTTTCAGTTCCTAAAAAAATCAACACATTCCATTATCTAGATGAACATACCTCTCTTATGTGTTAACTTAGTTAGTGGGCTAGTTAAATGAGAAATGTTTTTAAAAAAACTTCAGTAATAACACACTAATTCCGGAAAACTATTAATCTATGTGATATTGGTAGGTCTTGTACACTCTTCAACAACTTTTATTTTAGAAGGGTATCTTTAGAAACATTATAACCATGGATTGAAATTTATTGGAAACAAATTCACTGTTACTAAACTTTACATATAGTTTCTCATCCTTTATGGTTTGAAAAACAATCCTTAATTGAATTTCATGTTCTTTATAGATTTTAGAATATACCAAAATATTATCTATAAACACAACCAAAAACTGATAAAAAAACCGATGAAAGACCCCATTTATGAGATTCATCAATACAAAAGGTGCATTATATGGCCCAAAGGGAGTGACTAAAACTAATAATTCCCATATCTTGTTTTGAATACTATCTTTGGAATGTCATTCTACATCACCTTCAGTTGAAAGCACCCATACCTCAAATCAGCATTTGAAAAATACTGAACTCCCTGGAGTTTTCACCACTTCATTTGATGGTTCCACATCAACTGTAGTAGTAAAAACTTATTTTCCATGCCCTTATGCTTTCGATCATGATAGTTTTCATCCCTAACACATTTCAACTAAAACATCTTACTGTTGACTTTTCATTTCTTGTCTGGTCATCTCATTTATTGTCTATAGAAAAATGACTAGTCTTACCACATCAAAAGCACTTCCCAAATTTTGATAAACATTCTACATGATTATTTTCACCATACGTACCACAAGATAGAAATTTATCTTTCTTACCTCCAATATTATTTTTTGAATTCTTTCCCATTTCTTACTAACTAGATCGATTCTTTTGCTTCCTCTCATGAAACACATGATCATAAAACAACTACATTTCTATTCTCTCAACACTTTAGATAGGTTTATTGTAACACCTCGAGCTTCCACGATACGCCTCTCTTTCAAAAATGCAATAGCTTGCATTGTACGCAAGTTCGAGTTCTAAAACACCGCGACTAATCAAAGTAGTCGTTATGAATAGTAATACCTAATTTTTGAAATTTTATAAATTTTATTTTTCCAAATGGACTTCATTTTTGGATTCGTAATATAGAAATTATCCTATGTTGAATTTTTGGTATTTTTCTGAGAACTTCCAAATTTTTATGAATAGTGAAAAATACTTAAAAACAACTTTTTTAATCAAAATAATTTATAGTGATAACTTATACTATTGAGTGGTTTTAAAGTATAATTAGAATATATTTTTACTATTTTATCCAATGGTGGTCATTAGAATTAATTTAACATTGAAATTGGACACAAACAATTGCCAATCTTTTGATATAAATTGTTTCTTAAAAACACGCTATTTGTTGTAACCTCGGGAATTAATTATAAAATTAATTAATGAAACTTATATGTTTGGAATTTTGTAAAATAGACATCATTTTTGAATTCGGAATATCAATTATAGCTTAGGGTGAAATTTTGGCCTTATTCTGAAAAACTTCAATTTTTGATGAATAGTGAAACCACTAAGTGGTTGTTAAAAAACTGATTTTTCGTTAAAATAAAACATTACCACTTCTATGTTTTGAATTTCAAAAATCTGACACACATGGTTGTCATTAAGAAGTAAAATGTGGTTCAATGAGATTAAAATACTTTTTTGGTGAATAGTAACTTTTAAGTTCTTAATCGCGATTAGAGGTAGTTAGTGTAGTTTAAGGTAAAAATAATGTTTTAATAATATGAGATGAGCTTGACACATGTCCTACCCTCATTTTATGTTCCATTACCGACCAATACAATCAATGGGTCAACTTGGGGACCCCATGGAGCCACTTTAGTTGGAAAATGACATAAATACCTTTTATTTAATGTTAAAGTAAAAAATGACACAAACATGAAATGTTTTACTAAAACAATTTTTACATGGGTTTATACAAGTCATATTTTTTACTATAAATATTCATTGTATAGATAAAAATATTTCCTACCTCATAGTATTTTTTTTATAATTTTTAGACATTAAATAAATTAAATTATTGATGACATCATGATGATGCAGCGGTGGCCTCATTATTTAACGATTTAAATAAAATAAAAAGATAATGTAAAATCCAAGGTTTACACTTGTCAAACACCTATTGGATGAGTATATTTCGAATTATTATCACCATATCCTAGAATTATATATGTGTGGGACCTCTAAAATCCGAAACTCATTTTATAATAAAGTGAATTTTCTTTACTTTCCAAGAGTGCCCCTCCTCTCCACTTATAAAAGACCCCCACCTCTACCACCTTACTCACACTTTCAAAGCCTTTTGTCTCGGCCAACCTCTTCCCAAATACTCTCCCAACTTCCCTCCCTTACTCCTAGAAGCCTCACATTGGGCAGAACTCTTCCCAAGGAAGCCTTTGGCTCAAATCAAAAAGAGTTACCTGATTTTAAGGTAATGTCTTCTCTAATGTTGTTTTGTTTTATTTTTCTTCTCCAACCCCCTAAAAACTTTTTATTCGTTTCTTTTGTAACAAAACCAGTATCCTCAATATACTAGGATGTTTTTATAAGGAGTAATCGAGCTACACTTACACACACCTACATCTAATGGTTAAAGAACATACTGTTTCTGTGGATGGCGAATTTTTGCCTCACGAAACGATGATTGTTCAACACTCATATAACACCTCTAATGGTGGCCATTATGATGACACTATTTTTATATATGATATATATTATTTTTTTGTATTCCTTATGATTTTTTATTTTTCATTTATGGAATACCTTTATGGTTTCTATTATGGGTAAACACGATATTTTCATTTTAGGAAGTGCGGACTACCGCCCCCTCAAAGTGATTTGAATCATTAATACCATATGTGGGATGTATAAAGGATTGAGTAAATGGTATTATATGCTATATTATTCTGGAATTATATTATAAATTTATATCATTATTATTTCATTCCATTAAATACGAAATAGAAATGAAAGTAGCGTTAATGCGTACGTACGGCTTACCGTCTCCATGAACGGTGCATTTCATTTCTTACCTCTAAATGTTACGTAATATTATGAATGAATGTATATAATGGATATATATGATATATATGATATCTACATCATGAATATAATTCTGGATATAATGGATATTTCACCACATGAACAACTTGTAATTATAAGAAGTTTATTGTTGACTCAAGTCCCAAAGATCGACAAAACGACCGTTGTTAACTTAAATAATTACATAATGTTCATAACATTGTAATAAGTGATATAAAAAGGATAATGAAATTGAAAATGGTTCTTAATAAGGTAGATATTAACTCTAGTTTATTTTTCAGGAGGTTAAAGAACGGTTGAGTCAAGTCGGACACAAGGTAAGGGAACTTCTTAACCCAATTTCCATTCTTTGGGTTAATATCCTACTTTCAAATTATGTCATGATATTATTATGTCCTATCTTGTATTTGTACATTATTTATGTGTACTTATATTGAATACACATAATTGATCTATTTTATTTTAAAAATGATCTTTTAAGGACGTTGTCTCAATCTCCTTTCATTGATGCATATTTGGTTTTATACACAACTTTCTTTTATACGGTGTATAAACCCCTTTTACTTTTACGTTTATTCAAAAGGAATCTTTTTATACGAAGCGTTTTACTAAACGACAAAAAGGGAATGTTTTTCTTTCTGTACATATGCGGTGACAATGACTTCTCCGCCGCCATGACCATTATTTGAGTTTCGACTTCCTCTACAAGCCATCACTTTTTTTAAAGAAAAATAAATACAATGTTTTAACTTTCTTTTATTTTGGTATTGAAAATGGTTTTGAAAGCGTTTTTATTATATCAATGTGTTGTATTGATATACTGTGATTGAAATGTGGAAATGTTATGCTTCAATTATGCATGTTTTATGTGATACGATTATGTTATGGTTTATGATATGTTTAAACCTATTCATATGAGGAATGCATTGGACTTAATAAGTGATGGGTGGAGCCCTCTATAGCTAATCGATGCATCGGTAGGTCTCATGAGACAAACTAGTGTCTTGGCACGAGGCCTTGAAAAAATCTTATTTGTGGTCTTGGCACGAGGCCTTGACTACATGGTTATGATAGTCTGGCATTATGCATTCCATCACTATGAAAGTGGTTATTGATATTGCATATGATTATTCTACCAGTAGAATATCCATGTGAAGAAGTAAATGGCATTATCTCATTTTACTTTTTCCATATTATGTTGATGTTCAAGTTTAAAAGGCTCTTGTTTTAGTTATACATTGCCTTAATTGTTTATGTTTATTTATGAAAGTTTCCGCAATATTGATATCCTTACTGAGCATCTGAGCTCACCCCTTTCAATGTTTTAATATTCTCCAGGATGTGAAGAAGTATTTTCTGAATGCCCTGCAGGGATAGTCAGAAGAGGATATGAGTGTGGACTATGGAGACTTTGTTATTGTATTTTTTCACCTTATGATGTAATGTAACATTTATGAATGTATCTAGTGTTTCCAAGGCTACTAAACTAATCGGTCTTTCGAGACTTGATCTTTTGTGATCATGCCAATGTTACGAAGTAATGCACCGACTCTGGGTAGCTGGGGTAGGGGCGTTACAGTTGGTATCAGAGGCAGTTTAGTAATAACCTTGGAAGCTAGATTTAGATAAACTCTGATTAGAGCACATAGCCCAATGATAGACTTTGAGGATTAGTATAGAAGAACTTTCTAGAATTTTGTTGTTGTAGAGATTTTGTGAGTTTTCCGAGCAATACATCCCTGTCTGGATACGATCATGTAGAGGCGGTTCTGGCACAGATGTACCTAGGGGTAAAACCCGAAAACACCTCTTTGAGCTAGACTCGAACGGGAACTGGTGCACGACAACGGGCCTTGCTGTACTCTTGGTTACGACACTCCCTGGGGATATGCTTAGGATAATTCTCGTTTTCTTTACAAACCACTATGAAGGGTTATGAGTATATACTTCCTCAAGGAAAACATTTTTATGATTATGGATTATATCCATAAGCCATTCAATTTACATTAATTATTTTACAAGTTTGGAATTATTCATTGCAATTAATAAACTAACCTAGTTTATGCCATTGTATAGAAATGGTGCCCAGTGGAAGGAATGTGAACTCTAGCAATACGTATGATCCAAAGCTTAAGAAGGATCATATCTTTCACAGTATTAAGCCAACATTTAGAAGGGAAATAATCTCCCATGTGTTATCAACATATGAAGAAATAGTATCATTTGTTAATAAGATAAGTAAAGAATTCTCTGAGTCTTATGGCATTGAAAGGAAGAAAGAGAAGAAAAGGATGGAAGCGAGAATGATGGAAAAAGGGACGTGGGAAAAGAAGAATTTTCCAATATGTGATAACAGTGGGAAGAAACACCTTGGAACTTTCCTGAAGGGAATGTGAGTTTGTTATAAGTGTGGAGAAAAAGGACACAAAGTGTGTGACTGCAAGGGTAAGAAAAAGGTTTCAAATGTACAATGCATCATCTGCAAGGAGTGGGGACACTACGAAAAACAATGTCCAAATCATCAGAGTATTCCCCAAATGATGTTATTGGATAATAATAAAGTTATGATACTACCACAGATGAGGAGGAATGATTAGAGTTCTTATGTTGTTATTAAATAATTTTGTCATTTGAGTGTTGTATCAATGATGTACTGGTTATAATAATTATTGAGTATATAAGGATTGTACTACAGTACTATTTCATCAAGGACTTGAGATTGTGTGGAACCAAGAAACGTTACTCCACAGTAGGTTAAAGTTTTGATAAATATATGGTTGAGAGAAAGATAAACCGTAATATGGTTCTGATGCTGAGATAGTGATTTTGGAATAATAAATGATTGATTTGGATAAATTATATTGGATATTCTTAACTTCCTTGAAACTGATTAATGATTTGTATGCATTTTTGGATAGAGGGAGTATATGTAGTATTCTATAAGGAATAAGGGATCATTGGTAATTGCAGTGTTTTAAAAGAATACATGATGAATGTGTTCACATGTTGTTACACAGAAAAAAGGATCTTCATTAGGTTTACCTTCCTTATAAAATTTGGACTGTGAGTTGGACAGAAGTATTTTGGATAACTATAAAGGTTGGAATGGATTAAGTTGATCTTTGGATAGTATTGTTTAAGGTTAAACCATTTCTGAAGATTATTTTTGGAATATTATAATACTATAGTTTTAGGAAAAGGAGAACCTACAGGGTGGGGCATAACCCGTCGCGTCGGACAAAGCTGCAGGAATCGAACCCACAACCATAGTTCGACAGACCTTTATTTCCTACCACTAGCCTACAGGAAGTCCCTGGTTATTACAAAATAGTTTTTGTAATCTAAATGGTATGTTCTAATATTTTGAACCTTGTACGGTTAGGATAAATATATTATTTTTGAGTCATATCATCTTTTTTAGTGAAAGATGAGTTTGTGGTAGAAATTAGTTGAAGGTTGAAACTCTACTTGTCAAGCATAAATATATATATATACCTATATCTTATTCTATGAATAAATTAATTCTTAAACTCTAGTAAAGGGATATTAAAACAAAAAATGTGTTATCCTAATACCTTATGTCTTGTCGAACTGATAATATTTTAAATCATCAATGATTGAAGGCTTTGAGGCCCTCAATTTTACAATTGTTTGTGATTGATGACCTCAATAACTCCCTACAAATATTTACGTTTTTCCTCCAAATATATGTCTATAATTTCCACCAGTGTTCTCTTTATTGAGATCATAATTTGGTGGTGACTTTTTCATTTCCCTTTCCCTCTTATTAAGGGTAAATTTTATTAAACTTATTTCCGATGTGGGTTTTCCACAAAGGTATTTTCTATTTTCAACCTTTTATATTCCAAGAAAAATTTCAAATTGCGAGGATTCAATTTATTGAAGGAGGGGAGAATGTAACACCCCGAGCTTCTACAATACTCCTCTCTTTCAATAATGCAATAGCTTGCATTGTACGCAAGTTCGAGTTCAAAAACACCGCGACTAATCAAAGTAGCCGTTATGAATAGTAATACCTAATTTTTAAAATTTTATAAATTTTATTTTTTCAAATGGACTTCATTTTTGGATTCGTAATATCGAAATTATCCTATGTTGAATTTTTGGTATTTTTCTGAGAACTTCCAATTTTTTATGAATAGTGAAAAATACTTAAAAACAACTTTTTTAATAAAAATAATTTATAGTGATAACTTATACTATTGAGTGGTTTTAAAGTATAATTAGAATATATTTTTACTATTTTATCCAATGGTGGTCATTAGAATTAATTTAACATTGAAATTGGACATAAACAATTGCCAATCTTTTGATATAAATTGTTTCTTAAAAACACGCTATTTGTTGTAATAGCGGGAATTAATTATAAAATTAATTAATGCAACTTATATTTTTGTAATTTTTTAAAATAGACATCATTTTTTAATTCGGAATATCAATTATAGCTTAGGGTGAAATTTTGGCCTTATTCTGAAAAACATCAATTTTTGATGAATAGTGAAACCACTAAGTGGTTGTTAAAAAACTGATTTTTCGTTAAAATGAAACATTACCACTTCTGTGTTTTGAATTTCAAAAATCCGACATACATGGTTGTCATTAAGAAGTAAAATGTGGTTCAATGAGATTAAAATAATTTTTTCGTGAATAGTAACTTTTATGTTCTTAATCGTGATTAGAGAAATTAGTGTAGTTTAAGGTAAAAATAATGTTTTAATAATATGAGATGAGCTTGACACATGTCCTACACTCATTGGATGTGCCATGGCCGACCAAGACAATCCATGAGTCAACTTAGGTACCCCATCGAGCCACTTTAGTTGGAAAATGACATAAATACCTTTTATTTAATGTTAAAGTAAAAAATGACACAAACATGAAATGTTTTACTAAAACAATTTTTACATGGGGTTATACAAGTCATATTTTTTACTATAAATAGTCATTGGAAATCTAAAAAGATTTCCTACCTCATAGTAGTTTTTTTTATAATTTTTAGACATTAAATAAATTAAATTATTTATGACATCATGATAATGCAGCAATGACCTCATTATTTAACGATTTAAATAAAATAAAAAGATAATGTAAAATCCAAGGCTTACACTTTTCAAACACCTATTGGATGAGTATATTTATAACCCTTATCACCTTATCCTAGAATTATATAAGTGTGGGACCTATAAAATCCGAAACTAATTTTATAATAAAGTGAATTTTCTTTACTTTCCAAGAGTGCCCCTCCTGTCCACTTATAAAAGGCCCCCACCTATACCACCTTACTCATACTTTCAAAGCCTTTTGGCTCAGAAAACCTCTGCCCAAATACTCTCCCAACTTCCCTCCCTTACTCCTAGAAGCCTCACTTTGGGAAGAACTCTTCCCAAGGAAGCCTTTGCCTCAAATCAAAAAGAGTTACCCGATTTTAAGGCAATGTCTTCTCTAATGTTGTTTTGTTTTATTTTTCTTCTCGAACACCCTAAACACTTTTTATTCATTTCTTTTGTAACAACACCAATATCCTCAATATACTAGGATGTTTTTATAAGAAGGATTCGAGCTACACTTACACACACCTACATCTAATGGTTAAAGAACATACTGTTTCTGTGGATGGAGAATTTTTGCCTCACGAAACGATGATTGTTCAACACTCATATAACACCTCTAATGGTGGCCATTATGATGAAACTATTTTTATATATGATATATATTATGTTTTTGTTTTCCTTATGATTTTTTATTTTTCATTTATGGCATACCTTTATTGTTTCCATTATGGGTAAACGCGATATTTTCATTTTAGGAAGTGCGGACTACCGCCCCCTCAAAGTGATTTGAATCGTTAATACCATATGTGGGATGTATAAAGGATGGAGTAAATGGTATTATATGCTATATTATTCTGGAATTATATTATACATTTATATCATTATGATTTCATTCCATTAAATACCAAATAGAAATGAAAGTAGCGTTAATGCGTACGTACGGCTTACCGTCTCCATGAACGGTGCATTTCATTTCTTACCTCTAAACGTTACGTAATATTATGAATGAATGTATATACTGGATATATATGGTATATATGATATCTACATCATGAATATAATTATGGATATAATGGATATTTCACCAAATGAACAACTTGTAATTATAAGAAGTTTATTGTTGACTCAAGTCCCAAAGAACGACAAAACGACCGTTATTAACTTAAATAATTACATAATGTTAATAACATTGTAATAAGTGATATAAAAAGGATAATGAAATTGAAAATGGTTCTTAATAAGGTAGATATTAACTCTAGTTTATTATTCAGGAGGTTAAAGAACGGTTGAGTCAAGTCAGACACGAGGTAAGGGAACTTCTTAACCCAATTTCCATTCTATGGGTTAATCTCTTACTTTCAAATTATGTCATGATATTATTATGTCCTATCTTGTATTTGTACTTTCTTTATGTGTACTTATAGTGAATACACATAATAGATCTATTTTATTTTAAAAATGATCTTTTAAGGACGTTGTCTCAATCTCCTTTCATTGAGGAATATTTGGTTTTATACACAACATTCTTTTATACGGTTTATAAACCCCTTTGACTATTACGTTTATTCAAAAGGAATATTTTTATACGAAGAATTTTACTAAACGACAAAAAGGGAATGTTTTTCTTTCCGTACATATGCGGCGACAACGACTTCTCCGCCGCCGTGACCATTATTTGAGTTTCGGCTTCCTCTAAATGCCATCACTTTTTTTAATGAAAAATAAATACAAAGTTTTAACTTTATTTTATTTTGGTATTGAAAATGGTTTTGAAAGCGTTTTTATTATATCAATGTGTTGTATTGATATCTTGTGATTGAAATGTGGAAATGTTATGTTTCCTTTATGCATGTTTTATGTGATACAATTATGTTATGGTTTATGATATGTTTAAACCTATTCATATGAGGAATGAATTGGACATAATAAGTGACGGGTGGAGCCTGCTATAGCTCCTCGATGCATCAGTAGGTCTTATGAGACAAACTAGTGTCTTGGCACGAGGCCTTGACAAAATCTTATTTGTGGTCTTGGCACGAGGCCTTCACTGCGTGGTTATGATAGTCTGGCATTATGCATTCCATCACTATGAAAGTGGTTATTGATATTGCATGTGATTATTCGACCAGTAGAATATCCATGTGGAGAAGTAAATGGCATTATTTCATTTTACTTTTGCCATATTATGTTGATGTTCAAGTTTAAAAGGCTTTTGTTTTAGTTATACATTGCCTTAAATGTTTATGTTTATTTATGAAAGCTTCTGCAATATTGATATCCTTACTGAACATCTGATCTCACACCTTTCAATGTTTTAATATTATCCAGGATGTGAAGAAGTATTTTATGAATGAACTGCAGGGATAGTCAGAAGAGGATATGAGTGTGGACTATGGAGACTTTGTTATTGTAGTTTTTCACCTTATGATGTAATGTAACATTTATGAATGTATCTAGTGTTTCCAAGGATACTAAACTAATCGGTCTTTCGAGACTTGATCTTTTGTGATCATGCCAATGTTACGAAGTAATGCACCGACTCTGGGTAGCTGGGGCCGGGGCGTTACATTTATTACAGCTTTTGAACTCACATAAAGCTAATTCCCTTAAATATTTTAGCTTCAATTCAGAAGAAAAGTGATTTATCTTACTATAAATATCCTGGATAAAAATTGGGACGTACCTTAAAAAATAGAGGAAATTTACTTCATATGCAGCCACCTAATATACCTATTTTTTTTTAAATTCTAAGAATTAATTTTCCAAACTAAGTAAAAAATCTTTAGGAAAATATTTCTGAAGGAATATATTCTTAAATTCATCTCATTACATGGAATAAATATCTTCACTTCCATTGATATTTTTAATTATTAAACATCAGTGATTGGAAGTTCATTAAGAATTCCCATACCCGGAATGTAATGACCCGTAAACTTTTAGGGAAATTTTTTCTTAATTTTCATTGGAATTTTACAAGAACGCGGTTTCTGACGGCACTTGATTCTGAGGCCCGGTGTGCCCGGAATCAATTTCCGAAGTTTGGCTCGGGTACGTTCAGTGAACGAACGAGCAAGAATTTCTAACTTTTGAACCGGTGCCCGGAATCGAATTCCAAGGGCACCGATGAACTCGTATCGCCGATATTCTCTTAAGGAGACCTTTTCCGAGGTTGCATTTTATGCGGGTTGGGAGTTAGTTTTAGGGAATTTAAAATGAAATTAAATAAAATGTGGAAACACATTTTATTTTTAACCAAGTTGGTTATAACCTCCCAAAGGGAGTTAGGGGTGGGACCCACATCCACTTAACCTCCCTTGAGTGGATTAAGTGTGGTGGGGCCCACACGAACCCTAACACTTCATCTCCTCTTTTTAACCTCCCTATAACTCCTCTTTTATTAAACTTGACAACTTGGTTAATTAATTGAGTTGAGTTGTTTGAATTTTAAACTTTTGAAATTTAAGTTGTTTAATTGTGTAAATAAAATAAGCCTTAGCTTATTTTATTTTGGTTGGTCTCCTTAGCCATCTTGAGAGGTTTTGAGAAGCTCTCTCCACCTTCTTCAACTTTGAAGAAGAACACGAAGAACACATAAGCTCTGATGAAGAACGCCACTTATCTCTTCTTCGTAGCCGGTGTGTTTCAGAAGATCGACGACGTCGTTTCTTCGATCTTCTTCTCGTGTCAACGAAAGGAGACGTCGTTTCCTACTCGGATTATCTCCGTCAGCTTACGAAGATTCTCCAGTGACGTACCTCTTCGGACGCACCTCGACGTCAACGGAAACGACGTTCGACTTCCACGATGCCCGACCTCCGCGACGCTTGTCTTCCGCGGCTTGTTGACGTGATCCGCACTTGAATCCGAGGTAGGGGTTTATTTTTTTATTCTTTTGTTCATGATTTATACCCGTGATTATTTTTTTGTGAAATTTGTCCAATTGTTAGCAAATAACGCGAGGGGGCCGGACCGCACGAACACGGCCGACCCTCCTCCTATTCATGTTGATTCTGATGTGGATTGAATCGGGTGTGGCGCGGTGTCGTCGCACCGCGCAGGATCATGCGGCAAGAAACGCGCGTCGTCGTCGCGCCACGTCGTAAAAAAATGCAAGGACGCGACGTCGTCGCGCCGCGTTAAAGAATGTTGAAGGCGCCGCGACCGGAGCGGGGCCACGGCGGAGGGGCGCGGTTCCGTCGCACCGCGCCGGACAACGAAAGCCGCAGCCGGTTCCGGGCCGCGGCGGAATGAGAAGACCGGCGGCCAGCCGGGCCGCCGGTGTCGGAAGCCGGAAGGGGGACCGGCCTTGTCGGTCCCGCTAAGGAAGAACCGGCCGGCCAGTTCGGGCCGGCCGGAAGGGAGGCAAACCGGGGGAGTACGGTCGGGTTGGTTTTTCCTTAAAAACCAATCGGGCCCCTGGGACGAAAAAGCCAATAACTCTCAGATCGGGTGTCCGATCGACACGCCTTATGTTGCGTTGAGTTCCTATTGACGATACATAACTTTTGGATACATCAACTCTGGACTTTGTGATAGTTGATGTATCAGCCTCTCGGCTCATGGAGCGGACCCTCCCGAACGAGCTTGCTGTGTGTGGGAACCCTAGAGCTGGCTGCGACTGCTACTGCGACTGCTACTGTGACTACGACAACGACAGTACAGAGATCCTTAGTGGATTCGACGACGACGACTACAGCACTCAGCGATCCTGTGTGGATCAATGCTACCGATCCTGTGTGGGTCCGATCCTATGTGGGTCTGCGCTCAGCTGTCCTGTGTGAACCACCGCCTACAGATCCTGTGTGGGTCTGATCCTGTGTGGGTCTTTGCGGGGGTTAGTACCTATCGATCCTTTGTGGGTCCGACGACTTAGATGGATCAGTGATCATCTCTATCGTATTTCGAAGAAGTATACATGTGTGAGCAGAATCCTGTTTCTTTCCTATGTGGATTGTGTTATGCTATCCTGTGTGGATTACGTTTGCTTTTCTGTGTGGAATACGTATACTTTCCTGTGTGGACTGAGTTGTACTTGGGCTCAGAGGTTGGAGCGTATTGAATTGATGACTTAGGTATATGTATGGTCATATACCTAAGCAGTGTCAGTTGATACTTCATTTTTGTATCTTTCCTTTGTGGTTTATCCTTTGTGGATTTTGGGAGACCTCCGGGGGTCTCGGGGTCCCTACTGAGTAACTTATACTCACCCCTGCACGGGCTATGCCCGCACTACGTTGTGTTGGTTGCAGACGACGGACATCATTGATTGTGGTTGAGGCTTGCAGAGCAGGATAGTACCTGGAGGTGGGCCACTGGGCGGGACGTGCTCGGAGCGGACGTCGGGACCCGAGGAGTAGTGGAGCTATCTGTACCCACCCTTCAGGTGGGATTTCCAGTGGACAGCTCGGTGTAGCGGCTTTTACTTTACAGTTGCTATTTTCCCTTTCGAGTTGTACTTTCCTTTCAGTTTGGGATTGTATACTGGCCCATTTACTTTTCCGCACTTTCAGTTGTACTCTGTTTTTACTTAGTGTTTACTTTTCCGCTTGCTTACTCTATGGTGCTTTTTTACTTTACAAAGGCAATGCCTTCCCTTTTTACCGGGATTTACACCTTGGTGCTAGTCGCCAGCCCCTGGCCTATGGAAGGCAGGCTTGGGGTAGTCACGGCATGGGCCCCGAGGGCGAGTCGTGACAAATTGTTATCAGAGGAGTTCGGTTCTACCGCGAACTCTGATCTTTTCTATGTGAAGCAATAATGTTTAGTGTATTGAGTGTGGTTATCAGTCCAGGGAGTCTAGTGTTGGTGCGGAGGCCGACGTATCCGTACACCAGGACCCTAACTTCTGATTTCCAACTTAATGCATGAAAACATTGATTGCGTGTGTGTTTCAAGTTTTCTTTGTGATTACTTTATATCAGCTCACCAGGTATACTATTATGACCGTGGCACACCTGTTTCCTTTTCAGGATGGCCCCACGACGGCAGCCAGCTAGGGTTCCGAGAGTCGAGCGTGACGATAGCCCACCGAGAGACGACGCCTCGGTGCAAGGCCCTTTGTCAGTAGTGGCACCAGCGGTAGCACTACCCGCCGAGCCACCCATTCTTCCAGCACCAGTTGCTGATGATGCACGTCGCCTTAGAGCACTGCACGAGTTCCAGTGCTAGAGACCGCCTAGGTTCCGTGGGGAGATGGACCCCCAGGCAGCAGAGGACTAGCTGGAGGCAGTGGTACGAGTTTTTAGGCTAGTGAGGACACCTGCAGACCTCATTGTGATCCTCGCTGCGAGCCTACTACACGAAGCAGTAGGACGATGGTGGAGCATGATGCTCCAGGTGCACGATGAGGCATCTCTTCTATGGATGGACTTTGAGAGCTTCTTCCTCTCGGAGTTCGTCCCATCCAACCTTTGTGCGGTGCGTATCCAGGAGCTTCTTCAGCTGCGGCAGGGCAGAATGACGGTCGCACAGTACTCGGCGAGATTTACCGATCTCTCTCGCTACTCGACTGACATGGTACGAGACCCATTATTCCGGGCCCGGACCTTCGAGCAGGGATTGAGACATGAGATCAGGGAATCGCTGATCTCCCTCAGCATTCCGACTCAGACGGGAGTACTGGAGCGGGCCCTTTTGATCGAAAGCTTTCTTGCTGAGTCTACACCAGCGCCGAGACCCACCGTAGGGCGGTACGTGGCAGAGTCTTCTGCAGCAGGCAGTTGACGGATGACTCAGGGGTCCAGGCAGACCAGAACTTCAGGAAGATGACCTCAGTACACTGGCTCAGTAGTGCGGGGCACACAACGCGGAGCCAGTCTTTCGAGAGGCAGACAGTGCTACTCGTGCGGCAGGCAGGGCCACATGGCTCATGATTGCCCGACCCGCCGTGCCGAGGAGCAGCAGACGGTTGAGGGACCACCGAGGTAGAGGCAGAGGGTCGACCGTAGCGGTCCGCAGGGAGGAGGCGGACGAGGCAGAGGAGCTGGCTGAGCAGCAGGTGGTGGGCGACGCTTTGAGACTCTACCACCACCACCACCAGGAGGTCCACCCCGACCACAGGGAGCTGGAGGGTAGAGACAGGAACAGCTCCAGGAAGTAGAGGCCTATGACCACGGCGCACCCGAGATGATTCTAGGTACTATCTGTGTCTATTCCACCCTTTCTGCAGTACTTATAGACACAGGAGCGAGTCACTCTTTCATAGCCGCTGCCCTTGTTCGGAGCTCGGAGATTCCGACAAAGCCGTTGGCTCGATCCTTACGACTAGAGACTCCTACGGGAGCAGACTCGACGATTACGAACTGGTGCCGGCAGTGTGAGCTTACTCTAGGAGGCGAGAGCTTCAGCTGGGATCTTCTTGTAGCAGCGTCGAGGCCTTACGACATCATCTTGGGCATGGATTGGTTATCTGCGGTCCATGCTCAGATTGACTATTTTAGGTGCAAGGTGCGATGTGTACGCACCGACGGGGGCAGGTTCACCTTCACCGGCGAGAAGGGAGCCTTTGCAGCACAAGATGGACTTCTGCAGAGGAGAGGACATCCCATCACTCATCAGTTGGATAGCCTCATCCTAGTAGCAGTTGACGTGCGGAGTCCTGGTTTTCCTGCAGTGGTGGATCAGTTTGCGGACGTTTTTCCCGACGACGTTCCAGGGTTACCTCCTCGCAGAGAGGTAGACTTTTATATTGACATGTACCCCGGGACAACCCTGATATCGACTCCAGAATATCGGATGGCCCTCGCCGAGCTTCGAGAGCTACGGGTACAGTTGGAGGACTTGCAGGGCAAGGGGTTCATCCGACCCAGTGTTTCACCCTGGGCTTCCCCAATTTTGTTCGCCAAGAAGGCGGACGGGAGCTTGCAACTTTGTGTTGACTGTCGTCACCTGAACCAGGTGACAGTGAGGAAAAAGTATCCGCTACCGAGGATTTATGACCCATTTGATCAGATCAAGTGAACACGGTGGTTCTCGAAGACAGACCCCAGGTCAGGCTATCATCAGCTCAGAGTCAGAGACGAGGACGTGCAGAAGACGACCTTCAGATGTCGGTATGGCCACTATGAGTTCTTGGTTATGCCTTTTGGCGTAACGAATGCTCCAGCAGTGTTCATGGTCCTCATGAACAGGATTTTCCAGCCATACCTTGATTGGTTTGTCGTGGTCTTCATCGACGACATACTGATTTACTCGATGACTGAGGAGGAGCACGCCTACCACTTACGGGTTGTACTAGACACACTCCGAGAGAACCATCTTTATTGTAAGCTCTCGAAGTGCCAGTTCTAGATACGTGAGGTCCACTTATTGGGACACGTCATCTCTGAGGCGGGAGTTGCAGTGGATCCTATGAAGATCGAGGCTGTGTTAGCTTGGGAGCCACCCAGGAGCATGACGGAGGTTCGGAGTTTCTTGGGACTAGATGGATACTATCGGAGATTCGTTCCAGACTTCTGAAGAGTTGCGGAACCACTCTCAGCTTTGACGAAGAAGGGTAAACCCTTCGTGTGGTCAGAAAGATGTCAGCAGAGCTTCCAGGAGCTGAGACAGAGATTGACCAGTGCACCTATCTTGAGGTTGCCTGAGGAGGGAGTAGGGTACGTAGTCTACTGCGATGCATCAGGGACCGGACTCGGATGTGTCCTGATGCAGGAGCGGGCAGTGATCGCCTATGGATCACAACAGTTGATGCCGCATGAGCAGAACTACGCTACCCATGACCTGGAGTTAGCAGCAGTGGTCTTCGCTCTGAAGACATGGCGACACTACCTGATGGGAGAGCACTTTACAGTATTTTCTGATCATCAGAGTCTCAGGTATATCTTCTCGCAGAAGGACCTGAACCTGAGACAGTGGGGATGGCTCGAGTTCCTCCAAGACTATGCCTTTGAGATAGTCTATACTCCTGGGAAGGGGAACGTGGTAGCCGATGCCCTCAGCAGGAGGACGGGCATTCAGCTACTTGAAGAGGCGACGAATCAGCTAGCCGCTTTGCAGATATCCTTCATGGATAGTGATGGAGCAACCTTCCTTCAGTCTCTCACAGTCACCCCTCCACTACTACAGCGGGTCAGAGAGGCACAGCGTGAGGACGCTGACTGTGAGACACGGCGTGCACATATATCCTCGGGACAGGTACCTAATGGTTTCTCCCTTGGAGCAGAGCACAGCATCCTTTTCAGAGGACGTACCATGGTACCAGTCGCTTTGTGAGAGGAGGTGCTGAGAGAGTTTCACACTTCTCCTTTGGAAGTACATCCTGAAGTGGCGAAGATGTACCCAGATCTCAGACGACAGCACTGGTGGCCAAGCATGAAGAAGGATGTAGCAGAGTTCGTTTCTCGATGCCTCACCTTCCAGCAGGTGAAGGCAGAACATCAGGTACCAGCAGGCTTGGTACAGCCCTTGGAGGTTCCGAAGTGGAAGTGGGACGGCATATCTATGGACTTCGTGACTGGACTTCCATGCACTTACAGAGGTCACGACTCCATTTGGGTGATTGTTGACCGACTCACCAAGTCGGCACACTTCTTACCCATCAGAGAGCAGGGCTCAGTAGAGAGCTTGGGACGTCTCTACGTTCAGGAGATTGTGCGGCTCCACGGTGTGCCATCATCTATCGTCTCCGACCGAGATGCTCGCTTTACTTCCCGACTTTGGAAGGGGTTATAGGAGGCGTTCGGGATGCAGCTACGTTTGAGCACATCCTTTCACCCTCAGACAGATGGTCAGACGGAGAGGACCATTCAGAATCTCGAGGACATGCTCCGCGCATGTGTCCTCGACTTTGGTGTTAGCTGAGAGGACCACCTACCCTTGGTGGAGTTTTCATACAACAACAGCTACCACTCCACCATCGGGATGGCACCGTACGAGGCATTGTACGGCCGACCTTGTAGATCCCCTTTGTGCTGGACAGACCCTGGGGAGTCAGCACCTGTGGGACCGGAGATGGTCCAGGCTACGACAGAGAAGGTCCAGGTCATCCAGGAGCGGATGAGGACAGCTCAGAGCAGGCAGAAGTCATACGCTGACAGGAGGCGGAGGCCACTAGAGTTTGAGGATGGCGACCACGTCTTCTTGCGGGTCTCACCTCGACGTGGTATACAGAGATTTGGCCGAGGCGGCAAGTTATCTCCGCGCTTCATTGGACCCTTCCAGGTCCTCAGCAGGATTGGCGAGGTGGCTTATCGCCTGGCTCTACCACCTCAGTTGCACCGGGTGCATGACGTCTTCCACGTATCTCAGCTGAGGAGATACATGAACGACCTGACGCACATCTTTGACCATAGAGAGCTTGATGTTGATGATGGGGATACTTTTACGGAGGACCCGGTGGAGATAGAGGATCGATAGGAGCGGGTCCTATGTGGGCGATCGATTCCTCTTGTGCGCATCAGATGGGAGCATGGGAACCTCCAGGAGAGCACATGGGAGCGGGAGGCTCAGATGCGTGCTCAGTACCCTCATTTGTTTCCCTAGTTTCGATGTATCTTTACGGGGACGTAAAGCCCTGAGGTGGGAGTAATGTAAAGACCCGTAAAATTTTAGGGAAATTTTTTCTTAATTTTCTTTGGAATTTTACAAGAACGCGGTTTCTGACGGCACCTGATTCCGAGGCCCGGTGTGCCCGGAATCAATTTCCGAAGTTTGGCTCATATACATTCAGTGAACGAACGAGCGGGAATTTCTAACTTTTGAACTGGTGCCCGGAATCGAATTCTGAGGGCACCGATGAACTCGCAGCGCCGATATTCGCTTAAGGAGTCCTTTTCCGAGGTTGCCTTTTATGCGGGTTGGGAGTTAGTTTTTGGGAATTTAAAATGAAATTAAATAAAATGTGGAAACACATTTTATTTTTATCCAAGTTGGTTATAACCTCCCAAAGGGAGTTAGGGGTGGGACCCACATCCACTTAACCTCCCTTGAGAGGATTAAGTGTGGTGGGTCCCACACGAATCCTAACACTTCATCTCCTCTTTTTAAACTCCCTATAAATCCTCTTTTATTAAACTTGACAACTTGGTTAATTAATTGAGTTGAGTTGTTTGAGTTTCAATCTTTTGAAATTCAAGTTGTTTAATTGTGTAAATAAAATAAGACTTAGCTTATTTTATTTTGGTTGGTATCCTTAGCCATCTTGAGAGGTTTTGAGAAGCTCTCTCCACCTTCTTCAACTTTGACAAAGAACACGAAGAACACTTAAGCTCCGACGAAGAACGCCGCTTCTCTCTTCTTCGTAGCCGGTGTGTTTCCGAAGATCGACGACGCCGTTTCTTCGATCTTCTTCCCGTGTCAACGAAAGGAGACGCCGTTTCCTCCTCGGATTATCTACATCATCTTACGAAGCTTCTCCAGAGACGTATCTCTTCGGACACACCTCGACGTCAACGGAAATGACGTTCGACTTCCGCGACGCCCGACCTCCGCGACGCTTGTCTTCTGCGGCTTGTTGACGTGCTCCACACTTGAATCCGAGGTAGGGGTTAATTTTTTTATTCTTTTGTTCATGATTTATACCCATGATTATTTCTTCGTGAAATTTGTCCAATTGTTAGCAAATAACGCGAGGGGGCAGGACCGCACGAACACGGCCGACCCTCCTCCTATTCATGTTGATTCTGTTGTGGATTGAATCGGGTGTGGCGCAGTGCCGTCGCACCGCGCAAGATCATGCGGAAAGAAACGCGCGGAGCCGTCACGCCGTGTCGTAAAATAATGCAAGTACGCGATGCCTTCGCGCCACGTCGAAGAAAGTTGAAGGCGCCACGGCCGGAGCGGGGCCGCGGTGGAGGGGCGCGGTGCCGTCGCACCGCGCCGGACAACGAATGCCGCAGCCGGTTCCGGGCCGCGACAGAACGAGAAGACCGGCGACCAGCCGGGCCGCCGGTGTCGGAAGCCGGAAGGGGGACTGGCCTTGCCGGTCTCGTTAAGGAAGAACCGGCCAGCCAGTTCGGGCCGGCCGGAAGGGAGGCAAACCAGGGGAAATTAATTCCCCCGGGCAGCAAGTGAAACGGACCCCATAATGAGGGGGGCCGGTTTCACAAAGGGGGGCAGGCGGCCCCGCGATTTCCAGCCGGTCCGCCAGGCCGGTCCGTACCGGGCCGTGCCGGGCTGGGTCGACCCTGTCCGGGGTGGGTCGACCCGGTTCGGGCCAACCGGGGGGTCTCGGGCCGGGACGGCCCGGGCCCGAAACCCCCGTTACCGAGCGGTTTGGATTCAAATGCCCATAAATCAGGATACGGACTTCCAAACGACGCGCCGTCAGCAGAGATGCGATCCTTTGATCGAGATGGTCGTTTCGGTATATCGCACTCAAAGTTTCGGAATACTTTGAGTTCGTCCGGGTTGGTTCGTGCACGAAACCAACCGGGCCCTCGGAGCGGAAACACTCATATCTTGAGCTACGGAAGTCCGATTGATGTGCCATCAGTTTTGTTGAGTTCCTCTTAGTGAGACAGATCTTTTGGCTTACTCCTCCCGAGGTTTGGACGCAGGTGGAGTATGGTCGGGTGGGTTTTTCCTTAAAAACCAACCGGGCCCCTAGGACGAAAAAGCCAATAACTCTCAGACTGGGCGTCCGATCGACGCGCCGTCCGTTGCGTTGAGTTCCTATTGACGATACGGAACATTTGGATACATAATCTCTGGACTTTGTGACAGTTGATGTATCAGCCTCTCGGCTCGTGGAGCGAACCTTCCCGAATGAGCTTGATGTGTGCGGGAACCCTAGAGCTGGCTGCCACTGCTACTGCGACTGCTACTGTGACTGCGACGATGACATTACAGAGATCCTTAGTGGATTCGACGACGACGACTACAACACTCAGCGATCCTGTGTGGATCAGTGCTACCGATCCTGTGTGGGTCCGATCCTGTGTGGGTCCGATCCTGTGTGGGTTTGTGCTCAGCGGTCTTGTGTGAACCAACGCCTACAGATCCTGTGTGGGTCCGATCCTGTGTGGGTCTTTGCGGGGGTTAGTACCTATCGATCCTTTGTGGGTCCGATGACTTAGATGGATCAGTGATCATCTCTATCATCTTCCGAAGAAGTATACCTATGTGAGCTGAATCCTGTTGCTTTCCTGTATAAATTGGGTTGTGCTATCCTGTGTGGATTACGTTTTTTTTCCTGTGTGGAATACGTATACTTTCCTGTGTGGACTGAGTTGTACTTGGGCTCGGAGGTTGGAGCATATTGAATTGATGACTTAGGTATATGTATGGGCATATACCTAAGCAGTGTCGGTTGATACTTCGTTTTTGTATCTTTCCTTTGTGGTTTATCCTTTGTGGATTTTGGGAGACCTTCGGGGGTCTCGGGGTCCCTACTGAGTAGCTTATACTCACCCCTTCATGGGCTATGCCCGCACTACGTTGTGTTGGTTGCAGACGACGGACAACGTTCATCGTGGTTGAGGCTTGCAGAGCAAGACGGTACCTGGAGGTGGACCACTGGGCGGGATGTGCTCGGAGCGGACGGCGGGACCCGAGGAGCAGTGGAGGTATCTCTACCCACCCTTCAGGTGGGATTTCCAGTGGACAGCTCGGTGTAGCGGCTTTTACTTTACAGTTGCTGTTTTCCCTTTCGAGTTGTACTTTCCTTTCAGTTTGGGTTTGTATACTGGCCCATTTACTTTTCCGCACTTTCAGTTGTACTCTGTTTTTACTTAGTGTTTACTTTTCCGCTTGCTTACTCTGTGGTTCTTGTTTACTTTACAAAGGCAATGCCTTCCCTTTTTACCGGGATTTACGCCTTGGTGCTAGTCGCCCGCCCCTGGCCTATGGAAGGAAGGCTTGGGTTAGTCATGACACGGGCCCCGAGGGCGGGTCGTGACACGGAACAAAAAAACAAGAGCATTAAATGACTTTGAAATATCATTTAATTTTTCACATAGGGTGGTTGGAATATGTTGTATTTAAATATAATTCCACCTTAGATATACTTTGTTGATGTGTGTCATGCTAGATTCTCCATGGTCAATCCAACACACAGTGAAATTTATAGTTGGATTCATTTGAAAGGTTATGCAGTCATTATATAGAAAATACAATTTATTCTTATGAACTTTTGGTCGGACTAATACTTATTCGATACTGAACTATCACATGTGTTATATTCACTTCAACTAATGGTAGCATGAATTCATATGGAATATCAAACAATTTTCCATATTATCAACACAATTATATGATCCATTGACTTCCCCATTCATTTGATTTGGAAAAAAATGTTTTCACTCTAATTATTTGGGTTTTTTGATAGAAAAGATATACCATGTAGATTTTTGATTTCTAATCACTGTAAGTGGAAGAGTTTAAATGAAATCCACCATGGTCAATAAAATATGCATGCAATCAATCCACATGTTCTTATGATTTCTTCAACCCTTATAAAAAATTCCGATAGAAAATTATGGTCACTCTTTGATATAATGTGTGATCAATCAGATTGGTGTTGCTATTTCATATGTACTTTACAAGATAAAATCATTATTGATGAAATGAACATAGAGTCAATAAAAGTTCCACATGGTTTCTTTTGTACTTAAAAAATTATTTCTTATCCACATACCTTTATACGGTGGATAGAAGGTCTTCATGAATTGATCGTGTCCTTATGATCACTTGTGTACTTAGAGAATTTTTCTCATCTAACTCATAGTCTCCTTTCTAACTAGTATGGATTTATAGTCAATATGATACTTTTGAAATTTTCCATAATTTCTATAAAACTATTTAACATCAATAAAACTGAAAGAAAATTATTAAGATAATAAATGTATTTCGTGATTGCTAAAATAAGTAATTACATATCCAATCCCTCATATATTATATTTATGAAATTATTATAATTCTGTAAAGATAAGATATTATCTACTTTCATACCCTCCCATCCATTTGAAAATGATAATGTTTCATGTCCATATTTTTGTACTATCACCTCCAAAAATAGATTTGACTGAATTTTCATTTACTCCTCTCAAATAAGGCCATAATAAATAATTTAATTAATTAATATTTTACTTATAAAATAAATATTATTTTTATATTGGTGTTCCTTTATCTATTTTTAGGATCTCATTTTATGTATGAGTTTTATTTGATTTCAATGGATGCCAATAGATGTCAATGATCAGTGAATTGATATCAATGTATTTAAGAAGTTAGAATGAATAAAATATTTAAAGGTTCGATTGTAGTGATTAAGTATTATTATCATGAGGTAAATCTAAATGGAATTCTTGAAAGTGAAATTTTCTTTTAAGACTTTAAGTTTACTTATGAAAACAAATGACATATTCTTAATGTCACATATATGTACTTGATTATTAGAGAATAATTCTTTTCATCGTCATCATCATGAACTTTCCTTAAGGACCTCCCTTAAATATTTTTGTTACAAAAAATGTATGAAGATAGAAAATGTATTTAGGCAGAGGGAATCACATACATGGGATGAAGGTTTCTTAGTGACATCATTAGATGTTGTTTCCTTGAGATAAAATTTTGAAAGTAATCTAATATAGTACATCACCTAGAAAAAAATGTAGATTCCAATCAGATAATGGTAATTTTGTGAGACCACCAAAGGAACATTTACACTGGCCTCGAATTTCTATGAATAAACTAATATTATCATGAAAACTAGTGTAAAAAATGTCTTAAAAATTAAATTCATAGTTACATCACAAAAATAATTATCATAGAAATATATTAGACATTTTAATGTTATTTTTTCTTTATTATTTAAACATCAAAATGCCTTATGGATATGATTCTAGTTGAGTTTTTTGACGATGTGAAAAGTATTTTAAAGGGAGTTTAATTAGATTAATACGAAAGTAGAGATTAAGGAAAGAATGTTCAATGTTTAAGTCATGAAGATATTTAGTTGGATCAGAACTCAAGTTCTAGATTAATGTGAATTTATGATTGAATTTGTAAAAAAAATATACATTACATCATGTTGACTTTTCCAAATATAAAAATATGATGTGAAGAGGTTTCATTGAAAATTTTAATCAATTATTTTAAGAGGTATTATAAAATAAAAGGGCGTAAGAAGTTTTTCATATGATCTTGGTGAGTTATCATATAGAATCTACCAGATATAATCTATAAATGAAAAAGAATAGTTTTACTAATGTAGTAGATAGTTATAGGAAATGTGTAAATATAATAAAATGAAGATATAAATGAATACTCAGTATAGAGTTTCAAAATCATAGGAGAAATAATAATTTTACAAAGTAGGTTATAAGACAAAATAATGTTTGTGATGTTAGAAGATAAAGGTTCCAAAATGATAAGATAAATGTCTCCTATTAAACTTGGAGGTTTTATATGAAGATTAATAGACAGAGGTCACTAAAGTTTCAGACTAGTTGGATCGAACAATATTTTCTTAATAAAGTCATCAGATAGATTCTTCTGAGTGATGTTAATCGAACTAAAGTTTTCGAGTAATGTAATTATATAGATTATTTTAAATGAATAATAAGGGGTTTTTATCCATTGATCGTACCACGATTCACTATGTAATTTTCACCTTTACACCACTGTGATAAACTTGTATTATATTGACAATTATAAAAATAATTACAAGTTTTATTCCATGTTTTAATAATTTATTTTGGGTTTATCATTGTTAAAAAGGGAAATGTTACTTGTTTTGATGATTCCATTGCAGGAGGAGGTGATTTGGAGGGCCCATGATGATGCCCAAGAAAAATGGGCCAAAACATCGCAGGATCCAAGCACACCCGTGGATTAATCTGCACACTGCTACTATACTGTGTATCTAATTGTTCTGATATTTTGTGGGCTGGTCCAAATATCATTGGGCTATATTTATTATGTAAGAACCCAAGACTCATTCGGCCATCTAGTGGCCCTGCCAACCCAATCTATCCAACACACCAAATCTGCACGAAGTCAAAATTGGTGTGATATGATCTGTCCATATCTCAGGCTATAGGTGTCCAATTTATACCAAAAATTTAGTGGAGATAGCCACGAGGTGTGTCTACAACTTTTTTATTTTCTAAAAATCGGGATAAGGTAATATGGAGGTCGAAACACCTGTGAAAAGTTTTTTTTAATAATTCTTTGTGCTCAAAACCACCTTCCCATTTTCCTATAAAATGGAACCTTGGGATCTCCATTTGTATGTATGTCCAAGATGAAAATATCTGGTATTTTGGAGACCCAAAGAAGTCCTCTCATCATCCAAGGAGTTCTAGAGGCCCCTATCTTCATAGGGTAATCATGGATGAAGAAGGAGTTTCACCCAAGCCTCCTCCTCCTCTCGATGGCGAGCTAAACGGTGGATGATCATTTCGAGGGATCTATACAAACTTGGGAGGGAGTTACAACACATGTTCTTCTACTGGTTTTGTATAATTTTTGTGTTTAATATTTTACCTATTTTGTTTATTGACATGCTTTCCCTTGATTACATTTCATTTGATGTAATTAAGTGGAACTCTTTTTATTTCAACACCGATTGGGTTGAGATTTCAAGTGGGAATCTTGGGTTGTTCCGATTGGACAACACAATAATCCTATTTATCTCACACATACATAAGATTTAAGTATGATTTTGTAGACCTATTATTCTATGTTTGATAACGAAATCTTGGAAACATGATTGTTGTGCCAATGCATGGTTCTTCAATCATCATTTGAAAAGGTAGGAGGGTAGTCAAGATCTTGGCAACCTTCAACCAAAGAATTAAACAAAACCATGTTAAATTTTCAGAACAATGAACTATCCAAGATGTGTAGTGAACTTGAAATTATCTTCTTATCTTTTAATTATTAATACACCACCTTTATTTATCAACTATTTAACTCTGTAATTAATTCATTTCATCCTAAAACTATTTTCAAAACCTCCCCCACTTTAGTAATTTTTATTAAAAATACGTACTCAAAACCTATCAACACTCCTTGATAGATGACCTAGGTTATTCCCTATACTATAAATCATTCTTAAAATCATAATCAATTTGACGTGTCATGACAGCATGATCAAAATTTGGCACCGTTTATGGGGAGAAGTTTGGCTTTTAGTGCGTGTTTTTTATAAGGTTTTATAATTTTAGTAAATATTTATTTGTTTTCTCTTATATATTTTCAATCCCTTTTTGTTATGGTCTATTTGTTGTGTAGGGTTGGTCCATAAAGTGTTCTACTCTGGGATATTTAGCACCTTTTGAACCCGAAATGGAGAGGACGCTAGGTTAACAACACCGAGACACACAAGACAACAATTTAAAGGAGGACACACCACACATTGAAACTCTTCTTCACCCTTCATCTTCTTCTAGAACTAAAATCAAAACTGAAATTAACATGAATAACATGGATGAAAACAATCGAACACTAAAAGAAGTAACCTCACCTGATGTTGATATTCAGCGCACATACATTCAATTACAAGGCGAGGCACCCAATTTTGATCTAAAATCTGGTTTAATTCATCTATTACCAAGATTCCAGGGACTTCATGGAGAATATTCACACAAGAAATTAAAAGAATTTCACACCGTTTGTTTAACATTAAAACATTCTAATGTGGATGAGGAACAAGTAAGGTTTAGAGCATTCTCTTTTTCATTAGAAGACACTACAAAATATTGTTTATATTATGTTCATTCCCTAATAAGAGGCTGGCGGACATGAAATGCCTTTTCCTTGAAAAATATTTCTGAGCCTCCCGAACTACAACAATAAGGAAAGAAATTTGTGGGATAAGAAAATCACAAGGGGAAACACTTCATGATTATTTTGAATTATTTAAAAGGTTATGTTCAAGTTTCTCACACTACCAAATAAGTGATCAACTTTTAATTCAGTATTTTTATGAAGGTTTAATCCCTATTGATCAAAATTTGATCGATGTTGCTGTAAGTGGTGCGCTAGTTGATAAGATCCCAATTGTTACAAGAACCCTAACTGAGATCATGGGGAAAAACACACAAAAATTTGGTTTAAGGTCCAATGTACCGATTTGGGGTGTCCATGAGGTACAAAGTACTGAATTCCAGAAGAAGGTGGACACAACGTTCGAAGAGGTAAGTGCCCTTCTTCGAAAACTTTCTCTTTCCCAAGGGAAATATGAATCTCCTCCTCCTATCCATTGTGGTATATGTTCTTCTGACACCCACTACTCGGACCAATGGCCCCAATTGAGAGAAAATTCCGAGAGTTGTGAGGCAATCTTCCCAGGATGCCCCTATAACTAACCATTTAGGAAAGAACCATACTATCCATCCAACTATGGGTGGAAGGAGAACCAAGCCTATAAGAAAGGGGGGTATTCAAACCAACCTAAAAAACAATGGAACCAATAAGTTCAAGGTAGTCATCCACCACCACCACCCAGAAATCCTCAACCACCCCAAAGGCCTTTCTAACAAACCCCTCCAAAACCCGAGCCTAGCCTAGATTATATGATGAAATAGACGGCTGCCAAAAATATTCAATTCCAACAAACCACTCAGGCAGATACACAATACCTTAATACCCAATTAGGCCAACTAGCTAACTCAGTGGGTGAAATTCAAAGTCATGGGTCAGCTAAACTTCCCTCTCAACCAGTAGTTAACCCCAGGGATAAAGGAAAGGTTTGTGACATCACCCTTAAGAGTGGAAAACAACTAGAATGTAAAATTAATCCTCCATTAGAGTCATCCCCTCCCGAGGAAACCTCCATCACAACCATTAAAAATGTTCCAAATACTGAAAAACCTTATCCTGAGAGAATCCCTTCCAACGAAAAGAGTGTGTACATTGATGAGACACCTAGCCCAACTACTCCTATTCCATATGCTCAAGGGGCCACCAAGCCAAGAAAAGAAAAGGAAACTGAACTTGATAAGGAAATATTGGAAATTTTCAAGAAAGTGTAGGTTGACATCCCAATGATTGATGCTGTGAAGAAAATTCCACTGTACGACAAGTTTCTAAAGGAGATGTGTACACACCGAAGGAAACTTCGTAGAAATGAGAAGGTGAGATTGGGGAAGAATGTTTCAGCATTGATAGTTCCATCACTTCTCACCATGTGCAATGATCTTGGAAAATTTTCAATTCCGTGAACCATAGGGGAGTATTCTTTTTCTAATTATATGCTTGATTTAGGTTCTTCTATAAATGTGATGACTCAATCTATTTAATCTACATTATAGTTTGGGGAACTGAAGCGCATTGGAATTATTGTTTAACTGGCTAACCGGAGTACCACACACCCCTCCGGTGTGTTAGAGTTTGTTCTTGTGAGGGTCCAAAATTTAATTTTACCTTCCGACTTTTATGTGCTTAAAATGAAGGATGATAGGATGAATGGACATGCCCCGATTATATTAGGGAGACCCTTCTTGAAAATCACCAAAACCATAATTAATTCCCACAATGGTACATTATCTATGGAGTTTAGTAGTGACACAGTCCATTTCAACATCCTTGATTCCATGAAGCACCCCTCAGAAGAACATTCTTCTCTCTATGTTAATTCAATTTATGTACTCCCTACCCCTGAAAAAACTCATATCCCCTTTCTGAGTTTTCTTCACTGATATAAATGCTAGGAAATTATTCATGCATTGATTGTTTTAGTGGTCTAGAAATGTGTCATGCTTTTTCACTGATTGATGATTTTTGAACACTTAGGATCCCCTGACCATCGATGATACTGCTAAGCTTGTAAAAGTTCATTACTCATTAGAGGATGATACCATTGAGTAGTTAGATGAGATTAGTGATATTTTGCTTTCACACACACTCCCATCAATCCAAAATCCACCTAAATTGGAACTGAAACAATTTACTAAAGATTTAAAATATTCATATCTTTGTAACAGAAACAAGTTTCCCATCATCATTGCTAGTTCACTCACTCCTAAGCATGAATTGTGACTACTTGAACTATTGAGGGAGTATAAAAAATATTTGGGATGGATACTTGATGACATTCCTTGTACTAGACCATCAATTTGTATACATCATATTTTGTTAAATGATGAGGCTAAACCAGTGAGGAAGCCACAATGTAAACTGAACCCAAACCTCATAGAAGTTGTGAAAAATTAGGTAACAAAATTTTTGGCTGCTAGAATCATTTACCCAATCAATGATAGCCAATGGATCAGTCCTGTTCCAGTAGTTCCTAAAAAGACCGGCCTTACAGTAATAAAAAATGAAAACAATGAATTGGTTCCAACTCATGTGCAGAATAGTTGGGGTGTCTGTATAGACTATCACCGACTAAACCAACACACTAGGAAGGTCCACTTCCATTTTCCATTCATTAACCAAATGCTAGAGAGGCTTGGGGGTAAGTCCCACTACTGTATCCTTGATGGGTATTATGGATAATTTTAGATCCATATTGCCCTTTAGGATCAGGAAAAGACTGCCATCACTTGTCCCATTGGCACATTTGCATATTGAAGGATGCCATTTGGTGTGTGCAATGCTTCGGGTACATTCCAACGATGCATGGTTAGAATTTTTATGGATTACCTGGAGAATTACCTTGATTTATTCATGGATGATTTCACGGTTTATGGATATTCTTTTGATGAATGTTTGAGTAGTCTTGGTCTAGTCCTACGTCATTATATTGAAAATAATCTTGTATTAAATTATGAGAAATGACATTTCATTGTGTGAAAAGGTATAGTTTTGGGGAATTTCATTTCTGGGGATGGAATCTAAGTAGATAAATCAAAATTGGATGTAATTTTTTTCTTACCATTCCCAAAAATGTAGGGGATGTGCGGTCATTACTAGGTCATGCTGGATTTTACCGTCATTTCATTCGTGAATTTAATAAAATTGCACTCCCCCTATCGTGATTATTCCAAAAAGAAAAAGAAATTGTTTTTGATAAAGAATGTGAGGAAGCTTTTAATATGTTAAAATGGAGTCTCATGTCACCTTTAGTAATCCAACCACCTCAGTGAGATTTACCATTTGAGCTCATGTGTGATGCCTCTAACAATGCAGTTGGGGTTATCTCATCACAAATGATCAATCGAGCTCCACATGTCATTGCCTATGTCTCATGTACTTTGGACCTTACCTAAGAAAACTATACCACAACTGAAAAATAATTCCTTTCCATTGTACTTGCCTTGGACAAATTCAGGTCATACCTTTTGGGGTCCAAAGGCATTATGTTATTAGACCATGCAGCCCTCTAGTATCTCTTTAAGAAACAGGAAGAAAAACCATGTCTCATTCGCTGGATGCTCATCCTTCAAAAATTTAATCTAGAATTTAGAGATAAAAAAGGAGAAAAGAATGTGGCGGTTGATCATATCAGTAGGATTCCCCAATCCTCATACATTGACTCATCCACTATGTATTCTTATAAATGATATTTTTCTCGATGAACAATTGTACCGAGTGCAAGATGTTATTCCATGGTATGCTGAAATTGTAAATTATTTGGTAGAATATTGCATTCCTACTAATTTCAATAAAAACCAAGCCAGTCATCTTAAATGTGAGTCTCGTTGGTACATTTGGGATGACCCCTACCTCTAGCATGCGTGTAGTGATCAAGTTCTTAGGCATTATGTTCCTGATAGTGAGTTTTAGTATATCCTTAGATTCTGTCACACTCTTGCTTGTGGGGGCCACTTTGGTCCCCAACAGACTGCTCGCAAGGTCCATGATTTTGGTCTCTTTTAGCCAACAATTTTTTGGGATGCCCAAGATTTTTTCAAATCTTTTCCTCATTGTCAAATAATGCGGAATGTATCTAAAATAAATTAAATTCCACAACAACCATTGCTCTTTCTTGACATTTATGTTGTTTGGGGCATTGAATTTAAGGGTATATTTCTTAATTACTTTGGAAACTTATACATTCTTATGGCAGTTGATTACATGTCAAAATGGGAAGAGGCACGAGCTACAAGGAATGATGATTATATGGTAGTTTTAGAATTTTTGAGAACCCAAATCTTCTATTGGTTTGGCTTACCTAGGTTCATCATCAGTGACCAGGGTTCTCATTTCTGTAACCGAACAATGAAATCACTTTTCCATCAGTATGGGGTCGGTTATAGAGTGTTTACTGCATATCAACCATAGACCAATGGTCATGCTGAGGTGTCAAATAGAGAGGTAAAACAGTTTCTTGAAAAAACGGTTCAACCCAATAGAAAAGATTGGAGTCTTAAACTTAATGATTCATTATGGGTCTACCGTACTGCTTTCAAAAATCCCATTGGAATGTCAGTCAATCATCTTGTGTTTGGAAAGAGTTGTCACCTCCCTATTGAGATTGAGCACCGAGCCTACTTGGCCATCAAAAAATGAAATTCTAATCTTTCTAGTGTGGGTTCCCAATGGAAGATGAATATTTAGGAGTTGGAGGAAATGAGAAGAGATGCATATAAAAACTCCCGGATTTATAAGGTGTGAACCAAGTATGCCCACGACTGTCTTATACTTCATTTTCAGTTCCACATTGTCCAAAAGGTCCTCCTTTATAATGAAATGTTGAAGTTGCATCCAGGTAAGCTTTGTTCCTGCTTGTTTGTCCCATACACAGTTATTAATGTGTCTCTATTTGGTGTTGTTTAGGTTCAAAATGAAGAAACCAAGAAAACCTTCACTGTCAATGGGCAGCGGATGGAGCACTTCCACGAAGCACTTTCAAAGTTCCCAATGGAGTAACTCCATGTTCAAGAAGCAATATACCAGTGAAATGCACCATGTTTTATCCTTCCGTATCACCTTCTCAATTATTACAGCGAGGACACTGCACATTCTAGGTGTGGGGGGATGGGTACATTCATGGGTTATATAGGAATTTTCATCATTTATTCTTTATTTCATCTCTTTTTCACCTTCTTTATGGTATTTTCATTTTTCCCTGTCTTTCTTCACTTTTTGGCCTTCTTTATGGTATCTTCATTTTATCACCGTAAAAAAATTCAAAGTTCCATGATTCGGTGACCATAAAGGGGGGAAAGTAAAAATACCATAAATAATGGAGAAAAAGAGTTTTTTATAAATTTAACATAAGGGAGTGGTTTTTAGTGAATTGGTTTTCTATCAATGATATAAATGGTGGTATGAACGTGAAACATTTGAGATGATTGATGCCCTTTGTGTGAGTTGATTTTGAGAAAACTGTGTCACTAATATCTCCTCAAATATTATGTACCAAAACCAAAAGTGTGAATATTTATTACTGAATGTAATCTAAATATATGGTAGGTTAATATTTTTCATCTTTAAATGATATTTCAATACAATTGTTCTTTATCTGATCGGTTTTATTACTATACCAGATTGACCTATGCGTGTGTACCTAATGTCCAACTTTTGGACGCCCTCAAAAATAGGATTTTTTCTTGGGAAGTTCAAAAACCACTCCTCCTTAACCTTTGATATTGTTAAAAATATTTCAATTAATGTCGTGAGGAGATCAAGAAAGGTTTAAGAGACGAGTGTGAGATTTGTTCCAAATGAATCTTCTAAAAAAACAAAAATAATAATTAATGGGAGTGATAAAATGTACAAAATATGGGGATATATAGGTCGGGAGTCTATGGTTTGACTTTGGGTAATCCTTAAGTGAATGGGTCTTGAAATATGATTGCAAAGGATGTAGGGAAGGTTCTGTGAAAATTAATTTAAAGCAGAATAATTTTAAAATAACATAAATTTATTAGATAGTAAGTGGGTAGAATAGCATTGAATGGTTTCCACACACACACATGGATAGTTAGTGGAATGGTTTATTTTTTAATTCCTTTTTCATGTTGGTGTCCTCAATCTCTTTGAATTTCATTGTGATATGATTTATGAGACATCTTTTTCCATTTTCACTAGGAAGAACTCCTTTGTGTCGTTCGTGCATTGATCACATTACATTAGTGAATTAAAATTTCTTCAAATGTTAAATATTCACGATGTTGAGAATATATATATACCTCATTTTATTTGGATATGTGACTTTTCATAGGAGTGAAAAAGGTTATGTGTGGGGGTGTGATCGTACAATGATTCACTGTGTAATTTCCACCTTTACACCACTGTGCTAAACTTATTTTATATTGAAAATTATAAATATAATGACAAGTTTCATTCCATGTTTGAATAATTTATTTTGTTTTTATCACTTTTAAAAAGGGAAATGTTACTTTTTTGATGATTCCATTTCATAAGGAGGTGATTTATAGGGCCCATAATGATGTCAAAGAAAAATGGGCCAAAACTGCACAGGATCCAAGCACACCAGTGGATTAATCCGCACACTGCTACTATACCGTGAATCCAATTGGACTAATATGTTGTGGGATAGAACAAATTGCATTGGGATACATTTATTATGAAGGAACCCAAGACTCATTCGGCCATCTAGTGGACCTGCCGGCCTGATCTGTCCAGCACACCCAATCTGCATGAAGTCAAAAGTGGTGAGCTATGATCTATCCTTATCTCGGACTATATGTGTCCACTTTATGCCAAACATTCATTAGAGATATCCAAGAGAGGTTCTAAAACTTTTTTATTTTCTCTAAATTGAGATAAGGATGTATGGAGGTCGAAACACCCGTGACACGTGATTTTAATAATTTTGTTTTCCCAAAACCACCTTCCCATTTTCCAATAAAATGGAGCCTTGGGATCCGCATTTGTTAGTATGGACCCGAGGAAAATATCTAGTATTTTGGAGACCCAAATAATTCCTATCATCATCCAAGGAGTTTGTGAGGACACTATCCTCATAGGGTAATCAAGGATGAAGCGGGAGTTCCACCCGAGCCTCCTCCTCCTCTCGATGGCAAGCTAAACGGTGGATGATCATTTTGAGGGAGGTACACAAACATGGGAGGGAGTTATAGCACATGTTATGCTACTGGTTTTGTATAATTTTTGTGTTGAATATTTTAGTTATTTTATTTCTTTACATTCATTCCCCTAATTACATTTCATTTTATATAATTAAGTGGAACACTTTTTATTTCACCACCGATTGGGTTGAGATTTCAAGTGGAAATCTTGGGTTTTTCGGATTGGACAACAAAATAATCCTATTTATCTCACACATACATAAGATTTAATTATTCTTTGTTATACCTCTTATTCTACGTTTGATAACCAAATCTTAGCAACACAATTGTTGTTCCAAGGGGTTGTTCTTTAAGCATCATTTGAAGAGGCAAGAGGGGAGTCAAAATCTTGGCCACCTTCACCCAAAGAATCAAACAAAACCATGTTAAATTTTCTGAATAATGAACTATCCAAGATGTGTTGTTAACATGAAATGATATTCTTATCTCATAATTATTAATACACCAACTTTATTTATCAACTATTTAACTCTTTAATTAAGTCATTTCATCCAAAAACTGTTTTCTAAACCTCCCCCCTCTTTAGTAATTCTTATTAAAAATACATACTCAAAACCTATCAATGATCATGGAGAGATGACCTAGGGTATTCCCTAGACTATAAATAAATCTTAAAATCATAATCAATTTGATGTGTCATGACAGCGTGATCATCCACCAAATGAAAATTTTTAGTATCATCAGTCAAATAGTGTTGTATGATGTTCATCGAACAGTGCTCTCAATGATTAGATAATATATGAATATTTTCAAAAGTTTTAATCTGTTAGAGGATGTATATTACAAGATAATTCCATTATGTTCTTATAAATTTATAATGAAACACCAAGTAAAGTTTTAAAAAATAGAATAATTTCTATAAAGTTGTACCAGATGGAATGTTCGAAGGATTTTTTATATTTTTAGATAGTAATTAATCATGGAGATGTTGAGATCGGTGTTCAAAATTTAAATAATCATAAATAATTTTTTTAATTTTGTGATCTAAGTAAGTTACATAGTATGATTGGTTTAATACTATAGTTTAGGAATTTTTATGGTGGTTAAATGAAGATCGAATCAATTGAAAGATTCATATTTGTAAGTGTGATTTTTATATTTGAGTTTGTTCTATTGCCTAAGTTTATGGAGGATCATTTCCTTTATAGTGGGATATGTGCATCAAGAGATGGTGTGAAATTATTGATTTTTTGCTGAATCCTTATAGAGTTGAATATTTAATCTGAAAAATGTGTGTAATCACAAATATTCATTTTGATGAAGAATTGTAGTTTCATATGGAAGTTTCAACCCCGAATCTTGAGAACTATTCTTGTTTAATTCAATTTATCGATTGAAGATGTTTTAGAAGGATCATGTGGTATTGGGTTGAGATAGATAAACTAAGAGCTAGGTTAAAAAGAATATGTGATTAAACATATATTCACTGAACTGATTAAATGACATTTGGAGTAGTAGCACTGTAAGAATATATACCATAATATCAATAAGAAGAATAAGGGAATGAACAGATACTATATATGGGTTTCTTATCAACTGGTGATTGAGAAAATAATAATATGAAGTGTTATCAGATGAAATTTCAGTAGGATAACCACCATGAAATTGATTTCATCAGAAAAAATGGAATTGATTGACAAGATCAAATGGTGTACCAAATGGATAGGTTTTGGGTGAAAGAAAAAGAAAAATAAATAAAATTTTAATCCTATTGATTTAAAAGTAACTAATGAAGAAGAAGTAAGTGGATAAAAATAAAAAACTATGATATCCAACAAAAGTATCAAATGGTGGAAGAATTAATTCGTGTTATAATGTACCTTAAGATTGTCTTGGATATTGTCTTCAGTGGAAATATAGAGAACAAATGATATGATTTATTTAGAAACAATCATATACAATCCATAGAAGAAGGATTGTTTTCATTCCCCCTCTTAATATTTCAAGACCAACACTTAGGCTATGGATTTTTTTCTAGCCAAACCACAGTACTTGGTTTACAATTATAGTGGATAATCCATGTACTAGTCCTCATCAATCATGAAAAATAATATCTACTGTTCTTAATTATAGAACCTTGTAAAAATATCTTGTGTATTATTTTACATACATTTATATACATGAATATGATAATTAATATAGAATAGGATAATCAAGATCCAAACTCATCTAATAGTAATGAGTTAAAATGTTAGAGTTGGTTAAAAAAATTGCAATACCGATTCACCCCCCAATTAGTGTGGAGTATATCCCAAATTAGTTCTCTCAATTGTTATCAGATCCATGTTAACCTCTATTGGATTTTATATATTGATATTATTCTATTTTTATGATTTTATTTTATTTCTTATATTAAGAATGAACTACATTTTTTGTGAATATTTAGTAATATTTAAGTAGAATTATATATCTACAAAGGCAAGGATGAATAGAATAAATAAAGAGAATATGAATATGAATATGACCACCCTCTTTCCTAAATATGGGGAAGTATCGGTTTCTCCGTAATATGATAAATAGAGAGACCAAGCTTGTAGAGTATAGGAAATTTGGTTTTTGTTTCCACCGAAATAGTATGACATTGCTACAATGAATGGATCAAGATCAAGTGATAATATTGTCTGTGAAAATGTTTATACAAACAGCTCTCAGAGAAGAAGTTCCTTTTGTAAGTGGTGATAATGATCAATATATAACATCTCAATATATATAAATTACTCGATTAAAAGATATTCTATGTTGCATTAAAAATAGTCTCCATTATTTGTGGAGTCTTTCATAGTATATAGGAATAAATAAATGATTTGGAAGGAGTAGATTACATAGATAAGTATTTAGAAGAATATGTTCTATATTGTATAAATCTCTCAAATTTGGTTGGATACTTTTAGAAAAAATATTGGATCATGAAAAAAATTCATCAATTTTTTAAAATAATTATCCCAAAACATTTGATGGAAAAGAAACGCTTAGGAAGAATCTAGCAGAAAATATCCATTCACTGGAAGAAAAGATTAAGAATTTCATTATAGTCAAGGAATAAGTTGGAAGTAAAACCCATAATGTTCTAGGAATGTGATGCTTTTCTATAAAAAACGGTAAGAAGCATGAAGAGTAAGTTAGAGGAATAGAGAAAGGTTGGCGAAGATAAGGTGATTATGAATAAATATTGGAAAAAATCACTTAATATAAGATGTCTAGAGTTGGAATTTAACATTTTGATTCTTGAGAAGACATTTATTGATTCACAAAAAATGAAGAGCTAATTGGTCTTATAACACAATTCTCAGTGAATGGTTCTAATTTTAAAATACCTCCAATAAGTGACAATAATTTCATGACATTGTTAGATGATCAATTTCCAGAAACTTTAAATAAATAATTACCATCCATACAATCTTATAATAATTTCTAAAAATTTGTTTTCAAGAATAGTTTAGGTTATGCAGAAATATATATAAAATTATTAATAAAGAAAGGTGGTAATAATCCTACAACTATGACATGGGTTGATATCTCAAAGAGTGTAAAATTTGGTTCCCCACTAAGAGCACAACAAATTATGAAGAATACCCAAGAACATCTTATAAATTTAATAATAATATCAAGGTTTTTGGTTCAATATTGGTGTTGTATTATATTCAGGAATTATGAATATGGTTATTGGTACCATTCTTTAAATGAAAGGGTACAGTGGAATCCCATGTCAAGGGGGATTATTCCAAATATGAAGAAGAAATATTCACTTTGTAGGAAAAATATTTAAACTTCCAAAAATATTTTTGATCTTGAAAATACATTTTATGTTGAAATATATGGTGGTTAGAAGATTGGTCTATTCACATATAAAATGAATCTAAATATGATAGGTAAAGGGGACCCCATTTGTTTTTCAAGAAGGAAGAATCATTCTTGGTATGTAAAAATAAAAAATGTTGTAGAGAAGAAATATAATAATAATATATCAATGAATAAAATCTGAAAGGCATTGGATTCAAAATTCATGAAGTTAATGAAAAGTGAAGCATAGAAAATAAATAATTATAAATATGACACTAGAAAAAGTGATGTGTAAAATCCAATCATATTTCAAATGTACCTAATGTTATGTTAGTAATATGGATATATGTTTTCTAGGAAATGAGGAAAAATGAATAACCAAAAGAAAAGGATATCGAAAAAGGATAAGAAAATATTTCACATAATGGTAAATAAGTCCTATGTTTGAGGTGAAACATGGATTGACATAGTTTGAATGATTTTTGTATAATAATTCCTAAAGAATAAAAGTTCATAAAGAAGATGAAAGTTACACCAGATGATGTAAGTTATTTAAATTATATTGAGTAAAGAGGTTTCACACAAAAATAATTAAATTAATTGATAAGATCAATGAAACACCAATCATAATTTAATTTTACATTTAAAAGTATTACTTTTGGATGAAATAAAGAACCTTAGTTGAGAAAATTATATCAACACTGTTGTTAAAATTAATATGAAAGATGGATCAACCTTCTTCTCCTTACCTTTGTGTATTGTATTTATTCTTCCAAAACATGGATTTAAAATTTAGTCAGGTACTCAGGGTGATAAATTGAGATTAAATAATTTATTCCAACTATGGATTCATCGGATAAGGATATTTCCTTCCTAGAATGAATCCTATATTGGTTTATTCAATATTGTATAAAATGATACCCCTTACGGACAACCTTAAAGAAATCCTTTGAAAATTTACATTTTAACATAGTCACGAATCCTTGGTTACTAAAGTTATAAATCGTCAAATTAATGGATATAAATTTAGTTTAGAAATTACATAATAAAATTGGAATTATGATAGCGTTCCAAGTCTTCCTAACATACCTGTTAGACTTTATGTTTTTAATTGATTTGTTGGAGCTGTTATAGGAGATTTATGTTGATAAGTATTATAATTATTTTAAGCCTAAAAAACATCTTCATCCTATAAAAATAGTAGAAAAACCTTGAAAGAAGGTTTATGATTTCTCCTTCCATGAAGTACCAAGATTAGTTTTTAAGGGACAATATTGTTTTCGAAATCAAATCCATTTGTTTTATACAACAAGAATGGATTTCATAAACCTAAAATGAAATTTTGGATTCAACATTTCTTAAGAATGAATGATATAATCTTCCAAGAACTTCCTATTTCTCATTAATAAGGTGAATAGATTTTTAAATGAATGTTTGGAAAAGTAAAGGGGATGTATTCAAATATTGACTTTTTCATTTGCAAAGTACATTGAATTTATTGCCCACAAATACAATGGGGAATATTAAGGAGGAATGTTTTTATATGAGTTTAATTTTTTTAATTGATTTTAATGGATGTAAACTGTTAATGAATTTATATCAATATGTTGAAGAAGTTATAAATTAGAAGCTACTGGAATGTTTAATTGTATTAATCAAATATTGTTATCATATGGAACATCAAAATTTTGTTCTAAAAGGTGAAAAGTTATTTTAAGGCTTGGTATTTTATTATGATGAATGATAGTATTTTCTTAATGCCTTCATAATGTGTTTTATGATTTTAAAATCATTTTTTTCATTAATATTATGAAATTTAATTAAGGAGTTTTCTAAAGAAGTCTGTGAATCAAAATGGAGAGAGATAGAAAAGACAATCAGATATAAGGCATCATATTGAGGGGTTGATGGTTTTTGAGAAGTTACATCAGAAGGAGGGTCCATAATAAAAGATCAGATAATTTATTTACTATTATTAATCAAAAAATAAATATTAAATTTCTAATTAGGTAGAGAATAATTTGGGAGACCACTAATGGAACGTTTACACTCACATCAGACTATTGTGAATAGAATTATATGATCAGTCGATTATTGGAAATATATGTTTTTTTGATTTCATTTGTAGATATATCAGACTGATAAAGATCATATACGTATATTAGACATTTCTATGTGATGTGTTATTTACTAATAATACATCAAAATTCTTTATCACTAATATTATAGTTGAAGTTTAGACAAGGAGAAAAAGTCATTGAATGTGAGTTCAATAAAATTAAGTCCAAATGTGAGATTCATGAGATATTTTGTGATGTTTAAGTCATGAAGCTGTTATGTTTCGTAAGATTATAAGATCCTGAACAATTTGCATTTTTGATTATTTTTGAAGGAATATTTTTATGATGTATATCGAATTGACTTATATAATGACCAATAAGTGATGTTAATATATTATAGTGAATGAAAAAAAGAAAGTGTTGAATAGGTTGATCTAAATATAGGGAGGACAAATTATTTCATAAGAGATTTTTTATTCATCGAGTAGACTATAACAAACAGAATTTCCCAAAATAATCAAGCATAAGTATAATTATGTAGTCAATAGTTAGAGTAAATGTGTTAATATCATAAAATTAATATATTATAGAATGATAAGAGTGAGGTTTCTGAATCATTAGAGAAGAAAATATGTTTCTATTGCAGGTGATTAGATAGAATAATGGTTTTGAAATTATAATATAAAATTTTCAAAATTATTGGATAAATATTTCCTAAAAATGTTTGAGGAAACATATAAAGACCATCACATAGAGTCTTATTAATCTTCTAACCATTTGGATAAGACAAAAGTTACCAAATGGAGTCATTGGTAGATGTTTTTGACTGACGTTCATCAGAATTAAATTTATAAGATGTCACATATGACATATGAATTCAAAGAAAGTAAAAATGATGTCCATCCACTGAATGAATATTTTAAAGATCATTACACAAATGGTCTTTTATAATGTTCATTGGTCATAGGTTTCCAATCTAAGGCAATGGATAATTATTTTTGGAGTATATAATTGTTCATAAGAAGTATCTTGAGAAATAATTATATGATGTTCTTATAAAGCTGAAAAGGAACAATAGAATAATTTCACTAAATAGATGATGTTCTGTTAAGTTATACCATATGTAATGTTTGATGGTATTTATAATTTTTTAAGTAATGAATTATAGAGATACTGAGCTAGATGATACATTTATTAATAATAAAGAAGAAATATATTTGATTCTAAGATATATGGATTTTTTTCTACTAATATTTGTTTATCTGATCCTTTATCAAGTTTAAGGGTGGTGAAATGAAAAAAATAATCTAATGGGGGATTCAAATTTTGAAGAGGGATTTTAAAATTACAGTTCTTTCATATCCCTATGTTTATCGAGGAACCATTCATATATAAAGGGGGTCGGTCAGTTAAGATTTGGTGTGGGATAATGATTAGCTGGGTGATTCTATGTAGGGTTCAAGACCAAATAAAAAAAGGTGTGGTATCAAAGTTTTACGTTATGATAAATAATTGAAGCACTATAAAAAAGTATCAACCACAAAGATCAAGATCCACACTCATCTAATTCGAAGTATCAGTCAAAGAAGTATCAGATGTAGCAGGGAGTACTAAACATAGAGAAATAATTAAATATAGAAACTAAGTATTAGAAACATAAGAACTAGTGACCATGAATATATTTATTGGAATAAGTAGTATATACTATACAGAGATGTAGAATTGGATGAATAGATATTAAATGATCAAGAAGAAGGTATCAGGCTGATACCAGATTGAGTTTCTTTATCAATTCACGATTATATGAACAAGAAGAGGAAGAGGGATCGAATTAATTTAAACATAGAAAAACATTACAAGAAAAAATAATTGGGTTAAATATATTGGCCAGGTATGATTAGATAGAGTATAAGAAAGATATATTTAAGATGAAGTTATAATAAGAATGAAATTTGATTTCTTGTAACTGTCCCAGTAACTAGTGAAGAATAAGGAAATCAAAAATAACATAGCATTGGGACCTCAAACATAATAATCATCGGGTGGAAGAATTTATTAGTTTTTAAAAATACCTTAGGGAGAAGGTTGATACTTTCTTCAGTGGTAGTATAAGGAAAAAGTTAGGAGCTATAGTTATACAAGTACATCATCAATTCATGGAAGAACTATTGTTTTCTTATACCCCCTCATAATGTTTTGGGACCCACACATAGTCTAAGAATTGTTTTCTATCGTCACCATAGTACATGTTATCACATTATAGTGGAAAATCTATGTAAGTTTCAACACCATAAGTGATAACTACATGTTACTATTATTGTGTTGTTAATTTTTTTAAAATATAATGTTTCATAATTTACTTTATTTTATACACTTGCTTGTGATATGAAAATAGAATAGGAGAATCAATAATACAATAGGTCTAAGAAGTAAAGGGACTAAAATTTATAGTTGGTTCAAAATTTTCTAGTAGAAATTCACCCCCTCTTAGTGTTGAGTACATCCTGAAGCATTCCTATAATTTTTCCCTTAAATCTCTCAATAAAATGAAACAAATCACTCATGAGTAAGTAAAGACTAAAACTGACATAAAACTATGTGTCTCATTTTTTCATTAAAACCTTATATAGACTATTCTAGAGGTATATTGAATGAATAAAATTGGTAATTAGAAAAATATTATGATTCAGGACATAACGGAACCATGAAATATTTTACTATATTTAATGTACTGACATTACTTTAGAGGTTATAAACCAAACATCTTCAAAATGACTAAGGTAAACTAAACGAAATTAGTAACTATATAACACATTGAAATAAATGGCATAAAAGGAATAATAATAACTGGATAAATATGAAAACCATTTTGACCCAATTATAAAATGAACATATTTTTATTATTCATGGGTGAACAAATGTATTAAATGATAAAATACATGATGTAAGGTATTTTTCATCTCAATTTACTTTCTTTGAGACATTCCATTTTCATGACATATTTTATTTTATGTGTTGTATATATGACCAAATTGATGTATTTAATCATTAATTAACCTAAATTAATTATTTTTACAAATCCATTTCATGATTTATTTTTTTAATATATTTTTGGTTAAAAAGAAACCAAAGTAGTAATTTATTTTTATTTAAAACCCTGTTTTATATTTTTTAATGTTTTCCTTCCAAATGTTTTTCTTATTAATATATATTCTTTTAAAAGTTTCAAGAATAATCTCTTCTATACTCCAATTAGTATTCATGTTTTTTAAATATATCCTTGAATTTTAAAAATGGTTTTAAAAGGTATTTTTTAAAAAAATTTCTATATGGGTCCCTTTTCACTCTTTTTACCAAATTACAAAAGAATGTTTTTAATGCGTACCACATGACCCCCTTATTTCACCATTATAGATGTTAATAGTTATAGATATTCCTCTAAAAATTAATATATTATTTCAAAGATAACTCTACCCCCTATCTTATAGGAAAGTTTATGTGATGTTTCAAAGGAAACAGTTATTTATCTTTATTTCTATGTGAAAATGGTAATGGGTTTTTAATATGGTTTTAAACGAATTTTTCATTATTTTAATGTTTAAGAATTTCAATCTAAAAAATATATTATTAATCATAATATACTTAATAATTGTATTTGTTTATGGGTGATTTAGATATAGCTCATGGTTATTGTTGAGAACAATATTGATCTTTACTTCATTGGGAAATTATTTATTAATTAAAGTCTAAAATGGGAGTGATAATTAGTCAGGTTACTCCTACGGAATAAATTGAGAATTAGTTATTTGAACATGAGTAAAAAATGAGTGAAATTTTATTATCAATATAATTCTCTAGGATACCTATTTTGTTTTTGAAAAGGGGTTTTATTGAAATATTTAGAATTCATGAGATAGGTAAAGTTTATTATCTTTTAAGGACAATAGATTTTTTTTCAAAGAAATTTTTATGGTGATCTGATGTTCCCAATGACGCATTCTTAGGTTTCCTATGATTTATAATTGGTTGAAAATGTTTTATTTGAGAAAATATTTTATTTCACACGTGAATATGTTTTAATTATTTTTTTTATGTACTTTGGTGTGAAAAAGTTAAACATTATGATGGATTTTGATGATTTTCAAATGGACTAATGATATTTATTTCATTTTTATGTCACTTGTTGAGAATTTTTTCTCCCATACAACATTTTTAAATATTTTTTTGGGATAAGGATAAGTTGAAAAAAATATGAAGTTTATCTCTGAATATGGTAATTTTTGTATCAAAAAGTAAACATATAATTTATAATAAGTTCTTAATATTTTGGAAAAATTTCTATTTTGAAAAATAAATGGATTTTTTTTTATAAATTATTTTATTAATTATATAAATCTTTAAACTTAAAAGATCCTTGAAATGTAATAATGTGAAATATCTTTTTTTTAATTGATAATTATGGTTTGACTATGTTCATGTTTTTATAGTTAGCATGAATTCCATTATTTAAAGTGTATGTTTTTTGCAATAGATCTATGTGTACAGGTCATATGTAATACAATTGGTATTATAGAAAATGTTTAGATAATTTTATAGGGTGGGATATTTTTGTTGAGAATATTTTAAAAGTTTAAAATACCATTAGTGGTCAATAAGCCTTTGTTTGATCATATTTTTATTGTCATATATACCCCTTTTGAGGTTTTATGTTATGTGTGTTTAAGATGATAGAGGATATTTTTCAATAATTTTTTGGTTTTATAAAGAATTCATTATAAAATTATATATAACACTTATGTTTTTCATGTGATTAACTATGTAGGATATTTATAAATAATGTTATTATATTGCCGATAATACGTATATATTAGCATTAGTATTTAAACAGTTTTTTTGTTTGAGGAAAATGTGGTTAATGGGGTTAAAGGGTTACCATTTTTTTGGGAGTGTTATTTGGTTAATGAGAATAAAAAATTATGGTTTTAATATAAAGTTATGGATGTATAGATATTGATAAATCTTTTAGAATTATAAATTCTTTTATCATGGATTTATTATGATTCAATTAATTTGGGGAAAATTTTATAATATTTTAAAAAAAATAAGAATAGGACAAATATAATATTGTTATGCGACATTAAATGTAATTAATATAGTTTTAAGATAAGAGTTAGGTTGATCTCTGAAATATATTTTACCAAAAATTTCTAACCACTGTGTTTTAATTTTGTCCTATAATATTTAGAAGAGTTTTGGTGTTTTTTATATTTAGAATTATTTATGTTGTGCTTTGTATGTTTTAATTGTTGTTTTAAAGATTCAATTAGTATTTATTAATATAATGGTTTATTCACACACATGCTTACCATACTTGTTTTAGTTAATGGATATAAAAATGATGAATAACTATTCAGTTTTTATTGGTTCTAATGATCCATTAAAAAGTAATTTTAGTTCGTTATGCATGAAAAAATCATCATTTATCAATCAAAATGTAAGATGACACAGAGGTGGAAAACTGACCAGAACCCAACTGAAAGATGAAATTTTTGAAAGAATTAAAGTAATAATATTTTATCATATTATATATCTTCTTGGTAAAATAATTCAACATAAATGGGGATATAACTCTATTGAGTCACATTTGAATATTATTTCTCAGATATCATGGCACTCTTTTAAAAACTCTTTCATTAATATAGGTATCAGTATTATAAATACATGGTTTAAGAAATCACCGAGAAATGATATGTTTATTTTAATAAATATAAACATAAAAATTATTATCAAATATAAATATAATCAATATTTCTTACCCATTATGTATATTTATTTAACCATCCATGGTTATTTATGAAAATGTTTTAAATCCAACAAACCCAGCCAGAAGCGATGCTTCTGGCTATTTATTAATAAAGGAAAAGAGTACAGAGTAGACGAGCGGGGTCAAACAAAGGGACCTTCCCTCAACCATCAAAGCACAAAATTAAAGATCATAATAAGACATATCGTTCCCATAATCAGAGTCATTAGTAGTTTCCCATTCAGATTCGGACTTACTTTGATTAAGGATCTTAAGAATATCAGAATTAAACTTACCTGATAGCTTGGAAGATCGAGTACACACAGTGCGAGGTGTATTAGAGTAATTCTTCCTTGGCCTTCACCTCGAGGGAGTAGGAGTGTGATCTACCTCCCCTTTAATAGAAATGAGTGAATCTTTGAATGATAGGTCCACCGCTAGCCACTGCAACCCCTTCCGCCTCCGAGACATCACCCCACTTCTCAGATATCCTGGAGGAATTTAAGAGATTCTGAATCTCCTGAAGACAATCAACCTGTTGATCAGAGTTAAAAGTCATCTCAGTAATCTCATCACGTAGAAAACCTGCACCAAGGATATCAGTCATGAATGTATTTGAGGGGTCAGTGCAAGAAGTAGACCCTTCAAAAGAGAGAATAATATTTTTTCTAGTCCCAACAAATTCAGAGGGAGTAACTGCACAATCATTCGTGGGTGTAATCCCCTTGGAAACTCCAACCCGGCAATAGAAGGACAACTCATCGGGGATGTAGAGTTTTGCTAAATATTAGATAGACCACTGTTGGATCTCAATGGTGACAAGTACCCTAGAAGTCCCTTCCTTTTCAAAGGCAACTGATGTTCTTCTGCAGAAGCCAACACATCATCCTTATTGGAAGAGGGATTGATTTTATGATCAAGGGGCTTTGACACCTCCACAACATTCCTCTTTGAGTTCCTTCTACAGAGGTTGGAAGAATGACCCATCATCCCACAGTTCTCACAAGAAACGCGTCTCCAAAAAAGTTCTAATGAATTCCCAAACACCATACATTCATTACAAAAAAGTGGCTTTCTTTCATACTCAACATCATTTTGAATGTCATCCGTCGGAGTGGAAAGAGTTACCTTGTCAATCAGGGTGAAGCTAAGATCAATCTCCACCAAAATCCTAGAAAAGTGTCCAAACCAAACATTCTCAGTCTCCTTGTCAAGTCGTATAGGAGTCCCAATTACCATGCCAATTTCACACAAAATCTTTGGGTGCCAAAGAACCCAATTGGGACCCTGAAGATGAACCCCTACCTGGGAAAAAGAATTCCTTGCACGTGAAGCATTGAAGTCCAGAGACCATTCATGAAGGTGGAGCCAACCTGGTTTCAAGGATAGAGATCCAATGCTCCACACATGAAATTTATAAGCATCTGAAGAAAAATGCAGTGAAAAAAAACCACGTCCAAGAGAAACACACCTCCAATCAGAGAAAACCCACAAAAATGAGATCCGTCGGACCAATTCATCAAACCTCCATGATTTCAGACCCTTGGGAAAAACAAGATGTGCAATCCGAGAGGGTTTTACAATTGTAATACTTTTATTAAAGATGTCAGGACTAGCCTCAACATGTGCCACTGACCCTTTTCGAATAACTATTCCAGAACACGAGTCATTGAAAGACCTAGATGCAAACTTCATCACATAATTTGGATTTATCCTCCACGAAGCAGGAAAAAAAGAATCAGATGGCAACAATACTGTAGAGAATTTGTTGGAGCCATCATAAACATCTGAAGAAAAAGATTTCTTTGGAAACAACTTTTGATCAGACTTGGCATCCCGACCATGCACGCCTCCATCGCCGAAAACACCACAAACCAAATTCTAAGATCTGAGGTCAACGCCGACAACAACATCGCGATCCCCTAATTCGCCTTCAAGCCGACTGTGGACAACACGTTCATGTACAATGCCATCCGCCGGGTGCGTGCAATCACCGGGATTTGTCACACTATCCTTCTGGGCGACGGACCAGGCATCAACGTCTCGAACAACGCCAGGCCGAGATGTCGGGAGATTCACACTAGATGCGCCAAATCACTGCGGACCTTCCTTCCCGATGGATCCAACTTCACCTGCTAAAAGACCGGAACCGAGGAAATGGGGAACCGACATCGGAAACCCTAGAAAATCGAAGCGCCATTCATATGTATGGTATATGAACCAAAATATTATTATATAAATATATACATTATAACCTAGTCATTGGATTGGTGGGTATGGATAGGGGTAATTGATTTATGAGGTATATTTAAAAAATATTTTCATAGTAAATTTTTTTTGATTAATTCATAAGAAGTAAATACTTTGTTTTTAGTTATATTAATTATTCCATATAATTATAAGAATTGATAAAATTTTTACAGGGTATTTTCCTAAGAAAAAGGGTTTTATATTATATTTTATATATTTCATTTAAAATATATTTTTCATTAATATAGAGTTTTAAATTTAATTAATAATTATTTTTATATTTATAACCTAATATGTAATAATCTATACGTTGAGTATAACATTTCTAGATATGAAGATAAAATCATTTGAGGGTAAAAAGTGTTATTTTTTCAGGCATTGTTCTTAATGTGCACTTTATTTTTTCCTTAATAAATTAAATTTAAAAATATTTTCTGATTGATTTTATGATTTTTTTATTATATATTCAATTATGTAAATTAAAAATAATCTAATGGTAGTTACTCAGAATGGAATGAGGATAAATTCAATTTTTTTGTTTCTAAAATATGTTTTTTTACCAAAATTATTTTTATATAATTTTCTTGAGAACAGTAGAAATATTTTCTACCAATTTCATAAATTTTATTTTATAAAATTAACTTCATTTTTAGATTCAACATATTAAATTTTCTTAATGGAGAATATTTTTCATTATCCTAAAATAACTGCTTTTAGAGTGAATTGTGAAAAATACAATTTTTATAAATACCATAATTTTTTTGAAAAGGATATATGCTTGAATTAGAAATCAATTTAAAAAAAATATTTACTAAACAATTTTTTATGATGGAAAAATCATTTTAAAACAATATTTTAAATTTGGAAACCCATTCTTGTCTTTTTTGTACAAAAGTTATATTTTATTTTTATTGAGAACTATTTTGATTAGTGCATTTAATAGTGTGGTTGGAAGGATAAACTATTTTTTTAAATGTTCAAAGGTTGTAGAAATTTATTTTTTTAATAAATATTATTAAAGTCACGAGAATCAATAATATGTATAATTGTAGTGTAAAATATTTATTTTTCCTAAAACATGATTTTTTCTAAAGGTGTTTTCATGAGTTTTGTGTACAAATATTAAATGAAATTTCTCACAAAATAAAAATTTGAATTATATAAAATGGATTAAATATTCTAAATCATCCTATAAAAAATTGGGTTTATAGATAATTTTATATTTCATCGTAAAAATTAGTTACCACGGGAAAAAAGCTATGTTATCATAGAAAATGTTAATATTGGTTAAATTAGTTATGATAAGAGTTAGTTATTATAATATCATTAAAATTTTTATAAATTTGTTTATTTGAGTTTATTTATCCCCTAAATAATTTTTAATTAGGGTTTTATTTGTTTCAATTTACCATGAAATATACTATATATTATTTTAAAACTTTTAATAATTATATGACTTCCACTCCCTTTACTTATAAAAGGGATGCTACCCTCATCCATTCTTCAAAAACATTGAGATATCTTGTTTAACTTATATATAAAAAATATCATCCCAAGTTTACTCCTGATTACTTATAGGTCTTACTCTCACGAAAATACAAATCTAAGAAGGCTTAAGGTGTAAGCCAAAGGATACAAGGGGAAGGCCCAAGTATTAACCAAAATCATTCTAGTTTATTTATTCTTATACATACTTGAATTATATTCTTAAAAACCAGAAATAAATAAATAAGTATCTTCAATATACGGAAATAAAATTATGTTTATGGAAAAACTTATCTCTTACTATTTCCCCTCAAATTTAATATGAAAACATCTCTCACGAGTACATACATACTACCCACTTTATGATGAGATGTGTTTCATTTTCCATCACCTAATCTCATGGATTTTTATAGTTATGGAAGTAATCAATATATACGAGAGGTATGAAATTATTATAAATTTTTAAAGATAATTTATTATCCATCATTTTACCCTCCCATGGGCAGTAAATTATAATGTCGCTCATTCGTATGTGTGCACTAGAACCTTCATAAAGAAATGTGATTTGTTTTTTATTTCTTCCTCCCATGGATGGTTGTAACAATGGATTTAATGAATAAAATATATAATTTTAAAATAATTATGATTTTTAAAGATAAAACATTATAATATTTAATTCTTTTCCACATCTTAGAAATATTGAAACTTCTCCCATATGTATGTGCATACTACCGCTTCCATTAAATGACATGATTCATTTTTCATAACTACCATAAATATATGTTTATAAAAGTATGATAAGTGTATATTAGTTATAATTATAATATTTTCATGATATATAAAATGATGTAAAAATGAGGTCCTAACCTTGGTTATTGCACTGATGTTATTTTGGAAGTTATAGACTGACCAACATCAAAACAACCATGATTAACTAAAATGAGATAATATCTATTTAAACATGGTAATAAATATAATAAATAGGATAATAATGATATAGTATTGACCATGAAAATTATTCGGAATCATTTGTAAAATTAAAATAATTTAATTATTGATGGGTTAGATAACGTATGAAATGAATTGGGACTTGAGGAAAGGGATATCTCATATCAGTTTACTTTATTTGGGACTCAAGAAATTTTGACCACAAGTTCTTTATGTGGTGTATATAATACCATGTAGATGTTTTTAATCATTTATTTACTATAATTAAATTTGATTTTGTGGGAGTTGGTTTCCAAGATCCACCTTGTATATACTTTATAAAAACATATATTCATTGTTTTGAATATAAATAATTTCTTTATCACATAATTTTAGTTCCTATGTGTGACATAATATGTGATAATGTATTAAGAGTAACTATCAAAATAAAAGGACAAAACAGTTTTCCAATATGATGATAACCCCAAATTTCCATGACATTATTCTTAATTATATGTTCTATAGTGAAGTGACATTATTTTATGGGACATAAATGATACAATCTATCAAGGTTATAGACTCTTAGGAATTTTATTAACATTTTCATGGTATACACCCTTAGTAAATTTTAGTGCATGAGATTATGAGAATATGAACCACTAATATCAAATCAATATTTATATGTATCATTGAATATTCGTATCTAAAAAATTATGTATCAATCCTTATAAATTAATATAAATTTTAATGGATATTATTATTAATGTATTTGGATGTATTGATGAAAACCAAGATTATATATATTCATGGGAAATTAGGATTTTCTTTGGTTCATCACGAGTAATATTGAATTAATGAATAATGACTGAAATGATTTTTATCATCTATTGTTTAATGAAAGTTGATATCTCAAGCCGTTTGGTGGAAATAAGACAACCTAAATAAATATATGTACATTGTGTTCTGTGGGGAAGTTTATTTATGAAATTTCAAAGAGAGATACATTGAGATCATTGGTTGATGACACTAGCAAGCAACCTGGCTGATTATAGATACCATGATAAAGTAAATATATTACATAGTGACCACCTATATGTTTCTGTATGGAACATTTAAATGAACTTCATTCTCTATGGGTGGCATGGTGTAATTCTAGGCCCTAACCATGGACTTTCGGCATCTCTACCCAATGCCAGTGAGAATGATTCCTAGATTGTCAACCACTATGTGTATCCAAAAATTTAGTTAAATATTAAATAAGATTTTTTATTTAAAAACTTGAAAAAAATATTATTCCCATATGTGGTTCAATAGATATTTTTGTTTTCATGATCACATATATCCAATCACAAGTTATTCGAGAAAATATTTTATGAGCATAATATACAGGAAATACATATTTTCTATTTAGTGAATATAATATTTATTTATTTATTGGTGAATGATTTAGTGACATTAATTTATTAAATATATAGAAACTAGTCAAGGCCCTATAGATATTGTCTAATATTTGAAGACCTAGTTTAATAGTCTGATGAGAAATAATATATATTATATATTATTTGAATAAATTATAAACAATTTATTCAATATATAATGATTAGTTAATTCAATGGTTTGTCACATATTATGAAATATTATTATTAATATAATAATGATTATTAACATGCAGTTCTTTGTGAATTTGGAAAATAATTAGCGTGTATGTGAAATTATTATTTTCTAAATTTATAACTATTTAAACATTATTATATTATTCCCAACCGCAATTTTTTCCATTGTGTTGGTTATGATAAATGACACCAAGAGAGACCATTCAAGTTATAGAGAGAACCAATATATGAAATATCTCAAGAATAGGGAGAAATATTCCTCAACTACCCCTCTTGATACTAGGGAGATCAAGTTCAGTTTTTCTTAGAAGAGATTATAATGGTGATAAAAAATTAATGAAACACACATTATGATCTACTATGCTGAAATCCATAGATTCCTACAGAGACGATAAGAGTTTCTTGGTACATATGTGGATCATTTAATGAGGGAATCTAAAATTTATTCCTATGATGTAGAAACTGTTTGTCATAAATATGTTGTCAGTTTCCTTAACTGAGAAAGAATACATCGCAAGTGAATTCTTTAACTTCTTATATTATTGTAATTTTATTATGTGATGATCCAACATTTTGGTTCCACTATTTCTGATGTTAAATAATCAGTGATCAAGTTTCAATGTCCCTGATTTTCTTCATTAATTTACATCTCAAATTAATCATCGAGTAAGACAAAAATTCGAGTTCGGCATGCTGCATCGACGATTCCACTGTGCCTGCAACATTCAAGTTGTTTCATAGGGGTTTCATAATAATCTATAATTATTAAAATATCATTAAATTTTTTATAAATTTATTATTATTTTCAATTCCAATTTTTTTATTCATTAGTGTAAATTTTTATATCTTCTCTCCTTCATCTTTATTCTCATAAATATAGTCAATAAATTGTTTAATTTTTAGTAAAGAACATTATTGGAACTCAAAAAATGGTGTTTAAGCTCATGGATGGATAACAAAAGAGTACATGACTTGTATCCCATTAAAAACCCCCATCTAATAATGTTTAATACACTAAAACAACTCCTGACTTAATTAATAATTAATTCAATGTGTGTGAATTCATTACATGTAGTGTGTATTTAATAAATCATGTGTTGATTAAGCCATCCAGTAACATGGTTAACCAGACTACATGGTGTGTAACTTGCATACATGATGTTTAGTACATTAGATAAAGATGGGATGTGTATTTTTTACATGACATGTATGATTGGTGACGATGTGAATCAGAGGCCACATGATGTGTAACCTATGTACATGATGTGAACACAATTTATTTTTATAGAAGGACAAGATTCTCATTCCTTAGGTGTGTGATGTGGATAAATTTTTAAGATTTATACCTGGCATGTAGTTGGATAGTACTCGTCGTGTATATTACTTATTTATAATAAATTAAAATTTAATTTATTATAATTTTTAGACCATATCAACACATGTTCTATGTTTCATTTAGTTGAATCATGAATGAAATGTGATGGGTTATAAATATATATATTAAATGTCTAATTAATTTCTGAATAATATTTTTTATATATGTTGAAACAAGACATTATAAGTAAATAAAATATTCCCTATGTTCCATTCAATTGTATTATACTTTAGATGATATTAAATAATAATATATTTATGATACATGACACATTTGTAATTAGTTTATGAATATAATACATTCCAGTTAGTTGAATGAGTACTCACTATGTTTCATCTAAGGAAAAAAAATTTACACATTCAATTTTAAATAAATATTTATAAATGTGTTTCAAATTTTGATGGATGATAATATCAAGAACTTTCAGAGTAAAATTATGATAAGATTATTGATTGATTAAAGAAGATAAAAAATTGATTCGGGAATGATTTATCTAAAATAACAATGATTGTGATTGAATGATATTTCTTAAATGTGTAATTCATTTAATGTATATATATGAACATGATCATAGAATAGATCGTTGTATGCGATTGGTTTCCTTTTAATTTATTATTAAATAAAATTTCTTTCCAGTGCGCCTTGCCTCTTTACATTTTGTATGTTCCTACATGCCCACATTCTCCTTTAATGTAAACCCTATTAACCAACATTTTTATCAGCCTCACCCTCATGTGATAAAAATATTTTATAATGGATGGTTCTCTTAGGTGAGTGGATGTGGTCCATGTTGGATTCGAAGTGAAACCAATCCAAGTGACACATGGGTGGAACAGTGTAAAATTGTAACATAAACCATGAAACGACTCATGTTGTTTTTCACCTAGTTTGATGGTATTTTATTGTTTTATAGAAAAACTATACATTAATAAAATATCATGATAATACCAATATTATTATTTTATTTCTGTAAATTTTCATGGTTAATTTCATGTTGAATGTTTTATCATGATAACATGAATTAATGAATTAAAAATAGTGAAAGATATTACTAAAATAAATTTGAATATGATTGAACTTTGTCTACAAATTTTTAATCCCTTAAGTAAGTCCACTAAATATTAAAAATTATTTAATGAAGATAAAATGGGATATTTATGATTGAAATATTGAAATATTGAAATCTAACAACTAAATATATATATATATACACATATTAAATTAGTATAGATTTACATAACATGGGTAGGAATCAAACCATAATTAAATGTTCTTTCCTAGATTCTATTTGGGTACGTTCAATTATAGTTTAATTTCTATATTATGTTTTGGATTTAATTATCATACTTCACATTAAGTGTTGATCCACATTAAAAGACATTATACAACTAGTAGGGAAATCTTTGAGTAAATGAAAATTAAGAATTTTAGGAAAGGGGAGCCTAGACAACAGATCAAGGAACTACTTGTTTATACAATTGAAAACTTATGCCTAACTAAATGACTTTGGATCACTTAACAGACATCCATCAAGATTTTGAGATGATTCATATGGATCCTTCCCACTAAAATATCAATGAAATTGTATATTTCAAAAATAATGGTGATGGAGATGGATATAAGGTTTTGGTTAAATAGTGGGATATTTAAAAAATTAATATTCATTGTCAAAACTTATCTAAAAATGTATTAAAATTATTCAAATCTTAATGATAGAAATTAATGTACACATGAATCCAAATATATCACTGATATTCATACATGAGAAGGATAATCTTGTCACTGGTACTAATTTCCAATAATGGAAAAGGTACTTATACATTATCCAACACGATGAAAGAAAATTATATGTTCTAGAAAGAACCCCTCCCCTATCTGTGTGGGATAATTAGATGATACCATAAATGTTCAATGTTTAATGAAATCTTCCATATCCAATGAAATTCTAAAGAGACACAAGGATATGAACACATATAGCATGATTTCTAACCTCCATGATCCCCATCAACAAAATCTGAGATAAGTAATATATGTGATCTCTAATACACTATTCATGTATATTCTTGGAGAGCCATTTCCTTCATATAGTCAGGATGATTGGATATATAGATAACTTGGACATATTTTTCATTAAATTCCTTAATCATATAGGAATAGATATTTTACATTCCCAAATAAATAAATCATTTTCTAGTTTTATTATAAATTAGAATATGAGAAATAATAGGAAGGAACTTTTATATCTTCTTGCTCTCATTCGTAAATTTGAAAAGGAATTGGGTGGTGAAAACCCAATAGTACCAATAGTGAATAAGAAAAGGAAGAAAAAGGAAACTTGGTCCATGACATACTCCAAGAAAAATTATCTTGAGAACCATCCTTTTAATAATAAGAATATCAAATATTAGGTTAATGAAAAAGGAAGTATTGTTTTTTTCATGTGTAATAAAATGGTACTAAATGAGGAACTTATCCCATAAGGAAGGTGAAGCTAAAGGTGTATTTTGTATCAAGAGTAATCTTTATATATTTACACATTCTATATTAGACACAACTTATGAATCTATCTCATATATCCAAATGTATAAAACAAGTATATTTTAAAATATTTCTTGAGGAGTGGTGGATCTCAAGATACTAATAGAGAATTTTTTTTCCTTATCCATAGAAGATTGTTGCCTTCTGCTACCAACCAGGATGATTTTTGATATAATTCTTTGTTATTTTGTTCCATGTGTTACTAAAAATCTCATCTATGATTCCTTAAATTCCATGGATTGGATTATTTTTAAATTTTTAAATAAGGAATGCATTTTTTTCATAGAAAAATTCTTCTATTGTATTACATAACTAAAAATTATCTTTATTGATTAAATTAGGGAAAAAAAATATTTTCCATTGATAACGAATCATGTTTTCATGACCCATTCAATTCCCACCTATGGAATAACCATATTCATTCATGTAAAAACAGATCATTTGACAAAGCACTATCAAGATGGATATTTGTACTCTTTTAATCTAATACCACTTGAATAATTTCTTACTTGTTTTAAGAAAAAAGACCAAACTACTATTCTATAAATTGGGTGAAAGGGATTCAGAGCTTCTAAGATTGGTTCAAACTAATGTGTGTAGAAAATTTATCATAGAATCAAGATGAGGATATTCATACTTCAAAAATTTTACTGATAACATGATTAGATATGGTTATATCTACTTGATGAGGAATAAGTCCATGAACATTGAAAAATTGAAAGAATTTATTAATTAAGTACTGAATCAACATGGTAATAAAATGAGGAATATTAAATTTGATTGAGGTGGTGAATATATTTACCAAGAGTTTTTCAAATTTCTATGGGAGTTCTGGATTTAATCCCAGTTCACTAAACATTCTTCACCAAAGTTGAATGATGTTAGTTAAAGAAGAAATAGTATGTTGCTTTATGTGGTAAGACACATGATTATTCATACATATCGTCAGTTATCCATTTGGGAATATTAATTACATGTAACATCACACATTTTAATCAGATTATCAACTAAGGTAGAAAATAGAATTTGATATGGATTAATATGTGGAATAAAATTTTTGTTCTCACACACTCTTGTATAGAGATGTGAGGTGTTTTCTAATCCCATTTTAGGCAATAAAATAGCACCCTAATGAATTAATTGTATCATTATAAGTAATCCTAAGGAAACAATGGGATTGAGTCTACATAACCTCTTTAATAAAAATGTGACCTCTATAAGAGAATAAATATTTCTTTATGGAGGAAAAATCGTCAATAAAGATAGTAGCTACAAGAATGACTTAAATGAAGTTGATGCTCAAGATACATAATTTTTTTTACGAGAAAAAATTCCATAGGTCACTGTGGAATAAGTTTTTACTAAAACACAAGTATCACATAGGAGCACCAGATATGTATGTTAACAAAAAAGATATGGTTTTCTAGTCATTAAAGATTCTGAATCATTATTTATTGATAATAATAGAACCTAATACAAAAAATATGTAGTAGTGTTCTCCAAAGATGCAAGATAGAATGTATCCATGAATATAGAGATGGATTCCATACATCAGAATTGAGTTTGGGTTCTAGTTAATCCACCAGTTGATGTATATCATGTTGGGGGAAATTGAGCATTTAGTAGAAAACAAGATATTTAAGGTAAATTATGTAATTATAAAGAAATTCAAGTGGATAAAGGGTTTAAACAAAATCTAGAAACAGACAATGATGAAATATTTTCTTTAGTTACCATGTTTAAATCCATTTGAATTCTACTTTCTATAGAATCTCACCTTGAAAAGGAAATTTTGATGATGGATTTCAAAAAATAATTCCTTAATCAGAATATTATAGAAGATTTATATATGAAACCATTAGATGCTTTTGTGACTCCAATTAATTCCAAAAAAATTTTTATGTTATAGAGATCCATTAATAGAATGAAGTATGAATCCTCGACATGAAATATTCATTTTGATTAAGAATAATAATAATAACCATTTAATAAGAATGAACTTGAGCCATGTGTTAGGTTTAGTTGGTGTGTGATCATCATAACAGTGATATATATCAATGAAATATTATATATTGGAAATTATGTACCAATCTTATAGTTAGTTAAGGATAGGTTGAACAATTACTTATCCATGAAGGAGTGATGCGAAAAATTCTATATTATATGGATTAATATCATTCATAATAGATCCAAGAGGCTGATTGGACCAATACATGGCACACAAATAGACAATATACTAAATATATTTAGTATGGATCAACCCAAAAGACGATTGATTCTAATTTTGTCATTAAATTTCCCTTGGGCCCCATTCCGTGACTACCCTTAGATCACCTCCTAGAAGACAGGGGTTGGAGACTAGTGCCGAATGTGTCAACCTATAAGTGGAAGGCATTTTCCTGAGTACCTATATGCACACATGCCCAAATAGGTCCCACTCATTTAAAACAAAAAAGGTATCACAAAAACAAATTTGAATACAAGTACAACTAATATAAGTGGGCCAAAATACAAACCCAACATAAGAACTGAAATTGAAAATTACAAATAGGAAACTCTGATGGCCAGTTGTGGAAAAACCCACCTGATCGTGAGAGTGGTGTAGCTACTTGAAACTGAAGTAGAACATCCTGTCCACCAAATCCTACTGGGCCCCACATGGTCCTAGGCCACCAAGTCCATCGTCATAGCATCTGTCAGTCCTGTATCCCTAAGCACATCTGGGTATCAGTCCACCAAAGTCTCTGTCGAAACGTAGATCATCTAAAACAAACACAACATGTGTGGCTGAATCTAATGCATGGGTGAGTAAAAAATAGTCATTAGGAATCCCAAAACAAAATGGGAAGACCACACAACAATCATAAAAGTAAAGTATCAAGCACAAGATAGTTCACACCATGTATACTTTTAGGGTAGTGATAGAAGAATCATCGGTCACATCATCGAACACCTTGAATGATGGGGACCTCCTCCTCTATCGAGTACAGTGGATCTTCCTAGTCACATATAATTTCTTTCCTCTAACCTTATACTGCTTAGTTATACCTCCTCATTGCATATCGTGGGCCTGATAAGTCACATAGAAGTGCTTCCCACTAATATTTGCCATCTGAACTACTCATCCTCGTCGCATACTGTGGGACATGAAAGGCATAAAGAAGTACCTCCCACCATGGGCCTAAAATGTCACACATAATTTCTTCCCACTAGGAAATAGCCAAGTCACACAGAGTCAAAATTCAACAGTCTTCAAGTCTCATCCAATCGTAGGGTCCGTATGTAGCATTCCTGAGAGAACCACTCCTCAAGAAATTCATCGAATCTCAAATTCCATGAAAGTCTACATAGATAATTCTAAAAGATCTGCCTCATCGATGGGGTCCCAATTATGCAAAAATATCATCAATCAGATGCATGGTTTGCATGATACATGTGTTTTAGTAAACGGGGCCTGGTTGCATCTAGGAAAAATCTGACCCGGTCAGACTAACCCAACCAACCCGACCTGGGGGTCCCACATACCCCGTTCTAAATTCAACCAACTAGACCTGAAACAGTTCACATATGAGATAGTCCGGTTTGAACTGGCCAGTGGGCCATGCCCAATGGTCCTCACTGGACCCGACCCGGTTTGGATGAGGGTCCAGCCCGCTGGGACGAAGACCAGTCGCATGGGGCGGCTGGATGGGGGTGCAGCCCGGTGGATGGGAGTGTGGCCCACCAACTCAGAGAATGGTAACATGGGAGGATTGTGGGGAACTCCTCGAATGTGTAAGCCAGCCACGTCCATCCTCCCACCATACCCACGGACATGCGAGACTCATCTTTCAATTGTTGAGAGACTGCGGCTCGCCAACCACCTGGGCGGCCCGAATGTGGGCCACCCCTCCACATAGCACACGCTTGGCGCTGTGTCATCCGGATAACATGGCCAGCCAGCCATGTGCTTCTGCCGACAGGTGCACCACTATACTCCGCCTACGGCCACCACCGCAGGCCACCACGGGATTCCAACGGCATAGTCGCCAGCAGTTGTTTGACGAACCACCAGACGTGCTTCGGTGGTCTGTTCTTTGCACCGCTTGTGCCTGAACTCTTTAGATAATTACCTCTTCGCTGTAAAGTTCATATAATTATATTTCCACCACATTGAGGGTGTGTCCACAAATAATTCACATGAAGGAGGTGCTTGGGACTTGTTCGTGTCTACCTGCGCCCTCCGCATTAGTGGTTTATAAATATCGGTGGTTCTGGGATTTCAGTTTAATCAAACTAGAGATAAACTAATCCTAGATAATAACTCCCAAAAGAATGTCACCCACCCACATAAACACATGATTCGTGGATCAACATTTTCATGGGTTGATCCACATTACTCATTTCTAAAAATAACGGGGAAGTACTTTAAAATAAACTAACCCCTACTTCTTTGACGTTCATTGTCACAGCGTTACATCCTCACAGTTTCAAGACGGCGACATCGTTCATTACTTACGGCTTCGTTCTTCGAGGTGCACCAAAGATGTTTTATGTTTTTTGGTTTTTTTCAATATTCATTGGAGATGAAGTTCGTTGGAGGTTCATCAGTTAATCCTTACAATTTAATTCCTCATTCCATAAATGTGTCAACCAAAAAAAAAGTAAAACACATCGCAATGTTTTTGTTTCACTGCGACATCATGTCATTATTTTGTGAGTTGATGAGCCATTATTGAGCCTCATTAATTTTTCTTGTCGCTGCACCACAACAACATCATCCACCGCTCAACATATGAGAAAAACAAAATAAAATAACTTTTTAATGTTATATTATTATATTTAGAAAAGTCCAAAAAATAACTTTTCTATTCAGACATTTCTAGCCAATGTTAATTCCTTTATAGGCGAATCCCATCATCCTAAATTCAATAGTTCCAATGGATTTTCGACCTAAGAACTGGTTCAAATGTTAGAAAAACGTACTCGTACATTTAATTTAGTGATCTTAAGAAAAGTTCAAAATCCCGTTCCGGGGATCACAAGGACTCAAAATCATGTGTCATCAAATCATGTGGTCTTTGAATAATTCCATATAATTTATTAAAATAAATACATAGAATTTTAGAGACATCACTTTATCCCCACCATAGGGATATATGACCCCAAAATCCAAAACAAAAACTAATCAAATAGGTGAGGGTAGTAAGCATGAATCTAAACCTTCCACTCCCATGTTCTTTCCTAGAGATTCCCATGCTTCCACCGAACATGAACTAGAGAAATTGACCACCCATGTAGGACCCTATCATGTCACTCCTCTATCTTCAATGGGAACTCTACAAACATCTCCCCACCATCATTACCCAGTTCACCCCAGTCGATGATGTGGGATGGATCATGAACATATCTTCTTAGCTACTACAAGTAGAAAACATCGTGCACCCAATTAATTTGTGGGGGAAGATCTAGGTGGTATGACACCGCACCAAATTTGATCAGGATCTGAAAAGGTCTGATGAATCACAGAGATAGCTTGTCTCCATATCCAAATCTCTACAATCCCCGCCGGGGCGAGTCCTGATGGAATTCATGTTCTCCCTCCTCAAACTCCAAAGGTCTTCATCTCCAGTTTACATAAGACTTATGCATACTAAATAAAGTCCTCATATGCTCCTGGATGATCTACACCTTCTCAGTGGTAGCCCGTACCAACTCTGGACCCCTAAGTGTCGAATACCTTGGTTCTATCTAGTATTGGGGTGATCTGCCAGGGTGCCCGTACAAGGCCTCAAATGGTGCCATTACAATGGTGGAGTAATAGCTGTTGTTGTATGAAAACTCTGTCAGTGGAAGGTGGTACTCCCAACTACAACCAAAATTCAGGAATTAATCATGTTTCATGTACTCAATGGTCTGTATGGTCCACTCCATTTCACCATCTATCTGGGGATGGAAAGATGTTCCCAAGTTCTGTTGCATCCCAAATGCCTCCTATAACCCCCTCCATAGAAAATATGTAAAGAAATCATCACAGTATGAGATGATCGTCGAAGGCACCCCTTGAAGCTGCACTAGATCCTGGACGTAGAGGCGTCCCAATCCATATAACAGTCCCTGCTCCCAAATGGGTAGGAAGTGAGCCGCCTTTTTGAGTTGGTCAACGATCATCCAAATAGAGACATGGAACCTATATGTACAAGGTAACCTCATCACAATTTCAATAAAGATATCGTTCCATTTCCACTCTATTACCTCAAGTGGTTGGACTAAGCCCATGGGAACCTGACTCTCGGCCTTCACTTGCTAACAAGTAGGGCATCGTGAAATGAACTCTGCAGCCTCTCTCTTCAACCCTGACCACTAGTACTGACATCAGAGGTCCTGGTACATATTTTTCACTATAGGATGTACCACCAAAGGGGATGTAATGAACTCCCTTAAAACCTCCTCCAGAAACGTCACTGGAACTACAGTGCTCCCTCTGAAAATGATGACATGCTCCCCACCAATCAAAAATCTATCAGAAGCCCATCCTAAAGAAAAGTAAACATGTCAGGTCTCATAGTAAACATACCACAACTACACCTCCCTTACATTATATAAGAGTTTTGGAGTAATAATCATTGACTTAAGGTAATAAGCTCCACCTTCATCCATGAAGGATATATGCATCACGACTTGTTTCTCTGTCTCCTCACTATGCAGCTAAAAACCAGTCCTCCTGGTGAGTGCGTATGTAACCATGTTCCCCTTCCCAGGATTATAGACCATCTCAAAGTCATAGTCCTTGAAGAACTCTATCCATCACCATTTTCTAAGGTTCTGGTCCTTATGGGATAAGATATACCTTACACTCTTATGGTTGGAGTGAACCATAAACCAGTCACCCATCATGTAGTGCCACCACATCTTCAATGAGAAGACCACTACTGCTAACTACATGTCATGTGTTGCATAGTTATTCTCATGAAATCTCAACTGTCTTGATCCATAGGTGATCACGGCTCACTTATGCATCATGACACAACCCACTCCAATTAGTGATGTGTCATAGTAAACTACATACCCAACACCCTCCTTTGGTAGTCTCAAGATGGGGGCACTAGTGAGTCTCTGCCTCAGATCCTGGAAACCTTGCTGACATTTCCTTGTCCACATGAAGGGATGTCCCTTCTATGTCAATGCCGATAAGGGTGATTCTACTCTGTAAACGTTGGGAATGAACCTCCAATAGTAACCATCCAACCCCAAGATGGTCCGCACCTCAGTCACACTCTTGGGTGGATCCCATGAAAGCACAACATCTGTATTCGACAAATCCACTACAACTCCAGCCACTGAGATGACATGTCCTATAAAGTGGAATTCCCAAATCCAAAACTGATACTTTGAAATATTTCCATAAAGACGGTTCTCTCGGAGTATATCTAGGACAATCTGTAGGTGTGCAGTGTGCTCCTCCTCTGATACCAAGTACCCCAAGATGTCATCAATTAAGACCACAAAAAACCGGTCAAGGTAAGACTGAAAGATCTTGTTTATGAGTTGAATTAATACTACTGGTGCATTAGTCACAATGAAAGGAATCACCATGAAATCATAGTGGTCGTACAAGCACCTGAAGGATGACTTTGGTACATCCTCATCCCGTACCCGAATCTAGTCATAGCCCAATTTGAGGACTATATTCTAGAACCACCTCGCTCCCTTCAGGTAGTCGAAGAGGTCATCGATCATCAAAAGTGGATACTTGTTCTTCATGGTCCCCTAGTTAAGGCACCAAAAGTCCTCACACAACCTCAAACTCACATCTTCCTTCTTGAAAAAAAGTACTGGTGCTTCCCATGGTGATATAATGGGCCTTACGAAACCCTTATCATGCATGTCCTCCAGCTATACCCTTATCTCGTGAAGCTCCACGAGATCCATCCGATATGCTGATGTGGATATCAGTGTCATCTCGAGGTATAAGTCAATGAAAGAGTCTAATTCCCTATCAGGAGGTATTCCTGGAACATCCTCGCACTCATCCACCACAATAGGAAATCTTGGACTCCACTCATCCACTGTACTAAGGGTGAGGCTAGCCAACTGGTTAGTGATCTGCTTCACCCTCCTCCGATAATGTTTGTCTTATGCTGCAAGGTTTTTCTTCTTGTTGGGGAAGTAAAACCTGGTCCCATCTACATAGAAATCCCACACTATATGCCTATAATAGTCGATCTGAGTATGGAATATAGATAAACAGTCAATACCCAAAATGACAATGTAAGGTCTCGATGCCAGTACTAGGAGATCCCAACTGAAGCTCTCACCTCTAAGAATCATATCACGCTACCGGAACCAGTGTGTAATCATCAAATCCCCTCCTGTAGGAGTCTCTAGCCATAAGGATCGAGCCAAAGACTCTACTGGAATCTCCGAGATCTGAACGAGAGTCGTGACGAGGAAGGAGTGGATAACACATGCATCTATATGAACTTCATCCAGGGTGTATTAGAAATGGATTGTACCTCGGATTATCTCAAGAGTGCCATGGTCATAAGCCTCCACTGCTTGAAGCTATGATCTCTCCTGTACAGCTACTCCCTGAGGTCAGGGTAGACCACCTAGGAGTGGTGGCTGTAAAACCTCAAATCGTTGCCCATCTTATGTTGCTCGGCCTGCTCTCATGCCATGTTTGTAGCCCTGTGGACCTCCCTGCTCAAACCACTACCCCTGAATCAGTGGCCCCTCGACCCTCTGCTGGTCATTAGTACGGTGGGTCTGAAATTCACATACCATGTGCCCCTGCCTGATGCACAGGAATAAAATATGAGTTCCCAGAGGAATTCCTATGGTCTGGGAGCCCAACCCTACGGACCCTAAGTCCTCGGGTCATCCTCTGAAAGACCTATCATGCATGGGCCCTCACGTCCGTTTTTTGCTACCGATCAAAGACTCTTCCACCTGGGGTCTGCTGGTAGATCTATCTATGATAGCTTTCTTCTCCAAGAAGTTCTCCACTAGAAGATATCTCTCTAGCACCCCAGCCTGAGTAGGGATGCTGAGAGACAACATCGATGTCCTAATCTCCCACCTGTGTCTATTTTCAAAGGCTCGAGCCCTTAAAAAAGGGACTTGTACCATATCCCTCAAGTAGTGAGATAGCTCAGTGAACCACGCTGATTACTTAGCCACCGTCATGCTACCCTGCTTAGGTGAAGAAGCTTCTGAATGTGAACAGAGCGCAAGGTCATGGTCAAAAATTCCTTAGGAAGAGAAACTCGATGTTTTCCTAGGTGAGGTTTGCCTCATCATGCGTTTGGGTGGTCAAGATCCAAAATTCTCCCTACTGATCCCTATAGAAGGCTCGCTGATATGATCTCCATATAGTCACACAATGTCCTCACTAAGCGGAAGACCCATGTCCCTGCATCCAGTCGGAACCGCCGATAGTAGATGCTGACCACCGGGTGGTGGTAGCACTAGTACACAACCCGGTGGAGAAATCTCTAGAGCGGGTCCTGGGGTGGATTCCTCTTCTCTATGCAGGCTGTCCTCATGACTGCGTATTGGGATCTTGGATGGTCTTCTATGTAGAGGAATCCTGAGATAGATCAAGATGTACCACAGTCAGAAGGTTATACATTGTGAGATTATTCTTATTCGAAAGAACATAAGGATACACTTATGCAACCATTGTTTTCATTCATAGAGTTGAAAAGCATAATTCAAGGTCCTATTGTATGGATTCATTTTACACCGCACCAACACTGGACCCCCTAAATCTGGAATTAATACTTTAAACACTTAACACTATTTCCCCAATACAAAGCACAGAGTCATGCCCCGACCCTACCTGGGCTCAAGCCGCAAAAACCCCAAGCCCGACTCCATAGGCCTGGGGCTGGCGACCAGTACCGAAGGCAGAACAACTCGGGGAGGCCTTTGCCTAAGTACATGTACACACACACACACACACAAAACTCAATGCAGAAGTACAGAGTAAAAGAAAAGACAAGAAGAGTAAAGTGTAGTTACTATATATATAAACCAATGAATGTGAATAGACCTCTAAAAGTACAAAGAAAGAGATTAATGTAAACTAAAAAGAAAAGGGAAAAAACATGCGCCCAACCAAAAAAAGTGCCACAACCTAGAAAACGGTAAACAAAAGAAATAGCTGGACGAGTCCAGCTCAACCCAAAAAGAGAAAGGAAGGTAGACTCATCCAGAAAGAAGGAGCTGGAAACGGTGAGGAGATGAACTTCCCGCCGAGTCTTTGCTACCTATAACAGGAGAGTAGACTCATCCAACCATTAGAATCTAGACACGGAAAGCACGGGGAATACCCCGCGCGCCTTTTCCTCTCCTGGAAGGAGAGTATCCAAACCCATGAAGGGGGTACCAGAACAAAGTATATACAAGTCCATATGCTCAAACAAGAAGCCCAAATAAGATCGTAAGGGGATCTCCATCCCGTAGCTCAGCCCAAGTAAAGAGTAGCCAACAGTCCCAGAAGAAACACCATCGATGCCCAACTTCCCACACGTCTGCCCCAAACTACAAGTCAAGGGATCAATCACCACACCTCGACACTAACCGCTTTGGGAGGCATTGAATAGCCCGCATGGTTTTGGGTCGCGTCATAAGGATACATCTCGATGGGGAAAGCGCTCTTATTACTTGAGAGTTCTAGGGGAACGTCAAACCACAACTCATCACTGCCCTGCAGTCGAGAGGTCTCCTAAAACTCAATATCGTTCAATCACTGACCCGTACAACCAAGGGTCCTACTCTAGTGATCATGGAGGAAAGCCACAGACTAGACTAGTAGAAAGGACTGAGTCTGGAATACCAACAGGTGTCCCACTGCCCAACCCTACTGGAGGGTAATGCATAATATGATATCGGGTGACCCACTTCCCAGCCCTACTAGAGGGTAAACCATAATACATCATCAGGCAACCTGTTGCCCAGCCCTGTTGGGGGGTAAACCAAGAATAAGTCATCAGGCGACCCACTGCCCAGCCTTTCTGGAGGGTAAACCTGGAATAAGTCATCAGGAAACCCACTGCCCAGCCTTTATGGAGGGTAAACCTAGAATAAGTCATCAGGAGACCCACTGCCCAGCCCTGCTGGAGGGTAGTCCAGGAAGAAGTCGACAGGTGACCCACTGCCCAGCCCTGTTGGATGGTAAACCCGGAACAAGATGACGAGCGACCCACTACCCAGCCCTGCTGGAGGGTAGACCCTCAAGAGTCGTCGGGTGACCCACTGCCTAGTCTCTCCTAGAGAGTAAACCCTAAATAAGTTGACAGGCGACCCACTGCCCAGCCCTGCTGGAGCGTAGACCTGGAATAAGATGACGGGCGACCCACTGCCCAGCCCTATTGGAGGGTAGACCCTCAAGAGTCGTTGGGTGACCCACTGCCTAGTCTCAGATAGAGGGTAAACCCTGAGAAGTCGATGAGTAACCCACTGCCCAGCCCCACTGGAGGGTAAAACCAGAACTACTATGGCCATCTCTACTGGATGGTACAACACTGGCCAACCGAGAACTGAGTGGGTACCGCGCAACCACTCAACTCCAGAACAACTCACCCAAAAGTGGTTCAGTGCCTGTTCTATCCCTGGGTGTCACTAGCAACGCTACCGGCCAATCCATCGAGAACGAAACCAGGGAGAGGCTACTCAACCTTGCTGGTCAAACAAAAGAGCACAGAGCCAGGGGAAAAACTCCACCCTGCTAGTCAAACAAACGAGCACTGAGGGACCCTCTACGTCTCGAGAGTTCAAAGGTACGCAAAGAAGAACACGACACACACACGGGGCCCACACAACATGTGGCCCCAAGTCAACCCCAACCAAGCGCACAAATATCTCAGGTACAAACCAACCACACCTCCAAGCGCTCTAGTATACTCTCAGAGTATACCTCATTTTCATCCCAAGGGCTATCGTGCACATAGCACCCAACGTCAACGCGAAGGTGTGATGTAAAATCTCCAACTTGCCGCTTCAATGACTAAGGTACAGCCAACCACAACTCTTTAAACACCAACCACACTCTCTAAGTCGTGCACGCGATCACATGCCAAGGGTCTACTATAAACATGATAGAAGGACCGCCACCGGGGCACCTTTAATATTTCCACATTTAATAAGATCGTGTATGAGGATCCGCACAACCAAACAGATCGTACCGTTGCAATCCTCGTGGAAAAACACGCGAGGTAGACTACTTACTTACCTCAAATGGATATCCGATGGAAAGGTTGCCAACACCGCCTCACCCCCGAACGACGTCCCGTGATCCTAAGCCTCGACCTCGAAAACAATCGGGCACATCACACCATTGTGATCCCCCTCGGGAAAACACGTCAAAAGCACTACTCAATTGAGTGCAACAGATATCTGGAGAAAAAGGTGCATTCCGGCGTACCGCACACAACCGATGCTTCGTGGGACCCGCAACCCGGTCTCGAAACACAACGAACGGATCACACCGTTAAGATCCTCTCGAAAAAGTACACAAGAAGGACTATTCACTTGTCCAAAATGGTTGCCCGATGATAGAGATGGAAAAACACTGCCAACACCTAAACAACCCTCATGGGGCCTGCACCATCGCGCAGAATTAAAGCGGGTGGATTGAACTATTGCAATCCCCTCGGGAAAACATCCAGAAATGACTGCTCGTACACCCCGAAGGGACGCCCGTTGAGAATGTCGCTAAACACTGCTCGTAGCTCAAGAGACGGGTTGTGGTGCCCATGCCTCAACTCCAGCTTTAATGCCCGAAATCATATTGGAAAGCTTCGCCTCGGCGCCAGGGTCCCAACTCCGCTGATGGCACTCAAAACGGACGTCAGACGCGTCTGCGCCGTCCAAAACAAGATCCCCGAAAAAAAGTCAATTCACTTAAAGACGCGTCTCGCCTCTGAAGTCCCTTGTTTAAAGAATTAAAAATTTCCAAAACCATCTCAAAAAGACCGCCTTTCTGTTAGGTCCGCGATTCCATAGACGACACTCAAAAAAGACGCCCGTAGAAGAAAGTACGGGCGTCCGAAAACTGAGGGGCATAGCCCCTTGGGCTAGACCGGCCTGGACCGGCCGGTCCGCCCAGCCTGGGCCAGCCTGCGCTGGCCGGCCCGGCACGCATGGCCTGGCCCGCAGCCTGGCCGTGTGGGCCCGTGGTAGACTCGAACCCACGCTCAGCCGACCGGCTGAGGCCAGTCCACGCGCGACGACCCGCACGACGCGTGTTGTGTCTCCTCCGTGGGGTCACGCACCGCGACCCTGGTTCTCCGTCGCGCTCCGGTGAGAGCCGCCTCGCGCCGACGCCCCGCAAACCCGCCAACGCCGCACGCCCCCGGCCTCGCCTAGCCGCTCCAACTCCCCCCAAATCCAGCCTCACCGCCCTGCTGAAGCCCTCGACGCCAAGCGCCCCGCTGCCACTCTATCCACCATAGCCGCACCGCCGCTCGAACCCGCCGGAAACCGAAATCCTGCAAACTTCGGCGGATGATTGCAGACTCCACAGAGCTGGGAATTCAAATCCGAAAGATGCGTTGGAAATGGAATAAATTCTAATACGCATTCATTGGATTTGTTCAAAAATCAAACAACAATTATACAGGAGTAAACAGGCTGAATGTAGGTGCGGGGAGACTAAAACGAAAATGATAATCCTACCTCGTGGGACTGAGACCGTCGCTTCGCCGTCAACCCGCCGGGGTGGCCACACCTCGCCGGAGTCACCTCGATAGAACCGACTCACCGGATTGGAGGAGGATAGGGGAGAAGCTCACCAGGGGGAGGGGGAAATGAGGAGAAGTGGAGGGGGGTGGGGTTAGGTTAATTAAATAAATTAATTAACTTAAACACCCTCCCACGACCCCGTACCCGAACTCCCAAAGAAGTTAGGATTAAGCCTTCCCTAGGCTGAAAACCATTCTCTAAGAACAACGGCGGTCTCAGAATTTTAATCCGAGGCCCCATTCAAAAGTTACAACACGCACACCCGAGGTTGCCAAATTACGAAAACACCCCTGGGGCCATTTTTCACACGGCCCACGCCCGCCAAACTTACACCCCTCCTAGGGTAAATGTCACGTTCCGAACCCAACAGTGCCCTCAGTTTTCCAATAGGAGACACCGTTTAAGAGATACTTGAGTTTAAACATTAAAAGAATAAATTAATTATTTAATTTTCTCTGTTCCACGCTCTGAAAGTGAGCGAGGGGTCCAAACATCCTGTGCCAACATACTTTATGTCGTTCCTAGGGTAAACACTCCATTCCGTACCCATCTGTACACTGGGATCCCTGATCCGGAACACCGTTTAGGAGTTATCCCATTTATTTTGCGTTTCCAGTGTGAACGCACAGAAATTTTAATTCCAGCCACACCGGGGCTCGGAATCGCAAGCCGTATGAAGGCGCTGCTCTAGAATATGATTAAGAATATTCTGAAGTATTTCACAGAAAAAGATGGGTTCTTACATCATTCCCTCCTTCAAGATTTTCATCCCCGAAAAGAAAAATGGGGAACAACTGAGGGTACTAAGCCCACACCTGGATCTCCTATACCCAGAATAACTCTTGCACAGTCCCGCGTCACCGCACATAGACCAAAGGATTTGATCTTTTCAGGAAAGGTTGGCCCTTGCCGATGTCGTGCGTAGAAGCATGCACACTTCTCTTCTCGGGTGAGTCACATGGGAGACATCATGCACCCACTCCATACTTTGGGGTTAGGAAAAGGTGGTAGGGAACCTCTCCATCCCTTCGCACGGTCTCAAACGGCCCAAAAGCTCTTGACGGTAGCTCACATCCCCGACCAAATCTCTACGTTGCATGCCGTGACTGGAATCACCGCCCACACCTAGAACAAGGCCTGGTGATTCCCTCCTTCAGAATATCCATATGGTGAAACACCGGAGGATATCTGGTCACACAAAGTTCCACAGTCTATGTCCCACAACCAATGATCTCTTACACGCTCGAAAGTCGAAGGAGTCGACACCATCGACTAAGGAAAAAGGTCCCACGCCTTTTACCTTACCAACACAGGGTTACACCCGATGCCCTGTGTCACCCTGGTAAAATATCAAACAAGGAGCATTGAGGAAAGAAGTTCACACAAAGAGTCTAACAGTTCTAATGCAAAAAGGTAGAAGTGTTGTAGAGCGTACCTCTTATCACCTCATGCTCTGTAGGATAGTAGACATCCAAAGCTCGCGGCTGTCCTCGGTCCCAACTGTCAGCTCTCGAAGCCTATCGTAGACCACCTAGTGGTGATGGGAAGACCTTGTAAAGTCGTACCCCACTCCCAGTTCCTCCTGCTCCTCTACTAGCACCACCTCCTTGGGCACTACTCCGATCACGGTGCTGCCTCTGTCGTGGTGGCGTACTTTCTTCCTGCCCGAAGCTCTCTGCATGCCTAGTCGGGCAGTCCCGTGCCAGGTGACCTCGCCCATCGCAAGCATAGAACTAACTCTCTTCGGGCTACACTGGTGCCCTCCGGTGCCACTGTGGTGTATGACCACTCCCCTTAGTCTGGTTGTCAGAAGGCCACTTGTGTCGGGGTTCTACTTGCCGACGCCCGCTAGCTACAACTGACGTCTCGACTCCAACGTGCCTGTTGCCACCACCAACTCTAGAACGTGACAGGAATCTCTCTGTCACTAGTTCCTGCTCTAGCACCCTAATGTATGTGGAAATTCCCAAGGTTACAATGAAATCACTAATCTCTTGGAGGATACCATGCTCAAACTTCCGCGCTCGGAAGTTATCATCGTTTACCAAGTCCAGGTAAAAGCATGCACGGTCTACGAAACTAGCTGTGTACGCAGCCATCGTCATCCCTCCCTAATGAAACTGCAGGAGCTCCTGAATTCGAGAAGAGCATAAGCAGGAGGGGAAAACTCCTCACAAAACAACAACTAAAATTTGCCCCACGAAAGCGACGACTTGTCAAGAAACTGAGTCACCAGACTCCACCAACGCTGAGCTGCTCCACGAAAAAGGTTGGCTGCCAAAGCCACCCTCGGATCTGTCAGCGTCCGTAGAAGCCAGAAAAGGCGAACCATTGTCTCTAGCCAAAACCTCTGCTGCCTGAGGGTCTGGTTCACCACTGAACCTCAGTGGTCTCTACCGCTGGAACTCACGGAGCGCGCTCAAACTGCACTCAAACTCAGCCTGCTCTGCTGAAGCTGTCTTCTGGTCAACAGGTGGGGGTGCTGCTACCGGCCCACCCTGAGAAAGGGGCTCGCATGATGGGTCCTGGACTGAGGCCTGGTAGCTCACTGGGTCATCGTCGTGAACCAAACCAGTATCCTGGCTGGCTGTCTTCGCGGAGACATCCTGAATATTATCAAGGAGTGCCGCGATCAGATGAGCATATATGTGTATACCAATAACAACGATGGGGAGCTGACTCAATAAAGACAGTCAAAGACTCAATCCTATGTGATGCACAATCCAATTTTTCCTTTCAATACGTGTCTCAGCATGACGAGTCGACAAGCGGGTTATCAAGGTCCTAGTGAATGGATACTTCGGCCGCTGCACCATCACTGGACTCCCTGGCCTGAGAGCCGCTCTCAAGACACGTTAACATTGTTTCCCTATATCCCAACCAATTCCTTTTGAGGGACATCCGAACAATGTCTCAAGGAATGAACCAACTCTGATACCACTTTTTCATGACCCGAACCTACCCGGGCTCGAGCCGCAACTACCCCAAACCCGCCTCCATAGGCCAGGGGCTGGCGACCAGCGCCGAAGGCACAAAAAATTGGGGAGGCCTTTGCCTAAGTACTTTTACACACACACATGCAGCACACTCAATAAAAAAGTGCAGAGTAAAACAAAAGAAAAGTAGATTAATGTGTAGTTACTATATATATAAACCACGGAATGTGAATCAACCTCTAAAAGTACCAATAAAGTGCTGAAAGTAAATAGAAAAGAAAAGGGGAAAACCCACGCCCAACCAAAAAAAGTGCCGCAACCCGACAACAGGTAAACAAAAGAAACAGCTGGAAGTTTCCAAATCAACTCAACAAGAAAAGGAAGGTAGAGTCGTCCAAACACAAGGAGCTAGAAATGGTGAGAAGATGAACTTCCCATCGAGTATTCACTACCTATAGCAGGAGAGTAGACTCGTCCAACCATGAGAAGCTAGACACAGAAAGCATGTGGCATACCCCGCGCGTCTTCACCTCTCCTGGAAGGTGAGTATCCAAACCCAAGAAGGGGGTATGTGAACAAGGTATATACAAGTACATTTTATCAAATGATAAGCCCAAACAAGATTTAAAGGGGATCTCCATCCCGTAGCTCAGCCCAAGAAAAGAGTAGCCAACAGTCCCAGAAGAAACACCATCGATGCCCAACATCCTGCATGTCTTCCCCGAACTATAAGTCAAGGGCTCAATCACAGCACCTTGACACTATCTGCTTTGGGTGGCACTAACTCACCCGTATGGTTTTGGGTCGCGTCACAAGGACGCGTCTCGGTGGGGAAAGCGCTCCTCATACTTGAGAGTTCTAGGGGAACGTCAAACCACAACTCGTCACTACCCCGTAGTCAAGAGGTCTCCTCAAAGTCAAGATCACTCCATCACCGACCCATAAAACCAAGGGTCCCACTCCGATGATCAAGGAGGAAAGCCATAGACTAGCCTAGTAGAAAGGACTGAGTCTGGAATACCAACAGGTGTCCCACTCCCCAGCCCTTCTAGAGGGTAATTTATAATATGATATCAGGTGACCCACTACCCAGCCCTGCTAGACGGTAAACCATAATACATCATCAGGCAACCCACTACCCAGCCTTGCTGGAGGGTAAACTTGGAATAAGTCTCCAGGCGACCCACTACCCAACCTTGCTGGAGGGTAAACCTGGAATAAGTCATCAGTCGACCCACTTCCCAGCCGTGCTAGAGGGTAAACTTGGAATAAGTCGTCATGCGACCCACTGCCCATCCCTGCTGGAGGGTAGACCTGGAAGAAGTCGACGGGTGACCCACTAACCAACCCAACAGGAGGGTACAACCGGAACAAGACGACGAGCGACCCACTGCCCAGCCCTGATAGAGGGTAGACCCTCATGAGTCTTCGGGTGACCCAATTCCTAGTCTCTGGTAGATGGTAAACCCTGAACAAGTTGACAGGAGACCCCCTGCCCAGCCCTGCTGGAGGGTAGACCTAGAACAATACGATGGGCGACCCACTGCCCAGCCCTACTAGAGGGTTGACCCTCAAGAGTCGTCAGGTGACCCACTGCCTAGTCTCAACTAGAGGGTAAACCCTGAGAAGTGGATGAGTAACCCACTGTCAAGCCCCGCTGGAGGGTAAACCTAGAACTAATCTGGCCATCTCTACTGGATGGTACAACACTGGCCAACCGAGCACTGAGTGGGTACTGCGCAACCACCCAACTCTAGAACAACTCACCCAAAAGAGGTTCATCTCCTGTTCCATCACTGGGTGTCACTAGCACCGCTACTGGACGATCCATCGAGAACAAAACCAGGGGGAGGCTACTCATCCCTACTGGTCAAACAAACGAGCACAGAGCCAGGTGAAAAACTCCACCCTACTGGTTGAACAAACGAGCAAAGAGGGACCCCCTACGTCGAGGTCAAAGGTATGCAAAGAAGAACACGACACACACATGGGGCACACACGATGTGTGGCTATTTCGCACGGAATCCGGGGATGACCTCCTCGACGGGAGATTCAAACGTTCTGATCGGTTTCTAACGGGTTTGTTCGTAGAACCGGAAACATCCAATGATTCCACATCTGTTTGGACCTACTTTCCAAAGGCAGGTGCTCATTAGCTTGTGGACTAATGAGGCTTAGGAATTTGCATTGGTCGAGAGGATGGGAGGTTGGACTCATCACACCTTTTTGAGGGGAATTATTGTCTACTCCGAGACTCTCTTTATAGATTTAAGTTATGTTCGTGAATCCTTATTACATTACCAAGTATAAAATGTGCTTTCCTTTAGTTTTAACAATCAATGATTAAATATGCAAGAAATTTAGAGAATCTTTTATATGTATTCGAGGTTATTCATCAATAGAGAATCATCTATATCTGTTTAGAGATTCTTGGTCAATGGTATCCTTCAAAACATTTATATAAAAGTCTATTGGTCATTATGATGACCAGACTGGTTTTAATGCCACTCAGTGGGGCACTTGAAGTTTATCATCATTCATAAGGACATATATTATTTCAAAGTTGGTATCGAACCCATAAATGGGCTACCTACGTATCCTTTGTTTTGGAAAAGGAATCAGAACCCACGTAGTTCGAGAAATGGAGTATGATGTTTATGATTGATGGCTCAAAGATAAATGTCATAATTACTTTTACACTCTAAGCTCACGTGAGTCATGCTCGGTGTGAGAAACAAGAGGTATTGGTAAAATTTAGACAATTGTGCCATGAAAGATGCAATCATAAGAATTTGTTTGGGGCTTATGTATGGATGACTTCCCAGATAGATGAAGGTTTAGGATTTACTTTTAGGGAGAAAATCCATGAACAGGGTCCATAAAGTTATATGTGCTTCATGGAGATTTGAATACTCTAATCTTGGGGCTTACTCCTAAGGAGGATGCCCAAGTTAGGAGGGGACTTATGATTGAGTTTTACTCCTGAAAAGGAAACCCAAATCAAAGGTAAATTATGACTGGTTAAGAGAAATTTAAGGGAACTTGGGGCTTATTCCTGAAAAGGAGACCCAAGGTTAAGGGACTTGTGGCTTACTCCTGAAAAGGAAGCCCAAAATTATGACTGAGTCTTATTCCTGAAAAAGGAGACCCAGGTTAGAGATTAATATTTGGGGCTTTCTCCTGAGGAGGATGCCCAGATTAAAGGTTTTATAACTGGGGATTATTCCTGAAAAGGAGACCCAGGTTAAGATTCTCTCATCTTAAAGGATGAGGTTGAATGAATGAACTCTCCGTATTTTAGTGACATAAGGATATTTAAATCACTAGACTTTGAGAGAGATTCCACAGAATTCCTTTCAGATAAGAAAGTCAAATCAAGAAATCATGCCATAAATGGCTTTGAAGAGTGTCTTGAAGACTGAATCATGAAAAGGAAAGGTGAAATGGCTTAAGAGGGGTAAAAATGGGCAAGATGGGCACCCAAAAAGATAGGGGCGCGCAAGTCTTGCAAGGCACACAAGTCTTCCGTTGGCGCGCAAGTATTGGTCGCGCAGGTATACCTGCGCGACACATAGTGTACTTGCGCGATTTTCAACCAACAATCAAATACTTGAGTGACTCTTTTTTAAACCCTTTAGAATGTTCTCGAGGTTCTTCCAGAAAAGGGACGCGCAAGTTATATTGAAGGAAATAATTCGGCGCGCAAGTGTTTGATCAGTTTCAACACTTAGGCCTTCCTTCTTCTCTTTAGATCTTCCATTCTAGGTAAGAAATTATCTTATAAGTGTTCCGGAAGCTTTCAGAAGAGACTTGGGCATCGGGAGCTTCAATCCGAGTTTCTGGAAAAAGATCCTCTCGAATGGGGGGCCGACAAGGTCTATTTATAGGCAAAAGAAGACCCCGGGCGGTTACCGGGCGGTTACCAATTAAGTCGTGCAAGTCACCTGCGCGACCAAGGTAGCCGCGCAAGTACAATTGCGCGCCAGTTAGATAACTTGCGCAGTGATGTTGCTGTTGATCCTTTCTTCCTTTGTTGATTTTTAATGTTTTCTTCAAAGGCTGAATCACTTTGAGCTCAGATATTCCCTTTTCCGATCTTTAGATTCTGTGACGAAAGGAGCGTCAACAAAAGTCCCCCCTCAGAGTTGGATCCGGAGAGAAATGAGGATTTGACTCTGAGGAAATAGAATCCCTTCAAAGGAAAAGGGAGGGCGCGCAAGTCTTTCAGTGCGCAGAGGGCGGCGCGCAAGTCTGCGTCGCGCAGGCCTTAAGCGTTCTGGGTGTGGCGCGCAGGTAGGCTTCCTGGACTATAAATACACGGCCTCACCTCCGTACAAGTATCCGGATTTCCGGACTTCATCCCTTCTCGAGCTCTCGCCGCGTAGGTCACCCAATCCGCGCAAGTCTCTTTTCCACTGTTCCCTTGCTGCCGCGCTACTCTCAAGGTAATAGGGCTTGCGCGGTAATACTTGCACGACAAAAACTTGTGCAGCACATGTATTACTTGCGCGACATCTTCATACTTGTGCGCCTTAATTCCTTAGACATTTTTTCCAAATTCTTTCACAAATTTTATGAAAAAATAAAACTCATTTAAGAGTTTAATTTATTCAACTCCTATGCAGATTAAATGGCTCTTAGACCTGGATTAATTGATGAACTGGATAGCAAGCAGATAGATGATATGATGGATATCATTGGCCCTGATTACTATGATATCAACGACAAAACTTTCCCAGATTTGGATAAGTACTTGAAGAAATATCATCTTAATTTCCCACAGAGTATCTACTTGTGTCTGTGTGTTCATGGTCATCTGCAAGGAGTCAATGTTCCAAATGCAGACAATTATACACCTGAGATGCAGCTGCACTGCTATTTCTCTATTTCGGTTATGCTGTGTATTAAGAGTAACAACAATGGTGTGAACTTTCAAATTCTTCCTCCATGTCATTCCCTTGCAGATATGAAAATGGCAAACCCATGGGCTGAAATGTTTTCTACTAATGGTTGGTGGAGAGAAGACAAACATGATATTAGAGCAATATCTGAAAAGAGTACTCTCTCCAAATGGCTCTTTACTTCCAATGCTCCATTCTCAAATCCATGTATCCATCTTCCAAGTCTCTTGGACAGAAACAGAGTCACTGTTTGATCAGTAGAAAATTTTTCTCAAACCGCACTCAAGAACATCCTTTTACAATTGTTCCAAGAAGAGTTGGTATCACTGCATCTCTTATTGCATCCAGTTGAATGAAGGAATTCTCGGTGGTTGCTAATGAAGATCGGGATGCCGTAAATCAAATGAAGTGTTATGTTGAAAGCCTCTTGTAATTCTTGAAAGAAGAGAAGAGACTCCAGTCTGTGGATGTCCTTCTAACTCTTGTGTATCAATGAAAAACACTTTTGCCTTCAATCATTTGTACCTGTATTCTTTCATTACCTGCTTCAAATTTACTTAAGCCAATGGGCTTAGTAATCATAGTTTGATTTTTACTAGGATTATAACAAATAACCCTACAAACTTTGAATCTTTTAATTGCTCAATATTACCTAAATCATACAAAAAATGTATATTTAGTGAGCTGGAACTTGACTTTTATTCAGAGTTCCTTTGTCTTTTGTGTGGGCAGTTTAAAGTCATGAACACCGGACATAAAGGGGCTAATGTTTAAGGTCGAAATAGATTTGACCGAAAATGGATTAAAAATGGATTCAACTCCCTGACAATTTATCTGAAAACATATTACCATACTCAAGTATGAGGGAAAAAATGTAAACTATGGCTTAAGAATATTTGAATCTGAGGAATGATATGAAAAAAGAGCTAAAAGGCATTAGAAGAAGTAGTTTCCAAGAATGAAGTTACTATTATTTAACAAAACCCGTTAGGGGGTTGAAATATGCAGGGCCACCTATGGGCATTGGCTCCATGGTCAAATAAATAGCATCTTTTGGCTGACAAGTCTGTTATGTGGACTATTTATGCAAGGCCACCTATGGGCACGTGCTGCATAGTCAGGAAAAAGAACTCCCAGAAATTTACTTTCCTAGTGCTAAAAGCCAGTGAAATTTTATGGAGATTCAAATTTTCTAAAGTATAGAGTTTGTTGTATGGAAAGAGGTACTTGAATATGGAGAAGATATTTCCAAACAAGAATATCGAAGAACTGGATGAATATCACTCCTACGAAGGTCTGACCCAAACATAGGTAAGAAGAATAAACCATAGACTTGAATACTTTCAGATCATGAAAAAGGATATGGGACAAATATGTTAAGGATGTCTATTTTTTTGCGGATCCCTACATATTGTCGTTTAAGACAAATAAGGAAAAAAAGAGGCATTCTTCCCAAGAATGAAGTTACTATTACTTAACAAAACCCGTTAGGGGGTTGAAATATGTAGGGCCACCTATGGGCATTGGCTGCATGGTCAAATGAATAACATCTTTTGGCTGACAAGTCTGTTATGTGGACTGTTTATGCAAGGCCACCTATGGGCACGTGCTGCATAGTCAGGCAAAATAATTCTCAGAAGTTTGACATTTTTGTGACTAGAAGTCATGAAAAGGGTTATGAAGATCTGAAAATATTTAAGGTTAGGATTATAACACATAAACATGGGTATTTTCCAATGTATATAGAGATACATAGGTCAATGAAAACCATAATCATGTTGTGGCTGGGTCCTGAATTGAAACTTGGACTTCACTACGTATCTCATAAATATGAGAATCAAGCCATACGTAGTTATTGAAATGCAGTTTAACGTCGTGCAGGACGAATGTATGAGTGATCTTAGTTTAGGGTCATAGAATTCGGACCATAATAATGAATACACAGTGTGTGTTTTCATGAGGACTTTTCAGCCAAGGGACTGAAAGTGAAATTTGGGGTTAGGCCCAAAAGACTTGGGACTGGATTCGAGGGACACTCGAATGTTCCTACGTATCCCATAAGGATGGGAATCAAGTCCACGTAGTTCTAGAACTACCCTTTGTACAAATTTGGTTCGTACATGTGAAGGGTGAAAGGGGACTTTAGTGCAATGATGGTTTAACCTGAGATAAAAAGTTTAGGCATTACCATGTATGCACGTAGTCTTTTGAAAATGAAACATGATTTTAAAAAAATCAATGTCAATAATGGTTCCTTCTCAAATGAGGAAATCAAAGAATATTGTAGTTTATTGTCGTACTGGACAAAAGTGTTGTATAGTTTAACGTCATATAACAAGGATGAAAGTGAATCAATGTAAAGATATTGATTCCAGGGGAGGTTTCACAAATCAACATCATATGAGGTTGTGGTGAACCGATATGAAGAGATTGTTTTTGGGCTTGAACCCTGGGAGGTTGCCTACATACCCAGCCTGGAGGGCGAGGATCAAAGTCCGTGTAGTTCAATTAAATAATGAATTAATGATCAAGTTGTTCTTGTGGAAAATGATCTAATAAAAAAAATATTGTTGGGACTTACACATGGTTAGTGGCCCAAAGGGAATGTTATGGTTGACGTTCGCTCTAAGCTCACGTGAGTCATACTCGGTGTGAGAAACAAGAGGTAATAACAACCTTAACGATGTACAGATTAATGTCATGTAGGACATAAAAAAGGGACTATGCAGTTTAAAGTCTTGCAGTTAGGACTATTGGTGCTGCACAGTTTAGTGTCATGTAGCAGGGACAAAATACAGTTTAATGTCATGTAGGACCTATCAAGGATTTTCTGTACAGTTTAGCGTCATGTAGTTAGGACGATGGGGATAAAATAGTTTAACGTCATATTGGACGAAAGGGGGACTGTGCAGTTTAATGTCATGCCGTAAGGACAAAATAACACACCATTTATGTCATGTTGGATGAAAGTGTGAATAGTTTAAGGTCATATGCATGGACCGTGGATGGTGCAGTTTAATGTCATGATGGACCTTTGATGATTATATAATTTAACGTCTTTTCGGACGTGAGGGACTTTTATACAGTTTAGCGTCATGTAGTTTAGGACGTCACAGTTTAACATCTTGCTGGACATAAGGGATTTGCAAATAGTTTATGGTCATATACATGGACCAGGGATGATGCAGTTTAAGGTCATGCTGGACGGTTTAGGGAACTTTTTCACAGTTTAATGTCGTGTGGGACGAAGTTTCAGTTTAAATTCATACTGGACCATTGCTGTATAGTTTAAAGTCATGTAGCTAGGACTAAGGTGAACCAATATGAGGATATCAGTTCTGGGGACTTCTTACAGTTTATCGTCATGCTGGACGTTGAAAGTGCCACACAGTTTAATGTCATGTTTCTAGGACACAATATAGTTTAATTTCATCTCGGAAAAAATATAGGATCTTCTGTACAGTTTAATGTCATGTAGATAGGACATAATAACAGTTTAATGTCATGTAAGACAAAATATGATCTAATGTGATTGTTTTGGATCTGGGAACAATATTTTGTGTTTATACAAAATACTTCTTCAGAAATCTGGCATTAGTTGGAGTCGTGATGTGTTCTCCATCCATTGAGATCAGAGAATACACTCCATTGGAGTAGACCTTATGTATTGAATAAGGTCCTTCCCATTTTGGTTCAAGCTTGGGAGGCTTCTTTCCTGGTATCATTGGTTCTCTGAGAACCAATACCAATTCTCCCTGAATGAATGAACGAAGACGAACTTTTTTGTTAAAAGCTCGTGCTATCCGATTCTGATAGATTTCCAAGTGGTGCAAAGTGCACAATCTTTTCTCATCTAACTGTTCCAATTCATTCAACCGCTTTTGGGATTGCTCATCTGTTGATAACTGATCACAAATGGCTATTCTGAGTGAGGGCAATTGAACTTCAATTGGCAAGACTGCTTCTGTTCCATATACCAATGAATATGGAGTAGACCGCGTTGCATTGCGAGCGGTAGTCCGATAAGCCCATAAAGCATGAAAGAGTTTATCAGGACATGACCTATTATCTTTATCCACCATCTTTTGCAGTATATTTGAAAGAGTCTTGTTGAAGGCCTCTATCTGGCCATTAGCCGCTGCATGATATCGAGATGAATGGTTGGACTTAATGTTGTATTCTTGATACAATTTCTTTACATCAGAAGAACAGAAATTGGTGTCGTTGTCCGTCAATATGGTATGAGGGACACCAAATCTAGTAATGATGTTAGACTTGATGAAGCTAACAATGCATTTAGAAGTGACTTCTTTGAGAGGTATTTCCTCTACCCATTTGGAAAAGAAATCAGTAGCAGTATGAATGTACTTAAACTGCTTGGCCGTAGCTGAAGGGTAAGGTCCCACCACATCCATTCCCCATGTGGAAAATGGCCATGAGTATTTAGCTGTATGAATCAACTCTGGAGGTTGATGAATGAAGTTGGCATATACTTGGCATGAATGACACTTCTTTGTGAAATTAACACAATCTTGTATCATTGAAGGCCAGAAGTATCCAAGCCTTCGAATTTTATCAGACAGTCTATGTCCAGACTGGTGGGCACCACAGACTTCTGCATGCACTTCTTTTATGACAGCCATTGTCTCTTCACCATCAATACATCTAAAGAGAACTCCATCAAAACCACGTTTGTAGAGAATTTTCTCGAGGTGGTTTGGACCATCATAAAGAGTAAAATTGACCACACGTCGCCGAATTTGTTCTTTCTCGGCTCTATCAGGTGGAAGTGTTCCATTTTGAAGGTATTCCGTGATAGGTGACATCCATCCTGTAGTATGACCATACAGTTCAGGAATGGGACTAATTTCATTAATTTCCTCTGTTCTGACTTGAACATAAGGTGAAATTGCACGACGGTGGGCAATACAGATGGTTGTTTCGTCCCGATTTGGATCTGCTAAAGCTGTGGCTATATTAGCCAGTGCATTAGCTTGAGCATTTTGTGATCTTGGGACATAAGAAAATGTCGGTTCTGAAGGGAATTCCGACATTAACTCTCTGACGTAATCATATAAAAGGATTAATTCTTCTTTTCTGATGGCATAATCCCCATTGACTTGTTTGATTACCAGGTTTGAATCACCTTTCACCTTTAAGTGATTCACTTGTGCTTGAAGCGCTAACTCCAAGCCTGTAATGAGAGCTTGGAATTCAGCTTCATTATTGGTACCACCTTCCAACAACAAAAAGGAATAAGGTAACACTGCCTTATCTGGAGAAATGAGAACAATTCCTAAACCAACTTTGTTGAATTTAGGATTTTCCATTTTCTTCCATGTTGGACTTCTAGAAGCACCATCAAAATACATTTCCCAAGTTTGAGGACTCTCTTGAATAGAGAAAACTTCCTCATCATGGAGTTCGATATCCGAATACGTGTCTTCCACTGAAGGATGTTCAGCCAGGAAATCATCCAGAGCTTGGCCCTTAATTGCCTTTTGAGACACATACTGGATGTCGGACTGCTGTAGAATAACCGCCCATCTTGCCAGACGTCCTGTAAGCATTGGACGACTAAGGATGAATTTGAGTGGATTATTACGAGATACCAATTGGACCTCATGATGTTGCAGGTAGTGTCTCAGTTTCTGAACTGCAAAGATTAATGCTAGGCAGCACTTTTCAATACTTGAATACCGGGTTTCTGCTTCAAGCATAGTTCTACTGAGATAGTAGAGACTATTTTCATTCCCAGCATCATTCTTTTGAGCGAGAAAGGCACCCAATGATCGCTCTAAAGCTGTCACATAGAGGATAAGAGGCCTACCCTCAACAGGTGGCATGAGTACTGGTGGACTCAAGAGGTATTTCTTGAGAACATCAAATGCTTCTTTACATTCTTCAGTCCACTGGTAAGTGACTCCTTTCTTCAATAATTTGGTAAAGGGTAAACTTTTTCCTGCCAAATTGGCGATGAAACGCCGAATATAGGCTAAGTGTCCTTGAATTCCTCTTAATTCTTTCAAATTCTGAGGAGGTGACATACCAAGGATTGATTTGGTCTTCTCAGTATCGACTTCAATACCACGATGGCGTAAAACAAAGCCGAGGAATTTTCCTGAGGTTACCCCAAAAGCACATTTTAAGGGGTTCATCTTCAAATTATGTTGTCGAAGATTGTGGAATACGACTTCCAAATCAGCCAATTGATCAAAACGTTGCTTGGATTTAACCACCAAATCATCTACATAGCATTCAAAAAACTTCCCGAAAAAAGGTTTGAAGATACGATGCATGGCGCGTTGATATGTTGCACCTGCATTCTTTAAACCAAATGGCATCACCCGGTAACAAAACACACCTTGAGGAGCTCTGAAGGATGTATATTCCTCATCTTCTGGGGCCATTCGGATATGATTATATCTAGAATATCCATCCATGAAAGAAAGTACTTAATAGACAGCCGTCTCATCAATTAAGAGTTCTGTAATCGGAACTGGGAAATCATCTTTAGGACAATACCGATTAAGATCTCTGAAATCGATGAAAACCCTAATTTGTCCGTTCTTCTTCTTTACAGGGACAATATTAGCCAACCACTTGGGATATTGAAATTCTCTGACGAAGTTAGCTTTGATAAGCTTATCCACTTCAGCCTCGATTTTGGAAGCATAGGTTGGGTGTGTTCTTCTCGCGGCTTGCTTGAATCCTCGATGTTCTTTTGGCAAACCCAAATGATGGGTGGAAACATCAGGATCTAGGCCAGGAATCTCTGTATAAGTCCAAGCAAAAATATCTTTATTTTTCTTTAGAAAATAAATATACATCTCTTTCTCTTCAAGGGTCATGGCCGCACTAATTAAAGTGGGGCGTGGATCTTTCTCTGTACCCAGATTTACTTCTCTGAGTTCATCCACAGTGGTAGAGATACCCTCTTCAAATGCTGGAGGAGCATCTCTAAGATCTTCCTCTTCCTCTTCATCATGTGTTATTTCTTCCATTTCTACTTGCAAAGTAGATGAAAAAACGAAATTCTCATGATCATAAGAGATGTCAAAATTTTCACATTTTGAAGAAGAAGCTTCCATTTCCGACCCTATTGATGATAAAGGGTCTTCTTTGGGAAATAAAGAGGAGATGATGGATTGAGAATCGACATCAATATTCACCTCTGCTGTTTCTATAACTTCTTCTGGCCTGATTAGCGAAGTATAGACTTGTTGGATTTCAGTAGACGAAATGAAAACGTCACCACTTATGCTTTCATCACTGCTTGGTAAGTTACCAATTTCTCCCATGTTGTCTGGCTCGATTGCCATAATTGACATTATGGATCTTTCCATAAGAGTATCTTGATTTGGGCCTATTTTGTCAATTTGACTGATAGGTAATACATAATCTGTACTCACATGTAAAAATGGATTTATTGGAATTTTTTCCAAACCATATGGAGCATTAACTTTGGTAATTTCCTTCATTGTAGATTTTTCTCTTCCCTTCATGTGAAAAAATTCCGCCTCAATGTATTGAGACTCACATGTCATGAACGGGGCCTTATCACCATAAAATGTTCCAACTTGACCATCGAAACAGTATTTGAGACATTGATGGTATGATGACGGAATAGCTGCATGCTGATGTAGCCAGGGTCTTCCAAGCAAGATATTGAAAGCTGAGTCTTGATCAACAATCATGAAATCCGAATTGGAAACAAGATCTCCAAACTGAGTTCTGAGCGTAACTTCTCCCAGTGGTTCTTGTTCATTTTTATCATATCCTTGCAACATCATGGTAGAAGGAGATAAATCAGATTCTGTGAGGCCCAATCGACGAAGTGTGCGAATGGGCATGAGGTTGACTACTGAACCATTATCAATGAAATCTCTTCGAACATCTATACCATTGACTTTGCCAGATAAGTACAAAGGTTTTATGTGCCCATGCACAACATCATCTTCATCTTTATCAGTAAAAGATATCAATGCATGGCATTCCGTAGGATTATTCTCTATGTGACAGATTTCAGCTGCAGCAATTTCAGCTTCAAACTCCTGAGGACTTGACAAAGCTTCGATGAGTGCTTCCCGAAGATCTCTTGACAGATTCAAAGCATCCAAAATTGATAACTTGGCATGTACTTGGGCCAAGTGTTTCAATATATCATACTTTTGATCTAGATGTCTGCGTTTCCCAATAGGAATATGCGGTTTAGCAGGTACCTTGGAAGCAGATGCTTTGGAAGCTGATGCATCTTGTATTGAAGTTGGGAACATCTTTGGTTTTGGAAGATTAGACGGATTAGATCTATTTACTTGCTGAGATAAAGAAGATGGAAATTTTAATCGGTCTTCCAAAATAACTGTGCCGAAACTGAGTTGGCCATTGGCAGAAGAACTTGCTTGTTCTTTTTGAGCTCGCTGAAGGGCTCTACCACGAGTTTCTTCTGCATATACAGTGCTAGCAGGGGTAGAATTAGAGTACTGGCTTCGGAATGATCCACGTCTTCCCCTATATCCTGAACCTCTAGAACATCCTCGGGTTCCCTTATTTGATACAGGGAATTCAGGATCATCAAGACTGGAATATGAATCTATTAATTGAATCATATTAACAGAACCAAAGATTAACTCTTCGTCTGATAAAGACTCTGCCTGGTTAGCCTGTTTAGGCTGTGCCGTTTGGTGGGACGGTGCCCGTGGCTTTGAAGTAGATGGCATGAAATCTGCCAGAGTCAAAGACAATTTAGGCTTTGATACATACTCATCGTCTCCTGATTCCTCTTTCTTCTTTGAATTGAGCTGCCCTTTTGAGGATTTGTCTTTTTATGGAGGCTTTACTGCAGCTTTTGTAGGAGACACAATTTGCTTCTTCAATTGTGTTCGCAAAATGGAATGGGTCCGATTGATTGTCTTTCTGACCATCCAATCATCATATTTTTTCACAGTTTTTCTTTTGACTTCCTACCACTCGCCTCCTTCCTCTGGATCTGTAGCGGTAATACACGCTACATGATCTGAAGAACCCTTCAATTTGACTTGTCCCAAGTTGACCATCTTTTGAAGGAGGTCTTTAAAGACAAAACACTCCTGGATGGGATGCCCCAACATTTGATGAAAGGGACAATAATTTGGACGGTCTTCATCTCCTTCCTTGTTTGGCCTCTTCGGCACTGGTAATTGAACCAAATTATTTTCCAGGGCTGAAATGAAGTAACCAGGAACTTGCTCACTTCGGAAAGAGTATGTTTTACTCTTCATATCCTCAAATTGTTTTCGTCGTTGATCTTTTTGATCATTTGGACGAAACAGCCTTTGTTGTTGGCATTCAGGAGGTGGAGCCCTTCGAGAAGATGAAGGTTTTGAAGTAGAAATAGGTATAGGTGCCTCTTTAAGCATAACTGTAGCAGTTTCTGCTTTACACATTCTTCTTCCTAGAGCTGATGGAATTACATGAGATTTAACCTTAGCCTGTATAAGGGAATCTTCAATCTGTTGAGCGATTGAAGTAAGGTCTCGAAACCCTCCTGTGTATTTCACAGGGATCAATGGCGTGCGTAATTCGTCACGCAAATTTGCCACACAGATTGGCAACAATTCCTCCTGAGGGAGTGCTAAACTCAAGGAATACGTTAATCCCTTCCAACGAGCAATGAAATCAGAGACTCCTTCATTTTCCCTTTTCTTGCAGTTTGTAAGATTGAAAACTGTCGTTTTTGGCAAAGTTGAGCTAAACTGAAGAAGGAATTTTTGACGAAGATCCTCCCATCCGATGACTGACCGGGATTGAAAGCTTGTATACCAGACAAAAGCTGGTCCTTGCAAGGTTCTCACGAAGCATCTGAGTTTCACTGCTTCTTGCTACTCTGGAGTTCCCATCATAGGATCACAACAAGATACGTAATGCGTCAAATGTTGTTCAGGGTCGCCTGATCCATTGAACGTAGGGAAAATAGGGTTTCCAAAACTGGATGGAGGAGAAATTGAATCTACCCATTCAGGGTAAACTTTCTTTTCAGGTTGAACTTGCGCCCGTTTCCCTTCCATACTTTCTAACCAAGCTGTTAATGACTCAATAGTAGTTATTTACTTTTGAGAAACGTCAGGTTGAACTTGGTTTTGGGTAGGTTCAATGAATGGAGCTTGGACAGACGTGGTGGTTGGTGCTGCAACTAATGGTAGTGCTGCCAATCATTGTTGCGTTTGACCCGTAGGATTAGACCTCTGAGGGTGTACTGATAAAGGAGGATATTCTTGATCCATCTCAGTAGTTACAACAAATTCCTTCAGCTGTCGGACTTCAGCATTCTTAAGAAGAAGACTACTCTGAAGTAGTTCTGCATTCAACCTTCTTAATTCTTTCATTTCTTCCTCCTGTTGTGAAAACCTTTGCTCTAATGAGAGCGATTGACATCCTTCAGAGGAAGGGTGAGAAGTAACCCGATTCTTTCCTTTCCCCTTATTGGATCCTTTTCGGAGAGGGGGAAGTGGGTTACTTGAAGGAATACCCAGATTTTGGGTAAGCCTTTGATTACGTGTGCGCACACCTTCTTCATTTAGGTCTGTGTGCGCAACTTCTTGAGCAGGAACCTCTTCGTCTGATCCCTCTGATTGAGCCTCATCTGGTGAATCAGCAGCAACAGCATTGATGACATTAATGGATGCATATTGCATGGAATCCTTTCTATCAGCATTTCTGTGATATTTTCTCCTTCTATGTCCATGATGAGACATGGCATTCCCTTGACTTGATCCCTCAGGAATTTCTTGGAGAACCGTCACTTGGAGAGAATCTCCTGACAGCATGGCTCTTCGTTCCTCTTGAGGCTTATTCCCTAATCGAGAGAATACTGATTTTCTCTGGGGGAGGGATTGAGGATTTGAAAAAGTCCCTAGTCCGGTGGACTGGGGATGTTCCTGCTGCTTCCGCTCAACTCCTCGAATCCCATTCGTTGACTCTGAGGGTTGGGTTAGAGAAGTCCCCAGTCTGGCAAGCTGGGGTGTCTCTTGACATGCTATGTCTGAGATCTTCTTAAAATCTCTCTTGATCTTGCGAATCTTAGTTCGGAAATTAGATGGATGCATTAACCTGTATCCACTTTTATCACCTGGTTCAACAGACCGTTGGATGATTTCCGAAACTTCTGTCATTTGATGACGTGTTTTCTCCAGACGAGAGGCTTGTGCAATATTATCGCCTGCTTGATGTAGGAGCAATTCAACAACTTGTTCTCTATATACTTGATTTTGAGAGGAACTATTTGAAGCTTGTTCTTGAACAAGCTTTTGATTATGAACAAAGCTCATTGACTGTGGCCGGCCATGGGCAATAACATTGCATGAGACCATTTTCGGCGGGCTTTGCTGACCGGAAAGCACTGTGAAATGTAGTGCTCTGTGAACACCCCATCCTCTGATATGAACATCAGATGGAGCATTGGAAATTAACTGATGCAATTTTCTTAGTGCGCCAAGGCATGAACGTTGAAGGGTTCTCTATTGCTTTTCAGACTTCGGATACCGAGAGACTGATAGAGATGCCAAATCAATCTGGCGCTGTAACCCTTCTATTATCTTAAGATGATTTTCATATTCATCGTAAGATAATACCTTCTTCTTTAATTGACAAAGAGTTTTCCATATGTTGAGACGAATATCATGGATTCCATCATCCGTCAACATCTTTGGAATATCGTACTGGGAGTCAGCCAAAGGCCAAAACATGACTGGTACTTCACCTTTTGCCAGTTTTTTCCTCATGTTCAGAATTTCCTCTTTATCATTTAATGAAGATTCTTCTACCTGTTTGGACCAGAGTTAGTGTTTCCTTGTTGCTTCATCGGATTCAACAAGATTGGTAGAGAAATCGCTATTCATGATGGAAGATGAATGACCCAGGGATGGTTCGGAGAATAACCTGAACCCCAGGATATCTTCTGATGGAGAAAGAGTTTCACCTGCCGATAGTAAAGCATCAGACATGACTGGTTTTACGTTTGCAAGTGCCTCGAGATAGGAGGTCTTTCTCGTCACTACATTGCCTTTTGAAGAATTTTTGAGACAACGTGAATCACTACTGCGGAGAGGACTTTCGCAGCGAAGTTCATCACTATGAGGAGGACCGTAATGATGGGTTACAACAAAAGATGAAATATCTTGCTCCTTGGTCTTCTGACCACACAGAGGGTTCCTGTGGCTCTCATCTGAAGAAGAAACTTAAAGATTGACCGAATTTTCATGAAGCAAGTCTTCATGAGGAAGTGTCTGTTGAAGACCTTCAGAATTAATGTTCCCGTTATTGGTAACTGAGGGAGTAGAATCTTGAATTCCGACAGATAAATGTCTGAGGGCTTCAATAACTCCAGCATCGAGCAAGGCCTTGTTGCAGATTGGCCTTTGATCTCCTGACTGTTCTGGGCGGATCTTTTTCATAGATGCCTTCTTACTCGCTTTAGAAACCACTTGATGACGAAGGTGATTGCTCTGAGCAGGTGTATGTGCCTGATAAGGAAATATGGTCAGGTTAGGCTGACGATCTCCACTCAAATCAGGTGTATGTGCCTGACTTGGTTGTCCGTATGATATGGGGGAGTATGCCCCATAACCCTCTTGGACTGGAACAGATGTGTGTGTCTGTTCCGGAGTGAATCGTTGATGTGTCACTCCATTGCTAGGGATAGATTTATGTGTCTGTCCCTGAGATGATGCTGAAGCTGTTATGATATCCTGGCAAGCATCCAGAATATGAGCAGGAATTTGCTTCTACTCTTTCACCATTGACAAAATATGTTTGGTGACTTCAGCCGCCGGAACGGGGATATACGTCCATTCCGGGCTTGGTGTAGGTGTATGTGCCTGCTCCTATCCTCCTTTTCTTGTCAGTGAATCCTGACAGTACTCAAGTGTGGAGGCAGAGAGTTGAGTCTGCCTCCTGTTTGTCGTCGGGACTTTCTGACTGACTTCTCCGGGCGCTACCAAGTGAGACTGTTGGTAGGCCTGATTAGTATTAGCAGGTGTATGTGCCTGATGATTACACTTCTCCAAACGCGGTTGACGAGATCCATCATATGTAGTCAGACGAGCCTGCTGACTAACTGGTGATGTATAAGCAGGTGTATGTTCCTTCCTATGGTACTCCACCGGAATTGCCTGGCAGGATAGGCTTGATGCTGTCAGACGAGTCTGCTGGACAGCGGAATTAAAACGAACAGGTGTGTATGCATGCTCGTTGTTTTCCACTAAGTTAGGATGGTGGACTTCTCCGGAGATGGCAGGGATGACAACCTGCATATTATTAACCGGATTCCATCTCTGGCGGTTCATCTTGCCTGCTTGGGTTCGAGGAACCTGAGCTGAATGCCTGGAGTCGGTACCCTCATCCTGTTGAGGGCGCACTACCGCACGAGTCTGGCGGAGATTGTTGATGGGAGCCCTTGAGAAGGACTCCTGCCTTTTTGAATTAAGGTCCTGCGGGACCTGCTCATTCACTTCCTCAGAGTAAGGGAGTGAATGGAAATTGTGTTCCGGGGATAACGACCCGAAACGGTTGGAGACGGTAGTCAGCACCGCCTGCTTCTTGATTGCTGGTCGCCATTGTCCGGACGACCAGGTAGAGTTGTTAACTTGGAGGGCTTGACGAGCGGCCTCCAGAGTTGGGATAGTACCGTTGCGACGGTACTCCTTAACCAGTGCATTAGAAACCCAGCGTTGAAGATGCTGATTTGGTGATGTCATCCTCAGAGCGGATGACGATCCAGCAGGAGTAGCAGCATTGGTTTTCACAGCAGCAGACCTCACAGTAAAGGTGTTCACAGCAGCAGTATTCACAGGGGTGAATTTAAGGAAAGCCATTTTGTAGAAGATCTTGAGAAAAGAGTGCCTGTTCCATGTAACAGACATAATCAAGATGAATCCGGCCACTGCATCTTTTGGATGAGCACATGTCAATGATTGCTTTGTTGGCCCAAGGGGCCTAACAAATAAGAATAACATCACATTAACTTGGTTAAGGATTCACGTCGGGTTCACCATTTTTGTTTCGCACGGAATCCGGGGATGACCTCCTCGACGGGAGATTCAAACGTTCCGATCGGTTTCTAACGGGTTTGTTCGTAGAACCGGAAACATCCAATGATTCCACATCCATTTGGACCTACTTTCCAAAGGCAGTCGCTCATTATCTTGTAGACTAATGAGTCTTAGGAATTTGCATTGGTCGATAGGATGGGAGGTCGGACTCATCACACCTTTTTGAGGGGAATTATTGTCTACCCCGGGACTCTCTTTATAGATTTAAGTTATGTTCATGAATCCTTATTACATTACCAAGTATAAAAGTTGCTTTCCTTTAGTTTTAACAATCAATGATTAAATATGCAAGAAATTTAGAGAATCTTTTATATGTATTCGAGGTTCTTCATCAATAGAGAATCATCTATATCTGTTTAGAGATTCTTGGTCAATGGTATCCTTCAAAACATTTATATAAAAGTATCTTGGTCATTATGATGACCAGGCTGGTTTTAAAGCCACTCAATGGGGAACTTGAAGTTTATCGTCATTCAGAAGGACAGAGATTATTTCAAAGTTGGGATCGAACCCATAAATGGGCTACCTACGTATCCTTTGTTTTGGAAAAGGAATCAGAACCCACGTAGTTCGAGAAATGGAGTATGATGTTTATGATTGATGGCTCAAAGATAAATGTCATAATTACTTTTACACTCTAAGCTCACGTGAGTCATGCTCGGTGTGAGAAACAAGAGGTATTGGTAAAATTTAGACAATTGTGCCATGAAAGATGCAATCATAAGAATTTGTTTGGGGCTTATGTATGGATGACTGCCCAGATAGATGAAGGTTTAGGATTTACTTTTAGGGAGAAAATCCATGAACATGGTCCATAAAGTTATACGTGCTTCATGGAGATTTGAATACTCTAATCTTGGGGATTACTCCTAAGGAGGATGCCCAAGTTAGGAGGGGACTTATGATTGGGTTTTACTCCTGAAAAGGAAACCCAAATCAAAGGTAAATTATGACTGGTTAAGAGAAATTTAAGGGAACTTGGGGCTTATTCCTGAAAAGGAGACCCAAGGTTAAGGGACTTGGGGCTTACTCCTAAAAAGGAAGCCCAAAATTATGACTGAGTCTTATTCCTGAAATAGGAGACCCAGGTTAGGGATTAAGATTTGGGGCTTACTCCTGAGGAGGATGCCCAGATTAAAGGTTTTATAACTGGGGATTATTCCTGAAAAGGAGACCCAGGTTAAGATTCTCTCATCTTAAAGGATGAGGTTGAATAAATGAACTCTCCGTATTTTAGTGACATAAGGATATTTAATTCACTAGACTTTGAGAGAGATTCCACAGAATTCCTTTAAGATAAGAAAGTCAAATTAAGAAATCATGCCATAAATGGCTTTGAAGAGTGTCTTGAAGACTGAATCTTGAAAAGGAAAGGTGAAATGGCTTAAGAGGGGTAAAAATGGGCAAGATGGGAACCCAAAAAGATAGGGGCGCGCAAGTCTTGCAAGGCGCGCAAGTCTTCCGTGGGCGCGCAAGTATTGGTCGCGCAGGTATACCTGTGCGACACATAGTGTACTTGCGCGATTTTCAACCAACAATCAAATACTTGAGCGACTCTTTTTTAAACCCTTTAGAATGTTCTCGAGGTTCTTCTAGAAAAGGGACGCGCAAGTTATATTGAAGGAAATAAGTCGGCGCGCAAGTGTTTGATCAGTTTCAACACTTAGGCCTTCCTTCTTCTCTTTAGATCTTCCGTTCTAGGTAAGAAATTACCTTAGAAGTGTTCCGGAAGCTTTGAGAAGAGACTTGGGCGTCGGGAGCTTCAATCCGAGTTTCTGGAAAAAGATCCTCTCGAATGGGGGGCCCATAGGGTCTATTTATAGACAAAAGAAGTCCCCGGGAGGTTACCGGGCGGTTACCAATTAGGTCGCGCAAGTCACCTGCGCGACCAAGGTAGCCGCGCAAGTAAACTTGCGCGCCAGTTAGATAACTTGCGCGGTGATGTTTCTGTTGATCTTTTCTTCCTTCCTTTGTTGATTTTTGATGTTTTCTTCAAAGGCTTAATCACTTTGAGATCAGATATTCCTTTTTCCGATCTTTAGATTCTGTGACGAAAGGAGCGTCAACAGTGGCCCCACATCAACCCCAACCAAGCGCACAAACGTCTCAGGTAAAAACCAAACGTACCTCCAAGCGCTCCCGTATACTCCCAGAGTATACCTCATTTTCAGCCCAAGGGCTATCGTGCACACGACACCCAACATCAACGCGAAGGCGTGACATAAAATCTCCAACTTGCCGCCTCAACGAATGAGGTACAACCAACCACATATCTTTAAAAACCAACCTCACTCTCCCATGCGTGCACGCGATCACACACCAAGGGTCCGCTACAAACACGGTAGAAGGACCGCCACTGGGTCACCTTTCATGTTTCAACATTTAATAAGATTTCTTATGAGGCTCCGCACAACCAAATGGATCGTACCGTTGTAATACTCATGAAAAAACACGCAAGATATACTACTTCTCGCCTCAAACAGATTTCCGACGGAAAGGTCGCCAACATCGCATCACGCCCGAACGACGTCCCGTGATCCTGAGCCTCGGCTCTGAAAACAATCGGGCGCATCGCACCATTGCGACCCCCCTCAGGAAAACACGTCAAAAGCACTCCTCAGTTGAGTTCAACAGATATCCGGAGAAAAAGGTCCATTCTGGTGCACCTCACATGAGCGGTGCTTCGTGGGACCTGCAACCCGGTCCCGAAACACAACGAACAGATCACACCGTTGCGATCCTCTCGAAAAAGTACGCAAGATGGACTATTCACTTATCCAAAAGGGTTACCCAGTGATAGAGATGGAAAAACACTGCCAACGCCCAAATGAACCTCGTGGGGCCCGCACCATCGTACAAAATTAGGGTGGGAGGATTGCACCATTGCAATCCCCTCTGGAAAACATCCAGAAAAGACTACTTGCACGCCCTGAACGGACGCTCGTTGAGAAAGTCTCTAAACACTGCTCGTAGCTCAAAAGATAGGTCATGGGGACCACACCACAACTCTGGATTTAATGCCCGAAACCACCCTGGAAAGCTTTACCCCGGCGGCAAGGTCCCAATGCCACTGACGGTGCTCAAAACGGACGTCAGACGCTTCCGCGCCGTCCAAAACAGGATCCCCAAAAAAATGCCAATTCACTTAAAGAGGTGTCTCTCCTACGAGGCCCCCCGTTTCGGGAATTAAAAATTTCCAAAACCATCTCAAAAAGACCTCCTTTCTGTTAGGTCCGCGCTGCTACAGACGGCACTCAAAACGGATGCCCGTAGTGGAAAATACAGGCGTCCGAAAACTGAGGGGCATAGCCCCTTGGGCTGGACCGGCCTAGACCGGCCGGTCCGCTCGGCCTGGGCTGGCCCGTGCTGGCCGGCCCGACTCGCATGACTTGGGCCGCGGCTTGGCCGTACGGTCCAGCATTGGATCCGGTCCACCGATCAGCCGACCGGCTGAGGCTGGTCGCCGCGCGACGACCCGCGCGACGTGGGTCGTATCTCCTCCGCGGGGTCGCGCGCTGCGACCCCGGTTCGCCATCGTGCTCCCGTGAGCACCTCCTCGTGCCGACGCCCAGCAAACCCGCCAACGCTGCATGCCCCATGCCTCGCCTGGCCGCCCCACCTCGCCATGAAGTCAGCCTCACCGCCCTTCTGAAGCCCTCGACGCCAAGCACCCCGCTGTCACGCCATCCGCCTTAGCCGTGTCGCCGCTCGAACCCACCGGAAACCGAAAACCCGCAAACTTCGACGGATGATTGAGGACGCCACAGTGCTCGGAATTAGAATCTGAAAGATATGTTCGAAAGGGAATAAACTCCAATACGCATTCATGTGATATGTTTGAAAATCCAATAGCAATTAGACAGGATTAAACGAGCTCAATGTAGGTGCATGGAGAATAAAACAAAAATGATAATCCTACCTCGCGGGACTAAGCCCGTCGCATCGCCATCAACCCGACGGGGTGGCTGCGCCTCGCCGGATTCACCTCGCCGGTGCCGCCTCACCGGATTGGAGGAAGATAGGGGAGAATCTCTCCAGGGGGAGGGGGGAATGAGGATAAGTGAGGGGGGGTGTTAGGTTAATTAAATAAATTATTTAACTTAAACACCATCCCGCGGCCCCGTACCTGAACTCCCGACGAGGTCGGGATTAAGCCTCCCCTAGGCTAAAAACCATGCTCTGAGTGCAACGAAGATCTCGGAATTTTAATCCAAGGCCCCGTTCAAAAGTTACAATGCCCACGCCCGAGGCTTCCAAATTATGAAAACGCCCCCGATGCCATTTTTCATAGATAGCGATCGAGGGGTCCAAACGTCCTTCGCCGACATACTTTATGTCGTTAGTAATGTAAAAACTCTATTCTGGACCCATCCGTACACTCGGATTCCTGATCCGGATCACTGTTTCAGAGTTATACCATTTATTTGGCGTTTCCAGTGTGAACGCACTGAAAATTTAATTTCGGCCACTCCGGGGCTCGGAATCGCACGCCGTCTAAAGGCACTACTCTAGAATATCATGAAGAATATTCCAAAGTTTTTCAAGGAAAAAACCATGTTCTTAAACATAGACTCCCAATAGTTTTGGAAAGACCAACCACCATCTGATGCCACTTTTCATGACCCTTCCCCTAGGGCCTATGCTTTGACTACCCCATGACCACCTATCGAAGGCCAAGGGATGGAGATTAGTGCCGAAGGTGTCAACCTTAAAGTGGGAGGCATTTTACTTAGTACATGTACACACAAACACGCCCAACCAGGTCCCACACACAGAAAGGGAAAAATGTATCACTAAAACAAGGTTGATTACAAGTACAACTAATATAAGTGGGATAGAATAAAAACCCATCAAAAGAAATAAAAATACCCTAGTACAAAAGGAATCTTTAATGGCCATCTGTGGAAAACCCCACAAGATCGTGAGAGTAGTGCAGCTACTAGAAGCCTAAGTAGAATGTGATGTCCACCAGATCCTACTTGGCCCCGCCTGGTACTAGGACACCTAGTCCACCATCAATGAATTTGTAGTTCCCATCTCCCCGAGCACTTCTGGGTCCCAGTACACCAAAGTCTCTTTGAAAATGTTGACTGTCTGCACAAGATATAACTTGTGCGGGTGAATCCCATGCAGGGGTGATTAACAAAATACTTTGTAGGGGCCCCAAAACAAAATGGGAAGAACACAAAAAATCATGAAAGTAAATAATGAAGCCCGAGACAGGTCACACCAAGTATACATTAAGAGTAGTGATATAAGAACCATCAATCACATCATTGAACACCTCAACTGTTGGAGAACTCCTCCTCTATCGAGTATAATTGTCCTAGCAAGTCAAACAGAAGTACTTCCTAATAACCTTGGACTGTTTGGTAGACCTCCTCATCGCATATCATGGGCCTACAAATTTACACAGAATAACTTACCAATTGGACTTAGATGAGTCCCATTGAGTAGAATGTCAGCAGTCTTTAGGTCTCATCCGACCGTAGGGTTCCGTATGTAGCGTGCTTGGGATAACCGCTCCTCAATACATTAATTACATCTAAACATCAATTAAAGTTCTCATAGATAATTCCAAAATATCCATCTCATCGATAGGGTATCAATGCTATAAATGACTCGTTAATCGGATGTGAAGTTTGTAAGATACATGTGTTTTAGTAAACAGGGGTCGATTGCGTTTAGGCCCAGTCTGACCCAATCAGACCATCCATACCAACCCGGCCCAGGGGCCCCACATACCCCAGATTAAATTTGACTGACTCGACCTAACCTGATTCACGTCTGATTTAGTCATGTCCGACCTGTCTATTTGACCCGACCCAATGGGTCTCACTAGACCCGACTCGGTTAGGTTGAGAGTCCAGCCTGTCGGGTTGCCTGACAACTCGGTCTGGTCCAGCCTAGCCCGAAGGGCGCAGATCCGGCCTGCAGGCACGGTTCCAATCTGCTGGGTGAGATTTTGTCTCAGTAGCATAGTTCCGGGTTTCGGGGTCGCGGGATCGGTCTGTTGGGCCGTGAGATCGGCCTGATGAGCAATGGGCCCAACCCGGCCTTGTGGATGGGGGTGCGGCTTGCCAACCGAAAGACCGACCACTTTTGGGGTTAGTGGGGAACTACTAGGACATAGTAGTTGGCCGCATATGACCTCCTACCTGCCCCGTAGATGCACAGGGATCGTCCATCCATGATCGGGCGAGCGCGGGTCCATAACCGCCCGGGCGACCTGAAAACGGGCCATCTATCCACACAGTGCCCTCCTGGTGTCACATCATCCCGCAACCACAACCTCCTGCCTCCAAGGTGTTCCTCCACCATCTTCCCACAATTATCATTCTAGGATGTCGTCAGTGCTGGAAGATGTTTGGCGGACCATTGGATGTGCTCCGGTGGTCAATTCTTCACGCCACCTATGCTTGTGCTCTCCCAGAAACACTCTCTTCATTAAAAAGATCCTGAAATCATCTTGTCACCCCTTTTAAGGTGCAGCCACAACGAATGGAAATGGAGGAGGTACTCGTTCGTGTCGACCCTCACCCTCCGCGTTAGAGGTTAATAATCATGTGAGGTTTGGGGATTTAAATTAAGTCAAACGAGAGATAAACTAATCCTGGATAATAACTCCCAAAAGAAAATTCACCCTCCCAGATAAACACATGATTCTTAGATCTTCCTATTCATGGGTTGATCCTAATTAGTTGTTTCTAGAAAATAATGGGTAATAGAATTAAAATAAACTAATCTCTACCTCTTTGACGTTCATTGCTACATCAGTATGTTTTCAATGATTCAAGATGTAAATGTTGTTCATCACTTCTGGCTCTGTTCTTCGAGGTGCATCGAAGATGTTTGATGTTCATCAGCATTTTTCGTTCCTCTCTAGAGAGGATGTTCATCATAGGTTCATCAGAGGATCCTCATAGTTTAATTTATCATTCCACCAACGTGTCAACCAAAATAAAAGGAAAACACATCGCATCGTTTCTCTTACTCTGCGACGTCACATCATTATGCTACGATTTCAAAAACCATCAATGAGACTCATCAATACTTCTCTTCACTGCACTGTAGTGTCTCCATATTCCGCTCAATGGATTGGAAAATAAAAATAAAATAACTTTTAAAAGTTATTTTATTATTTTTTAAAAAGTCTTAAAATAACATTTCTATTCGGCCCTTTCCATCTGAAATTATGTCCTTTCTATGTGAATCCCAAAATTCTGAATTCAATGGTGCCATTTGATTTTCAATCAGAGAACTGGTTGATAAGTAAGAAAACCCAACTTTCATGTTTACCTAAGTAAATTTAAATAAAGTTCAAAAATTCTATTTCGGGCTTACTAGGCCTCATAATCACGTGTCGTCAAAGAGTGTGGCCTCAGAATAATTCCATATATTTTAAAAAAATTACATGAAATTTTTGATACATAAAATTTTTCACATGGAATACATCATTTTATGAAATTTTTTATTGATACATAAGAGGAGAATAAGAGAATGTGTATAATCCTATAAAATACTAGGATATGATCAATCATACATGATATGTTATGTATTGGGCCTTATGTTTTTTATCCATTGAGCCTAATAGGCATATATCAAGACGATCCAACAAAATAATATTGGTCTAATGTTAAGTCTATACTTATGTATCAGAGAAGAACTAAGGATATGTTCTTGATTTATGGAGGAGAGGAGGATCTAATCATCTAAGGTTACATTAATTCCATTTTTCTAATATATCATAATAATGTAAAGAATTAGTCAATATATCCATTCAGTATAAAGAGTGGAACTGTGATCTGGAAGAGTTTAAAAAATCAGGTTTTCATTGATTTTACTATGGAATCTTAGTATATATTAGTATATGATGTATCTAAAGAATCTATTTTTGTATAAAAATATTTCTAAGAGTTTTTTTGTGTCACATAATAGTAATGATCCTATCAATTTTTTTTTGTAATACTCTATTTGTGGGTCTCTTAAAATAGCCAATGTGAAATCAATAGGCAGTTACTCTATAAGTATTACCTATTGTGGGATTTTTCTCAAAGGGATGAATTGGTAGAAAGTAGAGTTCCATGGGAGAAATTGTAGATTTCCCCTTTACTAAAGCATTGTCTTAGAAGAATCATTAATACCATGTGAGAGATATTAGATTGAAATTTTTTAGAAGCTGTCTATATTGAAAGTGGGATTCAATTGGAGTTGGTTCATTTTACCAACTTCTCAATAATTTATTATAACCTATGTTTATTTTTTAAAAATATTAATAAAATTAGTACCAAGTCATCGTTTCTTTTACATGACATAGTATGGGATATTGTCTTAAGATCAACTGTCACATTGAAAGGTTATAGTATATCACCACTATATTGAGAAATCTAAAGTTCCATAATATTATTCTTAAATATATGTTCAATAGATGGATGATATCATTTTATGGGACACAAAGTATATACAATAGCTGGGATGTATATTCATATTACACAGAGACACATTATAATGGTTTATTTGATTAGTAATTTCTAGTGTCAAAGATTATTAGAACACACCCCTCATGTAGGAAATCCATGTTTATTTATCTCATTGTATGTTACTATCTACTGAAATGTGCGTTGATGATTAGAAATTATGATTATTATTATAAGTAGATATTATTATTCATTTACTTTTAGGTATTGAAAATAACCATGATAACATATGTTCATGATGAAGTAGGAAACATTAGGTGCATTATGAGTAATATTACATTAATGAATAACTTTATAAAAGATTTCTCCTTCTCTTCTAAGGAAATTTTATATCTTAATACCTTTAATGGACTTCAAATATCTAGAATAAATTCATTTCCACGGTGTTCTAGGGGAATTTTTATTTCTATATAGTAAAAAAATATACATTAGACACATAGATTGATGAAACTTGCATGTAATGTTCTTGATTATAGATATCTTGATAAAGGGATTATATTAAATGTTGTGCATATACAAGAGGTTTCATGTTATTGTGAGATTAAAATATTTCTCTATAGGTTTTTTAGAGTATTTATAGATTATAATCTTGGATATTGGGATTCTCCACCCAATGAAACTAATAAATGTTCCTATAGGGTCACACAATACATGTATCTGGTGATTGAGTTAAATATTAAATATTATTTATTATTTAACAAGTTGGATGTATATTATCACCATACATGGTTTAAAATTTATTTATTTTATCTTGATCGCATATATCCATTCACTAGTTCATAGAGAGAATATTTTATGAGGAGAATATTTAATAAATATTATTGTTCTATTTAGTGAATATAATATATATTTATCTATTGGAGAATAATGAAATGAAATTTATTTATTAAATAAATAGTCATAATTTCATGTGTGATAAATATTGTTGAGGAATGGTGGACCGAGTTTAATAGTCCGATGAAAAATAAAACCTATTAAAAATTATTTTAATAAATTTTAACAAAATCATACAATAAATAATATTTAATTAATTCACTAGTTTTGTGCATTTAAAAATAATAATAATAATAATACTATTTCGGACATGAGGTTTCTGGGGGATTAAGAAAATATGTAGTGCACATGTATAATTATTATTTTTTTACTTAAGCACTCTTTAGACACAATTATATTATTTCTCATCCCAATGATATCCACTATGTTTGTAATGGAAAATGATTTCAGATAATTTCTCAAGCCCTAGAGGTAAAGTCTCTATGAATTCTATCAGCAACAGAGAGAGATCTCCCCCACCCTCTCGATCCTAGAGATATTAAGGGGAATCCTTCTCATAATTGATTCCCATGGAAATTAAGGGTTAACAATGAATGTTTTAGGATTTATTATAATGGATCCCAAATATTTATACTGTAGAGAATAAGTTTTTTCCTTGTTGGAATTTGAAATATATCTATATATATTTCCTGAGTTAGGAGTTAAGATGACATGTGATTCCAAGGTTTGGTGTGACTGAATTTAATTTTATAAAATTATTAAAATTATTTAATATTACATGTGTTCTGTTCAATAAAGAGAATAAGATAAATCTTAAGTGAAAGATTTGATCTGAATTAAAATAACATGACTGAGTCAAAAACATAATTTTTACCCTGGGCACTACCTAAAATAAGTTGGCATGTGGCATTCAGATATCACTCCCACTGAGGGTACCTTTAGTGAATAAATAAATTAATAAAATTTAGTAATTAATTTGATTAACCTAATAAAGTTGTATATAATAATGTCGATATGGATAATCCTCCAATGATATATGAATAAACCCTGAGAGGATTCTAGATCTTATTCCTCTCCTTCTATTAGTGAGTCAAATCTGACGATGAAAATATATTGAATCAGAGAATACTAGGATGAAGAAAACACAATGGCTTATTCCAACCATTGGGAGGTGTGTTATTCAATGACAAATGATCTAATATCTAGGTAGGACTAATCAATTTATGGATTACTCCATTTTGATTAATTTTTTTGAGTAGATCAATCCATTAATATTGATATGTGCCGATTGTGTCCTATACATGCACTCACGTACTAATTTAATTGCTTGATCATTTGGTTTTCTAACCCTAATTATCCCTATTATTTATTTTTTTGATAAGAACGCTTGAAAAAAATTAATCCCTTTGTTCTTGTGTCGCCCCCCTTCAATTGCTTCTCATTCTTCTCCAGTTGGACCATGCTGTCATGGTTCGACATTATTAGTCAGAACCAAGCCAGATAGAACCCCAAAAATCACGAAGAAATGATTTATGAGGAAAATATAGATGAATCAATGATAGATAAGATATTTTTGTGGGTTGTGGATGATTATTTAGACGATCGGTAGAAAAATTATCAATGGGAGAAGTAATCATGTTGTTTGGTGCATATGAAAAATACTCCAAGGTTATAAACAACCAATTTTAGGCTACCAAAATTATAGAAGTGATAAATAAGATCTAGATACAATAATATTGTGTAGAAAATAAGGCAAAATATTTGGTAGAACAACTGAATTTGAAGCATGGGATGCATATTTAGAAAATTGTGAAAAACCTGACTACACACCATGTACCGTGAAGAACACAAAACATGTATCCCCTTAGATATGATGGGTAGTGTATTAATAATTCATAAATATGGCATTCAATGTAGACTACCTACACCCAGTGTACCCCCTTTACCATGTGGATGAGGCATTTGGTGAAGCACATGACCAAAATAGACACCATGGGCCCGAGTACATGGGAACAACCAGAGTACATGAGAAATACCTCGTGTGGAGAGGCACATTGTGAAATAAAGTACAAGAACACACCTTAGGTATAGGGACACAACCAAAAACATATGAGGTACCCCATGTTGGAAGGGCACAAAGTGTATATCCCCTACAAAATTTGTATCCTTATATGGTTGTAGCGCCGTGTACTTCCAAGGACACGACCATGTGAAACAATGGGACCACACACCATCTGGGTCCCCTCACACACCATGTAGACCTTAGTTCCCTTATATAAAACTTCAAACTTCCATATCCCCTTAATTTGAACTCAAATTTTGGACAATGATTATCCTATCGTAATTTTTTTCTTACGTACAACACGTTGGAGCCCTTGGTTGTGTCTTTTGAGATACAATGTGAATTGTCCAGGGCATGGTGCTTATTGAGGCAATGATCGATGACGACAATGATTAGGTGGGATCACTAGAGGGTTCCTATATAGTGGTACCCCCATCAGCTTGGGTGTAGGTCCACTAAAATCTATGTTTTACCCACTATCAGATAGGGTGTGGGTCCTCGATGACTAGAGTGGACCCCCCCCAGTCTCACCTGGGTGTGGGTCCTCAACCTATAGAGTGAAACTACCTTCATCTAAGGAATTAGTTTTCTATATACATAGTGAAACTCCCTTTTAGATAGGGCGTGGGTCCTCGAATACTATAGTGGAACCCCCTATCACACTAGGGTGTGGGTCTTGGACCTATTGAGTGGAACCCCAGTCATCTCGAGCACAAGTCCCCAACCTATTGAGTGGAGCCCCATATTGGATAGGCCACAGGTTCTCATGAAACTAGTGTGGAACCCCCATCGGCTTTTTTAAAGGTCCTCTATAAATATATATAGTGTAAAACTTCCATGATGCACTATGGAATGCATCTTGTACTTTGAGTTTTTAGCCCTAGAAGTGTGGTATAGTTGTGAAGATTTTCCCTTATCATGGTAACTTCTTGGAAGATTCTTGACATGATGGGAATCATTGATAGAATTTTGGAACTGTTGGAAAATATTTCTAGTTTAGTGTGTATTTTTTCCCTTTACATTCTATTTCACATTACTAAACGCCTATAGTATCTAGAGGTTTTACATGAATGGTTGTTTCAATAGTATGTTTTCATATTTTCCTTTCACTCCTCTACAATTATTTATCGATATGTTTGTTTGTGTGTGTATAGGTACTTTTGAAAAGTCCTCGCTGTGTTAGTTTTTCCCCCAACGCTAGTCACCAGCCCCTGTCATATAGAGGCAGGCTTTGCGCAGTCGCGAATGGGGCCCCAACATGGGCCAGGTCATGAAAGATCAGTATCATAGGTGGATCGATCATTAGGATGGTGTTTGAAGTAGTTCCATTATGGGGATTTTTTTGGGATTAGGGAAACATTCTCAAAGTGTTATGAGTGTGGATCTCAGGAAAGGTAATATAGTGATGGTTCAAGAGACAGACATATCCAAAGACCGGGACCTTGACTACATTCTTATCATTTAAGTGTATTGACACATGGGTTTCAAGGATCAATGGCACATGCATTATATAGTAATATGATTTGACTATCATTATTGAGTTATGTATCCAATATTATATATATATATATATGATCATCTAAATGTAGTACATATTGATTAAATTTCTAGATGCCTTCACAATGACAGAGAGGCAGGATACCAGTTCCAGATCATGACTATGGTCTGATGAGAAACAAGGGCTCGGTTCAGGGTCCATACCATGAGCTTCTTACTATAGGAGGGTAGGTCGTCGCACCTCCACCTATTGAGAAATTGATAATCCCAACACTATAGGTTGAGGATGCACATAGGCTTAGTTCACTCTATACGTTCTTACACCAGAGGACGCTGAGGTTCTGTGGTGAGATATATCCTTAGGAATTAAGTTATTTTCTTGAGTTGGTGGTTTGTGTCTTCAGGCATATTCAGAACCCGATGGATCCAGTGTTTGAACTAGAAGATAACCTTCTCCATGGAGTGGATAAGAAATTGTATAGTTTTTTTACCCAAATGAATTATGAGTCAACACTCTCATTGAATTAATTCCATTAGGTGTTTGATGAAGTGTACTACCCTTGCTTCTTGTGATTGGTTTGAAATTAGGAAATTCTTGAGTTGGAATAAGGATGGATGACCATGAGTGAATACACAGAGAGGTTCATAGAAATTATATAGAACTCCCTTGACATGATTAAAGATGGGTATTTCTAATCATATAAGTTAGAGCAGGAACTCCATAGAGTTTTGTGTGCCAATGTGGTACCCAAGTGTATCCCCACCTATGTCGGGGTGTTAGAGCAGGAACTGGTGAGTGAGAGATTCCTATAATAGGGACACTAGGTAGCCAGAGATAGAAGTGGTACTCATAGGGATGGTTCAAAAAGAGTAGATAGAAGACCCCAGATGATAGTATCTCGAAGCATGATGCCTCCTTATGATTAGAATCATGCACATGTTTTGGGGTAGTGAAGTGGACTCAGAAAACACAGAGAGGGGAAGTTCTAAATTTTTGATGGGTGGGGTCACATAGCGTGAGATTTCCCATCCAACCATGATGTGGAGGGAAAGAAGATATATGATTGATCACCTTTCTAGAGGTAGCGCTATGTCCTTGGATCTTATAGGTGAGAGAAGGCCGGTACCTGGAGAGGTGGAGCTAGAAGAGGAGTCTGAGGAGCTATGGGTGGTGGGAGACGCTATGATATCCTTACATCACCACCACCACCACCACCACAAGGTGGAACATGTCAATCTAAGGTATATCATGTTTCTATAGTAGATAACTATAGTCACTAGTGGATTATGACCCATGCAGTGCACAAGATGATTAGATGTATGATCAGAGTTTATTCTACTCTTGCTCACTACTACAAAAACTGCCTATATTAACGCTCAAAACGGGCTTTAATAGCACTAAAAAAGCGCAGTAAGGATCAGTGCTAATATAGGGTGGTCCCTTTTATCAGTGCTCTGAAAAGTGTTGATAAAGGTCAAAAAAAATTTTAAAAAATAAAAAGGAATTTAATAATGCGGGGCAGATTTTAAGAGCACTTGACCCCCTGTTATCAGCACTATGAGGTCTCCCGCACACTCCCCTTCCTGCACATCCTCACACATGTGCACCCCTTTGTGCTTCCACCTAAACTCAAACCCGCAACCTCCCCCTTTCATGGCTGCACCTTTACAACTAAGCTATTTCATTTTTTTCTCAATTTAATGATATATATATATATATATATATTTATTTATTTATTCGTATATTGATATAGATTCATATTAATATAAATATATTTATTCATATATTAGTATATATATATTCATTCATATATTAATATATATATATATATATTTAGTTATAGTTTTTTATCCTTATATTTATTTGTATATTAATATATACTTATAATATTAGTTTTAAATACATTTATAAAATATGTTTTTTATGTGTGTTTATAATTAAATAAATAAATACATACATACATATATACAACACACACACACACACATATATATATATATATTTATGAATAAATAAATATATATGTGTATTTGAAAAGCCATAGAATGTTAAAACAATCATAAATTATAATCTAGAATTCTGTTTCAACTCCACAAATAGTCAAATCAAATAAAATGAAACAATATTCAATATGATATGTGGTACAGGGCTAACGAGCATCCAGATCAGAAGTTATACCTGTTATAATGTTAACAAATCAGGGTATCCCGATTAAAAACACAGTTTTGGAGGCCTTTTGGGCCTTTTTTGGCCTAAAAAATGTGACAGAGGCTTTTCCTGTGTCACCAGCGCGTAGAGCTCATCGTATGCTTCACTTTTATATGATGTAGAGATCAAACGGACACCCGAATCAAAATTTATGGCCCTTTGAAGTTTGAGTTACATTTTCAACTTATTTTAGATCTTTTATTAATTGTTTTTATTTTTTGTGTCCTCAAATTGTTATTAAATGATTTTCAATAAATAATAATTGGAAAATTATTAATTAATAAAATATTTTTTTAAATATTTTAAAGCCATTTTCATTAAATTTATTATATATTAAATTTCATAGTCTATTTATACGTATCTAAAACATATTTAAAACATATATATTATATTTATATCAATATAAATATAATAATATAACAATAATTTATTTTTCATGATTTTTTTAAACATAAAATTTATCACCTGTAGGAAAAAGTGCTGATAAATCCCCCCTTTATCAGCGCTACTAAAAAAGCGCTGATAAAGGGGTAGCGCTTCCCTTTCCCGTTTTTGTAGTAGTGTATTTAGTATTAGTAGACATAGGTTTCAGTCATTCCTTCATCTCTATACTGTTGGTGAGATAGATAGATCTCCTAGTTGAGGCACAATCCAAATAATATCATGTTTAGGTTCCAACATGGAATGATTCTTATGTATCTTTTATTATCTAGCAGTGCGAACTAACACTTGGTGGAGATACATTCACATGAGAACTTTTTATCATCATGATTGAACCCAATGAATTCATCTTGGGTATATTTTGGATTTTCAATGGTTAGATCCCATATTAAATATTAATGTAGATGAGTCATATGCATCCAAACTGATGGGATGAAATTTTCCTTTATGGATGATATAGATCTCATGGAACGAAGAGTGGGTTCATTGAGCAAAATTATATATCTCATCACCCATAATTCGTCTATTATAACCCTTGGTTCATTAGGATCTTTAAGCATCTTGATTACTTAAATCATGTAGTATTATAAGGACATCGTCCCCAAGGATTTTCTAAAACTACCTCTAAGGTGGGAGATGGAGTTTTGTATCAACTTGGTTCTTGAGACTGCACTGATAACTTTTTTAGTATATCAAATGTCTCCTATAGAGATCTGGGATATACGATTATAGTTGGAGGACCATTAAGAAAAGGGTTTCATCAAACCAAGTGTGTCCACCTGGGAAGCTCAAGTATTTTTCATGAAAAAGGTGGCTAGGTGTTTGCAGATTTGCATGGATTATCATTTCTTGAACTAGGAAATCCTAAAAAAAAGTACTCCTTTTCAAGGATTGATAACCCCTTTGATCAATAATGAGGTTTGATATGGTTCTCTAAGACTGATTTACTATCTACCTACCAATAGTTGAGGGTTCGAAAAAATGATATTCCAAAGTTGGAATTCCAATGTCTCTATTGAAAATATCAGTTCTTGGTAATTCCATTTTGTGTTAAAAATTACCCCACCATGTTTATGGATTTGGGGAAAAAGGCTTACCTGCGGTACATGAAACTTTTTTTGGTTTTCTTCAAAGTTGAAATACTCATATACTCTACATCAATGGTGGGACATGCATTGAACTTGAGGATGGTTCTATATTTTCTTTGAGACTACCATCCTTAGGGGATTATCTCAAAGTAGAAGTTCTAGATTCAGAATTTTCACTTTAATGGGAATAGAATTTATGATAATGGTTTATCCATGGACCTAGAGAATGTTGATTTAGTTCTTGTTTGGGATCCACCCAAGAGAATGTTAGAGGTGAAGATATTTGTTGACTTGGTGGGGGTACTACAAGATGTTTGTGGAAGAATTCTCTACGATTGCATCCCTTTTGATTACCATGACATGGAAATGGAATCTGTTTACATTGAATGAACAATTACATAGGTCCTTCGAGGTGTTGAGGATATAGTTGAAGATTTCTCCAGTGTTGAGACTAACAGAGGAGGGAATTGAATATGTAGTGTATTGATATGCCTCATGAGATGGACCTGAATGTGTGTGGATATAATAGCTGGATATTATTGCATACATGCTGAGGTTGATGGGACCCCTTTAGTAGAACTATGTGACTCATGACCTAAGTCTATAAATAGTGTTATTCTCCATAAATATTTGGCGGCTTTATCATATGGGGGTGCTTTGTGGTTTACTGAGAGCATCAAAGTCTCTAGTACATCTTCACATAGAGATACATGAACCTGAGATAGTAGTGTTGTTAGGAGTTCCTCTAGGATAATGAATTCACGATAGTCTATATTCCTGGGAAGGGAAACGTAGTATCAGATTACCCTAGTATGAAATCCCATGATTGCTTGGTGTAGGAGGCTTCCTCACAGTTTTTTTCTTTATAGCTATCCCCAGTGGAGAAGGTGGGTAGAAATTTTCTTTATTCGATGGTGATAACTATTCCACTAATAGAGTGTGTTAGAGAGACACATCTAGGATACATATAATGTGAGGTATTATATGATCAAATATTCACATGTGATTAACATGATATATATTTAGGAGGAGATGATCATGTCATCTTTTTTCTACGGACGAACAATGGTTCCAGTCACAATACAAGAGGTGGTGATGCTAGAGTTCCACACTTCTCTCCTCCCTATACATATTGATGTGGGGAAGATGTAAAGAAACCTTTAGTGTTAGTTTTTATTTCCTTACATGAGATGAATATAACCTTATTTCATCTCTTGGTGCCTCACGTATCTATTGGTGAAAGATGATCATTGACATCTGACATGTTTATTTCATCCCCTTGAGATCCAAGAGTGGAAGTGGGATGACATATCCATGGACCGTGTGATAGGGATTATATGGAAATAGAATGGATATGATTCCATCTGGGTGATTGTTGACTGAATCATGAAGTTAGAACACTTCCTTTTTATTAGGGGGAAACATTTGGTGGTGAGTTTGGGAAAATTTCACTTACTGGAGATCATTTTCCATCATGGGGAACCCTTGATGATTGTATGATTTCATTATATTCATTTTACATCATGATTGTGGAGATTCCTATAGGAGGATTTTGGGACCCATATGAGGATGAGTACAACCTTTCCCCTAGATAGATGGGAAGACTGAGTACATTATCCTGATGTTCAAGGATATGTAGTGGGCTTGCTTGTTAGACTTCATCCAGATATGTGGGGATCCATTCCCCATGGTAGAGTTTGCGTACTAGAAAATTCAACTCTATCATTGGCATGAAAACTTTTGAGGCACTGTATTGGAGACCTTGTAGGTAAACCTTATGCTAGACAGAGATCGATGAGAAATCTCTTGTGGGTGTAGAGATGGTGTAGGTGATGATGGGGAAGGTCCAATCCATCCATGAGTGAATGAGGATGGCATAGAATAGTTAGAAATTTTATATAGATCACCATCATAGTACCTTAGAGTTAGATTAGAGAGACCATGTTTTCTATAGAATCACTACATAATGATGATTATGATGGCTTGGCTAGGTATTCACGCTATCCATTAGTTTTATCGGGCTATTAAATATTATGTAGAGGGCTTGTGTGGTTGATTACTGAATAAAACAAATACCACAGCTAAATTGAGTGCATTAATTCTTCCATGTGTCATTTCTTGGGAGATACATGCATGAACCCACACATGTCATCTACTTGGGTGATCGAGAGATTTAGGATTGAGACACCTTTATGGAGAACCTCATGTAGATCGAGGATCGAAAGAAGAATAACCCTCACAGAAAGTTCATCCCCTTGGTTCAAATTTTGTGACAGCAAGAGAACATGATTTAGATATCCTTGGAGTGTGAGAGCTAGTTTATGACTCAATAACTTGAGTTTTTTTTTGTTTTTCCTTTTGATGATTAAAATATTAACGGAGGAAATGATGCTGAGACCATTATTTTCTAGGAGTTTGAAATATTTCATTATATATTTCTAGAGTTACATATTGATGAAGTGTGATTTAAAGGCCTAGTGTTCCAAGTATTAATTTTATAAAAATATTGAAAATATTTTATATTACGCACACATAGTTTCTAAAAGATAACGGGATAAGGTAAAATATAATCATATATCAGAAATATGAGACCATGGTTGAGTTTGGAACATGATGTTCAACCTAAGAGAGAACTAAAATAGGTTACTGTGGAGAATCTATATATCATGGAAATTATCAGTACATTTAGGGGATAAATAAATTAATAAAATATATTAATTAATTTTTTTTATCCCAAATGGAATCTCTTTTAGAATGTCTCAATATTTAATCCACCAGGGTTATCCACATAAACATTAGGATGATTCTAGGGATTCTTCCCCTCATACCATTGGTGAGTCAAATTAGATAATGATAAAGCTTTGGATTGGAGAGGATCCGGACGTAGAGATCATAACCACTTCCTTTGATCATTAGGGAGGGTGTTCCTTAATGTCAAATTATCCAATCTACAGGTACAAATAATCAATTCCAAGATTATTACCTTTTTAATTATATTGATTGACTAGATCAATCCCCTTATATTGATCTATGCCAATTGTGGCATTATCATGCACCTGTGTACAAATTTAATTGAATAATCTTTGAGTTTTCTAAGCCTAATTATCTATATTCTTCATTACTAGTGAAAAAATATTGGCAGCAATATTTAAACATTTTTTCTCGTGCCTTTTCTCCATTAATTCATTCACATTCTACAACAGTTGGACCCTGTGGTACTAGTTCGACATTATCTTGTTGGACTATTCCCAACCAGACCCACAAAATCCACGAAAAAGTGAAATACTAGGGACCGATCAGTCTATCAAGGGATGATATGGGATGTTTTCATGTTTTTTTATGATCATTTAGACTATGAGTAGCTAAATCATAAATGAAAGGAGTAACCAGGATTTGAGGTGCATATGATGAAACATCTTCAGATGGATGGAAACAATTTTCAGCCACTAGATGGATGGAAATAATGAGATGATTTTAGATCCACTATTCTAATGCAGACCCAAGGTGAGATCTATGAAAGAATGGACAGATTCAAAGAATAGGATAGAGATATGTAGAACTATGAAAAACCTAACTAAAAACCATGTTCCATGAAGAACCCATGGAATGAATCCCCAAGGAAATGGTAGGTAGGGTTTAGGAATTTAAAAGGATGGCACACTGTGTAGATTCCATATATAACATGTACCCATTTCTAGTGTGGATGAGTCATGTGGGGGAGAAAATGAACAGACACATGCCAAGTACTTGAGTACACGAACACGACCATAACACATGGGGGACACTTTGCGTGGAGAGGAAAACAATGTAATAAAATACAAAGACATGACTTTTGTACATAGAAACAACCAAGCACACTAGAGGGAACCTGAGTGTCATGGGAACACCGCTTATATACCCTACATAATGTTTATTCCAACATGGTCGGTGACCTATATACCTCTAGAGAGATGGACTAATAAAGGAGAAGAACAACATGCAGTGTCGGTCCCCTCACATGTTGTGCACCCCTTGGTTCCTATTTACGAAACTTCAATCTTCTATATCTCCTTCACTTGAACTTGTATTTTGGCCCACGATTAGCCTATCCAGATTGTTTCTTCCATATAGAATGTGATGGTTGTATCAGTTTTGGATTTCGAGATATGATGTGAAATGATCTAGAAATAGTGCTTATTGAGGCGACACCTGATAATGAGAATGACAAGTCATGATCCCTAGAAGTTATCTATAGAGTGAAACCCATCATTAGTATGGGATCAGGTCCTCTAACTACAAAGTGGAACCCCCCTAATGGATAGGTTACATGTCCTTGTTGACCAAATTAGAACCCCCATCACACCAGGGTGTAGGTCCTCAACATATTGAGTGGAAACCCCATCATCTTGGATTATGTTCCTCTATATACCAACTGGAACCCCTATTTAGGTAGGACAAAAGTCATGTATGATTAGAGTGGGACACCTATAACACCAGGGTGTGGGTTATTGACATATAGAGTAGAACCCCCCATCATATTGGGAGAGGGTACTATACCTACATAGTGGAACCCTCATCTCAGATTAGGTGCAGGTCCTCATGATAGTAGAGTGGAACCCCCCAATAAACATGGGCATAGTTTCTCAATGCATAAATATAGAGTGGACCCCCTAATATACTAGGGTGTAGGTCCTCTACATGGTGTTTATTCCCCCATGGTTGTGAAAAAATGTCTTCATGAATGGGCCATCACATGGTTAATTATGGGAAGACATCTGAGATTACATGCATCATTAATGGAATTTTGGAATGGTAAGTACATATATTTTGTTGGGAATGAATTTTTCCACTTTAAATTCAAGTATAAATTACCATACTCTTGTACTATCTATAAGTTTTACATGCATGGTTTTTTCTCTACTAATTTTTTATCCTTTACTTTCACTCATATTCACTTAGATATTGAGATTCCCATGTGTGTGCATATAGTTACTTAGAAAAATTCCTCCCCTATAAGTGTTGACTTCGGTGCTAGTAACTTACCCCTAGACAATAGAGGTGAGCTTGAGGTAGTTAAAGCTTGATCCTAAACATGGGTTGGGCTGTGACACCTACAATGATTATTGGAGGTTTGTGGAACATGTTTGAATTGCCTCTACAGTGAATCTGAACTACATACCTTTGGTATAATAGTGTTAATACCTAAAGATGTTTTCAGATTTATAAAATAAGAAGGAATTCATCCCAAGGTAATTCTTCAATTGTATAAATTAATTATAAATTTCATAGGTGAAAATCCTTCATTTTGGTTATGGTGTTCTCATGTCAATTAATCTCTGATTTAGTTCAATTCATCATAGGTTTTTTCATTGACATAAGTCTCAGATTAATCATCAATTATAAAAAATTTGAGTTGGTATCACCTCATTAGCACTTTATCTACACCCAAAACATCCAGTTTACAAATCTATTTCAGGTTTTATTCTTTAGTTTATTTTTTATTCTATTTGTTTCTAATTGGAAAGTGATTTTTCTTTAAAAATGTGTTTTAAATGTCATTATGTATTAATTAAAAAAATTTAATTCATTATTATATTATTTGAAATAATTTTAGAATAATATTCTATATACACCAATGATTGTTTAATGTATTTTTTAACTTCCCTTGAAATTTTATAATGTTTTTCAAAAAAATTATTTTAAAAAATTTATATACAGTTATCTTCTAAATCATTTTACCGAAGTACTAAATAATATTTTTTTAATATATACAACATGGAATCATCTTTCCATTGTCAAAAATTATATTCATTTTCATGATTGGTCTATAATATTATATGTTTTTTCAAAGAATATGATCCTCCAAATCTTATAGTAATTTTTAATTATTAATTTGTTTCAAATGAAAATGATATTTATCGTAGTTTTTATGTAAAAATGTATTTTCTTTTAGAATATGTTTTTAGATGATTTTTTCACAGGTTTTTACGATTGAAAATAAAAATATCACAAATATTTTTTTGTGATACGATAATTTTTCATTGTAAATGATAATTGGTGATCTTGATATATCTCATGATGATGAATGACCATGACATATATTTATAATGCTTTGTGAAATTATTAAATATTAGAAGGAGAAAAATAGGGTGATAAATGGGTAAGTTACTCCCATTGAATTAACTAGGAATGCGTAACTCTAGCATGGGTCAAACATGAATAGAATGGGTAATGAATACACTACTAAAAGTTACCTATCTTATGATTATAATGGATTTTAAGGAAATAATTTGATTTCCTTAGGTAAATAATTTTTATAAACTTTTATAGGTGAAAAGACTTTTTTGAAAGAAATTTATTGATTATTTATTATGTTTGTCATGATGAATTCATGGTTTTCATATTCTTCATAATGGGGCTCAAAGGTTCCCTTTGATCCATGGTTGATTATAATGAGTGAATATGTTTTATTCATCTTCTCAAAGTCTTATTGAGTAAAAGGTAATTTTTATGGGTTTTTATAATTTTCACATGTACTAATGAATTTTTATATAACATATAGAGTTTGTTTCTTATCACAATAACTCAAATTTTATCATATGGATAAGGATTATTAGTATCATATATAAAGTATATCTTTGAATTTGAAAATTTGGACTTTAATTGAGAAAACATATCATTTATAAGAACCTTTTCAAAGAGTAGACACATTTTTATTTTGATGAATCCATGTGTTTTATTTTAAAAATTTATTTCCTAACTCTCTAAAACAATAAATCTAAATGATATTATAAGTGTGAGAAAGTGAATTTATTTTCTTTTTCAACTAATAATTATTGGATGGTTATATATGAGTTTGCATAATTGGCATCAATTCCAGTATGTAAAGTATATTTTTTTATCATTAGATCCAAATGTATTACTCTAGGGTATTATATAGATATTACATTCAATAAAAAAGATAACATCCAGATCAATAAGTTTAACTTTTTGAGATGATATAAAGTTGATTCTCTCTTAGTATACCCAACACAATCGCTAGGTGTTATCCAAGATCCTTCCATGTATAGGAGTATACCAAAAAATTACTAAAAAACATGGCCAATAAATAATCTATATAGTAATGGAAACCCCACTAAATGAGTGTTTTGAATACTTTTAGGTTGTTTTAAAAACAAAATAACATCACAATAAACCCTTATAGGCCATAACTACATCAGAAAATAATTCATGGTTTGTAATCAATTGTACCTCATACAATATGATAAATTGAACTTAAATATATCTTATTGAACCACCTAGATATAATATTACAATTTAATTGACCATAAATTTGAGGTATTGGATATTTATTCATGATTATACTTGATATACATACTAATAATCCACACATTAGAATAAATTTCTATTACCCATGTTGGTGAAAGAATAAGAGCGCTCAAATCTGGCGTGCTCATTAAAATGAGCACTCTTCCTCCTGTTCATTCAACTAGACATCAACTCCTACAACTAAAATTTTGACATATTGTTTTGTGGAAAAGAAATTGGTCTCCATACATGACACTGTATTAATCATAAAATAAACATATCTCTCAGGTGGAAACCTTATAAAGTCCTTCGAAAATACATCATATTATTGATTTAAATATTATGAAAGACTAGCTATCTGGTGTTCTATTTATCCTTAAAATAAAAATTCATTAATTTGTGAAAAATATGACATATCTTACAATTTATGAGTCTAAAACCACCATCTAACTAGTCACACTCCATGAAAATGGAATAATCATTATGTTTCACCCATGGATAGGAAACATTCCCCTTATCTTAATGAGAAAGACTAACCACCCTACTGCTGGGTTAAAATTATTAAAATGTTTCAACTCCTACATTAGGGTGTGGGAAGGATCATGTGAACCTAATCTGATAGGAGTGATATGTACCCTATCACTAATAATATTTCATATTAGACAATTTTAATACCTTAGTGGATGAAAATTGTGCTGGTGGGTGACCCAAAGAAGGTAGTCTCATGCCACTTGTGAGACGTTTTGGGAGAATTCACCCTTTTGTTACATAATATAATAGGGAAATGGTATATTTGAATCATTATTATATGATTGAGGGGGATATTGTTTCACCCAAGGTTGTTCTTAACTTCCCTCAGACTCATGATATAGACCAACTAACCTTCTATCTAGTAAGATCATTATAAAATTTGTGTGTGTTGAATTTACTAATAGGGAGGTTCACATTCACCTAAAGAGAAATGATCAATAGAACCCATGAAATGACCCCTTTTTCTAATTTTATGGATATAATGTCTGAGGGGGAGAAAACCGCAGGGCTAAGAGAGGGAAAAAACAATGTTTCGACACTTAAAAATGATTTTGTATGGATCCACCTTTTTTATCAAAATGAATTAAAAGAGTCATTTCATTACCATTGACATATTGTCACTATTTATTATAATGAAACATTATTATTTCAAATATAAATTTCATTAGACCAATAATGGTGTATATCTTCAGCATTAGTATAATTTCAAACGAGAGTAAAGACTCTTAAAATTTCATTCTATAAATATAAAAATCGAAATGAGTCTGGAAACCCCCATCTCATTCTTATATGAAAAATATTCCTTCAATATGTTCCATATCAGTTTTTTTATTTTCTATAAGATCCCTCGTTATTATCTTTTTGAATGAATGAAAACACATCTTAATTATTTCTATAACAACAGTCAGACTAGGAATGCTTCATGGACTATCTTCTCTATTATTTTGCTGTATGGATTTAATGTAACCTAATACACCTTTTAAATAATTTAAATCACCAAAATTCCACTTCCATTATTTTATGTTGATCGTCATGGATGAATTCTAAATAAAATAGATTTATAATCAACCAAAAAATTTCATATTAAAAAGTACTGGTTGAATAAAACAATATATTCAGTAATAGCTGGTCATTCCTAGATCCTTTGCAACCAAATATCCTTCAATTTCTATATGAATATATTTTTAAATAAATCAATATAAATCACCTATTTCATAATTTCTTCATTATTATCTTGGATCATGATGTGTCTGACATTCACAACCACTTACGCATCTTCTGAAGTTGTTTTCAGAGTTGGTTGATATTTTTATAAAATAAAAAGTAGGGATATCATCCATAAATATATAATTCATATAAATTGATTAAAAATCACACACATGGAAATATTAACATATGTGGTCTATCATGTAGCCCAATTCCATTACATGGTCCAAATCACCTACATTATTGGATTTGTGTATGTTTCCTATGCAATTGAATTTCTTTAAAAGGCCCAAATAGACCACAGTGGAATTCACAAACATGGTTCCTTTTTTATTTCCCTTGGTATTCAAATAATTGAATTATTCATGTATTCGAATACATGTATGTCTCCCAATTTTGGTATGTGAACTCACATAGATTTTTGAATTCCCTTCTATAGAACCTACATGTAGTTGAATTCCATAATGTCATAGATTTTCTTTGGTTACGTCCCTTTCATTTCCATATTTATGTACATGAGGATTTTTTTTAGTTTCCCTGAGAAGCTTCATATTTTACTGAATTTTTCTATAACTATTTTTATGAAATATTCAATACACTCTATTCTAAATAAACACAATTAGGAAACTATTAAAATATAAATTTTACTACCAAATCATCCTTAGGATATATAAAATATTCTCATTGATGGCGGTAATATATGTGTTCCTTCTAATGATTTATCTATTATATTATAATAAACATGAAAAATAGACCCATTTTGATCACTATATAATCCCAAAAATGTTCATACCATCTCACATCCACAACATATCCTAACTATCTTTGAGTACCATTACATTATCTCCATAAATCTATTTAAAGAGGTAATATTTCCACAATTCACTCAACTAGAAAATCTAGATCACTATCTAACCTACCAAATATAAAAAATTTCACAACATCAAAATAAAATAGGATTTATTCCAAAGTGTACATCACAAAGATCATTTCTTGGATTTTCAATGTTACCAATCTATGGTCATGTGGAGTTTTCTCTAAATATAAAGTCTTCATTGATCTTCATCCCCTACAATAGTCTCTCATTATTTAACTCCCCTATTGATGAAAACTATCATATATATACTACCCCTTTCCCTAGAACCACATCCACCTACACACTCAATTTATTAATGTGATGTTCCCGACTAAGGTCCAGATCCTTGTTACTTCCCATCACCAATCACTCTACATAATTAGAAAGCACTCTAGTAGAACTAATGTAGATTAGCCAATAGACCTACAAAATTAAAACTCAATCAACATTCAGTGAAACTATGAATGGATAAGCCCTACCATTCCACATTAGAAACACTTAATAGGTTTCGTATCTCATAGGGGAAAAGATGAACCACAAACCTAGATTCCCTACCTATGACATCCATAGTAAGAATAATCAAATCACTATTTTTTATAATCCAAATATCCACATATAGATCAAAAAAGAGAACCATAATTATTAGGTATAACACTCCCCACTAGGTTCCTATCAATAATGAGTGTCTGGTTCATCACCTCACTAAAATAATCTTGACAAAAAATATTCACATGAACCCCTATGATATGCCTAAATCCTTCTTAATTATTTATAACTCAAGAATCTCATTACTCTTAATCACAAGATTTAATAAAATAAAATCTATGAACTTTGAAACATAGTCTATCATGTTCAAGGCCACATCAATGAAGAAGTACTAGTCAGACTATAAGGGACAAGGCTTCATATGAGGATTCAGGGTAGGCACATTCACTGGAGCAGAACTAACTAAAATTGGAAGAATGAGTGGGTATGGATTTTCCATCGGTACTAGGACTATACAGGTTTCATAGGATAGCTAGCCGACCAGACCTGTGCAGGTGGAGTGCTGATTTCATGAAATATTCTAGGGAGGTGCAGTTCCAAGTTTTCTTGTCTTGGTGACTCCCTCTAAAACCTACGGGTCATGTTATTGTCTCTAAGACATTGGGCCTTGAAAGGGTTTTACATAACCCCTTGAAAGGTGGATTATCAAAATAATAGAAAAATGAAGGCCTTGCGGCCATTTCGACCATGTTCATATACCATTGTAAAAGATGCATAAAATCTATATTACTGTCTAAACATAGGGTATTGTGAATAAATACATGTGGAAATAGGTTTAAAAATAATTATAAGATAAACCCACATGTTTATATACCTAGATTAATTCATCCCACTAATGTTTATCTTGCCCTAATAGAGTATAAATCACATGTTTTATCCTATTTTCATCATAAAAATATCTATGATAAAAAAAATATAGTGGGGTGACTCTGTCTATAAATGCATTAACCATAGACCATACTCTTACATAAAGAATGGTGGATGCTGCATTATAAATTCCATTATAAGATCTAACATGGATGAATCATCATATGGATCTCCATAATATATATACTATACAATTTAACAAAATATATGTTTATGATTCTCATTAATAGGATGCACTGAAACCACATGGGGTTCCAACAGCACCACCAACGAGGTATTCTCATCTGAACCATCGTGATTCTCAATTAGATGTCTCCTTGCAGGAAAATCCCTAAAATTACTAAGACACGACTCAACCTTATTCCATTTTAATTCATTGTATCATAGTTTTGGAATATAATTAGCATGAAATGTGTCCAACTAATTTATATAACCTCTAATCACATAAGGATCATATAAAACTCGAGAATACCTTGAAAAACTCACCCACTAAATAGTTCATTAATAGAATACACACAAGATTAACATAATCAGTTATCCAATAATTGTTTATAAATAACTAAAAAACCATTGGTTCAGTCATGTAATATTACACTAATAACTTATGTAGTATAATATTACTTACTTATTCGTGATAATATAAATAACAAACCAATTTTGTAACCATTTTATCAATCACATACATGTATAAAAATATTAAATGATTCCTACATGTTGAATATAATTCAAGAAATTATTCCCTATTTCCCCCTTGAGAATTTAGTGAAATCATAAAATTTATATCACACACTATATTATTTAAAATCTAGAAAACATAACACACGTAAACCAAGAACAATAATAAAATTTCACACTAAACTATATTTTATAATATAAATATTTTATTTAGGAAGAACAAAAGGTTTTATCCTAACTTTAGACCAATTATATCTCAAACAACCATATCCAAATAGTAAAATAAATCAAAACAAGTCACTCACACCATATTTTTGTGTGCCTATCCAAACTCGCCTAAATAACGTTGAGTTTTAGAGTTATAATACCTCATGTGTTTCTCCTCACATTCTAGAAGATATCGAATTGTAAAGAACGTTTATAATTGGGGGGGGGAGACTATACCCTTTATTTATTTAGTATAAATAATATATAAATAATAAAAATTCCTCAGTATTAATATAAAAAAAATTATGGACATTAAAATGACAATCCAATAATAACCAACCAAATCACATTCTATAAAAAAGATGAACCAAAAGGAAATGTTGTATGGTAATATAAAATGGATGTAGATTATATAATTGATTAATAACATACAACTTAGTTAAAATTATATAAAATAATGGAGATGTAAAATGAAATTTTGATTTTAGGATCAGCTCAGTCCCATCTCCCAATATAGATGTCGATCCTACTCCTCCACTTATTCTTGGATATTTTACCTTATCTTTATCCATAATCCTAGAGAATATATTCCCACCAAGTCAATAATGTAGGATGTAAAAAATATAATTAGTATTTCACCATCAACTATGTTCCTAAATAAATCCATAATATTTAAGTCTATACATAATGTGATATTCCAATAACAAAAATAATGATAAACACTCATCATGGTATCAATAGCTGAAAAAGACACTTAGTGAGTGAAAATACCTACTTGGTAAAGTGTCAATGATGAATCTGAGTGTATCACACATAAAAATTTGGGTTAGCATAGAATCCAAACATAATCCAAACAATCATGAAAACTAAGGATTTCAGTTGGAATAATTATCAACTATTCAATAACCATATCTTTTAAAATTTGAGATGGCATTGAATCTAACTTTTTATTACAATTTGTTACCATATGCTCCATTTTAAGTACACCCAACCCATAACCCATGTAAATTATTGTATTAAAATAAAATTCAATACCATTTTCTTTTTAATGATATAGATTTTCATAACTTGTAAACCCAATCAGCATGAAAATGAATTGACAGACATAGATTCCTGTCCCTCTTCTAAGACTAAATGTATTGGAATAACATCCAACCCCATAAACATATAGAAATAATAGATTGGAAGGGTGTCCAATACCACACCACATAATGCACTTGAATGCTCCCGATATTCATCTCATTTTACCCTTTCTTAAAACCATGGTATAACTTTTTTTCCGAACCACTACACACTAGGATGAATTTCCTTTAAACCATAATATCAGGGAAAAAATAAAACATGATACTAATAATTAAAGAGTCTCATCATAAGGATTTAATAAATCTATCCTCTCTAATAAATTTTTTTACCATCATCAAAGGATACTTATGGGAACCTCACATGATATCCTAAACCAATACATAGGAAGGACACAATTTACATGTTCTAATTTCTATGTTTCAATGAAATTTTCCTTATAAACATTTTCATTAGAGACCATGTGACTGAATAATAACACTCGTAGAAACATTAACATCCAAAACTATCCTTACTAAACATTAAATTAACAAATAATTAAAATTTATTTATATTTTTAGGCATCTATATTAAATCTAAAAATTCTACACTTTACATGGCACATGAATATCATAAAAACCATCATAAAAATCCTTACCTCACATTCCTAACAGTTATATATTTTCAATTACCAAATCATATCAATTTAATCTACCATAAATATAAGATATTTCAAAACATTGAATAAACACACAAAAAAGATTTTATGTAAAGAAAAAATAAGTAGGGGTGATAATTTTTAAAAAGGGAAGTGAGTTATTTGATATATTTATTGTAATATAAAAGGATGGATCATGGTTGAATCATAGAAAAAAATTAAGAAATCCATGTTGAATGATTGATAATTAAGAGGGTTATAGGGATGTTAAAAAATATGGAGGAATATCAATTATAATATTGTAAAATAATTAAATTAAATTAGTTATTTTTTTTTCAAAAAACCAATTTATATACTATTGGGTATGTTGTGTACCGACATCAGGTACCCTCTTTCCATTGGAATCCTCTCCAAAGGCTAAAATTTTTTACCACCAAGACTGCATCAACAAATTCCCACCCCATCCCTCTTTCATAAACTCCAACTATAAAAACCCACAAAAATATACCTATAATAATTGTAATTAATTTAAATATAGACCATAGAAAATTTGGATCATTAGGATGAACAATTGGATTATATATATTTGGTAAGGTATTCTGTGATTTGGGTGAAAGTGCCAATTTTATTCCCATACATTTATTTGATATGTTGGAATTAGATGAACCAAAACCAATAAGGGTTGAACATAATTTTTTCACATTATGATGTAGTATTATGAAATTATTGACTATATTTTTGTTATGGATAGAATGTTTATTTTTCTCATGGAATTTTTTATTCTTGGAAAGGATGAAGAAGGAAATTTTCTTATTATATATGGGAAACTATCCTTAGACATAAAAAAATATTTTATTGATCTAAATAAAGGAATATTTATTTTTAAATTATTGGTTATAAAGTCATATTGGATATAATAACATCCATAAAGAGTAGAGATGATTCAAATGTCATATATCTCTTTTTTTTCTACAGAAGATACTCTGCCACTATGAGTTGATAGTAAGAGGAAGATGAATGTATGATGAAGACCATTAATGATATGGGAGAAAAATGAACCATAAACTAATTTATATGATAAAAACTTGATGGATATATGTATTCAACATGAAACTAGTCAAAAGAAACGTATTCATAGTTGATCAACTCAATCTTTAAACGACCATAACATGATAATAATTCCTTAACATAGACATTATGAAATTTATTTTTTTTATAGAAAAATATAGTATTTACACTTACATGAACTAAGGAAATGGTAAAAAGAAATATTTTGGGTATTTACTACATTAAGGGAGTTAATGCCAACATTTGGACACATAAAGTACCCTTAAATATGGGAGTAACCCAGTTTTCCAACCACAAAGGATATTTAAACCCTTAATTAATGAGATTGTGATCGTTTTGAAACTTCTTGATATAAGTATAACATTTACAATATTTGAGATTCATTGGGTTGAAAAACTTCATGTTATTCCAAATAATGGAGGCAAAAATATGATTAAAAAAAATTAATCTTAATAAGGACTATTACCGGTTCGAGAGTATGTGTTGAATACCAAACCAAAAATATAGTGAATAAAGTAACATTTTATACTCATATTAATAAGTCAAATGATTTAATGATTATCGATACATGATTTTTTATTTTTTAGTTAGTATTTTCTATTATTATCATATACTAGTGGATATAGTAAACATAGATAAACCAACATTCACATATCCATATGGAACATTTTTTATGTGTAATGTATAAACTAATTCCAGTGGTGATTAATATATATATATATATATATATATAAATTTCATGACATTTCATACAATATTTGGAAATATTTATTGATTAACTTTCTTTTTATGGAATAAATTTTAAGGAATTCATTCATAACCTTGATTTGGAACTCAAATGACTTGTGAAAAAAATATTAATATTTAATTTTTAATAGGAAAATTTCTTTATTCAATAGATAATCATATTCGAAAATTAAATAAAAATAAAAATAAAATAGTTTGACCTTTCAAAATAAAAATTGATTCAATAATTATATAATCCAACCCAAAGTAATGATATTTTTAGCATTCGTGTGAATACAGGATCCGACCTCTATTTTTTCAAATACCTATCTATGATTTCGTGGCCAATTTCCCAAAAATTATAAACGTATTGGTCGTTTAACAATAGGAAATCATATAAGGAATTATCTACCACTATGATAAGAAATTTCAAGGCCTCTCCAATCATGAACTATCCCAATTAAGAGAATATCATTAAACTAATGTGTGGTGATGTATATTTCATTGTAGGCGTATCTTTGAGACATTAAGTTAATTATATCATGTGAACCATTAATTATGTAAATCCTAATTTAAATGAGTTTAAAATTTATGATACTACCGTAGATAATGTTCTAATTATAATTATATTTTCTTTTTAAAAGTTTATATCCTATCCAATACAACATGATATTTGTCTATATGTAATATGTTTCTTTGAGATTAGAAAAAAAGGTACTGAAAAATTGAATGATTATATATATTTTTTCTAAATTAATTTTATATCATAATAAAATAAAAAAATGAATATTTAAATATTGTCGATGATCATTTATTGAGGTTAAAATTTAACGAACTAGAGGAAGAGGTATAGAATGAAATTACTGGGGAGTTCCTGGATGATTAACATTTTCTTGATGATTTCTAAGCTTATTTTGGGTTCTAAGACATTAATTTTTTTAAATATAAATGTACATACCCACATAACGTATCCAAAAAGAATATATTTTTGAATGATAACAGAAATTATATTTGGTATGAACCATTATAATCAAGTCTGTGGGGAAAATTATTATATAACTTTTCCACCAAAAACCTAAAATAGTAAATGAAAATTATAATAAAAATCGGAAATAGATATTCAAAATGTAATTCATTTGACTCATTCCACATAGAGATGAAATGAAATTTTTGAGAATTTATAATTGAAATTTTCAAAATAGAAATATTAAAAAAACATAATAAAATTAATCAACAACCAATTCAAGAAATCAATTTATTCAATGCTTGGATAATATATTTCATTATCATATTTATAAACTATGTATGAGACACACTTATTATTTTACATATAGATTACATGTTAAAATGGGTGGAAGTTAATGTAATTTTTTATAACATAGAGATTTATATCATTTATATTTTTAGAAAAATATATTTTCTTAGTTCCGAGTCTCTCATTTTCTCATTATCATTCTAGAAACCCACATTAACATTAAATTATTGGGGGGATTTGAAGAAAAATAGAGACTGGTATAGTATAAATACCCCAAATAACCTACTAATTGGGAAAGTAAAATTGTGAAAATGAGAAATAAAAAAATGAGAGATAAAAGTAAAGAAAAATGATGAAGATTTAAGTAATAATATGGAATATTTAAAAACCATTACAATAAACATTTGTAAATACACTTTATATTTTATTTTTTAGTAATACATTCCATATGATGGTGGAAGTTGAGGGAAAATCATAATGTTTGTGGGAAAATGTAAGCATTGATATACAATAAACAAGCATGTGAATATTTATATATTTGTATGAAATGGTGGTAGTTATAATTTATGCCTATGATAATGAAAATATTTAAACAGAAAAAAGTAAGAAGTTGAATAATAGATACATTAACAAAAAATAATTAATAATTAGAGGAAAAATACTTTTATTTAAATCATGTTTCATTTTTTTGGAAAATTTATGTACATTAGTCAGGAATCATGGAATGAAATAGGAACATACCCTCGAATAGAAATAGTGATACAAAGGGAGAAAACACCCTTTTCAATTAAGATGTTAAGAGGCTGAATATCTATATGTATATATTCCAAAAATGGTGAATTTTCAACTAAAAAATTTATTAAAGAAACAAAGGTATACAAACCTATAATATTTAAAAGATGCATTGATTGGGATGTCATTGTGTAAGTTTTATATGACAGATTTTTTTTATTAATTTTATATTATTATTTTTTTGATTATTTAGGAAGTTTTATCAAATTTTTCTAATAGAGAATCATAGAAACCCATCCTACAATAGCTGATTGAAAACTAATTTTTTCTAATTAAGAGGCACAAAAGAGTTAAAAACCATATAAGAGGTCCTAAAATGGTAACACATAAGAGAATAATCAATAAAAATATTCATAAAGTTTGGGGTAAGGTAACAAATATTAGAGAAAATACTGGGAGTCCCGGAACCATGACCTATCAACTCTAAATAATAAGCCACCAAGTTCTCCTCTCACCAAGTTGGTTAGTTCATAAAATCTTGGTTGATCAACCTATTAAATTCATGTATAAGGTATATAAATGAAATGTGAGGCATTGAGAGACCTTACATGGACATGTTGATAAAAGAAAAATAAAACTTGTCCACTAATAATAGGATGCCACTAATTTCTCAATTTGATGGGAATATATCCAAATAACTGGTTTCTACTATAGGTGAGAATCTATTTCTAGAAAACACACTATAGGGAAGGATATCCACTCTGTATCCATTATTAAATAATCCCTCTCTTAACAAAATTCAATTATAAGACACACCATTGGTGTTAATAGAATTACTGAATTATGGAGGAAGCCATTGTATACAATTCCACTACTCTGTATTGATCACATTACACTAATATTTTTAAAATATCACATACAAGGTTTTAAAGGAGGATAAATGCTGAATCACTAAAATAATATTTTATACACTACTAATCAGTGATATAAGGCTAATTTTGGGATATTGTATGTTTTAATTCCTAGAATAGTTCCTGGTTCCATTTTGGATTTCCAAAATAATATAGTATTTGAGTGAAAATGGAATATTCCATAAATAACCCACACATGAAACTGAATCTCTACTATATAACTACAAAGAGTGAAACTTGTAAAAATATCCCTGGATGATGATAATTTTACACCACACCATGAAGAACTTCCAAATGTTTTAGGACTTGTCTCAACCCAAAAAATAGGTGTTCCTCCAAATTCGTTTGGGGATGAAAATAAAAGTGGAATTTGGATTCCATTTTAACACCTATGTGCCAGATAACATTTCCATGGGTAATACTATTGAATAAGGAAACCAAAAATGAATGATATTTTGGAATTATTTCTACAAAAACAAAAACATTCACTTAATTATCTTAATCATGTTATACATGTATCATGTCGAGATTACCATTCGAGTTAAAGAGGTTAGAATAAGATGGGGGGAAAACATCAACCATTATCTTACATCAACTGAATTCCCTTGGAAATTTCCTTTTTTGTTTAATTTTTAAGACCCCATTAGTGAGACTAAATAATTACCTAACCACATTTAAGTTCGTCTCTAGATTCAAACAATATTGGAAATAATAAGGTTCCCCATATATTTATATTTCAGGAATAACATGACGCTTTTTTCCAAAATCCATTAGGTGTGTCCGTAAAGTCTCTAAAAGGTTACCCACAACATTGATTCCATGGATTCCCCATAAAAATGGAATCTAGATATGTACCATAAATTTTAATTCATTTCACCCATAAAAAATACAACTTAATAATATCCCAATAAAGTTTTTCCTATAATGCAATAAAGACTTGTTGATACTTCTTAAGCTAATTCATCCTTATTTAAGTGATTTCACAAAATTCTCACAGCTCACCGATTTACAACTACCTTCTTCATGGGAATAGCACTGAAATGTGTTAATAGAATTTTCATTACTCATAATTTTACCTTTTGGAGAATTGATAACTAATAAATTATACACTAGAATTAAAGAGTAGACATTATTCACAAGTGTTATTCTAAAACCAAAAGAGAGAATAAGTATTTTACAACATCTAATGTGATTAGGGATTCTATTAAACAGAACCTCAGATTAGATTATCATGATTCTACCATTAGAAACTAGATCTATAAGATACTCTATGGAAATATTTATTCTTGGAAAATTGACTCAATTCTTAATTAGTTATAATATTTAGTTCAAGAAGCTATTAGAAATATAGGTGTGACTTTTAGACTAGATTATTAGTTTCCTTATCCACTTATAGCATCTATTCAAAAACCCTTTTAAAAACATGAACATATTATCCTTAAATTATGTTAAAAAGTGGATATCATTTCTACAAATGATATGGTGGATACCTAGTGATTCACATCCTCATTTAAGTGGGGTTGTAATACTAGTGGAGACTATAATATGTAGGTTCTTACAAATAGAATCATGTAAAATAAAAAATAATCTAGGAGGCAGTGGGTCACATTGTTGAAGGTGTTAATTAGATATATAGAAACTAAATAACCAACCAATTAGTGAATCTATATACTATGGTGGATAGTATTATTGGAAACAAAGGTCTCATAATGACTCATAGAATGTCAGTAAAGAAGTTGTGAAATAAAATAATTTAGATGGTAAAATACAACTAAGACAGTTTTTATTTAAAATGAAAACAAAATTTGTGGCACATTAGACCATATTGTTGTTATGATCAAAGAAACCCTAGGGATAAAAAATAACCAAAATTAAACATCCCTAGCTATTTTTCTAAAACTTTTACTAACGAAATATATGACATTGAGAAAAAAAATTATGGTAACAGTATGGTCCCTTATTTTTGAAAGCAAAATTCCCACTACCACAAGGCATCTACCCATATATCCTTTTTATTTCCCAAACCTTCCCAAACATAGTTCCATGATCAAGACAACATCCATACTTTCCTAGAATATATTTATTAACTAACTATAATAAATGACCAACCAAAATAATACCACTTTATAGAGGTTCTAAGAAATAATACAAAATTATTTTAAAAATCATGACATCCTCAATGTCATAGATTCCTATTATATCTGAATTTTTCAGTTTCCCATAATGAATAATGTTTTTTTGAATGTTTTTTACTAAACATTTTACCATTTCCTTAATCCAATTTTAACCTAGGCGATAATACTATTATACAACCCCAGATCTAACCCAATAACCTCTTTTGATTTCAATTATTCAATCTGTAACCCATAAATCACTTATTTGTGAATAAACCACATAAAAAATTTATTTAGAAATATTTTCCTCAAACTAAACCCTTTTAAAATACATTTTCATGTCAACAACCCGTTTTATCCTTGATCTGGCCATAATAGTTCTTGGTCACACAACCATTTATTGGTTCTTTACAAACCAATTAAAAATTGAAAAATTAATTCCTAGACCACAAAGATACTCCCATAAACACACAATGATTTATTCCATATTATTCTTACAAAACCTTAAATACATATCATAGTGATATGTAAAGACTTTGTGGTTTGAAACATCAAGGAAAAAAATTAGTATTTGAATGGGAATAACCATTTAAAGTATGAACCTAACATTAACCTAATTCATAACCACATTTTCACCCATACATATTATTTACACCTATAACATCCCTACCCCCTGATTTCATACCCCTACACATTCCAAACCGTATATATTCAACAAAATCATTATCATATCATGTTTTCCCAAACCCATTCATGTTTTTAAATCTGTATCCTCTACTTATTGAAAAAAATCCATTAATCTAATCAAAAAAAAAATATTATGTTATGATTTGGATGATTCTCAAAGGACACTCTCTTGGAAGATCATTGAGAGAAGAAATGTTATCAACCAACATAAACTATCCCAACCAAACATCTGAGTTGATCCATGAAAAAGTGCAATGGGTTTTCTTGATACTCACGAGCTATAAACCAGTCCCTATATATCAGTGATACACTCTTGAGAATAGTTTTTCCCAAATAATTACAATGAAAACGTAATAAAATTATTATTAGAAATCAGTTATGGTGAAACCATACATTATAATTCCATTAATAATCGAATAAATAATATAAAATAAAAATATAATCATGTATTTCATAATATAATAACAAAATGTAAATGAAAATGAACATTCAAAATAACATAAAAATAGATTAATGGAAATAAATTAATATCTGAAAAATATATGAGTTATAAAGTGACTAGTACACAGATGGTAATAAATAAAAGAACACAAATGAAAAACTAAAATTTTCTTCATGTCCCTTTTCCATTATCCAAAACGTTTGTCAAACTATTTCTATGAGAAACTCTATGAAAAAAACTATAATAAATTGATCCTTAAGAACCTGAACCTGCAAAATGAAATCATTCTATTAACACTGAGTGGTATATGTATGGTGTGAGAAAAAAAAGTATAATATAATTTCAAAAGAGTCTATAAATTTACCTTTTCCTATACATTGAATAAACTTTTGTTTAGAAATACATTATTTTATAAATAAATCTATAATGATTTAGGAAGACAACTGAATGGGATATATGAAATCATTTTTCTAAAATTTGGACAAAAAAATTTATTTATTATTCAAAAATCCTATTGAAAAACAAAATTTCACAAAAACCCTACTCATCCTCCTTTAAAAAAAACAAGAAATAACCTATAATAATTAATTAATGCACTAATATAAATTTATAAATAAAAATAGGCATGGAATGGAAATTAGTATCTATGGAGTGTATTTAATTCATGAAATAAGAATGGATGAGGTAGAGAAACACACATTATGATAATATAGTGAATGAAAGTATAACCAAACCAAAATCAAGGCATAAAATTATTAAAAAATATGTTAAGTATAAACAATCATGTACATATATTAAGGTCCTTATGATACAATCCTATAAATACTTTGGAAAAAAAAATCTAATAACCTATGTTCTTAATAAAAAATATTTTCTACTTTAAGTAAAATATCCAAACCATGTATCACTTCCCATAGTTTTAACAAATAATGTACAAATAGATATTAGTCATATTACAGCCTCAAAACCATATACATGGATTCTATGCTAACAAAATATTTACATTTCTATTTTGGTGCAAATAAACATGATCCTATTTTATCCATCCAAAAAATATCACATCAATTGTAAATAGTGTAATAGTTAATTACCCACTAACCTTTTAGAATTATATTTTTATATAATTAAGAAAAACTCTTAGATAAGAGTACCCCTAAAATGAATTGAGAATTTATCCCACTATACCCAAAATTTATTATTCTAAATTAAGTCTTTATCATCACCCACATGAAATCCTAATATAAATATCATAATTATTATATTTATTTATAAAATTGGGAAAATGAACATAATAAGGGTGAGAGAAAATGATCAGTAAGGGTAAACATAGGAATTAAAAGTTAAATATCATTGATGAGAAACATACGAGATTAAGAGTATGAGAACATATTAAAAGTTCATGAGTACAATATAATTGAATTCATACCTATCAAAAAACTGCTACATAAACAACAATAGTGAACATGAATCTTTAGAAAAATATGTTACATATTAGTCAACAATCATTAATTTTGTGAAAATAATCCTTTATAAAAGGAAACATTAGAAATTTGTTCAATCCTAATGAAACTATTTCAATAACATGTAACATCAATCATTCATCTTGGAATCAGACAAATTGGTTAATTATATCAATCTATTTGGAGTAACGTAAAAAATTTAACTCTTTATTCTCTTAGGTGGTAATAATATTAAAAAAAACCCATTTTCAATTTGGAGAAACTTACACCAGTTAAATCCATCGTCTCTTAGGAGAAACTTATAATAGTTAACTTTATTTCTTTACCTAATTCAGTGAAGTGATATAAAGGATCCAACCCTCTATGTTTTATAATTAGAAAAACATAAATAATCCCTATATATTTCCAATTATAATATAATGAACACAAAATTTACAATAATTCACTTTTCAATGTAATACCATTGAAAACATTTAACATTCATTTTTAGTTTGACTATCATGAAGAAATGAATCATGTTCCCTAAAAGTCTGTGTAAAAAATAATAATCCATAAAAATAATTAATAATGATAGTATCATTTTCGAATATCACCATTATATCATAGTAAAATAGTATATTATATTGACCCAAATGAAAAATACAATTAAAAGTACATTTAAAACATTTCACTGATAAAAACAAAAAATATCTATTTATTTTCATTATATTCTAAAATAATATCTAGAATATTTTGAAAATGAATTTCTTTAAAAATAAAAATGGAATATTTTAAAATAATATTCAATTAAAATAATAATTATGACTGTGGAAAAATATGTTCATTTTGTAAATTTTAAACAAAGATCCCTTTTACACTTCTAGTGAAAACCAAAATTACCCTATTTGGGAAATGTAAGAAAAAATCATTTAAACCTTTATAAAAAAGGTAAAAATAGTATAATTTTTTTAAACAATCATTTATTCAAATAAATTAAAATTATTTAAATCATTTTTAGGATCATGGATATTGAAGAGAAATGTTTCTTGACCAACATGAGAAATAAGGTCATTTATTCCTTTAAAATATTATTTTAACAACATTATATACCAAAGAGAGGATAATGATAGAAAATAATGTAATAATTTTAGATAACTGTAGTATAATAATTTATTTGTGGCAGATGAAATTTAAATCATACAATTTCATTAAATTTACCTTGAACATAAATAATCATGTAAATAAATAGATTAAAATAAAAAGCCTTTACCTCTTCGGTAACATTCAAATAAAAAGTTTCTCAAAGTAGAATATGATATGGATATTTTAATATCATAAATTAAATGAATTAATATATCGAAATTCATACATGTGGTAGTAATTAGAAAATAAAGGTAAATCATGGTGTATGACATGTAACATGACTCAAGAAAATGAGATTGAAGCAAATAAAAACCGTGAAAATATCCTTACATTTGATGTGATAATTAAAATCTAAATAGATTATGTTCAAATTTTTAAATCCATATAAAATAAGTGGGAATATTTTATAATATTGTTTAGAGACAAATTCTCACATAACATGGAATAATATTGTCATTCAAGAAGTGTTATATCCTAATGAAAGGAAATTGTGTTAAGAAACCCCTTAACTCGAGTCCCAACCCATAATTTACTAACTTTAACTCTTATATAATAAATATATATTAATAATTTACTTGATTAACAATGTTTAAATGGTTTATTCTCTTATCATTAAATCATTTATTCCATTTATTTCAATGAAATATTAATGTACTTAATCGGTAAAGTCCACAGAAGTTGTTTTGAGGACGTTCAATTCATAATTGTAAAATTACATTGGTAGGATTACCATAGAAAAATGGGTCATTATTCCATCAGATGCAGAATAATAATAAATAAATAATTGTTATTTTTACACTTAAAATATAATTTTATAACCATCTATGAAAAGTTTCTACGAATAACAAAATACATTGATTTGTGAGGCAGTAGTCCGTACATACAACCTAACAATGTTTTTACTGTTAGTTAAATGAGAAATGAAGATATAAAACAAAATATTGAATTTTAATAATAAATATAATGTATAAAAATCGAATACATTCCCTTAATCCATCCACATGACCATCTTTGAGAGGTGTTTTTTGAAAAATAATGTATATCACTGTATAGAGACAGTAGTTCATATATATAGACGTGTGATGATTCCATTTTTAATGATTGTAATTATATGAAGATAGATTATATATTATATTTTAATGATTATAATTATTTCATGAACATCATATATATACCTTTAATCCATGATGATAAACTGAATTCTTTATATTGTGAGGTAGTAGTCCACATATACGAACGAACAGTGGTTTTGAATCTCATTTGATGGAAAATTAGTTGAATAAGGTTTATAAATTAACATAATAACATATCATTATATGGTAGATACCGATTTTATTATATTTTAATGGTTAAGAAATGATATAAATAGGTAAATGAATAAGTTAAATGAAAATGCATGCTTAGGAATATTAAATCGTCCTTCAAGAAACACCTTTGAATCTCTCTTTAATGACACCATGGATTATCATTATGATTAATAGAACATATATAATGTAGATAATTAGGTTAATAAGATTTTTTTGTCATGTTAGGCTCAAGATATGTTTTTGGATAAGTGTTTTCAAGGGAGGATAGGCAGTGTGCTTTAATAATTTAAGAGAGGGGCACATATTGAATTACATAATGTATTAAATTACTATAAATTAGTTTTCATGTTGAAGTGGAAGAAAATTGATATATTTTGAATACAGGATGGGTATGATTCTGAATTATCTAATAAAATAAAATTTCTAAAGTTTTAAATTATTTTTAATTGTTATCTATTTTTAACCCATATTTACCCCTTTAATGATTACTACAATATCAAAGTTTTTTACTCTTCAGGGGTGAGTTACAATAAAAGGAAAAGTTAACCAGAAGTCGATATGGTTGAAATTATAGACCATATACCAATAATTTGTATAATGATAAGTTTTTTATTAATTTTAAATCACTTATTAAAATATTTTTTAACAAAAAATAATATTAAATTAATTTTTAGGACTATATACATTATATGACTCTGAAAAAAATAGTAATATAGTAATGAAATTCAGATATAATGATCAATCAAATCACGAATACATTATATTTATGTAAATACATATTGTAATATAATAAATAAACCAAAAAATATTACTTTTAGAGTATTTAAAATCATTTACATTATTTTTTATCTCCCCCAACAAACACTGTGTTGGTGTTGTGCGGGAATTTACGACAATTATTTCAACCCTAAAATTAAAAAATAAATTTGCATCATAAAAATTATTCATATAAAAATTGACCATTTATAACAATTCATGAATGTTTTTTTCAATCAACTTAAAAAATATTAGATATATTAAAATGATAAAGTTATATTTTGAAATTATTCCTTACTGAAAATAATATAAAGGTCATTATCAAAGTCAAATCGCCCCAAAATAAAATATTTCTAAATATATGAATTATTTATAAAAATAAAACAATTAAAAATATTAAAATAAACTAATTGGATTATTTTAAATCCTTTTCATATTAGTTTTAACCATTTTTATTTCAATTTACACTTTCTTATGGTTAATAATTATAACATGTTAAATATTAATTATGAACAAAAACAAGTTTTTCATTTTTATAAAATTTAAAAATTAGGATTCCAAATATGTAATAAATTTAATCAAATTTAATTCCATCATGTGTATGAAATTAATTTTTAATTAAACCCAAAAAATGTAATAAAAATCAGTTTTCTAGAAAAATGAATTTTAATAAAAAACATTTGTATGAAAAAATTAAGCGTAATTTTAATTAAAATAATATTAAATGGATTTTTTTCAACGAAATAGAACTCATTAAATTTAAAATCCAATTAAAAAATTGGAATTTGTAAATACTTAAAATTAAATGACAATTTTATATAAAATGTGTATTTCTACAATTCATTATAAAATCCAACTTTTCAGAGAAAACAAAATTCTAACATAATATAGTTTTTATGTTTTTATTTAAAAAATGGTATCAATTTTCAAAAAATAAAATTTCTAAGTGGTTGTAATTAATTATAATATTCTCCCATAGAAATCAATAGAAATAAATTTTGGGGAAAACATATTTCTGAAGCATACAATGAATTTAAAAAAATGAGTGACTATTTAATAATTTTTAATGAATAAATATGTATTGAATAGAACCATTATACATATATTAATAATTTATTAACTCTTACTCATCCTCCAAAATATTAAAGATATTCTATTATATTCATATTTAAATTAATATTGTTTAATTTTTCTTTTAAGCTTGGTGTTCTGTGTAATATAAACTATTGAAGAGAGTATTATTTTAATATATCAGGGTATTAAATTATCCCTCATGAAATAAATTACATCATCGTAATTGGATCTTGAGCATATTAATTCAAGGGTATAATTTTTTTAAATCATTTTGTGGAAAATCCAATTTATATAAAAGTTTTAAAAACATCTTTTTAAAAAGAGGAAAAGGGAAATATAGAGGTCTTTCGGAATAACACATAATAGTGGTTCTAAATAGGGAAAAAATAGTCAAGAGTGAAAATATAGACGTATAGAAGAAATTTAATTTTCAAATAATGATGATTATTGATATAAAGGAAAATCACAATAAATTTTATGGTCATAAAATTGTGAATTAATAAGAGAGAAAGAAGACCATAAATTTATCAAAAATGATTATAAAATGATAAATTTTAGTATTTTATGAGGAATTATTTTATTATCCGGACTATGAATGTTGGGAAATATACACACTTGATTTACCTAAAGCAATAAAAACAATTTCATCCCCTAATTTTCCATTTTATTAAATTTACACCTATATTTCATCATATATTCCAAGTTATGGGTATCCATGATGAATATTTAAAATAAATAAACAATAAAATTTTATGGATCACTAGATATTTTCAAGGATAAAAATATAATTTACTTAAATTTACTATATAAACAATGGTTATCATAAGATAAGATGATAATCTAAATGAATAAACCTTCATAGGAATAAATAATACATTTAACTCCAAAATTTAGATAATTACACCAAAGGTTCAACATAGATATTTAAATAAATAAATAACCATATACCTCAATTTACCTTAGTAACCTCATCATTAAATAATTTTCTTTACTCAAAGGATTTAATTTACCTTTTACCTTATATACCCTAAAGTTTAATGTAATTCTTTCAAAATATAAAATTACATTAAACCTAATGGTAAAATATAAATCAACCCAATAAAACATATCAGAAAATAACATTAATGTACTTAAAACAAAATCAATTAAAGAATCAAAATTGATGTATATACCTTTGATCTTATGATAAAACATAAAATTATAACCACTGATAGTATCAATAACTTTTAAGTTAACCTCACAAGAAAACATCATAATCTCAAAAATTTTCTAAACCCTACTCTGATACCATGTGTAATAGCCCCAAAACAAGATTAATTCATATGGTGATGAAAACACGATATCTAAATTTATGTACTTGATACTTATAAAATAGAAACAATTATATCTATTTAAATCATACAATGTCAAACAGAAATAATGAATCACTTTTAAACCTAATGGCCTTCTGGGTTTAGTGTTTTAATTAATTAAGAAAATATTTAATAAAAAAAGAGCTATGTCTTAATGTGATCATTTTTACACTATACCCATCATTTTTTATTCCACATTAATGCTTCATCCTCACCCATATATAACCATTTTAGTTATTTTTTACAAAACATCCTTCTTTGTAACATGAGGAGAAGAAGCATAATAATGTTGAGCTCAAATGGCCAGAATGGGTAAATATAGGAATTAAAAATTAAATATATTTGAGGAAAAAAATATGATCAAAATGGTAGAGGAGAAAAATTAAAGCGAATGAGCATAACAAAATTGAATTCATTCACATCAAAAAATAGAACCTAAACTATGTGACATATCATAAGTATTTAATAATATATGATAGACATATGAGTGAATAATCATCATCCATGTGAAAAGTATCCATGACTGAAGAAAACATTAAAAATTATTGTGAGAAAAAATAAACCATGTTTGTGTCATAAAAAATCAAATGTCAATGGTTGAATCCATAATTAGTTTTTCGCTACTCATATTTAGTAAAATCCATTATCTCTAAGGTGTAACTTACAATAGGCAACTCAATTTTATATTAAGAGTAACATACAATAGCCAAATCAATCACTTTACCAAATGCATTGAAGGGATATAGTGAACAAAACCATCATTGGAGTATAAAAACCCATGCATTAATCATCTTTAAGTATTTAAAAGTTTCATAAAATGAAAAAAACATTTATAAGATTTCATGTTTCAAAATAACACCCTTAAAATCTTCAACATTGATTTTTAACATAATTAACCCGTCTAAAAGAAATGGGTTCCCTAATGATAAGTTTACAAAATAATATGACCTAAAGGGAGAAAATATGGATGGTATCATTGTAACATTTCCCCATTGGTTTATAGAAAAATAATAAATTATATTTCCATAGATAAAAAATAAACCTAAAATAATATTTATGACATTTGTTTGAAAATAAGAAAAAATATCCATATCTTTGGATAAATTTTTACAAACAATTCCCAAAAGAATAGAAAATTATTATTTTTAAAATAAACATTGAAAATAATAAAGGCTATTTAAATGAAAATAATATCTATGATGGAGGGAAAAGGCGTTCCTTTTTTTAATGTTAAAATAATTATATCTTTTACACATAAAAAAACCAAAAGTACTCTATTTAGAAAATCTCAAGAATATTTCATATAAACCTTTTTTTATAAATTAAAATATATTTGAAAATTAATTTTATTAATCATTTATTCATAAAAAGGAACATTCTAGAAATCATTTTAATGTTCATGGATAAAGAAGAGAAAATATTTCTAACCAAAAAAATATGGTCCATTTGTTTACAAAGAAACTCTTCTGATATCATTAAGTACGAAATAGTGAAAAATGAAAAGAAATAATGTAAAATAGAGAAATAACTAGTGGAGAAAAATATAGACGTGTTTCAAGAAATTAATAACATACAATTCCCAAAATTTATGTTAGATATCAATTCACACATAATCATATCATAACCAAGATAATGAAGAAGAGTTATAACCAAAAGAAAAAAAATTTAGTGAAGAAACCCCTTACCATGAGTCACACCATGATATGTGTATACATTAACTACTTAAAAATAAACATATATTAATTTTTGAAATATTTAATAAACTTTCTAGATTTAGTCCCTTATCATTTGACAATTTATTATAATGAAATATTTAATAATTTAATCAGTTTGGTTCACGTCGGTTGTTTAGAGGGCATTCAGTTCAAAATTGAAAAATGTATTTGGTAGGTTGAACACGATAAAAGGGTTAATTATTCCATAATATAATGAATAATAGTCATTAAATAATTATGATTTTTATACATTAAATACAATTTTAGAGATAACTATGAAAATAGTTCTTGGAAAACAAAATACATCATATTAGGAGGAGGTTGTCTTCACGTACAGACAAGAAATGTTTTTACATTTCATTAGTTAGAAAATAAATAAATAAACTAAAATACTGTCATTAAAAATATATATCATGTTATAAACTTATAATAAATTCATTAAATTAAACCCCATGATGATCTATGATAGGCAGTTTTGAAAAAACGTAGTACATCAAAATGGGGAGGTAGTTTCCCATATGTATACAGATGCAATGGTTCTGTTTTTAATGATTGGAATTATATGAAGATATATGGTAAATTATATTTCCAGAATCATAATTATGTCATTAATATCATATATATACATTAAATCGATTATAATAAAATACTAAGAAAATCGATGATTAGAAACGAAAATTTATCAGTTCATGAGGTGGTAGTCCACATGTACGCACACATAATGGTTTTTCTCCCCATTAAATTGAAAAAGTAATGAATATGGATATTAAATTAACATAATGATATCTATTTATATATTAGATACTAATGTTGTTATATTTAAATGATTGTGACATAATTTATCGTGTTATAAGAAGACGTAAATTGAAAACACTTGGTAAATACGATGACCACCTATTTGAAGAACCATCATTGTATATCTCTCTTAATACCATAGGGATGGAATTTTAAGAAGGAAAAACCATTATAATGTATCTAAGGTTTTTTTGAAGAGTTTCTATTAGGGTGTTTTTTGGTGATATATGGCTCATGAACTACGAGGAAGAGAGGAGAGGGGGAGTCCTTCTAGAAGTGATAGGAGGGGTACCCTTAGAATTCTATGAATTATTAAATTAATATAAATTAATTTTCTTATTAATGTGTATGAAAATTGATATAAAAATCATCTATGTTATGGGAGAGTCTAAATACTCTCAAAAAATAAAATTTAGACAATGTTAGTTGATGTTTTAACCATTATATATTATTTTTGCTCCCCATTAACCCTTTTGATGATTGGAATGTTATCAATGTTTTTTAAAATTTAAGGATCAAGAATGTATATATAAAGTAGAATTGACAAAAAAAATTAAAACAGTTTATATTCTCAATAATAACCCTTTTAATTGGCCAAATAGTTTTTTATTAAATTTAAAATAATTTAATAAACTAAAACATAACGTAAAATACAATTAAATTCATTTTTAGGAATATTTAAATTATTTAAATTTATGAAATTTAATGACCGTAATGTAATTAAAATATAAATTTTGACACATAAGTAACAAATTTTATTTAACAAAAAACATTGGATCACCATAAATTAACAAAAAATATTACTTTTTGAGTTTTTAAAACCATATACTTGATTCTTCTACTAATTTTAAAAGCACTATGCAGGTGTTTCATAAACATTTAATGTAATTTTTTTGTCACTAAAAGTTAGAAATAAATTAAAATAATATAAAAATTATTCATATTAATAATAATCATTTTGAACAATTCATGTCTTGTTTTGGTCTCTAGGGAAAAATTTTAGGGATTAAAATCTCAAAAGTAACAATTTGGAATTTTTCCTTAGTTAAAATAATATAAAGCGTATTATCAAGGAAAAATGACACAAAAATGTCATATTTTAGAATATACTAAGGTCTATTCAAACTAAAATCATCTATAAGATTAAAATAAAATTTTAGGGTGATTTAAAAATTTTTTACATTAGTTTTCACTATAGTCAACATGATTTACCCATTAATGTGGTCATAAATTTTACTATGCTTAGTATTCATAAAAAAAATAAAGCAGTACTATTTTAATTTTTTTTAATTTTGATTCCAACTTTTGAATCAAATTTATAAAATAGAATTTCTAAAAGTGGAAAAAAAAAATTATTCTTAAAATAAACCTGAAAAACACGGTGGAAAAAAAATTCAATAGAATTTCATTTTAAAGTATAAAAGTGTTCTAATATCAAAATTTAGAATAATGTTGATTTCAATGAAAAAAATCATAGTTTTCTTGTAAAACATAACTATTTTTATTTTAAAAACAACATAAAAAAATGGTACTTTGTAAATAACCGAAGAGAAAGAAATATTTACTATAAAATCCATATTTTCACTTTTTAATAAAAAATAAATTCATTAAGAAATTATAAAATTTATTCCTAAGACAATTTTGATTTTATAATTTAAAAATTAATATGCAAAAAAAATTAAATTTCTAAAATTGGGAGACATTAATTAAAATATTCTCTCATAAAAATAAATAAATTCCCTTTTTGAAAAAATATAATTTTGAAGTATAAAATGAATTTACTAAAAAATGAGTTCTTATTTCTTATGAATTGATAAAAACATTTTATGGAGTTAACCACTAAATATATGTTTCTTAATGTGGTTACATCTATTCATTCCTTCTAATTTAGTGGATATTTTATAATTTTCATATAATTTTTTAAGTATTTCTTGGTTTGTTTAAGCTCAATGATGTGTGTCATATACGCTATCGAACATAGTCTTTTTTTTTGAAATAATGGTGGTAATAAAGGTTATTACCTTGAAATAACTAGAATTAAAAATTTTTCTCTATCTTATAGTTGTATATATAAGTTTTTGATTATTTTAACTACTAAAGGTGGGGTGACGTTTCATATCCCAACTTGTCGCCTCATACCATAAGATGAAGGAATAATATAAACATCTTGCATGCCTACCCATACACTAAAGGCTATAAAATACAAGAAATGATTTGATAAGATACTTTATAGAGACTACACTATTATATATAGTGTTTAACAAATGTTAACATAAGGTAAATAATTTAAATCATAGTCTAACACACATATAATATCCAAATATAAAACATAACCCATGAGATAACCAAAAGATTATACAATAAAATCAATGGAAACAATTCATAAGTCATAGAGGGAAAAAATAAAAGTTCGAAAAAATGACACAAAACTGAATTTCCCATAAAATTATCTATGATCTAGCCCTAAACTAATCCCAAATATCCTTTAAGGAATATAATAACACATTTTTCATCAAGAAATTTACCTTATCTATACCTATATCTATGAGTAATGATCAGGTATCAATTGGTGACGCATGTAGTGTGTGAGAATGAAAAAGTAGGCCACCAACAATGATTTCTCTAAATAATTCAATCTGAAATAAAAATCACATGATATGGTACCATGCATTAAATTTTATAATAATTGATTGAATAAATAAATAAATAAAAATTAAAATATGAGCTTCATGATGACACCCGAGGTCGAACCCACCTAATTTTGCCAATGATGGATGCCTCCAAGCATGTCCTGGATACCAAACCAACCCAATACACTTTTTAAAAATTGTTTACATACTTTTCCATAGTCTAACCATCGTCTAAGTGTATAATACATATCATCGAGGCGCAATCATCCACCTAGGGTTTGTGTTCACCCTAGGATTAATAATAATTCATCTATCCACCTATTGGTCCACGTTAACCCTAAGTTTAACTATAAATATTTATGTCTACCTTGGGGCATGTTCACTAATTGTTTAACCATAAGTTCCCTCATTTACAAAATAAAATATTTCAACAAAAACTACAACACGTTTATTTATCATTTTTATTTTCAAAAATAATTCCAACTTCCACTTTCTAAAGATTAAAAATTTTCCAATTTTTTTTTCTAAAATCACCAAACATTTTTAATAGTCAAAATCAATTTCAAACACATTATTAAGGGTATGCAAATTCCAAATTCCAATTTTAAAAATTAATTTACCATAATAAAAAATCAACTCACACCAAAAATCAACTACCATTTCCATAATCAAAAGACATAATCCTAACTAAGGTCTCTCATGTTCCCCCGTTTTCATTAACAAGATGAAAAATCGAAGTGTTTTATAACATACAAAGGTTATCATTTAAGGATATTGAAAAAATTAAAATTCAGGCATAGTAACCAGTTTGATACTACTTTCATAATAGCTATGTAAAAAACTTAAATGTGGGAAAATAATCAAGGACCACCCTCCATAGGTAATTGAAACCTTACTCATCCAAAATTGGGCTTTGATTCAATATGATATGAGTTTTTTTTGTGAAATCGAAAAAAACAAAAAATAGGGATTATGGACATGAAAAATAAGTAAAAAAAGAAAAATATATATTTAAAGATGAAATTTAGAAGGTAAAATCATAGATTTACCATGGGTCCTCAATCGCTTCTGAAAGAACTCAATTCATAATAGAAATGTAGGTTATCCATAATTATTGAAGGATAAGGGAGATGTGCAGTTGAAAAGGGGATACTATGTGGAAATAAGGGGATAAAATTGGGTCATACATAATGGGTGAAGAAAGGATTTTTTTTTAATTTTACCATTTTAAATTGTGAATATCATTTGGATCCACGGTTGGCCAAACCATGCACCAACCATGCTAAATGTACCTTCTAAAAATACATAAATTTTGTGGTGAGACACATCGTTTTAAATACAATGTGAATTCTATAAAACCACCTCTATAAATTTTTTTGTGTTTTCATATTTTTTGGGACTCATTCACTTGTGTTAACAGAACACACTTATTTCATTTCATCCCCACATAGTTGTTGTGCGCGGTTAGTGTAATTTGTGTGCCAATCATGAACCCATTCCCACTTCCTAGAAATGAGAAAATTCGTGAACTGAAACACTTGTGAACTCCAATGAAGTCCCAAAATACAATTGAAACTATTTATGGATGAAATTAAGGGAATCTTGGAAGAATTTAAAGATATTTATACCTCTCTAGAAGTGAAACGTTTTTCAACATCCCCATAATATGTCAATATATCCCTAAGATTATCCCCTAATACTCTTCATCCACCTCAAGAAAAATATACAGCCATTGGTATTGAATTTCTACCTTCCATTACAAAGCTTCATTATATTTTATCCCATGTCTACATAGCACATGTACATGCATAACAACATTTCCTCAGATTGTCTTTTCACTGTAATCTACTATACACAATGAACATTATTTAAAATATGTTTCAATCTACATGTTGATTTTATACATATCGATAACATGAGACAAGTTAGGGTGATACCATAGCCTTAAAAGGGTAGATACATTGAATAATTAATGATATTATATTATATAATGCATGGGAGAAACTCTCTCCATGACCTCAAACAGACCAACAAACCTCAGTTCCAAGTTTCCCTACCTCTGAATCTAACACTTCACAACTATAGGTCACGCATGTAAGAATAATCGATCACCAACCTCAAAATATAGGTGATGTTATTGATCAATATACTAAGAAAAATTCATACAATTATTTCTACTTAACTTCTTTGTGATTAGTTGGATCTTCATAGAGGTGTCATGTACTATTCGTAGTCCAAGGAGAGTTATATCACCTGCTTCCAACAATCATATGTGAAAAAAAGTGATTAACATTACAAATAATCATATAGATCCATTTGAATGGTTTCTTTTTACCTATTATTGAATAAAAATCATTATAAGACCAAATAAATATATTGGAATTTCAAAACCCAAGGAAACATGCTTGTGGCATGTACTCGAGAAATTGTATGGTAAGCTCCGATGGCCCATATCTTTATGGATGTTAAGATATACTCATATGGACTTGTATTCCCAATGGATTTTGAAGGACACTATAGAACTTAAATTTAAAACATGTATTCATATTTTAATCAATTCTATGAGGTATCCCACATAAGCATATTATCCAGTGTACTTAATGTCTTTATATCATGTCAACTGTGGAAGACACCTTTATGGGTAAGAAGTCAACTATCCTCATCATGCGATTGATGATAATCAAAACCACAACATTCCCATAAGAATATTTCATTATAACTATCAAAAAATCCATCATGATATTATCCCACTTCACTGTAGAATGGGAAATGACTAGAAAAGATAGGCATAAAATTTCTAGCCAGCATTCACCTACTGGTATATGGAGAATTGAGATATAAAATGGATGTGTCCATTATTTTGGGCCCCCAATATTTATTATTCATGAAAATATACATTTTGGTCTTCTCAGTATATATATCCCATATTTGTGAAAGGAAGATCCTATTTAACTCCTCATAGATTCTTTTGGGGATAACCACTCATCCTCATATAAAAATACCTCATCATCATCTGATGACCAGTTAAGAGTGGGATTCCCATGATAAATTTTATCACTCATCACAATACTATCAGAATTATGAAATGAGCTATATTTTACCTTGGAAAGGAGTGGAGAAATAACCGATAGGGATTGCAATGTCACCCCACCCCTGTACTCATAGAAACCAAGGTGAATCATAATAAATTTAGAAATTACATTCTTTACTAAATTGAACATCTAAAAAATATGTGACTGAATATTATTTCTCAATGAATCTACCACTACATTCCCATTTCTAGGATTATAATCCAACTTTAGGAAAAATTATTACAATTAATCATACAACCTTCTCTCAATGAGATTTAATTTATGTTGGGAGAAAAGGTATTTCAAATTATTATGATATATATAAACCAAACACCTCTCCCCCAGTAGGTAGTGCATCCAAAATCTCTAGGAACATATGGTAACAACACACTCCAAATCATGGTTTGGGTAGTTTCACTAATTTTGTCTTAGCTACCTGGAGTAATAAGAGACTACTCACCCATATTGAATATGTACAATAGCAATAATGATAATTGACATACCACTATATAGGGTATTATCCATACTTTTATTTGAAAAGGTTATGATCTTTATAGATTTCATCCTCTCATTCTTCTTTATAAAGGATTTCTTAATGGAATCAAACCAAGGGAACTACACCAATTCTTATTCAGGCCTATAAATGGAGCCTCCAATTGAGATATCTAATATTAATATACATTTCTATCCAACTTGACCTAGAAAGATGAATATCTCAAAAAAATCTTATACCTCTCTTAAGAAACCATGGAATCCAATTTCATAGGGCCCACATAAACTCCAAAATAATTTATTATGTTTCCAAAGAATTGTATTCGATCCATAAAAAACTACATTTATAGAATTTGGCATGATTATTTTAACCTCAAATAATTCTCAAAAATATATTCAGATGCCTATTGTATTCCCCTATACACTGGGAGTACCGAAGATGTCATCAACAAAGACAATTATTATATAGTGTATATAAGGATGGAAGACTATTCATCAGTTCCACAAGGACCATGAAAATGATCTTTAGAATAAAAAGAATAATTAGGTACTCAAGGCTATATATATTCCAAAAGGTTGTACTTGGAACATCATATGGAAGAAGTTTTATTTTGGGGAACCCCAACCGTAGATCAATCATGGAGAAAACATAAGAACCATTGAGTTGATCAATTAAGTCATCAATTCAAAATATTGGATACAAGTTTTCTTATTATAACCTTTTTAATATTTTGATAATCTCAACACAATCTTGATATGTCATCCACATTATTGGGGAACAAAACTTGTGCACCTGAAGGGGAGGTGCACATATATATAATCCATTTTTCTTACAATCCTACAGCTAAGATTTAAATTCATGTACCTTTAGCAAAACCATTATATAAGGATGAATAGATATAGGTTCCATAATTTTAAGTAAATAAAATTAAACTTGATTCCATTATTAGGTGGTAATATATATGATTAGTCAGGAGAGAAATCCTATAAAATATCAACTAAATTAGGTAATAGGATCTGACCAGTCTAACCATTATCCAAGATGAGACTTTCTACATAGGAAGTAACTCCTCCAATACTTTAAAGGGCCAATATGTCTCAACATTAAGGGAAGTCTCACTCACCTATAGATTCATAGATTCCACCATCATGGGTTGTGAAAGAGATATGATGGTATTAGTAGTTGATATGAGCTTAGTAACAAAAAAGCCAAACCATTATAATAATTGTAGGATATCCACCCATTTACGACACAAATAAGTCCCCTAAGAAATTTAATTCAACAATAACAAGATCACAAATAGAAAAAATAAGAATCCACTCTGACTTTATGCCCAATTTTATTTTGATCAAAATAATTCCACTGAGATATTCCACAACCAAACCCAAGACTCTAATTAAATAAGGATATTTGAATGACTGAGAGGCTCCTATGTCAAAAATAATATAAACAAGTGTAGATACATCCAAAATCATACCTAGAACGCTCAATATTTTAGACATGTGATCTATCTAAAAGGGATTTATAACATGTAACAGACCTACACCATGATCTTATACTATAACCAGACTTCACTGGGTCATACTGCCATGCTAATTCTACTACCCTCAACCCAAAGCTCTATAAGCTAAACTGTGATACAAGTAGTTAGTATAAGAACAACTAGTTTACCGTTTTGACATGATAGTCTCCATAGTTCCTAAACACAAGATTGGTTTAGAAACCTTACCAACACAAACCCTCTGATCCTTACAAAAATGGTTCACATGACCCATCATTTCATATAGACGACACACCACTGGTGGTCATGGGTTCTAAGAAATAAAGTAACCCATGAGACCACACAAGTAACAATAAAACTATATAATCCCATTATAAGGGTAATTAGAGCCACTACCATTTGTTGATTGAACACCACTGCTCTGGAATGAGTCGTCATATTGACACTTTTGGCGACTAGAAGATCTACGTACTCATCTACTCAGTCCCTAGGAAGATAATTTCCCAATATGAATACCCATTATAATATTCATTTTCAAAATAAATACTTGATTCATGATATCTATAAAGGTTACCAAATAGAAATTTTTTACCTCAACCTCGATCTTATAGCATAATCTTTCCTCAATGTGTTTGGTATCATCAACCTCTTCACCCACCAGGCCAGGTAAAATCACTAGATCTTTACAAATAAGACTAAATAATCCATAAATACCCTCCCCCTACTCCAAAATCAAGAAATCATAGGTAATATCTAAATAAAGAGTATCTGGGAAGAATTATATAAATAATAGATCATGGAAATCCTTCCCAGTCATCCTAACATGCTTCTATCACTTTCCAAGGGCATCCCATCAATTTCATTCTCCACCACCAAATATATACAAATCCAACTTAACCCTCTTACCTTTCATAGTCTCTATATATTCATGTATGTTATTTATAGACTCTATAGACAACTCTAGTACCTTTATAACACCATCATCTTTACAAAGAAGAGGGTGTTGATGCTGAAAATCCTATGTACAATCTGATATTGTATAAATGACCTGATGTTTTCCCCTCTCCAAATCCAATATGTACTATAATACTCTATCCTTGTTTTAATCATATACAATTTGTTTTTGAGTTTCCATATGTTTTGTTTTTCCCTCTAGAGGAGAACATTGTCCCTCCCCCTTTGGGTATAGGACCCTAACTCTCTACGAAGGAATAACACTTCATAGTGAACAAATGATTCCGTATGATATAAATAATAGGTATTTATCAAAGTTCAAGGTAAAATTAGATGGAAACACAACCCAAATTAATAAATACTACCCAAAAAACCATCCAATAAACCATTTCCTCATAAAATAACATATTGTAATTTTCTTATTCATTATAAAGGCGGCAAACTCATAATATTTACATTTTAATTCCTTTGAATTCATATTTAGGTCTTAATTCTTTAGTAATGACCAAATGAATTATAATTCACATGATATATGGGAAAAATACTTATAGGTTTATTCTTTATGATTTATGTAGATAAAAATTATATTTTAAAAATCAATTTAAATAATATCTTATATTAAGGAGTCATCTTTGGAATTAGTCAGTAAGTATTCCAAAATAGCCTTTTATGAGAAGAACCCATACAATACACTTATGAAAATTTGAATGGTCTACACCCATAATCCATAAGTAGATGTATATATATACTTATATATATTAGTAAATCACAATAAGAACAAAATAAAGTGACACTGTGCTCATAGGATAATGGATGTATGCACCCACACTCTGGTTTCATACCATACCAAGAGAGAGAAAAATCCAAGAATCAATAATAGTTCTAAATTAAATGAACCACTCAATGTTGAAATACAATAACTATAAAAGAGTAACAAATAAATACTAACCCATTTTGGGTGACTTAACTAATCACCTATATGTAGGTTAGATACTCCCAATCATGGTATCGTTACTAATACCCAATACATACCTAGTATCCAGTATTCTAACCAAAATGGTAACACAATATAAAAGGATGTTACGATACCAACATGTAACATTCCACTGCCATAGAACACGGTTTGAATCTTGGATCAACCGAATGAAATAAACCTATAGTGTTACTCTTTGTATGTGAGAGGCTACAAACTAGTGGTGATAGTATGATAATATACATATGGGAGAGTGTAGCGTCAATGTTAGTGTGTTACAATGACATAAATAAAGGAAATAACATATATCATATTATAGAATATATATATATATATATACACAATCATAACACAAAACATAAACCATGAAATAACCAAAAGATGCAACAATATAATCAATTGACACAATTTATTTATCATATTCTATAGATACAAAAGTAATCAAAAGGGAAAGAAAACTACATGACTCAAAAGGAGTTCCTAACTCTAATCTGACACCAACCCCACTACTTCATCCTAATAAGGTGTCACACATTGGTAACAGGATGTTATCCCTATCAACATCCCAGAAGTCTTATCTAGAATCAATAGTTTGATCTAGAAGGGTGTATGTATGACCCAGCAGGTCACCGCAAATAGATCCACTAAATAATTCGATCCAAAATAATAAGTATATCTGACGATACTATGTTTTAACAACTAAAATTACAAGAAGAATAAAAAAAATATGAAACCTATGTCGGTGATGAAAACCAAGGTTAGAACCAACTACTTCATCCAATTCTATATGTCAATGAGAAGCAAATGGAGTGCATGCTACCCAACACAATCCCTATCATTGGTAATATGCTAATACCTTTTCTAATTGTTACCTGAGGATACTTTACCCATCCATTGGGCCCTAGAATCCACTAGAGGGCCATGTTAACCCCACATTTAACCATAATTCATGCAACCACTTTGGTGACCATGTTCATCTTGAGAATAAATATAATTATCTACATCAACCATATGTCCATATTTAGCTTCATTATAACCATAAGTTCCCTCATTTATATAATAAAATATAAAAACTAAAAATACTATGAGTTTAATTATTATTTCTATTTTCAAAATAATTGCATGAACCATTTTTCAAAAATGTAAGCAATTTCTATGTTCTTTTCCAAAATCAGGTAACATTTTTAAAATCAAAATCCATTCCAAACACTTACGTAAAGGTACATAACGTCCAAATTCTAGTTTCCTAAATTTATTTTTCCAAATAAAACCACAAATCACATGAAAAATGAAAAACTATTGGAAAAGTAAATATTCGTAACACTATTTAAGGTTTCTTATGGTTCCAAATTTTTCTTTCACAAAAAATTGATGTGTTGTATATCAATACATGGTTATAATTTACAATTTTGGAAATATAAGTAATGTGTTATAACCATCTTGAGACTCATCACATTCTAGTTATTTAAAAATAAAAACAAACTATATGAAAATACCAAGGGACATCCTAAAATAAGTTAGAGAAGCTACTCCCATCAAAAATTAGGCATTTATTTGAGAATAGATAAGATACTTTAAGAAAATGGTAATATTCCCTAAAAATAAGATACATTTTCCATGAATAATCGGAACAAAAGAGACAATATAATTAAAGAATAATGGAGGAATACAATCTATTATATTTACCTTTGGGACACAATTACTTCATACAAAACTGAAATTAGAGGAATACCAAGGAGTTCCATCAATGTTGAAGGAAATGAATATGAGGGAATATAAAAGAGATGTTTTGTTAAAAAATTGGGAAAAAAATAAGGTTATATATAAGGGGAGAAAAAAAATTATAATTGTTTTTTATTTTTAATAGGGAACAAAATTTGGCCACATGATTGGATAAACTATGTTTTGAATGTATGAAACATAGTTTTTAGAAACCCCTTCCTCACACAACTATACAAACCATCCAAAAACCCTACAAAACACAACTATAATAAATTTTTGGTTTTTTATAGTTTTTAATCCCCCATCAGAGAGTTTAAAAAAATCTTTCTACACCGATTTCAACATAGCATAGTTGGGGTGTATAGTTACAATGAAACATGTGCTGATTGTGTGCCATGGAATACTTCCCAAAAACATAAATATCTAATATAAAGCATCCATGTCACTATTAAGGCCTCATATACTCCCTTAAAGACTCTTTATGGATGATTTTTAAGATGTTCTGTCATAATCTAAAGGAATTTGTACATCGCTGAATGGGAAATGTTTTATATTTCATGACATATCAATCATATATCCATAATCAAACTCATATCAAGGAATCATAATGAAATTACCTCATCCCACCCCCATGGACCCTCTCTATAAACTTCCACTTTCCAATTTACATAAATCTAAAAAATAATCACATTAAATTAGAAAAATACAGGTGCTTAAATAAAACCTCACATCTTTGGGATTAAATTGGGGGTTTGACATATGGACTAAAAAATATTTATTGCACGGAAATAACCCAACCACTAGATTTAGGATGATAATCATATACACCAATCCATTAATTAAAAACCATTATTAAACGAAGTGTCATTTAGAAATTGTTTTTGAATAAGAGAAGAACCTATTCCTTTTTTTCAAAATATCAAACATTTTTTTTGTTTTTTAGAATGAAGTATAATTGAAATACAATAATAATATTATGAATTGAATTATATTTTAAATCTCACAAGAACATGCTAGTTAAACACAAAAAAATAATTAATAATTAAATTCAAACCAATTAGTCCTTCAAACCTATAAACACCTTAAGTAAACAAAAGGAGGATTAAAAAACCATTTTAGTTATAGCCTTATTGAGAAAATACCTTTCGTAATTTTAGAAAATACATAGTATGCATAAATTTTAGTTACCTTAGTATGAAGATATAATTCCAATATAGCCAACATTTTTTAGTTCATGGAGCTATAAAACATTGAGAGAAATTTAAAAATTCACCTAGTATTTCTAAAATGAATATTTTTTATAGGAAAATTACATAGAAAACTCCATCATGTAATAGTCTATAATAAAAATTAATTCACATTGAAAACTATCTAAAATATATATGGATGGAATGAAACCTTCAAAATATAAAGAGGATATGCCTAATAATCAATTTGTACACCCTACACCCCAAGATTGACAATGTTGAGTCAATACATAAATATTGTGTTCAACCAAAATAAAACTATAGTGTGAGGAAGTATAATAAATTAAGAGGTGAAGAGTAAAAGATGAGAAAAAAATATTTAACCATGAATAATTCGACTTAGAATAAAGAAGAAGGCTAAGAATCCATAGAATAAGAAACTAGATTCAATCTCAAGACTCTATAGGTCTTGAAATTTAAATATGGGAAATATTTTTAGTCATATATATTTAATTAATAATGGGAGAAAAATAAAAATAAAAATAGAAATCTTATCATAAACCCTCAAGGTGTGTTCTTATAGGCCACATAATGGTTCCCCTACTCGACACCCATAATAGCGTGATTCTCATTGACTCATCATTACATACATCCCATAGATATATCGTGAACCCTAGACCCTCATTGAGGGAAAATATTTACTAGAATTTCCACCTAGTTCACCCATACCCATGCCACCAATATCATAATATAAGACCAACTACCAGACATATCCTCTCATGTGATACCCCCATCATGGCGCAACATTCAACACCACTATGTGTGCAACTTCCCTTTTGAAATTTTACTACAGAAATATGTAAAAGTAATAAAAATTAAACTTAAAAGACACCAACATAGAACAGTTATCCTTTCCAAAATGTGGTAACCCTCTCTAAAAATTTTTCACAAGGCATATAAGAGGTTGAATTATGTAAAATTCATCTGGAAATTGTGACACACCTAATCATAGTGTGACATTAAACATAATAAAAATTTAATAACGTTTTGGGATTTTACACCTCACTTGAACCTTATGAACGATAGTTCCAAAGAGTGAGTTTAATTTGTCTTCTATCATTTATGGGACTTCTCCAAAAATCTGAATTCTTGATATTTAGAACACTGTAACCCCTAATTTCATGTTATGATCAGTCAATGCTTGAAAAAAATAAATAAATAATGGAATATATAAGGATTCCAAATTCATACACATCATCTTGTCATGATACCCATGAACCATGATATGATCCTCAATCATACCTAAAAACTAAAACCATACCTTCATTCCATGCATCGCCTTGTCCATTGTGTGAAATTAGGATAGCCTATAATTAAAGAACACACAAAATAGAAAACACCAAGAAAATATAGGTTAGGTATGACTAGTCTTCCCACTAAACAAATTTCTACTCCATGAAATCCAATAGAGATAAAAAGGGAAAACATGTCCATCTACACATATGATACAAAATTGATATATTAAATTAAAAAATTTAAATCATTTTTGAATTATTGTTACCAGTTCATAAAATATATTTTTAAATCTATATCCAATATCTAATAATATAATCAGAATAATCAGAAGGGCATGGTGCACATTAGGTCACCCCACCATTTAATGATTACACTTGATATGGTGGATCAAAAAAACTAATCCAAACTCGTAAAATCACTAAAAAGCATGAAACCAAAATAAAATAGGAAAAAAATAATAACAATTGAAACAATATATCTTTAATCACATAGAGACAAATATTAATTTTCTATGGATGAATTTTTTTTGAAGAATATAAAGATAACAACTTTAAGAAACATATGAGTGCAATAAAAATAATATATAGGGAAATAGAGGATACATTTACTAGATTATGAAGAACCAATATCCAAATTTTAACTAAATTGGAGATACCCATCCTTTCTAAAAATTCAGTTGATAAAATTTCTTAATATAAACAAATCAACTTTAGTAATGAAAGGAATTCAAATATTTGGTATAAGAGGGATTATAATTCACAATCTAACAACACTGAAAATATAAAATCGATTTATTTATCACTAGATAAATTATTATAGAATGATAATATCCTACCAAATCATATTTATTATCAAACTCGAGTTTAACTTACCACTACTTCTCATAAAAAAAAATAAAATTCACCAACAGCAAAGGATACTGGGCCACCACCCCTTCCGATATTACCATTAAGAAATATTTATCCATTCATATATTTATTCACTACATACAAAAATAAAAATATTATTATATGAAAACAATCAAGATTCATGGTTCTGGAAAACTATTTTTTTAATTTTTTTTTCATTAATTCCTTGAATACTAAATTGGAAGATAAGGAAACAAGATTAATAATATAGTCAAATTTCTCCTTCACCATTCACTCATTTTTAAATATATTAAAAAGATTCATCACCTTATAAACCTTTAACAAATGAGATTAATTCCAATTAATAAACATAGTCATAATGGATACTAAATTCATTCTATTCTAAAATTGAATAGGAATGACATCCTCCCTATATTCATGACATGATCATTCTAATAAATATAAAATTTCTTTCACTCTTAAAGCTTTAGGAGTTCATAGTTAATTTAAGATTAATTAAATATTATAAATAATTTATATAGCCTCTTTTAGAACCAATTCACTATGAAATATATGTGAATATTTAGAAGAAAATATCCCTAGAAAATAAAAACTAGTCCCAGAAATATTTGATTTCATGAAAATCCTAAGATCCATAGAGAATATTTTAGTTAGAAAAATATAAATAATAAGATAAATATGAGCCTTACTAGAAAATACACGAAGTCAAATTCAAACCAAAAAATAAATAAAATAAGGATCATATGGATAAATCCATTTGTATAAAAAAATGTATAGTAAATAATAAAAATAGATTAAATTAGAAAAACCAATTTAACCGTACATCAAAAGTTATAGATTTTTATCAGAATAAATCCTTAAATCCAAGTTTCATAACATAAATCATCTCACAAGACCCTAATTATAAAACTCATTTGATATCAATTTAAAAAATTCCATTATTATATTAAATAAATATAATTTACTATTTAAAATAATCATTTTAGAGAAAATAAGCAATGAAAATCAACTAATTAAAAATAATAAATCATAAAAATATCTCTAAAGGGGTAAGTTGTCATGAATATATAATTCAAATGGTTTTATGGACCATGTACTAACTATTCAACTACTAGAGATAGATTCCTAGAACCATCCAGAAGTACTCCACAAGATTTTCTAGATCGGGCAAGCTAATCATGAAACACCAACACTTCACCCATATGAACCCCAAAAATTGTAATAAATCTAAATAACTAATAAAATTTCAATTAAAATTTTCAAAATTTAATTCAAAATCACAATATTCAATAATAAATTAATAATATATCGAAACATTCATGACTCACATCCCGATTTCACAAGGTAACTCTATAGGTTCATAACATAGATAAAGTTCCTATTTTGAATGGAAAAATTGGAGTTTTAATCATAATTTAATAATAATAATAATAATTTTACATAATGAATTATTTCATGAGAAAACAATACATGTATTATTTTAATTTATTGAATGCTATAACAAAAAAGGAGGATATTCACTTGTAATTTATAATTAATTTATGAGTTGATCTATAATTTCCTAAAAATTTAATTAATTATTTATTGTTGATTAGTTTTAATAGATATCATCACACCATCATTATTCTATAGGATCCAAGTGTACAATCCCTTTAATAGTGATCCATATATTCCCTTAATTATTTGAACGTCCCTATAGGATCACAAGGTACTAGAATGGTCTATCATGATCACCTACACTGGTCATGCTTCATGATAGTTGAATTATTTTATGAGTAAACTATTGGTGTTGACTCAATTGATTGAGATGACAGTAGGTGATAGAAAAATTTAGATCTCAATAAATATATATATGATTTTATTGAGATTTTATGAATCTATTGGTCACAACTAGTGTTTTTTGTAAAGTGTTATAATTTCATATTTATTATACCAGGTTTGGGGTTGGAAACATACACACAACCCCATTTAAATTATTTAATTATTAATAATCCCCATGTATTTATAATAATATAACTGTTATTCACAAGATATGTGTATCACTAATAAATAAATTTTATTTATATAATTTTCAATAAAACTATTAAACTCATTATGATTATACTCCCCAATATTTACCAAAATATAAATATTGAATATTTATTAAATAAATAAATATCAATGTATTCTTTATAAATAAATATAATGGATACTATTTTATACAAACATTGAAAACAATTATTTATTATTATTATTTAGCTCAAATATTATTTTGAATAACATGGGATTAATTATTAGTGATCAACAAAATACAAGGAATTATTAAAACATAAAGAAGAATTATTATTTATGCAAAAATGTTAAACTGAATATTGAATTGAACCATGATTATAGATAAACTACGTTTGTTACCTTCTAGGACTATTTCTCAGTGGAATTATACAAAGACACCTAATGTACAATGTCATCTTCTAGAAACATTTCATGCCTCCCATAGTGAAAGAAGTTAATGTTGCAAGAACATATATACCTATACGAATACTTACTATACATTATAATCCTTTAAAATGAATATTTTAATAAAAAAGGTTTTAAATTGGTTTCAGAAACATATATTCTTGATGTCCATTTCTTTTAAATTTCATAAAAGGAAATCCACACAAAAAAATGGACATAGTTTTTCCAGAAAGTTCCATTTCCATTAATGTGACTAAGATATCGACTTATATTAACATATTTAATGGGTAAATATTTTTTGTATTTTTATTTAACTAAATATCACTCACGAAGCACCTATAAAATCCTACATCCCCATGAAAATATGTCATTATGATTTCTATAAATGTAAGTAGTGGTATTCACTAAAGATAATATTATTATCTAAGGATCAACACACCCATCCATAGATAGGAATATCGAATGAAACTTGAGATTTGGGTTTCCTACTTGTGATTTTAATCTTATAAATTTACTTAATGGATATTACATAGGGAGAAATCCATGATAAGGTTTCTTAAGGTCATATGGGTTTCCTACCCCTTGTATCCTGAATCATCTGTGTCTCTTTAGACAATATCATCCGGCTATTAAATATTTATGCAAGAATGATTTTGGGGAACTTCTTGGTTCTCATCACAGTAAGGAATAACCATGATTTTTTAGAGATGAATATATTCTTATGATATTATCACATACTATTTCATACAGAGGAACCATCATTATGTGATAAGAAACATTATTAATATTCAAAAAATGTAACATATGTGATCATAGAGTAAATATAAGTTGGTTATAGAGGACAAACACCAATAAAATGAAGGCTCTGAATGAGAAATAGAATGTTAGACTCTTACTATATTTTCACTTGATTTTTGATATTTTTACACTAAATATACATTTACATCATAAAAAACTATGTTTTTGATAAAAAAAATCATGAACCAACCTAGTCAATCTTATCCCCACACTCAAATAAACCCATGTAAATTCCCATAGGACGTTCTTGATAGCCATGAGAAAGAAACTAGTGCCTTGGAATCAATGATACACTCTTAGAAATGGTTTTTACAAATAATAATAATGAATATAATGTATAATTATTATTTGACGTTATATATAGTTCATCCATATATTGGAATCACATAAAATTGAAATAATTAGTTTCAAATATAAAGAGTACCAATCATGGTATATGTTAAAAATAAAATAACCGTCAAAAGAGATCGAATCAAATGAAATAAGATTGAAAAAAATATATGATGTCCAAAGTATATGGTAAATTAATTAAACAAAATAAATATAAACTATGAAATAGTAAATAAAAAATTTGTTTGTGACCTAATTCTAGTATCCAAAGCTATCAAAAATATCACTATATGAGTGAATATATTAAAATAGTTTATAATAATTAGTACCCTATGAAACAGAAATAACAAAATCCTCTCAATCAAAATACAGTAAGTGGTAAAAGTAATGTGTAAAAAAAATTCCCAATGGGATTTGATTATAGTCCATGTATTTTATTTTTCTTAGGAATTATAAAAATTTTAGTGTGGAAGGAAACTATTTAAAATTAAATATTTAATTATTTAGGAAGGTAACACATTGGTGCATCTGAAATCATTTTTCTAAAATATGTGCACAAAAAATCCATTTCATTATTTATTTTTAAACCTCATTTAAAAATATATTTTCTAGAAACCCTTTTCAATCACCTTTAAAATTTTTATGGAGGATCATAGAGTAAGAAAATGTGAATTAAAAATGAATAAAAAAGTTAATGGTATGAAAATTAAAAACCAAGGAGTACATCTAAATAACACTATAAGAAGGGATATGGTGCTGTGGAAAAAACCATGATAAAATAGTGAATGAAAATATAATTGGATAAAAATAAAGGAATAGTTGTAAGGAAAATTCTGTAAAGTATAACTATTCATGTGAACATCAAATTTTCAAAGTAAGATGGTCATAGATGTACTTGGACATAACCATATATCAACCAACCGATAAAGTTCCTAAAAAACCACTCAATATCTCTCAAATAAATCCTTGTTGGTGAAATTTCACATAGTCATAATATATCATATGTCAAAATATGATACCTAGTATATGAATATAATTAGTTTAAAAAAAATATATCTACCACTTAGATTCCTTGTCTTTTGAAAAATATAACTACAATTGGTGGGGCACAATTTCATTACACATAAATCATATATTAATATCCAAACTCAAATCAAGGAATTCCAATAACATAACCACATCCCACCGACCTAAATATTATTTATAAATACCCAATTTTAATTTTTAATAAACATAATCTATAGTAATATGCAATTTTAAATTCCCAACTTATTATATTAAACATGAAATAATGGGCCTTAAACTAAGTGTTTATCTAATTTCATGAAAACATTTATTGCAACAAGACAACTAGGCCTTAGGCTTCATGAAAATATCCACATATACATGTACTCTATTTGAAACGCTTTTCAGAAACCATGTTTTATTTTCAAATCATATTTAAAGAAAATAGAAACTCCAAACCCAGCCCAACATGTGCAACATATCATATATTTATGAATAATATATCACCTAATAACATTAATAATATTATGAACATAAGTCACTTGTATATAGAATAATAATATACAAAAGAAGATCATAGAAATGCGTTAATATCTAAATTAAAACCACATAGTCTTTAAAACCCATAGGCAATCCATGTAAAGTCATAATAAGTTTAAAACATCATTTTAGTAACCCATTTCTTATGAAAACCCCTTACAAATTTTAGTGAAAATATAGCATTTATACCTTTTAGATACAATAGTATAGGAATATAAATATATATTAGAACATCTTATTATTTAAAATAGGTGGAATCCTAAAATGTTGATCTACAATTAATATATTCAATCCAGTTTACAAATAAGAATAATTTTGAAGTGAAAGGACTTATAAAACACTATAAGAAAATGTTCTATCATCAAAATAAATCATCAGGGAAACACAATCCCCAAAATCATTTTAGATAGAATTTGCAAGATCCTAACCTCATTTTAAGGTATGTACTTGTTATATTTTCTTGGTTAAACTCCCTTTTATAGTTAATTAACTGGTTCACGAGTGTATAAGGATTTTGGGAGTGTTCTCAGGGTGTAGGACTAAAGAAGAGGAGAAAAGTTTCCAACCGTGCATAGTGAATGATTGGTGCATAGTTATTGTAAACCATGAGCCTCACCCAGGAATACATGTGACTTTTAATTACTTTAGACATGAGACTAGTTCATATTTACTAAATGACTTGGAAAAGCCATGTGGGTGCCCCTTGGAAACCATGTGTGTAACACCAAAAATTTTTATTGACATTTTTGTTTAAATAATTAAATTTTTAGTTATATCTTGAAATCAATTAATTCAAAAATTCATTTCACATGGAACCTACTTTTGGAACATTACACACAAAACCAACATGGTGTATGATACATGCAACCCTGAGTTGGTGTAGATTACACACAACACCGATGTTTCTATAAAACATCATTTCACTACAATAATTATTTAAATTAGAAAATTATAACCTCGATATTAAACATATTTATATTAATAGTAATAAATACTTTTCAAATATAGTTTACAACTATTTTATATAAATAAAACATAATTATAATAAATATATGATTTTAGGTAAAGATCTTCATTGTTTAAAAATATTTTTTCTCTAATAAACTGATTTAAAAGTTCATCTTTGAAAAATAATGAAATTAATTTTGGACCTAGTTATAAATTTTATTTTATTAAATATACCTCATATTTGAATTTTAAATATCAAAATTACCTTAGGGTGAATTATTGGGATTATTTTTGACAAGCTACCTTTTTGGATGAATGGTTTGAAATACCGGATTTTAATTCAAAACTTATTTTAAATTTTATTTATTAATAATATTAAATTATATTTTAAATTGTTGTAAAAGTTTAACTATAAAATGTTTTTAAAAATTAATCAAATTTTTTTCATTGGAACCAATTTCAAATTGAAATTGGATATATAAACTTAACAAACCTTTGGTAATTTTTTAATTTGAAAACCATAATTATTGATCCGAATGGGGGATTAATTTTAAATTTATTTCTGCCACTTCTGTTAATGGAATTTGAAAAAATGGATTTAATATTTGGATTCATCATAAATTATAATTTCTAGTAAGTTCAACATTGTTTTGACAAAAAAATTGATAGAAGTGATTAAAATAAATAACATGTGTTAAGAGAAAAAGTTGGTTAACAAAGTAATAAAAATTATATATAAGACCCAGAACGGCCTAGAAAATTGTTAAAAATAAATTTTATGGCCATGATTCTGCCATTAACCTTCCATTTTTGTGTTTTTTTTGTTTTTTTTGTGACTTTTGATTGGTAAAAACATCGGTTCACCTAACTTATTTTCAGAAATTCTGAGTGTGTCCTTTCTCTTCCCTATGAAAGGCCAACAACTCTACCCATATCCTCAAATCTCTCAATACCCTTATCTCCCATAAAATATACTCAAATCAGTTACCAAATTTCCTTCTTTAATTATCTAATCCTTTCCTTGGGATGTAGGCAACTCAACTAAGCCATTAGGCACAAACAAAAAGGAGTTACCCGATTAAGAGGTCACAGCTCTCCCAAGCTCATTTCATTTATTTTTTTCTCATCATACTCCACTATATTAATTCCATTATTGTTGGAAAAAAACAGTATACTAAATATACTGGGATGTTTTTATGTTATGTGTTACACCTAAAGTTATGCACACATCCATCTAATGCATATCGAACACAATGTTTTCATGTATGGCTAACTACTGCCTCCCTAAATGATGATTGTTCATTTATACTTTACCGCCTGTAATGGTAAAAATTATGATGGAAAATATATTAATATATGTAATATATTTTATTTATTATTTATTTAATCTTATATATTAAATTTACAATGCAAAAATGTTTACATTCCATTTGGTGTAATTATGGTTATTTTGTTTGAGGAGGTGTGGACTACCGTCCCCTCAAAGTGATGTGACTCATTCATACACACCATGGAATGTATTAATAAGGGTTTTATTAAAATTATATTTTATTTATGAAATTAAAATTTCAATTTATTAAAAATATATAAATATACACTTATATGTCATTTTCTTTTTTCCTTTCAATACAACAATTAAAACAGAAACAACATTTATGCGTATGTAAGGCATACCTTCTCCATGAATGGTGTCTTCCATTTCATACATATTTATTATATAGAAACTTATAATATAAATATAATGTATATTCATGATATTTATGTAATTATTCACATTATACAATCATGATATAACTATTAGTACCGATGATAAAATAAATTAAGACACATGCAAAGAACAAAGAAAATATTACCCGAAGTGAAACCTTAACATAAAATTGATAACAAGAGGGTAATATAAGGCCAAAATTAAACCATATAAGGTATTATGTATAAAAAATTTCTTCTGTTTAATTTTTATAAGAAACATATATTTATCATACAAGAATCCTATATGAGTACGAAGAGAGTCAAGACACAATGTAATGGGATTTCATCTCACTTTTTTCTCCTGTGAGATAAATTCTATGTTCACCACTCTTACCTTTTATGTGGTGTATTTAATACCCATGATTTTATTCTATTTATATTATACATTTTTTAATGGGAATTTATATAATTAACTTTAATTTGTGTGGTTTATATTTCAAAAGTAACTAAATCAGTACAAATATTTTGTCTCAGTTTTCTTTCTTTAAGACTTATGTTTTCTTCTGCACCTAATTTTTTTTTTCAAGGAGTATATAATTAAAATTTACATGTAATATCATGAATCTTGTTGTTTTCATGATATTTTATAATTCATGTAATTTTATTTTATTTCATGAAGTGTATTATCCCAAGTTACCAAGTTATAAGAGTTTATTGAGACAATCTCATCACTTTTCGAGATTGTTTATATTTATGATTCCTTTGATGTAATATTTTGATCCATATATCAAGAATACTAAAGATTTTCCTTATCATATGTTTATTAGAAACATACTCATGTGTTAGTACCAAATTTTCCACTCATTTTTACTTAAGATAATGTTTTAAGTGAAACCTCACCATCTCCACTTCTTCGGCCAGATTTTTGTTGTATTAAAAAACTAATGTTTTAAAAAATTATTTAATTTTTTTTTAATTATTATTGAAGATAATTTTCATAGAGAAAGGATTTTTAAAATGTTTTATTATTTCAGATGCTTCCTTTATATGTTTTCAAAGCTATTTTAAAATAAAATGTTTTCAAAAGATTTTATGTTATAAAAAGTATTTTTTAAATAATAAATAATATTTTCCAACAAAAACAATTTTAGTGATCTTTCAAAATTATTTCCCATATATGATAACATCGATTGGTGTTACTCATGAATTTATGGGTAAATTATTCAATGTTTACATTAATATTACTTCTCTAAATGGATTATATTTTTATTGAATGATGTTTATGAAACCCATTTCACGTTCACTGGTTTTTTTTCTTTTGAAACCTATATATTTTAATGTGTTATGTTTATGATGAAATGATTACGAAACCTATCTCTTTCCATAGGTTGTGATATGATTCCATTTTTACAATACCCATTTACTTTCATGGATTATGACACAACTATTTTTGATCTTGTGGAACAGGTATGAGTGATTTCACTATGAGATGGGTGGGACATATATATCTCTCCAATTCATTTGGTAAAGATTTATATATCATGAGATATACTAAGATGGTCTTGTGAATGAACCTTCACTACTAATATGTCCATGGGAGTGAACCACAACTACCAATATTGTATGAGGAGTGAACTCATTCCACTAAGATAGCCATTGGAGTGAACCATGACTACTAAGATGGTATGTGGAGTGAACCCATACTACAAAGATAGTCTTATAAGTGATGCCTTTCCTACTTTGGAAATCACATTATACGATTATGTGGTTTCCAAAGTTCCATGTTTATCCCTATGTTGTTATTTTAGGGATTATGCTCTTTATTTCAATACGGTTCATGTATTATGAACTTCGAATATTTATTCCATGATTCCAGTTATTATCTTTGGTATGAATGTTACAATCTTTTATTTTCACAATCACATTCACATACCCTATTTCGCATGTCTATGATTACTTATCTCCCTTTTTAACCCTTACTGAGTATATGAGATCACCCCCATTTTTTTATCTTTTCCCCCATGTTTTGATGATATGTATTATGTTTGAGGTGTCTAAGAAGGGTGATAGTCAAGAAGAACCTTGTGGGAGATGACACAGCTCATTTATCTACCAGTGTTTAGGATTCCAAGTTTCCAAAGTCACTAGACCAATTATGGTTTTTGGGAATTTATTTTTATTAGGTTTTATTATTCTAAAAATGTTATTTGATGTTTATGTTTGGAAATCAAGGTTCACTATATTTCATGTATTAGAAAAGGTATAGTTAACCATTGGAAGCTAGGAAGAGAAAACCTTAGTGATAACCCTATAGAAATGTATTGGGATAAGTCTTAGTATAATGAAATGTATTGTAAAATACCCATGAATTTTGGTGAAGGATAGAGAGAGTGGTTCCCAAGAAATACATCCCTAACTGGATATTATAAATGGATGTGGCGCTAGCACAGATGTACCTAACAGTGAGAACTCTGAAGAAATATTCCAGGCCTAACTCTAGGTAATATAGTACACGAAAATGGGCCTTACAGCACACCTAGTTTGAAACTCCAAGGGATATACTTTTGGAATTCACCAACTCTTCACTAACCATTATGAACAATTTAAATATAAATTGGACATGAATAACCTAGGATAAACCTAAGGTGTCATAGATTAAGGAAGTTGTCATAAGTTTGACATCCTATAAGTGATTTTCATGATTTTTATAACTATTTATTACTCTATGATTTTGGTTTTAGTCAACATATGGAAACTAAATGAACCAAATTAATGGTGATTGTGATGGACAATGAAACAATTCTCCTCCTGAAAAACTGAATTCTATAAGAGATAGAATTCAAAATATCATTATTATGATAACATATAGTTCTTAAGATATGAATCATGGTGGAATTACAAATGAGAAGAGGAGGGAACAGAATTCTATTGAGTCTTTCATGAGGTAATATCCACCATCTTTCAATGAGTCTTCTAATACACTTGTTTTAGAGCAATGGATCAGTACTAATAAAATGATATTCTCCATTATTCAATGTTCAGAGCACAAGAAATCCATTTTAATTGTTTACTAGCTAGGATTTGATTTAGATCAATGGTGTAATCTAATCAAGAATATGAGTAAGTAAGATAAGATTAAATACTTATATTGGTTTGAGTTCAAGAAAATATTTTAAATAATTACATCCATAGAATAATTTATACCAATAAATAGAAAGAGTTCCTTGAGTCGAGGAAAAGTGATGATGAATCTGTTGGTACCTATGATACTAATTTTACGAGACTTGTGAGGTAAGATTCAGAAATTATCATCCAAATTGAAATAAAAGTTGATAGGTTTTTTAGTTCCTTAAATCCAAGTCTCAAAAGGGAGATGAAAAAAAATATTGTAGCTATGAATAGATTGTGTGTTCTTAAATCAAGGTTTAAATGGAGGTTGGATTCACATATCAATATCATGATTTTGATAAGACGATGAATATTGATATTAAAAGAAAAATCTAAAAATAGTAAATAAAAGAAGATGATATTTCCTTTATGATATAATTTTGGTTGGATACATAGTGTAAATTTTCTTTAAGGGGTATAATAAATGTTTTAAGTGTGGAAGGGTAGGCGAATAACAATTTTATTTCTGAAGTGATGGGAAAAAATTAGATTAAAATTCTAATGGAGAAAAATCGACAGAGAATTCATATCCCACAATTAATTGCTACAAGTGTAAGGAGAATAGGAATTATCTTAACCACTTCACAAACCCAAGAATTGGTAATGATGATCGACATCCAAAACCTCATAATCCAATGGAAAAGGGGAAACATCATGTAGTCATAATTTCTAACGAGGGGTAAAATATTAAGGTCATAGAAGGCACACATTCTATCTACTCTAGATTTTCTAATGTCATATTTGATTTTGGATCCACCAAATCTCTCAAATCTAATAAATTTTAAAAGGGTGTCATGATTCCTCCAAAAAAATTAGATGTGGAATTTACAGTAAAAACCCATAATTTCATAATGATTTCATCTCAAGTTAATGATTCCCCTCTAGTTCATGTTTGTGGGAATGTGCTTCTTGAAAATAATATAATTATTCCTTTAGTTTAATTTGATGTCATCATAGGTATGGATTGGATTTCCCTTTATAAATCTCACATTAATTTTCAAGGCTGTTATGTTACATTTGATATTTCAAACCCTCCAATAATTATCCATAAATGTGATGATAAACATGAACTTCTTGTGAATACTATATCTAATGTATGGGTCTCAATTACCATTCAAAAAGGTATTTTATCTCAAATGGTTTGGGAGAATATTGATATTAATTATATGGCTTTTTTTCAGGATTTCTTGGTTGTCGTTCTAGAAGAGTTTCCAAGACTCCCCCCAAAACTGGTAGTTGAGTTCTCAATATAACTCAAACCTGGTGCCACACCAATTTCAATGAATCATTATAGAAGGGACCCGATTGAGTTTCATCAATTAATGACGAAACTCCAAGAAAACCTTGATAAGGGATTCATTTAGCCAAGTGTGTCACCATAGGGTGCACATGTTCTTTTTTTGAAAAAGGAATATGTAACAATGTGACTGTGCATTAATTATCAGGAGTAGAACAAGATCAAAATCCAGAACAGGTATCATCTTCCCCATAATGAAGACTTGTTTGATCAACTGTGTGGAGTTCAGTACATTTCTAATATTGACCTTCATTTCCGATGTCATCAATTGAGGATTAAAAAAAGGATATACCCAAGATGATATTACATACATGTTATGGTCACTATGAATATATAGTGTTGTCTTGTTTTCTTACTAATTCCCATGTTATCTTCATGAATTTAATGAATAGAGTCTTTAGAGATTAACTCGATATGTTTTTGGTAGTCTTTATAGATGATATTATTATCTATTGAAAGGGAAAGGAAGAGCATCAATGTCACTTTATAATTGCACTGAGAACACCTAGGAAAGAGAATCTATATGAAAAATTTCAAAAGCGGGAATTTTGGCTATAGAAGGTTTCATTTTTGGGGCACATATTTTCAAGAGATGTTATAGTAGTGGATCCATCAATGATAAAGTCTGTTGAATGTTGGCCTAGAACAAACACGATGACTAAGATCCATAGCTTTATTGGCTTAGCTGGATATTATCAATGGTTTGCAGAGAATTTCTCACAACTATTTAATCTACTGAACAAGTTAACTTTGGAGAGTTTCAAGTTCCTCTAGATATATTAATGTGATGAAAATTTCAAGTAACTGAAGAGAAGGTTGGTCAGTGAACCTATTCATACATTTCCATGTAGTGGAGAAGGATTTTTAATCTATAGTGATGCATCCAAGAATGGATTGGGATATTTTATTATGATGAATAACATGGTTATATCAAATTACTTATGAATATTCATGAGAAAATTTCCCAACTCATGATTTAGAGATAGAAAGTGGTAATTTTTGAATTAAAGATATAGAATCATCATATTTATGGAGAAAATAGTTATTTATATTCTAGAAATAAAATTATAAAATATATAGTCACATAAAAAGAATTTAACATATGCTAGATAAGATGGTTATAGTTGATAAAAGATTATGTTTGATTAATAAATTACCACCCCGGGAAGGAGAACAAGGTGGGCGATGCTTTATGTGGAAAGGATCATGCTGGATTATCCCTAATGAGGATCACAAAAGATCTAATATTTCTAGTTTTTCAAAGGATGGATCTATAAATATTGATGGAAGGGGGAAAATATTATATTTATCAAATGAATGTTCAATCCTCTATCCAAGTAAAGATTAAGTATTATCAAAAGGAAGATAAAGAGCTGTAAAATAAATTCAAAGAATCTCTTGAGTTTAACTTTAATTAGGACGGAATGATAAGGTTTGGGAATCATGAGTGTCTTCCTTCCATACTAGTTTTGAAGAAGGTTTTATTTGAGGAAGCTCATAGTTTTTCATTCTCTATTAATCTTATAAGTAAGAAGATGTATATAGAATCGAAAAAAATAATTCGGGTGGGTTGGAATGAAGAGAGATATCACAGAGTTTACATCTCAGTGTTCAGTATGCCAAAAAGTTAAGTCTGAAAGACAAAAGTCTAAAGTGATGTTTCTTGCATTACCCATACCAAAATGAAAATGGGAGAACATCACTATGTATATTGTTGTTGGGATACCCAAAAACTATAAAGGGTTTAATGATAAATGGGTGGTAGTAAATCTCATTACCAAGTCATTACACTTCATTGTTATTATAGAATATTTCTATTTGGATTAGCTTTCCTGAATATACATCAAGGAAGTGGTAAGGTATCATGGAGTATGACATTATACTATATCTGACCGGGAATCGAGGTATTCCTTGATGTTTTGGTGAAGTATTTAGCATGTACATGAAATATAATTGAATATCATTACTTATTATCATCCTCAGAAAGATGGTCAGTCTGAAAAACAATTCAAACCCTAGAGGATATATTGAGATCTTTTTTATCTTATTTCAAAGGTGGTTAAGATCAACACCTTTCTATAATTTATTTTTCTCGTAACAAATAGCCTTCACTCACGAATTTAGAAGGAACTAAATGAATACATCTATAGGAAGAAATATATATCTCTAAAGAGTTAGGACGAGGTTGGAGAAAGAAATCTATTAGGACATGAGATCACTGAAGAAATGGTTGAGAAGGTTTGAACCGTACAACAACATATGAAGGAATATCAATGTCTGCAGAAAAGATTTGATGATAACCATCAGAGTGATATATAATTTGATGTAGGTGAAAAGGTGATTCTATTAATCTGACCCTAGAAAAAATTATGAGATTCGGGAAGAAAGGGAAACTAAGCCCTAGGTATATTGGTCACATTGAGATTCTTGATCCTACCAGGACAATAACCAATCACTTGTAACTTCATAAAAATCACACTCAATCATAGGACGTTTTCAATGTATCTCTCATGAGAAAGAACACACCAGACCCTTCACATGTGCTGAACACAGAGGTCATACCACTAGAGTAGGATCTTTATTACGAGGAACAAGATGTTGAAATTCTGACCCGATCTGAAAAAGTTCTATAATAAAAGAACAATCACCTGGTCAATGTTTATTTGAGAAATAACAAGTAAGAGGAATCTACATGAGAACATTAGGATATGATGAAGAAAAATTACCCTCGTTTTTTTACCTGAGTGCTGACTTATGAGGGAGAAATTCATTTTATTTGGGTAAAATGTAACAACCCAAGTTTTTTTGTAACTTTTTTTGAATAAATTTACTTTTCATTTATATCTTGCAATGCAATAAGTCAAACATTGATTTCACTTGGAATTAACTGGTCATATGTTACACAAAACATTGACTTTGTGTATGATACATGCAAGCCTAAGTGGGAATACATTATACGAAACACCAATGTATCTACGAAACATCATTTTATTATTATTATTATTTAAATGAGATAATTATAACCTATCCGTTAACCATAGTTATATGACTAGGAATAAAAAAAATTAAAATATATTTTATACCTATTCTATAAAAATAAAATGAATTGATAATAAAAATTTTGATTTTTTTTTAAATTCCTTCTATGTTTAAAAATAACCCCCCAAAGTTAATTTTTTTTAAAGATCAAGAACATTAAAGGGGAAAGTGGGAACCCTCACAACTAACTAGTTTTAGTACAAAAGGATACAACAGATATATTAATGAAAATAGTGAGTTGATTGGACTCATTTTCCTAACAGAAAGACGTGGGAGTATCTTTTACCTTTGGTCCAGGGAAATACTTCAAGGTGACCTAGAAAAGAATTGACATGTTGTCCCAAGATTTCTTGTACTCCTCTTTGCAAGTCTTCCCCATGTTAAATCCTCTCAATAGAATGTATTCCTGCTTATCTACCCACTTGCCTTGCTCCTTTGTAGTAGCCACCTGGATCGGTCTAATCTTATTTAAAGCTTTGATATCCAATGATTCCTCAAACATTTCCTCATCTGAATGCATGACTAGATCACTATGTTCCAACACAATGACCATTTTTCACCGTGAGTCAGCTTTAGAACGTACTTCATGCTACTGCCCCCGACCCCTCAGCAACACATCCCCTAAAGAAAATTCTGGAGAAGCAGCCTCACATCTTGACAGAACTATGTCCTTGGATATGGAGACCACCTTCTATTGGACAAGGTCTTTGGACTTATTTAGGGTTGATCTGCCTACCTTTGTAGAGGCCTTTGGGGACAACATTCCCTTACCATTAAATATGGTAATAGGAGGTCTAGGGAGGTTGGAGTAAACCTTCCTTCTTCGCACCCTCCGGTTGTTCAAAATGAAGCCATCTAAATCCATGACTTTTTTCTTGCCCTTCCATATAGAGTATTTAAAATAGTCCTCCTCTATGACCTGTTCCTTAGACTCATCAAAGTCAGAATCCTCAATCATTTCCTCTTGGGATGTTTCTGCATCAACCAATAGGTCTTGACCATGATGCACCCCTGCAACTTCCTCACTGTTAATGAAATGTTCTTCACCAAGCACTGCATACTGGTTTTGGGAGGTCCCAGTTGGCCCCTAAAAAAGGCTTCTTAGTATAAGGGGAGGTATGTGGGGCCTGCATTGTCTTGGTTGGGACTCCTATCTTCTCAAGACCATGTCCCATAAATTGGAAATGGTTGTGGCTGTCTCCCAAAGCCATGAACCGTGAGGACTCATTAGAACCATTTCCTTTACTATCAACCTTTAGGGTAAGATCATCAGTTGTTTTTGGAGAAACCTCCGGGAAACCCTGTGGAGAATCCCAGAGGGCCTCCCTCACTGTCTACATCACCCTTTGGCTGACCAGATTCGCATCCGGGAGAAGGGGCCTCTCCTGATGCCCAGCCTCGCACCCCTGCATGTCATCGTCTAAGCTTCTTACTCCCAGATCATGATGAAGACCCGCTAAAACCTCTAAAACAAGTGGCCTCAAAGCCTATGGACCATCTCTCATGGATAAAACCAAAGAGAACCCCGGTCCTATGCCTAATGGACCCTCTCTAGATTGGTCATCACCTAAAGAGATAGGATCCCCCTATCATGGATATCCATAGGTCCCTCCATACGAGCATCCCCTGAAGCATTCGCCTGGGAACCGGGCCCAATAGAAAGACCAGAGGGGTCGACCTCATCAAGAACCTAGATCCTTCTTCTAGCATTCAATTAGGATATGACCCTATCTATTACATCAAGAGAAAAACTTAGTCCATGATTCATATAGAATCGTTTGACAATACCTATACTACCCCTGAATCAAAATCCAAACGACTTCAGGTGGAGGCCGAGTGAGATCCATTTCAACACATAAACGTGCCCCAATAGGATGGTTTAGAGAGTAAGCCTGCTGATTAGCACAATGGAAGCATCCTTTGGAGATAGCTATTGAAGGGAGTAACACTGGATTTTGGAAAGGCAGCAGAAGGCTGAGAAGTTGAATCCAAATCGCTGAGGTTGAAGGGTCCCGCTGCATATGGTGATCAAACGACCAGCAGATCAGATGAAAATTGAATCCTCTAACAGATCTTCCAGGTCAATACAACACCCTCACAAGGTCTTCCTCACTCGAGAAGCTGAGAAGAATCTATCGTGGCCTAAGTAACCCAACAACTGCACATTGAGATAATCCCCATTCTTCATTAATAAGCCTATGAAACAATTCAACTGGGGGGTGACACTGAATGAACCGTGCCACCAGAGATGAAGGGAGAATTATGGAGGCAGCGTCGAACTCCTGTAGAGAAATCGGGACTACAGGTTGTCCATGAAGGACACTTGAAACATTCTGGGAGACGAGAATTCTAAGAAAGAGCAAGTGTTCCTCAGTTGAAGGTAATGAAATAGAAACCCTACCTCTATCCTGAGACCCCTTCTGAGGAGTTCCATGAGGAAGAGACCCCTCACTAGGTAGTGGAGGGGCCGCCACAACTGCCATTGATGCTAGGGAATCATCATAGGGCGTCGGTGCTCAAAGACTACACATCCCAACACGTTTAGTGTTTTTAAAAATACCATTTCCTAGAAAGAACCATTGTTAATGTCCTTCAATGAAAAATAATAAAATTAATTTTAGACATATTCAGAAATTGAATTTGATAAAATATTTTTCATTTCTTAATTTATAATTTCAAAATTTTATTAGGGTGAATTTTTGGGATTTATCTGGAAAACATTATTTTTGGATAAATTGTTTAAAATGCATGATTTAAATTAAAAACTAATTTTTAATTTAATTTATTTATAAAGTTGAATTATATTATAAATTTGTGTAAAAGTTTAATTAGATAATTTTTTAGAAAATAATCCAATGTTGGAAACTTGATCCAAATTCACATTGAAATTAGATAAAAAAACGTATCAAAATTTTGATTATTTTTACTTTGGAAACCTTCATTGTCAACCCAACGATGGGATTAATTTTAAATTTATTTCTACCAGTTCTCTGATTAGAATTTGAAAAATTTGATTCCATTTTTGGTATAATAAAAAATTATAATGTCTAATAAGGTAAACATTTTTTACCAAAAAGATTAATTAATGTGATTAAAATTAATTACACTAGTTAAGAAAAAAATTAGGCTAATAATGTACTATACTATAAATATAATCCCCAAAATGATCTAGAAACTTGTAAAAACCCATTTTATGGAAATAATCCATCCATAACCTTTCATAAAAGAGTTTATCCTAGTTTGGTATAACTTTTTTTTGTTAAAATTTTGGGTACACCAAACTTGATTTCAAATATACCAAGTGTGTCATTTCCCTTCCCTATAAAAGGAAACCACTTCTACCCATTTATTAAAACCTCTTAATCCCCTTGATGGGACCACACTCTACTACAATAATCTAAATAATTCCTTAAATTCCTCACTGTATCCTTACCTAAGGAATAATGAAACTCAAGTAAGCCTTTAGGCATAAACCAAAAGGAGTTATCTGATTAAGAGGTAACATCTACTATCAAGATCCTTTCATTTATTTTAATTCACCAGCCCCTATACTTTCTTTATTCTAGTATTTTATGAAAAAACACTATATTTAATATAATATTATTTTATAATACTATGGTTTTAAACTAAACTTACACACACCTCTATCTAATGGAAATAGTACATATTTTTTATGTGTGTGAAAAACTACCACCTCACTAAACGATGATTTTTCATTTATACATTACCGACTCTCATGGTGTAAATTATGATGAAAAATATATTTATATATGTTATATATTTTATTTATTATTTATTTAATCTTATTTATTTATTTTACAACACACATTTTTTTACTTTCCATTTGATGTAAGAACAATTAGTTTGTTTGGGGAAGTGTTGACTACTGCCCCCTCAAAGAAATGTGATTCGTTTACAAACTACATTGAATATATTAAGGATGGGTTTAGTGAAATTATATTATATATATAAAATTATAAACTACTATAATTATATTATATACATATACCTTTTTATGTCATCTTATTTTTTTTCAATATAATAATTAAAATGAAAACTGTGTTCTTGCATACGTACGGCTTACCGTCTCTATGAATGGTGTAATTATTTTTGTACTTATTTATGATATAAGTTATTATAATTTAAATATAAAGGATATGAATAATATTTATATCCTTATTTACTTTCTGGAATCATGATATAATTATAAGGACCAACGACATAACAAATTCTGACTCATACATAGAACAAAGCGAATATTACCTGAAGTGAAACCCTAACATTGGATTGTTAAAAAATTGGTAATAAAAATTAATAATAAAACCATATATGGAATTATATAATATAATATTATTTTATGAAAAATTTATAGTAAATATATATTTATTATACATGATTCTTGTAGGAGTATGAAGAGAGTCAAGACACAAGGTTAGGGGATTTCATCTCACTTTTTATTCCTGTGAGATACATGCTAAATTCCCCACTCTTTATGTTTTTTGGTGTATTTACTAAACATGACTGTATTTATGTATATTATACCTAAATTTATTTTTATTAACATATCCATTTTATGATTTTTCATTCATAGGGTTTATGTTTCAAAGGCTACCAAATCGGTAAAAATGTTTGGTCTCAATTTTCCTTATTTGAGGCTCTTGTTTTGTTATGAACCTAAACTTTCATTCAAGGTGTATATACTTAAATTTTACAATTTATATCATGTATATCCTTATTTTCATGATATATTATTCTTAATTTAATTTTATCTTCTTATATTGATAATATTATCCAAATTTACCAAGTTATAAGAGTTTATTGAGAAAATGGCATCGCTTTTCGAGATTGTTTACATTTATACTACCATTGATGTAATAATTTTATCCATATCTCAAGAATACTCATGAGTTTACTTATCACATGTTTATTAAAGATATATTTATGTTTTATTACCACTTCTTCAACTCTTTGGTACTTAAGATAATGTTTTATGTAAAATTTGAGTAAAATCGTTCTTTCTCCCTCTCTTTAGTCAGAAATATATTGTATTCAAAAAACAATATTTTTGAAAATGCATTAAAAAATGTTTTTAAAATATCATAGAAGACAATTTTAATGTAAAATGGATTTTAAAAAAGTTTTATTATTTTCCAATATTCGTTTATATGTTTTCAAATATAATTTCAATGAAAAGGTTTTCAAATGGTTTTATGTTATAAAAATAATTTTTCAAAGAAGAAATGATATTTTCCTTCATAAATACTTTTAAATTACATTCAAAATTGTTTCCCATATATGATAACATCCAATGGTGTTACTCATGCTTTTATGGGAAAATTATTCAATGTTTCCATTCATATTATTTCCCTGAATGGATCATTTTTTATGGCATAAGGTTTAGGAAACCCATTTCTCTTTGATGGATTATATGATTTTGAAACTAGCTTCTTTTTACAAGTTATGTTTACGATGAAATGATAATGAAACCTCTATATTTAAAATAATTATGATATGATTAGATGTTTAAAATACATATTTCATTTCATGGGTTATGTTAGGTATATTTTTGATCTTGTGGCACATGTATGAATGATTTAACCATGATATGGGTGGGCCCTATATCTAGTTAAAATTTATTGGGGAAAAATTTATATCTCTTGACATAGACTAAGATAGTCTTGGGAATGAACCTTGACAACTAAGATTTCCATGAGGGTGAACCATGAATACCAATATGGTATGGGGAGTGAACTCATGATACTAAGACGACCATGGGAGTGAGCCATGACTACCAAGATGGCATGGGGAGTGAATCCATACCACCCAGATGGTCTTGGAAGCGATGCCTTGGCTACTATAGAAATAATATTATATGATTATGTGTCTTTCAAATTTCCATGTTTTATCCCTATGTTATTAATTCATGGATTGTGCTCTTTATTGCATTACAATTCATGTCTTATGAACTTCCAACCTTTATGTCATGATCATTTACGTACCGGTTATGATATTCTATTTTCTTGATCACATTATCATACCAATATGAACATGTTTACACTTATATGTCTCCCTTGTTTACCCTTACAAATCATCTGATCTCACCCCCATTTTATGTTTACTTTCACCCAATTTATAATGATATGTATTATCTTTGAGTTGTCTAAGAAGGTTGCTAGTCAATAATAACAAATTGGTAGATGATATAGATCATTTATGTGAAATTCGTTATGTTTCCATGTTTCCAAAGGCATTAGATCAATTACGGTCTTTGGGGATTTTCTTTTATAATGATTAGGTATTATGAAAAAGTTAAGTAATGTTTATCTTTGAAAATAGAGGGTCTATATAGTGAGTCTTGGACCCTCTTGGACTGAGGTAGAGGCACAGTTGGTGCATGGTTTACCAAACTGTGCATCCCTAAAAAAGGAGGAATTTCAAAATTTTAACTTATGATCCCATTTTATCTCCTATTTTCACTTTATTCCCTCTACAACATCATAGATGACGAACCAAACCCTCCAAAACTTCCCAGAGTTGATTCTCCTTTGATCCGTAGGCGTTTGGAGTGTTTTTGGGTGAGAATCGAAGATTTGGGTGAGTCTAACACCCATTTTGCACTATTTTCTTGATTAGAGATTGCATAATCTCTCCACTTATTTAAAATCCCTAAAACATTCACTTTTATACAAGATTATATGTTGGGGGCTTCAGTGGGTGTTTTTATTCGAATCAAGGGTGGAGGTGGAGAAAGCATTCATTAATAGATATGAGGTATCATGTCATTAATATTTTCCCCATAGTCTAGATGTTTTAAATGTGTATATGGATGTGAATTTTTTTTCCTTATTGTGTTTATTTTTCCTTGATTTAGGGAAGTATTTTGGGCCTTCTATTGAGGTGAAAACCCCTTCATATACCCCGTTGGGTATTTAGGTGAGCGAGATCCAACCCAGGGATACCCATGGGGTAAAATGAATACTTGAAAATGGTGAATAAAATGGTTAAACATTGAGATAAGTATATTGTGAGAGTTATTGGTTAGTAATAATGTAATTTTTATGGTCATGGGATATGACATAATTGTATATTTACTGACAAAAATTGGTTTTCTAAAGTGATAAATGTTTTTAAAGGTGGTGGTGACAACAAATTGATTCAAAAAGTGGTTTTCCAAAGAAATTTCAAATAATTTTTGAAATAGGGAAAATGTTACCTTTTTGTTAAAATGGTTTATTAGTTATTTTAGATGGTTGAAATGGAAATGAAATCATTTGGGAATATTTTATTTATTTTAAAGAGGAAGACCCATATTTTTAAAGGGTGTATTCAAGAATATTTTAAATAAGTATTATGAATTGTGTTTATTCTATGATGTGGTCTTAAGGGTCTATTTAGACCATATTCATTAAACTAATTTTCAGGTTAGTGAGATAGGTAACATGTCAATTATGTTGTAATGTTACCATGGTTTGGAATTGAACTAAATTTTCAATTTTACAAGTTGTTTCCAATGGAAGAAAGGATTGTTTGGAATGATGTGAAAAAGGGTTAAATGGATTAATATGAATGTTACAAATGGAAAATGATTTTATAATAGAAATGTGTAAATGGATTAAGGATTGTTAATAGAAAAATTATGTTAAATCTGTTAAATGCTATATGAAATTAAAAATGTATATGTGTTAATGAGTCATTGTTAGATATTCAGTAATATAAAAATGATATGAATTTTAAATGTAAAGTGTATTGATTATATTCAATTTTTGATATGATATTTGTGATAAATTGATGAATACACATTTTTATAAGAATTAGGGTGTGTGATAAAGGACCGATGCCCTTCTGATAGGTCAGGTTGGAGTATGTCTCTAAACCCACTCTAGAATGCACGAGTTTGGGTGTTTTCCTAATGCTCGATGCCCCTAATGGTTACATTGAATGAAACTCTCTAGACTCATGCTCAATGTTACATGGAATTGGATACCTAGAATGATGCTCCAAGATAATCATGTAATAATTAGTTATGAAAATTTATCTTTAGTGACATAGGGAACCTGACTTATCCCCTCATTCATGGAAATACATCAGAATAGGTCATAGAATAAATAATGTAGACGCCTAATCCTTAGGGAGAAGGATGAGGATGATAAAATTAATATTGTTAACTAACGGGCATGTGATAGATATGATTAGAGATCACCCCTATGGTTTAAACTATGTGTAACTCTTGTTTCTTTGCTTAGACTCCTAGTGTGACCTTATTTATTTTGGTTGATTGGTTGACTCTAGAGAACTTAATGGGTAAATGGATATTTGATAATTATATAAATTATTTCCTTATTTCCTAGTTTATTTATTTCACTTGGTATACGCAAAAACATCTTGCATATACTGGGTATTTCTTTTGACATTGTTCGTGGTGTCCTACTAAGTTGTACACACACCCTTTATGGGAAACTATGGCAATTGGGTAACTGAGTAGAAAGAAATTATTTTCAGGTATAGCTTTAGGACGGGGACCTGGTGTCTTGTGGTGCATAGGATGACAGGTTAAAGCATCAGAGATTAGGACTAGGTTGGGACTCAGGTCTAGGATCATAGTATGTTGATATTTTGGTCTTGTTTTATATTTATTTTTGTCCTGACACGTATTGTTTTCTCATGATTTTTTATCGCATGTGTACTTGGTTGCATATCTGGTTTTATTGTATTTTGTCTATTTATGGTTTTTGTTAGTTATTTTTATCTTATGTCATTACTTATATTATGGATTCACTCAGATAAGTAGGTATAATCTCCCTAAGTTTCTCTTTAGTCCCGTTATGGTAGTTGGAAACGTTTGGCATATGGGGAGGCGTGCCTAAGGTTGTGTGACGACCTGACTCGGGGAACTAGTTATTGTGGCTTTAGGGTCGGGGATGTTAAAAAGTGGTATCAGAGGAGGCCATATTTTTTCTTACTATATGAGAATGGTATACATGAGATAGGATCTTGTCAAGAATTCATAATGAGATCACTATGTGTGACTCTATCCCTACATACTGGTGAAAATCCATGATTCCTGGTGTTCGAAATAATATTTTGATTTGTGCTTTTACAGTTTGTTGATATTTCCACCTTGGGAGGTATACATAGAAGTGATGTTATTTATTTATGAGGTTTAATCTATTATACATGTGTTACCAGAGGGTTTATGTGAGTTTATGTATCAATATTGGAACAGAGGATATATATTTCATTCATATGTTTCATATGACTGACTTGTGAATGAACTGATGATAAATCAAATGGCTAAAAAAGTGGAAATAAATGAAATGATGGGTATTGAAAACTGGGTTAAAAGGGTTTTGAGAAACATAAATCTTTGGGTTTGCAAATGAGAAATGTTTTGAAATGTGATTTTGAATAAATTTGAGATTCTAAAATGATGAGATAACAAAGAGGTTTTTGAAAGATTAAATGCTCGGGTTTTGAAAATGAAATGTTTTTAATAGTGATTTAGTGGGTCTAAAGGGTAATGTCTAAATAAGAAGTGAAATGGTAGAATAATGGAACCTTAAGGGATACCACTATTGGTTATCCCTTATGTTTGTTATTGACCCTCAGTACGAGTGGTTTGGGTAGTGATAGTTCCATAGTTTAGAGATCTTAGGTTATGAGATGTGAGACCTTGATGAGATGGGTTTTTCAGTTAATGGGATGTTTCTTGTTATTTAATTTGTTATTTTGTGACCTTGATGTTGTGGAAGGAAATTTGTTAATGTGAATGTGGAATCTCTTATGGATTGAGACCATGTGAGTTATGTTTTAGACCCTAGAGTGGGTGTTCAAACTGTGGTAGCAGTGTTACTTTGTTAGTATCTTTGCTATGGGACATAGAGTAAATGGTTATTTGGTCCGTTAGACATATTGTTTGGAATGGGGTAGGATGACTACCTTGAATAGTCAGTCGTTTTTGGTTTGGTGTGTGTGGATTAGAAAGAGATTCAGTGACCTTTTCTTTATGTGGATCTACTTTTGGAGGTTGGTATAAATTGGATTTATAGAATGACTTGTGAGAGAGTTTGGTTGGGGTGTCCGTTCTTTGGGGTGCATGTTGCTCAGGTAGACATTCGAGATATTGGAAGTGTAACACACATAATGTTTCCTAGTGCAGGATCAACCTAGACGATTAAGTGGAAATGTTAATGGTTTTGGGATAATTTCCCATGTGGGATGGATGTAAGCACATGATATTTCCATGGAATCAAAGTAGGGAGGCCCTGGTAGTGAGAGATACCAAATGGTTTTTACACTATTGGATGGAATCATTGTGTATCTATAATGATCAATGTGAACATGTAATAAGTACTTGAGTGGGGTGATGATAATGGTTCAAAAAGAATTTTGGGCCACAATAGCTTGGCAGAGGGTCTTGAGGCGACAGTGGGTTGGTTGGAAATTACATTCGAGTAGTGGTGTTCATGTGTGGATATGATTTTGGAAGGAAGGGAAGCCCATGACCTTCAGAAAATTGATGTGTACCCTTGGTAAAAGGTGATGATAATGGTGGATCGTTTTTGGTGGTGTTATTTGATGACTTATTAGCGCACTTATAATTAGTGATGACCATTCCCAATATCTTGACAACATCTATAGTATGGTAAGAGAGCCATGGATTTACACCAAGATACCAAAATGTGTTTTTAATCCGAATAAAGACTCATGGAGTTTATGCTTGAGTAGCTCTGTGTGTATGGGATCTGTATGGTCGGTATGTACACCATTTTATGGCTACGGAGAGGTCCATTAAATGGAACAAATATTAATTAATTCCATGTCTGTTGTTCTCGAAAGCTGGAGATGAGTAGTGGGTGAGGTTTTTATATTATTATAGTGGAACCTGTTTGGCTTATCCATGTTTTTGGGCTCAACTTGTGATTGAGCGTGATTTACAGAGGTTTGAATTTCTTGAGGAAACTAGTGACAAAAAAACATCCTAAGGTGGGGATCATTATGATAGTAATGGATGTGTGTACAAAGCTACAAAGTGTATGTGGTAGCATGGCGACACAAATTAAAACCAATGAGGTGTGTGTTCACATTTCGTGGGGAAAGATCAGGATGTCCTAGGATATCATGGTTGATTGAGATATGAAATGTCTTCAGTCCTGGGATAGTTTTAAAGAAAATATGAGTGGTAACATTGGAAAATGTGTTGAGTGGGGATTTAGAGTACAAAAACATTTTTTATATTAGCGAAGGATATGATTTTGGAGTTCTACTTGACATCAGGGATGACTTTAGTAGGTGCATGCAAATGAGGGTGGTATGACTTAATTAAAAAAGGCCATCGGGACTAGGTAAAGTGGTGATGTTTCAATGGGGGAGGTTGGGCATCAATGTAGAGATGTGGTCAGGAATGAACCATATAGATTGGGAAGAAAGAAACAAATGTGGTGGGTTGTATGCCACCTCTAGTTTACATCTTAAGGATAAGTGTGTTTCAGAAATGGGAATGGGTTCTGTGGAAGAACCGGGTTAACCTTAAATGAGTATGGGTATTGGAGGAGTCCAATTCATGTGGTTTTGATCGAATGATATAATACAAATTTTGGTTAGTGATCTTTTGGACGTTGGGAACAGTGTGTTGGAAAGGTCATCAAGTATGTTTTTGAGTTGAGTTTGGGTTTTGTTGGACTATTTTTCAATTTTTAATGTTTTTAATATTGGAGAAAGTAAGGTTATAGAATAAAAAATACTGTGGGAAGTACCCTAGTTTGAAATTGGTTGGATATTGATGTAACTGGAGGATAGTGTTGAATGGATTCTGGTAGGATTATTCATGGTGATGTGATGTTAGTGACACTATTTGGCCCGTGTTTTGACTGGTCAAGTGCCTTGAGATATAGAGTTTGTTTTCATTGTGATTTTTAGATTTTCAAAAATGAGCTGTGGTTATTATGACTTTAGTTTCAGATCAAGGAATTTCATGAGATGTGGAAAAAAATCAGGATTTTTTCTTATATGATGTCAACATTGGGTCATTACTATAGCTTCGAAAGAATCTAGTTGAGTTAGTGTGATGCGATTTGGACCATAGGTTGTAAAGAGGATCCAATCTAGATTTTCTAGGTTAGTTCCAACAACGTAATTTAGTTCATAGTTAGTATATTTTCATGAAATGGTCTAGTGTAATTAACCATACCTAACCTTTTTTGGTATTGGTAATGATGGGTTGAGGTGGATGTGACATCGAGGACTATCAGGTTGTGAATATGGATCATGGTGGGGTAAAATGTTTCCAGGGTTGTATTGTTTCCTTTGTCTTAGCATGGTTATGAAAATAGTATGTTTAGGGAGAAACTCGAGTGGTGAAGGTTGATTGATGGGCCATACACCATACATTTGGTCTTGAAGACTCTGGAATTCATGAAAGTGTGACTTGAGGATGAGCCATTATAAGGTGTAGAGGTTGTAAGATCCTGACCTCATGTGAAGGTATATCCTTATTTATTTTTCTGGTTAAAATCTATTTGTGGTTGATTGTAATGTCTTAGACCTCTCCAATCCATTACGTTTCAGAAATTGGGTGTTAAAGGTGTTCTAGGTGGTAAATGTATCTTATTACCAATACATTTTCCAAATTTATAGTTCATGAACAATGTTTACAGAACAATATCCTTTCAACAACCATTAAACAATAGCCTTTTTTCCATTTCTGAATTTCTAGTTCCTGAATAATGTTTCTTGAATAACAGCCTTTCCAATAGCAGCCTTCCAACAACAACCTTTTTCCTTTGTCAAATTTCTAGTTCATGAATAGTGTTTCCAGAATAGCAGCCTTTCCAATAATAGCATTCCCACATCATCCTTTTTTTACTTTTCCAAATTTCTAATTCATGAATAGTGTTTTTAGACTGGTGAGGTTCCCAGACTAGTGAGGTTCTATAGTGTTTCTAGACAGGTGAGGTTTCAAAACCATTGAGGTTCAACAGTGTTTCCAAACCGGTGAGGTTTCCAGACATGTGAGGTTCTACAGTGTTTTCAGATAGTTGAGGTTTCTAGACCAGTGAAGTTCTACAGTGTTTCCAGACTGGTGAGGTTTCTATATCAGTGAGTTTCTACTATGTTTCCAGACCGGTGATGTTTATAGACCAATGAGGTTCTACAGTTTTTCCACACCAGTGAGGTTTTACATTGTTTCCAGACCAGTGTGGTTTTTAGACAAGAGAGGTTCTATAATTTTTCATGACTAGTGTGGTTTCTAGACCATTGAGGTTCTATAGTGTTTACAGACTAGTGAGGTTTCTTGAATGGTGATTCATCCAACACATTGTCAAATTTCATGTTTGGGGTATAATGCTTCCACCTTCCTATAGTTTTTCTCCTTTGACATTTCCTTTGACATAAAATGCATTTAAGAAATTTTTTAATGGGATTTAGGTCTGAATCAAAGTCCATAACCCATAATTTAATTTTTCTATGGATCAGGGTGCTTTTACTATGTCAAACCATGTGATTTAATGCGTTCCCCTTTTAATGTAAAATCCAGCGTATCTTAAACATACTCCATTAAATATTTTAAAAGGAAAAGATATATTCCTTATTTATTATACCTTCTTTTTACCTAGTGTGAAATGCTCGAACATTTCCTTCTTCCCTTAGGGGTTGTGTGCTAGAACATCAATCCTAGGATCATTTCCCCATGATGTTTCTTCCTGCTGCATGTGCACCCCCTATTTTGTGTTAGCAGCAAGTGTCGATCCTTCATCAATATAAGGTATGATATACCTCAGTTCTTGTGATTTATTCAATCATTCTTCTCCTATTTCTACTTTCCATGCAATTTAATGCGATCTCCATGCTTCAAATAGAGTTTTCTTGGATATCAGATGGTGCGGTTTGGCCGCAACATCCTCTGGTGGATGCAGTTGTCACAGGGGAGGTGATCGTAATCCGTTCTTTGGATCTTCCTCATATAAAGAACGTCCAGAACCAGTTTAGGGAGAATATTATTTGATTCTCTATTATTTTACATGAAAATGTAAAGTTATCATGTTTTATCCCACATGATCACAATGGAATTGACATATTACATATTTGAACCAAATAACCAAATTGATATAGATCAAATGTTATTGCCTCTAGATTTTCTAGATAGTGTGATATCTATGATTTAATTGTTTATATTTTCATTATTGATCAAAATTGGAAAAGAACATAAAGCCAAAAAATAATTGATAACTGTTTGTTGAAAGATAGAGAGACATGTAAATGTATATGGGTTTTGTTGTTTTTTGTAATATGATGTTAATCAAATTGATGCAGTAAGAATATTTAATCAATTTGTGATAGCTATTGTAGCTTTCTGTTTAGGTTACCCATAGTTGGAACCTAAAAAATAATAAATTGGTTAATTCTAGATGGATTAAAGAACTGGTTGTTTGATAAAAAGGTAGAACCTCGTAGGGTTCTGAGTTACGTTCTTTCTTATAAAGGCAAATAGCCTTATTCTTAGAGCTCTGAGAGCTCATTATGTTTAAAGGTTGGATGCATTGTTTATGGTCCAATAACCCAATTGATATGTTTTTTGTTTTTCTTACTGCTTGTGTTGTGATATGTAGGGACATGGAGGCCTATTGGTTGTGGAAGTAGTTGATGCCTAGAGTGGCGAGATGCATCAGTTGATGCATGTGGGTGTCGGGGAGGACACTAGAGATGACAGAACAGGTTGGATTTGAATGTTTGGGTAATTGCTGTTTGTTGTTGGTTGTATATCTTCCATAATTTCCCCATTGATCAAGGTATATGGTTTTCTTACCCTCCTTCCAAAAGAGGTGAAGACACGAGCGGTATGCCACATGTTTTTTGTTTTTATATTACCGAGGGAGGATGGGTCTATGCTCTTTATATAGGCAGAAAATACATGATAGGTTGTAAATCTACTCACCGTGGTGAGACCCCTTGTGTTTTTTATCTTAGAATGTTTTTCTAGAATGCATATGAATGTGGGGAAGTAATAATGTTGTTAATAACTGATTGAATAAATGATGTTAACCCATGGGGTTAGAGATTGGTGGGACACAATGCTGAGGTTCCAATTTAAAGGAACAATGGACTTTGGGTGTGATTATAATGAAATATAATGTGGAAATTGATAATGGTTAATTAATGTTTAAATAATTAATTAACAGAAATTTTAAATGATAAAAAATGAAATGAATTAATGTAATAATGTTATTTAATTGGTTCTGTGCTTATAGGATACCTAGTCGACGAAGTGGAAGTTGGGAGTCTGAGAGAGCTTAGCTACAGTTGAGTTTAATACTAGGTCATACCCATAGTGTGGTTTTGAGCTATAATATATTCTATACTTTTGGTGTTTCTATATGCTACTTCACCATGTTAGTTAGGGAAACTGACACCCTAGGGATTCTGAGCCCTGGGGGGGTGGTGTTTCGCCAAATATTCTAGTGGGAGGATGGATGGATAACTACCCCTTTTGGCCCTACTCTCCTCTCTTGGTAGTTACTTGTGATCCCACAAACAACTATTATTTTTCCCCATATATGTGTGTAGAGGGATATAATGTCTTGTGGTTATTCACACACATATATTCTGTATATAGTTTCCTATTGACTACTATAGGTGTAACATGTATAGGTTGAGATGGCTTGAGGATCCTTACATGGTGTAAGGGATGTAATGGCTTGAGGTCTAATGTCGGACAAAGGATACACATTATGCGAGCCGTGGTGGGTCCCGTAAATTACCTGTTTACTTTTCTTACAAGGACTCACTAGTGGAAATCCCACCTATACCAACACAATATTCATAATGGTTTAAAAACCATTGGGAAAAGGCTACTCTACCAACGGTTATGTAGAAATATTGGTATATTCATATAGATTTTTTGTTTTCCCAATGGTTTATGGAAATCATTGGGTATAGTACGCATTAAGAGTTTTTTCCCAATGGATTGTTTAAACCATTGGGTATAGTTCTGAATATTTTTTCCCAATGGTTGTAAACCATTGGGAATGAAAATCCCCAAATATGGATGCCTTCAGGGATCTCGAACACCAGAATTCTCAAAAAAAATTCCCTATTTAATATATGGATGCACAATCTTGAATATTTTTTCCTAAACCTCAACCATATGGAATATTTGTCCCTAAATATTGACAAGAACGCTACTTCCCGAAACAACAGGTCTGGTTTCCAATGATTTCTTCTTCTTCTTTAAATCACTAAGAGTGAGTTCATTTATTTTAGATTTTTTCATTCTATTTTTCTGTTATGTAGTGTGTATTATGATCCCCTTACAAATAGAAGGCATATATCATTTTAGGTTGCGGTTCGAACCCTACTTCCCAACCAGCACTTGTGGGTGCTAACTCTAATTTCCAATCAGGAATCTATCTTTGATTCATGTAATTTTTGTTCATCCATTTTAAATTGGTACATGTGCCTTCATTTATTTTAGATTTTTTTATTCTATTTCGTTGCAATGTACTATGTATTGTGATCCCCATTCGAACACAAGAAATATATCATTTTAGGTCACGGTTTTGTTGCGATTTATCTGTATAGAATAATTTTGATTGATATTGAAGAGGTCAATATGATATTGGGTTATTTTATCCTCGGTTTATTTTAAATTTAAGGTCTATTGACATGATTTCATTGTTTATACATAAATATAGTTATAGAATTGTTTATCCTAAGAGGAACGATAAGATACTCATGAATTATGAATGTAACCCTAAATGTTGTCTTTGAAATATCACACTCTAACCTTAAGATGATGATACCCACACTATAAGTCATTCAATGTAGTGATGCTTCCACCTGAACCACTAGAGTGGTTTTTGGGTCATCTTCATGTGTGAATGGTGATAGAACCAAAATGTACTCTATTACATGATCATTTATTCCTACTACATCAAGATTTCCAGTCACACTCTTTTAATATTTTTTTAAATTCATAATGTGTGTTAAGAATTCATGTCACAATTTACTTAGGTAGTTATAAAGAATTATTAAAGTATTTCTATCATTTTCTATCCTTGGGAAGAACCCATAATAAATGGGTATAACCATCATAGAACTCACCAATGTTGTTCATGCCAACACATTATTCACTCTCTGATATATATCTCATGAAACAAAATAGCATGGTCATGTGCATGAAATTATTCACCACTTGTTGATAGTATTGGATGTCTGTGGAGGTGAACCAAAGGTGTTGTTGTGCACATGCTTGGATTATATTATTTTTCTTTAATTATGGGCATTAGGAATAAATATTATACTCTTTTATTTTTCTTAATATTTGTGGATAATTATATGGTGATTGGTTTGTATTGGACAGGTGAGTCATGAACCTATATCTAGTGGTAATTATAGGTTAATAGGGTTATGAAAGTACGCTTCTTGATTTTAAATGTTACATGGACACCCCACCCCCATTGGACAACACCCCAACCCCCTAGACATCCCCCCATTGGATAGCCCCCTAACCCCCTGGACACCCCCTAGACAACCCTCACCCCCTGGACACCCCATACCCCCAGGGACAGCCACCCCAACCCCCTGGATAGCCCCCCACCCAAATCCCCCAGACACCACCCATCCCCTAGACACCACCCCACCCTCGTGGACACCCCCAACCCCCTGGATAGCACCCTACCCCTGGACACCACCCCACCCCCTAGACACCCCCAACCCCATAGAAATCCTTGCCACCCCGATGACATCCCTACCACCCCCGTGGACAGCCCCCCACCCCCGTGGACACCCCAACCCCTGTGGACAGCCCCGCCACCCCTGTGGACAGCCCGCCCACCCCCTAGACACCCCGAACCCATGGACATCCCCCCACCCCCATGGCCAACCTGCCCACCCCTAGTCACCCACTACCACCTGGATAGCCCTGCCCACCCCCGTGGACACCCCAACCCCCCTGGATAGGCCCGCCACCCCAGTGGAAAGTCTGCCCACCCCCCAGACACCGCTACCACTGGAATGCTTCCCCACCCCCTGTGGACTCTCCGCCCACACCCCTGGACACCCCTACACCAGTAGACAGTCTGACAACCCCCACGGACAGCCCGCCCACCCCCTAGGACACCTTGTACCCCCTGGACAGCTCAGCCACCCCTGTGGGGAGCCTGCACATCCCCCTGGATTCCATGTACCCCACTGTATAGCCCCACCACTCCTAAGGATAGCACACCCACCCCCTGGACACCTCATACCCCTCTGAACAGCCCCCACCCATAGAAAGCCCCCCAACCCCCCTAGACAGCCCCGCCACGCCCGTGGATAGCTCGCCCACCCACTGGAGACCCCGTATCCCCTTGGACAGCCCCCACCCCAGTGTATAGCCCACACACCTCCCTTGACACCTCGTACCCCCTTGGAAAGCCTCTCTACCCACGTAGATAGCCTGCCCACACCCTAGACACCTCGTACCCTCGGACAGCCCCCCTGACCCCCTGGACAGCCCCCCGACCCCCTGGATAGCCCCACCACCCCTAGACACCCCGTATCTCCCAAGACAGCACCCACCACCCCCATAAACTGCCTGCCCACCACCTAGACACATGGTACCCCCTGGACATCCCCACCACCCCCGTGGACAGCCCGCCCACCCCTTGGACACCTCGTACCCCCTAGACAGCCCCACCCCATGGAAATCCCACCCAAACCCCCTGAACAGCCCCACCACACCCCAAGGACTGCATGTACCCCCTGGTCATCCCCACCACCCACTTGGACAGCCCGCCCACCCCCTAGACACCTCGTACCACCCTGAACAACCCGCACCCCTAGAAATCCCCCCACCCCTGGACACCTCGACCCCCTAGACAACCCCCACCTCCTTTGACAACCCACTCCCTGGACACCCCGTACCCCTTGAACAACCCCCCTGGACACCCTCCCACCACCCCCCAGACACCCCCATCCCCCCAGACAGCCCCAGACACCCCAGGCACCCCTGACCCCTGTGGAAAGCCCCCATCCCCCGGGACATCCCCCCACCCCCGGGACAACCCCACCCCCATGGGTAGTGTATGTGAACATTCAAATAATTTACTAAAATATAAAATTTCATTGATCTAAAATTAACTCAATTCCTCAATAATTCCCCCCCCCCCACAAGTGTACATGATCTTGTACACTAATGTATAGTTCTTCAAAGATATTTTTTTTATAAATATAGTATTTTGTTGTCTTTTATATTAGGATTGTCATATAATGTAGTGTCTCAGTTATTGTTTCATATAAAGTTAAAAATTATCATTTACATAAATATATTTTTGATGAAACTTCAATATTATTGAATTTATTTTGATGAAATGACTTATAAATTTTTTTACAGAATGGATAGAAGTTGGATTTATGAAACCAATCAGATCCTAAATGATTTTCAAAACCATCTGAAGAGATTTTTAGATTTTTCATTTCACAATGCATCAGATAATGGTCATAAACACTTCTCATGTTACAATTGTTTTGGAAGACCTCAGTTGAGCCATAAAGAAGTTAGCTACCACATAACCAAATATGGTTTTCAAGAAAACTACTCTATGTGGTATCATAATGGGGAGAAAATAAAATCTCAAATTGATGATGATGAAAATGAGAGGACTAGATTTGAGAATTTGTTATATGAATGGTTTCCTTTTATTCGTCATTATAAAAAAGAAAGTATTTCAACCCAATAAGATTTAGATATGAGCACACATGATGTGTCTAATGCAAATGATGATGTTGTCAGGGTGAAAAAATTGAATGATGTTGCCCCGACTCCAATATATCGACAATGTGGTAAAAAGAAAAAGATGGAATTTTAAATTCGATTGTTTCATGGGAAAACTATGCATATTATTTCTAATACTTCCATCGATTAAATTCTTACCTTCTTGAAGGACTTACTTCAAGATGATGCAGATATTACCTTAGACCACTATATGGCATGGAAGTTAGTTGAGGAACTTGGATTTTAATGAAACAAAATTCATGCTTTCCTTAAAGATTGCAGTTTATTCTGGGAGGAAACTACTGAACGAAATGATTGTATAAAATGTGGCACATCCCACTTGAAGAAAAAAGTTGATGGAAGACCATCTCATGTACCAAAAAATTTAATGTGGAACTTTAAAGTGATCCCTAGACTCCAGAATTTTTTTATGTCTGATGAAATATCAATAGGAATGTGATGACGTGATACAGAGATAAAGAAGACTAATGATGAGTTGGTTCACCCTAAAGATAGATTTTCATAGTAGAGATTTGATGCTCGATATCCTTTATTTGTAGAAGATGTGCGTAATGTGAGGTTGGGTCTTTCATGTGACAGTTTTAATCTGTTTGAGTAGATTCTTACATCGCAAGAGACATGGCCAGTTTTTATTCCCATTTATAATCTTCCCCCATGGTTGTGTATGAAAAAACCTTTCACTTTCATGAGTATACACATATATATCCCTTTTGATCGTGGAAATTATATATACTTTTACATGAAACCTTTAATAAAAGAGTTGAAACTTATTTGGGATGTGGGTGTGTGAACATATGATGCATGTTCGAAAGACATATTTCAGATGTGTGCTATGCTTATGTAGATGATCAATGATTTTCCTGCTTATGCAATGATGTCTGGATGGATCATGAATGAAAAATTATCATGTCCTACTCGTCTAAATAATACACAATCTAGAAGACTGAAACATCATTGTAGTTTTCGTTTTAGGGGACATAGAAGAATCCTTTGAATGGACCATCCATATAGAAATAATTGTCGAATATTTGAAAATACCATGGAGACCGATGATCCAACTCAGCATATTTCTGGAACTGATGTGCTTAATGAATTGAAATATTTCATTTTTTCATTTAGGAAGGGTTAAATGAAATCTATAAAGAGAAAGAATGTTTCCACTGAAACCTGTTACAATTGGAAGAAGAGAAGTATCTTCTTTGATTTTCATTATTGGTAAACAAATTTGTTACATAGTTGCTTAGGCTTAATTCACATTGAAAAAAATATATGTTAAATGGTGATTTTGATTCTTCTAAATTTTAGGGGAGAGGCAAAAGATGATTTTTGGTCACAACATGACTTTGTGGATTGGGGCATCAGACCAGAATTGCATCCTGTGCCTTTTAATGAAAATAAATGGCAAGTTCTAAGGGATTCTTATGTGATGACCCCTATAGAAAAAAAGAAATTTCTAGAAGTACTAGAGACTATTAAGGTTCCTGATGGCTATTAAAGAAACATATCTAAATGGGTCAAAAGAAGAGTGTTGAAGCTAAAATATTTGATGACTCATGATTATAACATCTTTTTGAATGAGTTGATTCCAATAGAAATTCGTCATCTTTTGTCCAATAATGTAAGGGTAGATGTTATTTGGTTCTTCCATTTATTTACAGATCTTTGAGCTAAGAATTTTTCCATGTATTTCTTGGAAAAAAGGTTGGCAGACGCCCCATTAATTTTGTGCGAGTTAGAGAAAATATTTCCTCCATCATTTTTTACATGCATGTTGTATCTTGCTATCCATATTCTAACTGAAATACTTCTCTGAGGACATATTTCTTTTCATTGGATGTATCCAACTGAAAGAAATATGTACATATTAAATTCTTATGTTCATAATAGGAATCATCCTGATGTTTCTATCGTGAACCGTTACTTGGATCAAGTATATATGGATTTATGCTTTATGTAATTGTCTGATCTTACTACAATAATGAAAAGACCAATGAGAAACAAAGAAGAACAGTATGAGAAAATTGAACCCAGTTTTTCATCACTTCCACTAAAAGGAGAAATTGTTGGATCATATACATTGACGACATTAAGCCTTGAAGAGCAGAAGATGGCGCATTACACAATTTTGTTCAACTGTGATTTATTCAATGACCACATCTTGTAAGTAAATTCAATATGTATATATGATATATATATATATCACTTAATCAATTCCTATTTTTATCTATAGGTAATGTAATTTGAGAGTAAATAGAAAGCATCGTTCTTTATCTTTAAGAAGGAGTGAGACTTTAAAAAACAAAGAGTTTTCTACTTGGTTAAAATTGAAGGTAATAATATTACTGTTTAAAATAATTAAAAAATAATATATTAATTTTAATATTCATTTATATTTTAGGTATTGATTTTGCCTTTGGACTCTATCTCTGGGGAAAAAAGTTCTTTGGCTTTCAGTCCTAATACTGTGGTTCGTGTCTGTAAATCAATTGTTATCAATGAGTACAGATTTATTATCACTAAACGAGAAAAGAACATGAGAACAAATCATGATGGTGTTATGGTTATTTCCATACTAGACTGTTAAGCTAGTGCATCAGATAGTTGACCACAATTTGAATATTTTGGTTAATATGGAGTCGTTGAAAAAATAATAATATTGAATTATTATTCTCATGGATAAGTCACGATGATGAAATTCCATTGGTTTGATTCAATGACGAGGAATGGAACATTTATTGATGATTTTGGATTTTGAGTAATTGATATGACTCGCACTCTTACTACCGATGAACCATATGTATTGGCATCAATGTAAAAACCTGTTTTTATGTTAAAGAAAATCTTCAACCTGAATTTAGTTTCATTATTGAAGTAATTCAAAGACATATTTTTGATGATGGTGATGATGGAATTGACACCATCCCTACTGCCATTGGAAATGATCCATTTATTAATTTTCATGACTCTAATAGCTCAATTTTCAGAGTGGACTGTGAACCTGAAGATTTGGTAGGAAATGTATAAAATCATTTATTCATGTTCTCAATTATTTTGGTTTACCTAGACTTTGATTGTTAAAGTTGGTACTATTCGAATTGATTTAATATTGATTTCAAATATGTTGTATCCAACTTGACTGTTATTTTAATTTTCAATGTTTATTAGTTTTAATTTTATCTGAATTTCATTTTCTAATTTGGAATTGAACTGTATTCAAACCTATGAAACCAACATATCTATCTTACTGAACATTTCAATTCTTCAACTGTGCTTTGTATAAAATTTGTATAATTCTATGACCACTCTTTCACATTTTACCAGGTAATGAACATTATGGTTTGTATTCTTCTGCAAATCATATATAGAAACATGCATCATCTACCTGGGATAAAAAAATTAAAATTTTCCTTAATTTTGATAAATGATTCACACCATATGAGTCTAGTAGAATCGATGTTACATGATTTTAATAGACAGATGAAACTTAATAAATAACCATCATACTAAAATTTAAATTTCTTCATTACATCTTGTATGATTTATTGAATTCATTATATATCTATTTATGCTCATTTATTTTGTTTTTTGGGTTACACATTAGTTATCCTTTTCAAATTAATTCAATATTTGTTTTCAAATGATGGAAATGCCACCAATTGAAGAGAGGCGATGAAAATAGATGATGGACAATAATCATCGCATGACTGAGATTGGAATTCCACCACTAGTTCTTGTAGTGAGTATTTTATTTCAAATATATATATTTATATAATATATAATGTCATGTGATTAATTTTGTTTTCAACATTTTTGTAGGATCCATCTCTTAGGTGAAAGTTGTTGGATGAGAAACCTTGTAGTGGTCCCATTACTCAAGGTGTTCATATGGGGGGGGGGTACGAGAGCTAGATGATATGGTTGGCTTACCTGATTAGACCTAGCCCCTACCATTGATATACCATCAATCCCATATTCTGATCCCGGTGTGTCGTTAGGGACACACAAGATGTTTTGGCCTCCCATGTTTTCACCACCCTTTACATCTAAGCCTCCTAACCCATCTATAATATATCTGATGATGATTCCCACTCCACATCCATCATTTGGCTAGCCATCCCTATCGTATTCTTTTACTTATGCTTCCTTCCCTCCAGGATTTTATATTCCATCTTCATCTACTCCTACTCTGCCAGAGTTTGTCCCTACAAAGCATAAATTGGGACCCACTCCACCTGTACAGGGTGTTCCTTCATTTTCTGTGGATTCGGTGGTTCCCATTGATCAGACTACTGCAAGTATACTTATACAACCATAAAAAAATTTACAACATTATTTATTTTCATTATAACATGTATTGATAAAGTATTTGTTTTTATTTCATAGTAGATACATCAACTAATAAGAGGTGAGGATGGGGGCATATATGCATGCTTGTGGTGTGGAACTTCCTCACACAGTTGATGGTTGACGAGAATGTAGATAGTAAAATGATTGAAAAATTAGGGAAGCAATGTCCGAGTTTTTTGGTGATGCTTACCAAATACTCTGACATAATTCCTGTCAGCCCGCTCTCATGGAGATAGTTGCAAAATTAAGTCAAAGATAAAGCTTGGGCAGTGATATGGGTAAAACAATCTATTGTATTTAATGAAATATATTATTTTTGGTATTTATATGAAATAATATTTTGGTTTCAGATTCAGTTTAATTTCCCCGATGGTGAGGGTGCACGACCAGCATGTCTAAAGTATTTAGGAAAAATTTGGAGAGCTCATAAGCACAAGATGTATATTAGATGGCATGCTAGAGTGGGAAAAGAGTTATAGGGGGTCCCTGTCATGGATGATTTTCTCGTAGAACAATATCAAAAGATGATTACTCATTGGAAGACTAGCCAATTTAAGGTATTAATCACATTATAGGTATTTAAATGAAAATTTTCATGTTTTTCGATAATAAAAATTATTAAATAATCCAGAAGAAATAAAGAAATACATTGATGCTAAAAAATACCTTCACACATTGGGTTGTACTACGATTCCAGATCATGAGAGGAAGTAGGTATGACAGTTTATAATTTTTCTTTACTACTTGAAAATTCAATTGTTTCCTCTATAATTTATTCGATCGCTAAAGTCGTTATATAATTTTATTTATGCAACTAATTATGGTTATAATATTTTACATTATTTTTTCTTATATTTAATATCATTTTAGAGGCATAAATAGAATATTGAAGGACATGTGCTTCGAGATAAACTGTTTTGCTCGAGTAGAAGGAAGAAAGATAGAAATGCGGTTAATGAACCGACTCAGAAGAAGATTGTAAGTTTTAATTTGTATATTTAAAATTTTAATCTTTATTTTGTAAATTAATAATATATTTATATTTATAACAGGCTTCTTTAGAGTCCCTTGATGCCCATGAAACTGAAAATTTTGGGCCAAACGATCACTTACATCAGGATTTGGGAGATGAGAACCCTGGTAGAGTCTGCTACCGACCTAGGAAAAGTATAGTTTTGACGTGGTAATGGACCTCTTCAAGTATGATTTGTAGTGCCACCACATTCCAGCAGGTTAAGGAATAGGAAGAACAAGCTGAAAAAAGGTCCATAGAGATGGTAAAACAGTCTGATAATGAAAACACTGCATTTATGAAACTGATGAAAGTTTTATGCCCAACACTTCCACTAGAGGCTATCACAACTTGTGATGAATATATGTCATCAATGAGTGATAAATATGGTGCACTAGGTGGATGTTCTACTGGTGGTTGAGGCAATAGAGAAGAGGAGGCTAAGACAGAGGAAGAGGAGGGCGAGGAGGAGGCCATGGCGGAGGAGGATGGTGAGGAGGAGGCTGAGGCAGAGGAGGATGGTGATGAGGAGGCCGAGGATGAGTATGAGGGTGAGGAGGAGGGTATTGAGGTGGGTGGGGATGATTATTGAGGCAACACTGAGGATGAGGGTGAGGCTAATGATGACAGTGATGGTAGCGATGGTGATGTGGGATAGATTTATCTGTTACATTCTTCACTGATATTACTGACCTTTGATGTTTTTTGATTTATCATTCCTGAATATATGAGCGATTAGGTAGGTCAAATAATCTTTATTTGTTTATCTAGAAATAATAAAACATGACTTGATGATTAGTTGTGACTAATTCACCCCTGCCTAGAAAGTCCCCCCACCCCAATGGACAACCCAGCCATCCCCTAGAAACCCTGTACCCCCCTGGACTGCCCTGCCACCCTCGTGGACAGCCCTACTACCCCATGGATATCCCCCCACCACCGTGGACAGCCCCCCCCCCATGGACAACCCTCCCACCCCTGTGGACAGCCCCGACCCCCGTGGATACCCCCCCCCCCACTCCCGTGGATAGCCCACCCACCCCCTGGACACCCCGGACCCCCTGGACAGCCCCACCCACCCCTGGACACCCTGTACTCACCTAGACAGAGCCTCCACCCCCATGGACAACCCTGCCACCCCTGGACAGCCCCTTCCCTCGTGGATATCCAACCCCCCCCCCCCCCCCACGTGGAGAGCCCACCCACCCCCTAGACACCCCTACACTCCAGATAGCCTAACCACCGCCGTGGACAGCCCGCCCACTCCCCTGGACACCCCATACCCCCTGGATAGCCTCACCCACCCCTGGATAGCCCGCCCACCCGCTGGACAACTCTTACCCCCTAGACAACCCCCACCCTTGGAAAGCCCCCCATCCCAAGACACCCCCGACCCCCAAGAGAGTCCTACCACCCTCGTGAACAGCCTACCCACCCTCTGGACATCCCCTCCGCTCGTGGATAGCCCCCTACCCCCGTGGACAGCCTGCCACCCCCTGGACACCCCTACCCCCTGGATAGCCCTGCCACCCCCATGGACAGCCCACTCATCCTCCTAGACACCCCATACCCCCTGAACACCCCCTGGACACCCTGTACCCCCTAGACAGCCCCCACCCACATGGACTATCCACCCACCCCTGGAAACCCCATACCCCCATAGATAGCACCCCCCTCGTGGATATCCCACCCACCCATGTGGATAGCCTGCCTACCCCCCGGAGACCCCCCACCCCCATCAACAGCCCCGCCACCCCCTGTGGACAACCCGCCCACCCCTTAGACACCCCATATCCCCGTGGACAGCCCCCACCCCCGTGGACAACCCTCCCATACCTGTGGACAGCCCCACCACCCCCGTGGATAGCCCCCCCTGTACCCCTTGAACTGCCACACCCACCGCCTTAGACACCCCACAACCCTTGGACAACCCCCACCACTATGGATAGTCTCGCCCACCCCCTGGACACCCCTTACCCCCTAGACATCCCCTCAACCCTCGTGGACAACCCCCCACCCCTAGAAAGCCCCGATCCCCATGTATTATAGGGTTTCTAACAAATTGAAGATCCCATTAATCATAGCTACCCACTTCGTTGCCTCCTGTGATCCTTGATCACCAATAAAAAATAGTTGATGTTATTTTAGAAACTTTCATTCCTAATAACGATCCCTGAAGAACATGGCTATTCCACTTCCATAAGATTTTGAGTAGAGACCAAGACTAAGAATACAATATCTGGATCAGAAGAATGAAAACCTGAGATATCCCCTTATTGACTTTTTGATTCATTTATAGTGGTATCATTATAAAGAATTATCAAAAACAAAAACTTTAGTAAAATAATCTGATGTTCTAAAACCAGGGACAAAAAATCACAAATCCCATAAATATACATTATAAATAATTCTTCATAAAACCATTTCAAAATCACATAATGGAGACTTATTTCTATTTAAAACTCCCAAATGGCTTATAAAAATCCCTTTTAATGTTCCATAGCAAAAATCATATAGTATTTTTTTCCCACAACAAAAAGTTAATTCATTTCCTAATAAGAAAATCCCATTTCCTACCATACACACCAAAAGTATTCATTTTTTCCTATAGAAACACATACTATTGAAATAAACACTATTCCAAAAACCATTTTAAAAATATTAATGATCTTCAAATCCATGAAATTAATTCCATTAAAACCATTACACTCCCACCCCCAGGACAACCCCAACCCCCTAGACAGCACCACCACCCCCATGGATAGCCCCACCCCGTGGACAGCCCCTCACCCTCATGGACATTCCTCCCACCCCCAACCCCCATGCACACCCCCAACCCCTCGTGGAAACCCCCAAACCCCGTGGAAAACACCACCCCCAGATATTCCCCACCCCCTAGACACCCCTACCCCCATAGACATTCCCCTACCCCCTAGACTACCACTAACCCCCTAAACAACCCCCACCAATCCTAGACACCACCCAACCACCTGGACACCCCCACCCCCCTGGACACCCCACCCCTATGGACAACCCCCACCCCTCTGGACACCCCCACCCACATGGATATCCCCCCTACCCCCTAGACAGCCCCTAACCCCTTGGACGGTCCCCCACCCCTCCTAGACACCACCCCACCACCTATAGACCCCCACCCCTCTGGGCACCCCCACCCCTGAGCACCCCTTACACCTTGGAAAGCCCCCAACCCCCTGGGCACCACCCCACCCCCTGGACACCACCCAACCCCCTTTTACACCACCCAACCCCCTGGATACCCCCATGGATAGCCCCCCACCCTAGACAGCCCCACCCCACACCCTAGACACCACCATCTCCTAGACACCCCACCCTCGAACACCCCTTACCCCCTTGGATGGCCACCTCAACCCCCTAAACAACCCCAAACACCCGAAAACCCCCAACCCCCTGAATTATGAATTTAATTATTTATCTATTTAATTAACATATGAATTATGTGTTAATGGTGTATGGGTATACTTGTTTTATTGGTAAGTTAGTTGTATGTGTATACTTGATGTAATTACCTTATGAATTATGTGTTAATTATATACATGTGTAAAGGGAAATTAAATACCTAATTGGAGGTATTCATAATTATTTATGAATTATGTGTTGTATGAATAATGTGTGAATTCATATAGAATTATCTATGTATTCTGCAGGTATTGAGAATTGTCCAGGTAATCAAAATTGTGTGTGAATTGTGCAGGTATTCAGAATAGTGAAGGTATTATGTATGGACCCCTCCAACCACCTATATGTATTATTCAAGTATTATAATTATATATGAATTCTTCTGGTTGGCTGGTGGAATCTGGTGGAATTGCTACAGGTGCACAGGGGGAGGACGACTTGTTGCTGCAGGGTCATAAAGGTTATGCCAATTGTTTACAACCATTGGTATATCTATAAAAACAGAACATATAACAACGATTTTATGTAAAACATTGGTAAAACTAAATTCCAATGATTTACAAACTATTGGTATAGGTATTTTTACAAGTTATTTGCCAATGGTTTCTGGGAAACCGTTGGTAAAAGGCTATACCGACGGTTTGTAAACCGTTCATATAGAGATGGTTTTTGATATTACCAAAGGATCTAAACCATCAGAAAACATTTATACAATGGGTTTTAATGAACCATTGGTATATACTCAATTTTTCAGACATATCCCAACAGTTCTCATAGAACCGTTGGGATATGTCTAACGCCACGGGTCAAGACCCAACGGTTTGGACAACCGTTGGTAAAGTGTATACCAATGGTTCTCTAGCCTTTACCAACCATAGGTAAAGATGGAATTTTCATTAGTGACATGGTGATTTGGATGCATGAGTTCAATGTTGTGGTTCTTTTCCCAAGTGTCTGCGATCAAGACTTTTGGAGAGGGATGGCTTAGGACGTTCAATGTTAGGGGAAATCGGCAAACTAGTGGGAAATTAGTAGCAACTTTCCCTTTATATTCTTTATTATATTATATAATTTTGTATGTGATACATGGTGAGAGTAGCCATGGTGAGGCTAGGAACATAGAATACATGTTTAGGTGATGAGTTAGTTTCACTTACTGTGCACTGTGCTTTAGCATGCTTTCTTTGATTTTGCACGAGAGGCTCTGAGGAGGATCCTAATGGGTATACTTTTATACCCACCCTATGTATATATAAACTGTTTTCCAGGTCACTTGGAGAAAGTTTGAGATCAGGATGGTTACTACTATCTTGGGGTTGTAGGAGCTTTTCGGGCTTTATGGTCGCTGGTGTTTTACATTCTATTGGATACTTGCAGTTTTCCTCTTTTAGTTGTAGTAGTTTTTCATGAAATTACCTATGTGTACTTAGGATTTTAATTTATATTGCCATATGATTTGGATTTTGTTGGTTTCTGTCTTATCTCTCTCTTTTTCATGTGTTCTTATAGAGGGTAATGCCTCTCATTTGTATGTTTACTATAACCTGGGTGCTAGTCTCTAACCTGGGACCTACTCGTGGAAGGACTTTGGGGTCACCATCTCCCTTCTCACATTTCTGGCCCAAGAGTGGTACACCATGTCAAGAGGGCCCATGACAGAGTTGTATCAGAGCTCTGGTTGAGGGATAGGATGGAGTTCGGTGTTAGGAATAGGTGAGGTTGCATGGCATGGTAGGGAAACATAGTCAGTCATGTTTAGCAAGTGATGTAAACACTAGAGACTGGCAGATTTATAGGAATTTAGGGCCCCCTATGATATGACACACATACCTTTAAATGAGATGATACTAGTTACATGGTAGAGACCTAGGAAAGGATCATGAATCACTATTTTTTGTTCCTATGATTGAATGGGTAGAACTTGGGATAAGTTAACCTAAAATGAATAAAAGAAAAAAATTAATTAATTAATGCCATGTATTCTATATTCCAAGATTATGATCTCTAACAATTTTTTATTTTGCAGGTATGGATCCATGTCAACGTCATCGTCAGGTTCACACAAAATATGTCCAATAGGTTGTTCCAGAAGATTGTTGTAGGGTATTGGATGACGATGACGACACGTGGAGGAGGACACTCTATGAGTTTCATCACCAGAGTCTGGAAAAGTATGAGGGGTCCATTTCAAATGCATTCACGGAAGACTGGATGGATGAGGTCGAGATAGGCTTCAGTTTGACCCATGCTCTGAAGGAGTAATTAGTTTCTTTGGTTATGACGACGCAACATGGAGTAGCGAGGCACTGGTGGTTCTTATTCCTTGGGGATCGTGAGGAGTTGGCAATCTCATGGGAGGAGTTTCGAGACATGTTCAGAGTCGAGTTTATTTCTTCAATAGTGAAGGCATCTAGTCTCCAAGAGCTTATTACCCTTCGATAGGGATCAATATTGTGTGAGAGTTTGGAATCCATTTCAAAAAACTTTTATGATATTCTTCTGACCAATTTTGAGATGAGGAGGCTAGGGAGAGGTATTTTAAGGAGGCTTTTCATCCAGAGATCCAGAGCTAGGTAACCCGGTTTATGCTGATGATGTATCTTGAGGTTTTCGAGATGGAAGAGGTCATTGAGAGGACATTGTTTAGAACTGTATCGTCACGATAGGGGAGTCTTCATAATTCATAACAATGTAGAGATGTGGTCTGGGGTTCCTGATTGTCAGGGTAGAAGAGTTTCTGTTCATCTAAGGGTAGGTCCCAGCCCTCAGCATCTCATTTCTCCAAGGGTAGCAGATCTCAAACCTATCCCAAGGGATCATCTTCTTTTTTTTATAATGAAGGGTTTGGTCATCAGTAGAGAGAGTTTTGGAAGATTTAAAGGAGTCATCGTACTCCAGGTATTCCACCCCATGTTCCTCCGTTGAGGTAGTTCCAGCTGAAGTAGTAGTAGTAGGTTGCGCCAACTTTGGATCAGCAGAGGGTAGATGTGGAAGGAAGAGGAAAACCCTGTGAAGGTCCTCATCCTCAAAGAGAAGAGTGTGGCCATGGTGGTTTCATCCTCAGGGTCAGAGAGGCCATGTAGGAGGTCGTGGTCAGTTTCATACTTTACCATTTCCAAAGCCAGGCAATTAAAATGTCATTCAAGGAACACTTTTTTGTTTTATACTCCTGTGTATGGCTTGTTTGATTTAGTAGCAACACACTGCTTCATATCACCTTCCCTTGTGTAGGCTTTCATACTTGAGGTCAAGATGCTTACAGTGCCCTTGGCATCGACTACACCAGTAAGAGGTCGAGCTAACTTGTTTGAAGTATGTAAGGACTATGAGCTAGTGATGGGAATCACCACTGTTGGGGACTTTTCCTAGGATTACAGATTCAACCACATGATGTCATCCTCAGCATGGATTGGTTATATTTGATGCAGACTACCATGGATTTATTCTAGAGGCAGGTGGTGTTCTTCGATGTCGATGGAGAGCCAGCGGTGTTTGTTGGAAAGTGAGACACTTGGATGGGTCAGATTCATGTTCCGTCCATATCATCCATGATGGCTGAGCTGATGCTGAGTTCTTCAGAATTTCAGCAGTTGGCGTTTCCTAGGGTTGTAACAGAGTACCCTAATGTTTTTTCAGAAGACGTTTTAGCATTACCCCCTCACTGAGAGATCAAGTTTGGTATCTAGATACTATAACGAGAATATCTTATCTCGATGTATCCATATATGATGGCCCCTTCTGTGTTATGAGATAAAGATATATAGCTTGATGGTCTGTTATAGTGTGGTTTTGTTCGACCATGTGTGTCACTGTAGGGCACACTAGTTTTGCTCATGAAGAAGGCTGATGGCAGTTTTTTGTTGTTTATTGTTGGGAAAAAATCCCTCAAGGTATCATTGAATCAGTTTTGCAGTGATTGTGTTTGTTGAAAATGTTGGCCTCCATGTTGCATTTGTTGACAAAGCCAACCACGATGACCAATTTGTTGACAAAGAGGGTTTACATCATGATTTCTTAGGTTCTTGAGATGTTTTTGTATATCCATGATTTAATTAAGAACCTTGACTATGTAATGGATGATTTTTAGGTGGTACAAAAATAGTAGATACAAGGTGGCGCCATTTTCCAATGTTTGCCAATCTTTTGGGCCTCAAAATCGACCAATGGAGAAAAATGTTTTCAGTAAAGGGACTAGTGTTCCAGTGCCACCGATTCTTGGAAACTTGCGCCCCATATTTTTTCAAGATAAAATTGTCAAAATATCAGAAAAGAAATAGGGTAGCTCATGTTTTGGTTTGGGCACGCATGTTACTAGGGCGATAGAGGCTCGGGTGGCAGGACTTTTGAGCCAAGAGAGGTGTTGTGCGCCAGTGATCATGGTTTCCAAAATTCCTATAAAAAGAGGCCCACACCTCCCCATTTTTTATGGAGTTCAAAACATAGATAAAATTATAACTCTAGTCGCACAGTTGGTTCGGTCGCACATGTATAAATATATTTAAAATTTGTGTTCCAAATGATAGTTGCGTGGCAGTATTGGTTTGGGAATAAAAGGGTGTTAGTCTCCCAAGTTCCGAGTTGGCAAAGGGAGTGTCGTGAAAATGGTATGGTGAAACTTTACCTCTAGGCTTGTATAACTACTCCATGGCATAGAGATGTGCGCTAGGCATGGGGAAGCATGCCGATCATTCTAGGGATGCATGAAAATTGGAAAATTTTCTAGTACACCCATGGTAAAGTTTTATTCACCAATCGATGAAAGTGGAACTTCAACATAGCATCTACATATATAGAAAGACACATTCATTTGTAATAATGGAGATACATATAGGTCTATAAACTGTGAGTGGATCTTCGGAAGGTGCAGTGATCTCACTTCAGTTGAGAGAGCAGTGTGTTCACTAATTGTGAGTGGTTGTAAATAAGAAGGGATAGTGAGTCCTCTTCAAACCTGAAAACAGTAGTGTGCTTATAGTGGATTTGGTTCATTGAAACATCACCAGTGTATTCTACTTGGACATAGCCTAGTGAGGGTGAACCATGTAAAATTGATGTGTCATGTGCATTCTTTAAGATTCATTCATACTCTGCAATTGGAAGGAGAGAGAGAAGAGTGTTTTTTCTAACAACAAAACAAGATCAAAAGGGGCAGTTGTTTAATTTTTCATACCCCGATTCACCCCCCTCTCAGGGTATCGAGCCTAGTGGACCTAACAATTGGTATCAGAGTGAAGGTTTGATATTAGTGTTTCTCTCTCAAATGGAGGTCATAATTCACAAAGGGATTCCGATCTTTGATGGGAAAAATTTTCCTCTACAGAAGAATCAGATGAAAAAATAAATTAGATCATTGGGAATGGATGTGTTCATAGTGGAAATGCATGGAATAAATGCTGATATTAATAGTTGTTCATTATCATAAGTAGAGCAAAGAGAAATAGATGCTGACGCCAAAGGAATCAATGCTTTAGGGGGATTCCAATCAAATGAAATCTATACAAAGGTGATTTCATGAAAAACATCAAATTCTATGTGGAAAAAGTTATTGAACATACAAGAAGGTGATTCAAAGGATTGAGAGGAAAATATACAAGTGTTGTTGAACAAGTTTGAAGATTTGAGAATGAACATGAATGAGTCTATTAATGCATTATTTGACAGGGTAAATGTTGTAGTGGAATATTGTCACGACCCGTCCTTGGGGCCCATGCCGTGACTACCCCAAGCCCGCCTTCCATAGGCCAGGGGATGGCGACTAGCACCAAGGAGTAAATCTCTGAAAAAGGGAAGGCATTGCCTTTGTAAAGTAAACAAGAAACGCACAGAGTAAGCAGGCAGAAGTAAACACTAAGTAAAAACTGGCACAACAGTAAGTGTGGAAAAGTAAGTGGTCCAGTATACAAACCTAAACTGAAAGTAATGTACAACTGGAAGGAAAAAACAGCAACTGAAAAGTAAAGCCGCAACGTCGAGATGTCCACTGTGAATCCCACCTGAAGGGTGGGTACAGATAGCCTCTACATCTCCTCGGGTCCAACCGTCCACTCCAAGAACGTCCCGCACATTGGTCCACTTCCAGGTACCGTCCTACTCTGCAAGCCTCAACCACGATCATCGTTGTCCGTCGTCTGCAACCAACACAATGTAGTGCGGGCATAACCCGTTCAGGGGTGAGTATAATCTACTATGTAGGGACCCCGATACCCCCGAAGGTCTCCTAGAATACACAAAGGATAAACCAAAAAGGAAAGAAACAATCACGAAGTAACATCCGACACGGCTTAGGTATATTCCCATACAAATACCTAAGTCATCAATTCTCGCTCGGCTCCAACATCCGATCTCAAGTACAACCCAGTCCACACAGGAAATCAAAACCTAAAGCCACACAGGATAGCACAACACAATCCACAAAGGAAAGTAAACAGGATTCAGCTCACACATGATACTTCTTTGTATGACGATAAAGATGACCAGATATTGCCACTAATTCATCTAAGCCGTCGGACCCACAAATGATCGACAGGTACTAACCCCCGCAATGACCCACAAAGGATGTGACCCAAAAAGGATCGATAGGTAACTAACCCCCGCAATGAACCACAAAGGATCTGACCCACAATGGATCGATAGGTAACTAACCCCCACAAAGAACCACACATGATCGGACCCACACAGGATCTGTAGGCGCTGGCCCACACAGGACCGTTGAGCGCTGACCCACACAGGATCGGACCCACATAGGATCGGTAGCACAGACCCACAAAGGATCGCTGAGTGTTGTAGTCGTCGCCGTTGAATCCACTGAGGATCTCTATACCATTGTCATCGTCACAGTAGCAGTCACAGCCAGCTCTAGGGTTCCCGCACACAGCAAGTTCGTTCGGGAGGGTCCACTCCACGAACCGAGAGGCTGATACATCAACTGACACATAGTCCAGAGTTGGTGTATCCAAAAGTTTCGTATCATCAACATGAACTCAACGTCGCAGACGGCGCGTCAATCGGACGCCCGGTCTGAGAGTGATTGGCTTTTTCGTCCCAGGGGCCCAGTTGGTTTTTAAGGAAAAACCAACCTGACCGTACTCCACCTACGTCCAAACCTCGGGTGGAGTAAGCCAAAAGATCCGTCTCACTTAGAGGAATTCAACAAAGTTGACGGCACGTCGATCGGACGTCCGAAGCTCAAGATATGAGTGATTCTACTCCGAGGGCCCGGTTTGTTTCGTGTACGAACCAACCCGGCTGAACCCAAAGTATTCCGAAACTTTGAGTGTGATATACCGAAACGGTTGTCTCGATCCAAGGATCGGATTTCTGCTGAAGGTGCGTCGTTCGGAGTCCTGTAGCTCAAATTATGAGAAAAAGACCGAAAAGTTCTAGAAACGGGGGTCTGGGCCCGGACCGACAGGGCCCAACCCCCCCTTGGTCGCCCCAAACCGGGTCGGACCCGGCCCGGCCTGGTCGCGACCCGGACCGAACCGGCGGGTCGGCTCGGCTCGGCCGAGCGGCCGAGCGAGGGAACCGCGAGGCATGCTGTCCCCGCGGGAAGAGGAGCCGCGGCCCCGTGTGGGACCGCGCTTGGTCAGCGGACGTGGAAGTGCCGCATCCCGTGTCTCGCCGGACCCGCGCAGTCGCGGGTCTAGTCGGCCGCCGCTGTCGCGGCTTCATCCGCGGCATCTCCATCCGGAGGCATGCCGGGGCGCCGCTGCCTCCGAATTCCGGCTCCGCCGTTGGAGTCCGCGGGCCACCGGAGTTGCTCCGGTGGTCCGATTCCATTTCCATCTGCGCCGTAGCTCCTCTCGGGTCCCGTTCTTCACTGTGGAATCAACAAATCGTCTCTGCGACCCGTTTTGTCGTCGTCCGCCGTTCTGCACACCAAGAACAAAGGGCGGTGGGTTTGGACTTGTTCGTTGGTCCGCACCCACCGCGTTAGCGGTTTGAAACATCACCATTAATCCCAAAGGGCGGTGGGTTTGGACTTGTTCTTTTTCTCCCTTCGTCGGAGGCCGGAGTTCTTCGCGTTTTTCACATTCTTCGCGTTCTTCGCGAAGGGGGATGAAGGCACAGAATCTCCAAATCCCCTCAACAAATCGTACCCAAGAAGAAAGGTGTGTTGGTCTTATTTTATTAAAATTCCATCGAAAAGTAAAACAAAATAAGTAACGACCCATTAATTCATAGAATTAATTTCAACGAATAAACCGCCCAATTAATATGAGCGTTTAATTGTTTAAGGAAACGCCCCAGTTGACTTTCACTTAATAGGGGTTTTCGCGGGTGGGTTACTTAGCGGAAAAGAAATGGTGGGGTTCATGCGAGCCCCACCTCACAAATATCCTACCAAGATGGTAGGATATTTTGGGTTCCATCCTATCCACTTCAACTCATATTAAGTAGCTTTAAGTGGATTTTAAGTGGCATTAAGTGAAATAAAAATAAAATTTTCACACACTTTATTTTATTTCTTAAATTAACCCCAAAAATTTAAAAACCACACCCGAGAAAACACAACTCTGGTAGAGGTGTTTCTAAGAAAATACCGGCGCTGCGATTTCATCGGTGCCCTCAGAATTCGATTCCGGGCACCGGTTCAAAAGTTAGAAAAACCCGCTCGTTCGTTCACTGAATGTACCTGATCCAAAATTCGGAAAATAATTCCGGGCACACCGGGCCTCAGATTCAGGTGCCGTCAGAAACTGCGCTCTTGTAAAATTCCAAAAAAAATAATAATTTCCTTGAAATTTACGGGTCTTTACATCACTCCCACCTCATGTCTTTACGTCCCCGTAAAGATACATCATAAACTAGGGAAACAAATGTGGGTACTGAGCGCGCATCTGAGCCTCCCGCTCCCAAGTGCTATCTTGGAGGTTCCCGTGCTGCCATCTGATGTGAATTAGAGGAATCGACCGGCCACGCAGGACCCGCTCCTGTCGATCCTCGATCTCCACCGGGACCTCCGCAAAAGTCGCCTCATCATCAACGTCTAGCTCCCCATGGTCAATGATGTGCGTCGGGTCGTGCACGTATCTCCTCAACTGGGATACGTGGAAGACGTCGTGCACCCGGTGCAACTGAGGTGGTAAAGCCAGGCAATAAGCCACCTCGCCAATCCGGCTGAGGACCTGGAAAGGTCCGTTGAAGCGTGGAGACAACTTGCCGCCTCGGCCAAATCTCCGTAAACCACGTCGAGGTGAGACACGCAAGAAGAAGTGGTCGCCATCCTCGAACTCTAGTGGCCTCTGCCTCCTTTCAGCATATGACTTATGCCGGCTCTGATCTTTCCTCATCCGCTCCTGGATGACCTGGACCTTCTCTGTCGTGGCCCGGACCATCTATGGTCCCACAAGTGCTGACTCCCCAGGGTCTGTTCAGCACAAAGGAGATCTGCAAGGTCTGCCGTACAACGCCTCGTATGGTGCCATCCCGATTGTGGAGTGGTAACTGTTGTTGTACGCGAAATCCACCAAGGGTAGGTGGTCCTCCCAGCTGCGACCAAAGTTGAGGACACATGCGTGGAGAATATCCTCGAGAGTCTGAATGGTCCTCTCCGTCTGACCATCCGTATGGGGGTGAAAGGCGGTGCTCAGACGTAGCCGTGTCCCGAACGTCTCCTGTAACCCCTTCCAAAGCTGGGAAGTAAAACAAGCGTCCCGATCGGAGACGATAGACGATGGCACACCATGAAGCCGTACAGTCTCCTGAACGTAGAGACGCCCCAAGCACTCCACTGAGCCCTGCTCTCTGATGGGTAAGAAGTGTGCCGACTTGGTGAGTCGGTCGACAATCACCCAAATGGAGTTTTGACCTCTAGAAGTGTGTGGAATTCCAGTCACGAAGTCCATAGATATGTCGTCCCACTTCCACTCCGGGACCTCCAAGGGCTGTACCAAGCCTGCTGGTACCTGATGCTCTGCCTTCACCTGCTAGCAGGTGAAGCACCGTGAAACGAACTCTGCCACAACCTTCTTCATGCCCGGCCACCAGTGCTGTCGTCTGAGGTCCTGGTACATCTTCGCCACTCCAGGATGTACCACCAAAGGAGATGTGTGAAACTCTCTCAGTACCTCCTCTCGTAAAGTGACTGGTACCAAGGTACATCCCCGGAAATGGACGCCGCGCTCTGCTCCAAGGGAGAAACCATCAGGTGTCTGTCCCAAGGATATCTGTGCACACCCCGTCTCACAGTCAGCGTCCCCACGCTGTGCCTCTCTGACCCAATGAAGAAGTGGAGGAGAGATTGTGAGAGACTGAAGGAAGGCTGCTCCGTCTCTATCCACAAAGGATATCTGTAAAGTGGCTAGCTGCTCTATCGCCTCCTCAATTAGCTGGATGCCCGTCCTCCTGCCGAGGGCATCGGTTACCACGTTCCCCTTCCCAGGAGTATAGACTATCTCAAAGTCATAGTCCTGGAGGAACTCGATCCATCGCCGTTGTCTCAAGTTCAGTTCCTTCTGAGAGAAGATGTACCTTAGACTCTGGTGGTCAGAAAAGATTGTAAAGCTGTTTCACACGGAATCCGGGGATGACCTCCTCGACGGGAGATTCAAACGTTCCGATCGGTTTCTAACGGGTTTGTTCGTAGAACCGGAAACATCCAATGATTCCACATATGTTTGGACCTACTTTCCAAAGGCAGGCGCTCATTAGCTTGTGGACTAATGAGGCTTAGGAATTTGAATTGGTCGAGAGGATGGGAGGTCGGACTCATCACACCTTTTTGAGGGGAATTATTGTCTACTCCGGGACTCTCTTTTTAGATTTAAGTTATGTTCGTGAATCCTTATTACATTACCAAGTATAAAATGTGCCTTCCTTTAGTTTTAACAATCAATGATTAAATATGAAAGAAATTTAGAGAATCTTTTATATGTATTCGAGGTTCTTCATCAATAGAGAATCATCTATATCTTTTTAGAGATTCTTGGTCAATGGTATCCTTCAAAACATTTATATAAAAGTCTCTTGGTCATTATAATGACCAGGCTGGTTTTAAAGCCACTCAGTGGGGCATTTGAAGTTTATCGTCATTCAGAAGGACAGAGATTATTTCAAAGTTGGGATCGAACCCATAAATGGGCTACCTACGTATCCTTTATTTTGGAAAAGGAATCAGAACCCAAGTAGTTCGAGAAATGGAGTATGATGTTTATGATCGATGGATCAATGATAAATGTCATAATTACTTTTACACTCTAAGCTCACGTGAGTCATGCTCAGTGTGAGAAACAAGAGGTATTGGTAAAATTTAGACAATTGTGCCATGAAAGATGCAATCATAAAAATTTGTTTGGGGCTTATGTATGGATGACTGCCCAGATAGATGAAGGTTTAGGATTTACTTTTAGGGAAAAAATCCATGAACAGGGTCCATAAAGTTATATGTGCTTCATGGAGATTTGAATACTCTAATCTTGGGGCTTACTCCTAAGGAGGATGCCCAAGTTAGGAGGGGACTTATGATTGGGTTTTACTCCTAAAAAGGAAACCCAAATCAAAGGTAAATTATGACTGGTTAAGAGAAATTTAAGGGAACTTGGGGCTTATTCCTGAAAAGGAGACCCAAGGTTAAGGGACTTGGGGCTTACTCCTGAAAAGGAAGCCCAAAATTATGACTGAGTCTTATTCCTGAAAAAGGAGACCCAGGTTTGGAGACTTGGGGCTTATTCTTAAAAAGGAAGCCCAAGGTTATGAATGAGTCTTATTCCTGAAAAAGGAGACCCAGGTTAGGGACTTGGGGTTTGGGGATTATTCCTAAGGAGGATGCCCAAAATTATGACTGAGTCTTATTCCTGAAAAAGGAGACTCAGGTTAGGAAACTTCGGGAATATTCTTTAAAAGGAAGCCTAAGGTTATGACTGAGTCTTATTCCAGAAAAAGGAGACCCAGGTTAGGGATTAAGGTTTGGGGCTTATTCCTGAGGAGGATGCCCAAATTAAAGGTTTTATCACTGGGGATTATTCTTGAAAAGGAGACCCAGGTTAAGATTCTCTCATCTTAAAGGATGAGGTTGAATGAATGAACTCTCCGTATTTTAGTGACATAAGGATATTTAAATCACTAGACTTTGAGAGAGATTCCACAGAATTTCTTTCAGATAAGAAAGTCAAATCAAGAAATCATCCCATAAATGGATTTGAAGAGTGTCTTGAAGACTGAATATTGAAAAGGAAAGGTGAAATGGCTTAAGAGGGGTAAAAATGGGAAAGATGGGCACCCAAAAAGATAGGGGCATGCAAGTCGCGCAAGTCGCGCAAGTCTTCCGTGGGCGCGCAAGTATTGGTCGCGCAGGTATACCTGCGCGACACATAGTGTACTTGCGCGATTTTCAACCAGCAATCAAATACTTGAGAGACTCTTTTTTAAACCCTTTAGAATGTTCTCTAGGTTCTTCCAGAAAAGGGACGCGCAAGTTATATTGAAGGAAATAAGTCGGCACGCAAGTGTTTGATAAGTTTCAACACTTAGGCCTTCCTTCTTCTCTTTAGATCTTCCGTTCTAGGTAAGAAATTACCTTAGAAGTGTTACGGAAGCTTTGAGAAGAGACTTGGGCGTCGGGAGCTTCAATATGAGTTTCTGGAAAAAGATCCTCTCGAATGGGGGGCCCATAGGGTCTATTTATAGGTAGGAGAAGACCCCGGGCGGTTACTAGGCGGTTACCACTTTAGGTCGCGCAAGTCACTTGCACGACCATAAGGCGTCGCGCAAGTAGACTTGCACGACCACTAGGCGGCGCGCAAGTACTTGCACGACCACTAGACGGCGCGCAAGTGTACTTGCGCGACCATGAGGGAACATGCGTGGCCTATGGGCAATGTTCTCCTTGTTCATCCCTTTGTCGATTTTTGATGTTTCTTCAAAGGATGAATCACATTGGACTCAGATATTCCCCTTTTCCGATTTTTAGATTCTGTGACGAAAGGAGCGTCAACAAAAGTCCCCCTCAGAGTTGGATCCGGAGAGAAATGAGGATTTGACTCTGAGGAAATTGAATCCATCCAAAGGAAAAGGGGGCACGCAAGACTTTAGGGCACAGAGGGAAGTGCGCAAGTGTGCTGGAACTTGACTTTTATTCAGAGTTTCTTTGTCTTTTGGGGGAAGTTTAAAGTCATTCATGCCGGACATAAAGGGGATAATGTTTAAGCTCGAAATAGCTTTGACCAAAATGGATTAAAATGGATTCAATTCCTTGACAATTTATCTGAAAACATATTACCATACTCAAGTATGAGAGAAAATATGTAAACTATGGCTTAAGAATATTTGAATCTGAGGAATGATATGAAAAAGAGATAAAAGGCATTAGAAGAAGTAGTTTCCAAGAATGAAGTTACTATTCTTTAACAAAACCCGTTAGGGGGTTGAAATATGCAGGGCCACCTAAGGGCATTGGCTGCATGGTTAAATAAATAGCATCTTTCGGCTGACAAGTCTGTTATGTGGACTGTTTATGCAAGGCCACCTATGGGCACGTGCTGCATAGTCAGGCGAAAAGAACTCTCAAAAAGTTACTTTCCTAGTGCTAAAAGCCAGTGAATGTTTATGGAGATTCAAATTTTCTAAAGTATATAGTTTGTTGTATGGAAAGAGGTACTTGAATATGGAGAAGATATTTCCGAACAAGAATATCGAAGAATTGGATGAATATCACTCCTACGAAGGTCTGACCCAAACGTAGGGAAGAAGAATAAACCATAGACTTGAATACTTTCAGATCATGAAAAAGGATATGGGACAAATATGTTAAGGATGGATATTTTTTTGCGGATCCCTACATATTGTTGTTTAATACAAATAAGGACAAAAGAGGCATTCTTTCCAAGAATGAAGTTACTATTATTTAACAAAACCCACTACGGGGTTGAAATATGCAGGGCCACCTATGGGAATTGGCTGCATGGTCAAATGAATAGCATCTTTTGGCTGAAAAGTCTGTTATGTGGACTGTTTATGCAAGGCCACCTATGGGCACGTGCTGCATAGTCAGGAAAAAGAATTCTCAGAAGTTTGACATTTTTGTGACTAGAAGTCATGAAAAGGGTTATGAAGATCTGAAAATATTTAAGGTTAGGATTATAACACATAAAGATGGGTATTGTCCAATGTATATAGAGATACATAGGTCAATGAAAACCATAATCATGTTGTGGCTGGGTCCTGAATTGAAACTTGGACTTCACTACGTATCTCATAAGAATGAGAATCAAGCCATACGTAGTTCTTGAAATGCAGTTTAACGTCGTGCAGGACGAAAGTATGAGTGATCTTAGTTTAGGGTCATAGAATTCGGACCATAATAATGAATACACAGTGTTTGTTTTCATGAGTACTTTTCAGCCAAGGGACTGAAAGTGAAATTTGGGGTTAGGCCCAAAAGACTTGGGACTGGATTCGAGGGACACTCGAATGTTCCTACGTATCCCATAAGGATGGGAATCAAGTCCACGTAGTTCTAGAATTACCCTTTGTACAAATTTGGTTCGTACATTTGAAGGGTGAAAGGGGACATTAGTGCAATGATGGTTTTAATATAAGATAAAGAGTTTAGGCATTACCATGTATGCACGTAGTCTTTTGAAATGAAACATGATTGAAAAAAATCAATGTCAATAATGGTTCCTTCTCAAATAAGGGAATCAAAGAATATTGTAGTTTATTGTCGTACCGGACAAAAGCGTTGTATAGTTTAACGTCATATAACAAGGACGAAAGTGAATCAATGTAAATATATTGATTCCAGGGGCGGTTTCACAAATCAACATCATATGAGGTTGTGGTGAACCGATGTGAAGAGATTGTTTTTGGGCTTGAACCCTGGGAGGTTGCCTACATACCCAGCCTGGAGGGCGAGGATCAAAGTCCGTGTAGTTCAATTAAAGAATGAATTAATGATCAAGTTGTTCTTGTGGACAATGATCTAATAAAAAATATTGTTGGGACATACACATGGTTAGTGGCCCAAAGGGAATGTTATGGTGGATGTTCGCTCTAAGCTCACGTGAGTCATACTCAGTGTGAGAAACAATAGGTAATAACAACCTTAACGATGCATAGTTTAATGTCATGTAGGACATAAAAAAGGGACTATGCAGTTTAAAGTCTTGCAGTTAGGACTATTGGTGCTGCACAGTTTAGTGTCATGTAGTAGGGACAAAATACAGTTTAATGTCATGTAGGGCCTATCAAGGATTTTCTGTACAGTTTAGCGTCATGTAGTTAGGACGATGGGGATAAAATAGTTTAACGTCATATTGGAAGAAAGGGGGACTGTGCATTTTAACGTCATGCTGTAAGGACAAAATAACACACCATTTATGTCATGTTGGATGAAAGTGTGAGTAGTTTAAGGTCATATGTATGGACCGTGGATGGTGCAGTTTAATGTCATGCTGGACCTTTGATGATTATATAATTTAACGTCTTTTCGGACGTGAGGGACTTTTATACAGTTTAGCGTCATGTAGTTTAGGACGTCACAGTTTAACGTCTTGCTGGACATAAGGGATTTGCAAATAGTTTATGGTCATATACATGGACCAGGGATGATGCAGTTTAAGGTCATGCTGGACGGTTTAGGGAACTTTTTCACAGTTTAATGTCGTGTGGGACGAAGTTGCAGTTTAAAGTCATACTGGACCATTGCTGTATAGTTTAACGTCATATAGCAAGGACTAACTGGTGTTGTACAGTTTAAAGTCATGTAGCTAGGACTAAGGTGAACCAATATGAGGATATCAGTTCTGGGGACTTTTTACAGTTTAACGTCATGCTGGACGATGAAAGTGCCACACAGTTTAATGTCATGTCGCTAGGACACAATATAGTTTAATGTCATCTCGGAAAAAATATAGGATCTTCTGTACAGTTTAATGTCATGTAGATAGGACATAACAGTTTAACGTCTTGCTGGACATAAGTATGATCTAATGTGATTGTTTTGGATCTGGGAACAATATTTTGTGTTTATACAAAATACTTCTTCAGAAATCTGGCATTAGTTGGAGTCGTGATGTGTTCTCCATCCATTGATATCAGAGAATACGCTCCATTGGAGTAGACCTTATGTATTGAATAAGGTCCTTCCCATTTTGGTTCAAGCTTGGGAGGCTTCTTTCCTGGTATCATTGGTGCTCTGAGAACCAATACCAATTCTCCCTGAATGAATGAACGAAGACGAACTTTTTTGTTAAAAGCTCGTGCTATCCGATTCTGATAGATTTCTAAGTGGTGCAAAGTGCACAATCTTTTCTCATATAACTGTTCCAATTCATTCAACCGCTTTTGGGATTGATCATCTATTGATAACTGATCACAAATGGCTATTCTGAGTGAGGGAAATTGAACTTCAATTGGCAAGACTGCTTCTGTTCCATATACCAATGAATATGGAGTAGACCGCGTTGCATTGCGAGTGGTAGTCCGATAAGCCCATAAAGCATGAAAGAGTTTATCAGGACATGACCTCTTATCTTTATCCACCATCTTTTGCAGTATATTTGAAAGAGTCTTGTTGAAGGCCTCTATCTGGCCATTAGCCGCTGCATGATATCGAGATGAATGGTTGGACTTAATGTTGTATTCCTGATACAATTTCTTTACCTCAGAAGAACAGAAATTGGTGCCGTTGTTTGTCAATATGGTATGAGGGACACCAAATCTAGTAATGATGTTAGACTTGATGAAGCTAACAATGCATTTAGAACTGACTTCTTTGAGAGGTATTGCCTCTGCCCATTTGGAAAAGAAATCAGTAGTAGTAAGAATGTACTTAAACTGCTTGGCCGTAGCTGAAGGGTAAGGTCCCACCACATCCATTCCCCATGTGGAAAATGGCCATGAGTATATAGTTGTATGAAGAAACTCTGGAGGTTTATGAATGAAGTTGGCATATACTTGGCATGAATGACATTTCGTTGTGAAATTAACACAATCTTGTATCATTGAAGGCCAAAAGTATCCAAGCCTTTGAATTTGATCAGAAAATCTATGTCCAGACTGGTGGGCACCACAGACTCCTGCATGCACTTCTTTTATGACAGCCATTGTCTCTTCACCATCAATACATCTGAAGAGAACTCCATAAAAACCACGTTTGTAGAGAATTTTCTCGAGGTGGTTTGGACCATCATAAAGAGTAAAATTGACCACACGTCGCCGAATTTGTTCTTTCTCGGCTCTATCAGGTGGAAGTGTTCCATTTTGAAGGTATTCCTTGATAGGTGACATCCATCCTGTAGTATGACCATACGGTTCAGGAATGGGACTAATTTCATTAATTTCCTCTGTTTTGACTTGAACATAAGGTGAAATTGCACGACGGTGGGCAATACAGATGGTTGTCTCGTCCCGATTTGGATCTGCTAAAGTTGTGGCTATATTAGCCAGTGCATCAGCTTGAGAATTTTGTGATCTTGGGACATAAGAAAATGTCGGTTCTGAAGGGAATTCAGACATTAACTCTATGAAGTAATCATACAAAGGGATTAATTCTTCTTTTCTGATGGCATAATCCCCATTGACTTGTTTGATTACCAGGTCTGAATCACCTTTCACCTTTAAGTGATTCACTTGTGCTTGAAGCGCTAACTCCAAGCCTGTAATGAGAGCTTGGTATTCAGCTTCATTATTGGTACCACCTTCCCACAACAAAAAGGAATAAGGTAACACTGCCTTATCTGGAGAAATGAGCACAATTCCTAAACCAACTTTGTTGAATTTAGGATTTTCCATTTTCTTCCCTATTGGACTTCTAGAAGCACCATCAAAATACATTTCCCATGTTTGAGGACTCTCTTGAATAGAGAAAACTTCCTCATCAGGGAGTTCGATATCTGAATACGCGTCTTCCACTGAAGGATGTTCAGCCAGTAAATCAGCCAGAGCTTGGCCTTTAATTGCCTTTTGAGACACATACTGGATGTCGAACTGCTATAGAATAACCGCCCATCTTTCCAGATGTCCTCTAAGCACTGGACGACTAAGGATGAATTTGAGTGGATTATTACGAGATACCAATTGGAACTCATGATGTTGCAGGTATTGTCTCAGTTTCTGAACTACAATGATTAATGCTAGGCAGCACTTTTCAATACTCGAATACCGGGTTTCTTCTTCAAGCATAGTTCTACTGAGATAGTAGAGACTATTTTCATTCCCAGCATCATTCTTTTGAGCGAGAAAGGCACCCAATGATCGCTCTAAAGCTGTCACATAGAGGATAAGAGGTCTACCCTCAACAGGTGGCATAAGTACTGGTGGACTCAAGAGGTATTTCTTGAGAACATCAAATGCTTCTTGACATTCTTCAGTCCACTGGTAAGTGACTCCTTTCTTCAATAATTTGGTAAAGGGTAAACTTTTGCCTGCCAAATTGGCGATGAAACGCCGAATATAGGCTAAGTGTCCTTGAAGTCCTCTTAATTCTTTCAAATTATGAGGAGGTGACATACCAAGGATTGATTTGGTCTTCTCAGGATCGACTTCAATACCACGATGGCGTACAAAAAAGCCGAGGAATTTTCCTAAGGTTACCCCAAAAGCACATTTTAAGGGGTTCATCTTTAAATTATGTTGTCGAAGCTTGTGGAATACGACTTCCAAATCAGACAAGTGATCAAAATGTTGTTTGGATTTAACCACCAAATCATCTACATAGCATTCAACAAACTTCCCTAGAAAAGGTTTGAAGATACGATGCATGGCGCGTTGATATGTTGCACCTGCATTCTTTAAACCAAATGGCATCACCCGGTAACAAAACACACCTTGAGGAGCTCTGAAGGCTGTATATTCCTCATCTTCTGGGGCCATTCGGATCTGATTATATCCAGAATATCCATCCATGAAAGAAAGTACTTCATAGCCAGCCGTCGCATCAATTAAGTGTTCTGTAATCGGAACTGGGAAATCATCTTTAGGACAATACCGATTAAGATCTCTGAAATCGATGAAAACCCTAATTTGTCCGTTCTTCTTCTTTACAGGGACAATATTAGCCAACCACTTGGGATATTGAACTTCTCTGACGAAGTTAGCTTTGGTAAGCTTATCCACTTCAGCCTCGATTTTGGAAGCATAGGTTGGGTGTGTTCTTCTCGCGGCTTGCTTGAATCCTCGATGTTCTTTTGGAAAACCCAAATGATGGGTGGCAACATCATGATCAAGGCCAGGCATCTCTGTATAATTCCAAGAAAAAATATCTTTATTTTACTTTAGAAAAGAAATATACATCTCTTGCTCTTCAAGGTTCATGGCCGCACTAATTAAAGTGGGGCGTGGATCTTTCTCTGTACCCAGATTTACTTCTCTGAGTTCATCCACAGTGGTAGAGATACCCTCTTCAAATGCTGGGGGAGCATCTCTAAGATCTTCCTCTTCCTATTCATCATGTGTTATTTCTTCCGTTTCTACTTGCAAAGTAGATGAAAAAACGAAATTCTCATGATCATAAGAGATGTCAAAATTTTCACATTTTGAAGAAGAAGCTTCCATTTCTGACCCTATTGATGATAAAGGGTCTTCTTTGGGAAATAAAGAGGAGATGATGGATTGAGAATCGACATCAATATTCACCTATGGTGTTGCTATAACTTCTTACGGCCTGATTAGCGAAGTATAGACTTGTTGGATTTCAGCAGACGAAATGAAAACGTCACCACTTATGCTTTCATCACTGCTTGGTAAGTTACCAATTTCTCCCATGTTGTATGGATCGATTGCCGTAATTGACATTATGGATCTTTCCATAAGAGTATTTTGATTTGGGCCTATTTTTTCAATTTGACTGATAGGTAACACATAATCTGTACTCACATGTGAAAATGGATTTATTGGAATTTTTTCCAAACCATATGGAGCATTAACTTTGGTAATTTCCTTCATTGTAGATTTTTCTCTTCCCTTCATGTGATAAAATTCCGCCTCAATGTATTGAGACTAACATGTCTTGAACGGGGCCTTATCACCATACAATGTTCCAACTTGACCATCGAAACAGTATTTGAGACATTGATGGTATGATGACGGAATAGCTGCATTCTGATGTAGCCAGGGTCTTCCAAGCAAGATATGGAAAGCTGAGTCTTGATCAACAATCATGAAATCCGAATTGGAAACAATATCTCCAAACTGAGTTCTGAGCATAACTTCTCCCAGTGGTTCTTGTTCATTTTTATCATATCCTTGCAACATCATGGTAGAAGGAGATAAATCAGATTCTGTGAGGCCCAATCGACGAAGTGTGCGAATGGGCATGAGGTTGACTCCTGAACCATTGTCAATGAAAGCTCTTCGAACATCTATACCATTGACTTTTCCAGATAAGTACAAAGGTTTTATGTGCCCATGCACAACATCATCTTCATCTTTATCAGTCAAAGATATCACCGCATGACATTCTGTAGGATTATTCTCTATGTGATAGATTTTAGCTGCAGCAATTTCAGCTTCAAACTCCTGAGGACTTGACAAAGCTTCGATGAGTGCTTCCCGAAGATCTCTTGACAGATTCAAAGCATCCAAAATTGATAACTTGGCTGGTACTTGGGCCAAGTGTTTCAATATATCATACTATTGATCTAGAGGTCTGCCTTTCCCAATAGGAATATGCGGTTTAGCAGGTACCTTGGAAGCAGATGCTTTGGAAGCTGATGCATCTTGTATTGAAGTTGGAAACATCTTTGGTTTTGGAAGATTAGACTGATTAGATCCATTTACTTGATGAGATAAAGAAGATGGAACTTTTAATCGGTCTTCCAAAATAACTGTGCCGAAACTGAGTTGGCCATTGGCAGAAGAACTTTCTTGTTATTTTTGAGCTCGCTGAAGGGCTCTACCATGAGTTTCTCCTGCATATACAGTGCTAGCAGGGGTAGAATTAGAGTAGTGGCTTCGGAAAGATCCACGTCTTCCCCTATATCCTGAACCTCTAGAACTTCCTCAGGTTCCCTTATTTGATACAGGGAATTCAGGATCATCAAGACTGGAATATGAATCTGTTAATTGAATCATATTAACAGAACCAAATATTAACTCTTCGTCTGATAAAGACTCTGCCTGGTTAGCCTTTTTAGGCTGTGCCGTTTGGTGGGACGGTGCCCGTGGCTTTGAAGTAGATGGCATAAAATCTGCCAGAGTCAAAGACAATTTAGTCTTTGATACATACTCATCTTCTCCTGATTCCTCTTTCTTCTTTGAATTGAGCTGCCCTTTTGAGGATTTGTCTTTTGATGGAGGCTTTACTGCAGCTTTTGTAGGAGACACAATTGGTTTCTTCAATTGTGTTCGCAAAATGGAATGGGTCCGATTGAATGTCTTTCTGACCATCCAATCATCATATTTTTTTCGCACTTTTTCTTTTGACTTCTTGCCACTCGCCTCCTTCCTCTGGATCTGTAGCGGTAATACACGCTACATGAGCTGAAGAACCCTTCAATTTGACTTGTCCCAAGTCGACCATCTTTTGCAGGAGGTCTTTAAAGACAAAACACTCCTGGATGGGATGCCCCAACATTTGATGAAAGGGACAATAATTGGGACGGTCTTCATCTCCTTCCTTGTTTGGCCTCTTCGGCACTGGTAATTGAACCAAATTATTTTCCAGGGCTGAAATGAAGTAACCAGGAACTTGCTCACTTCGGAAAGAGTATTTTTTACTCTTCATATCCTCAAATTGTTTTCGTCGTTGATCTTTTTGATCATTTGGACGAAACAGCCTTTTTTGTTGGCGTTCAGGAGGTGGAGCCCTTCGAGAAGATGAAGGTTTTTAAGTAGAAATAGGTACAGGTGCCTGTTTAAGCATAACTGTAGCAGTTTCTGCTTTACCCATTCTTCTTCCTGGAGCTGATGGAATTACACGAGATTTAACCTTAGCCTGTATAAGGGAATCTTCAATCTGTTGAGCGATTGAAGTAAGGTCTCGAAACCCTCCTGTGTATTTCACAGGGATCAATGGCATGCGTAATTCGTCACGCAAATTTGCCACACAGATTGGCAACAATTCCTCCTGAGGGAGTGCTAAACTCAAGGAATACGTTAATCCCTTCCAACGAGCAATGAAATTAGAGACTCTTTCATTTTCCCTTTGCTTGCAGTTTGTAAGATCGAAAACTGTCGTTTTTGGCAAAGTTGAGCTAAACTGAAGAAGGAATTTTTGACGAAGATCCTCCCATCCGATGACTGATCGAGATTGCAAGCTTGTATACCAGACAAAAGCTGGTCCTTGCAAGGTTCGCACGAAGCATCTGAGTTTCACTGCTTCTTGCTGCTCTGGAGTTCCCATCATAGGATCACAACAAGACACGTAATGCGTCAAATGTTGTTCAGGGTCGCCTGATCCATTGAAAGTAGGGAAAATAGGGTTTCCAAAACTGGATGGAGGAGAAATTGAATCTACCCATTCAGGGTAAACTTTCTTTTCAGGTTGAACTTGCGCCTGTTTCCCTTCCATAGTTTCTAACCGAGCTGTTAATGACTCAATAGTAGTTATTAACTTTTGAGAAACGTCAGGTTGGACTTGGTTTTGGGTAGGTGCAATGAATGGAGCTTGGACAGACGTGGTGGTTGGTGCTGCAACTAATGGTAGTGCTGCCAACCGAAGTTGCGTTTGACCCGAAGGATTAGACCTCTGAGGGTGTACTGATAAAGGAGGATATTCTTGATCCATATCAGTAGTTACAACAAATTCCTTCGGCTGTCGGACTTCAGCATTCTTAAGAAGAAGACTACTCTGAAGTAGTTCTGCATTCAACCTTCTTAATTCTTTCATTTCTTCCTCCTGTTGTGCAAACCTTTGCTCTAATGAGAGCGATTGACCTCCTTCAGAGGAAGGGTGAGAAGTAACCTGATTCTTTCCTTTCCCCTTATTAGATCCTTTTCGGAGAGGGGGAAGTGGGTTACTTGAAGGAATACCAAAATTTGGGTAAGCCTTTGATTACGTGTGCCCACACCTTCTTCATTTAGGTCTGTGTGCGCAACTTCTTGAGCAGGAACCTCTTCGTCTGATCCCTCTGATTGAGCCTCAGCTGGTGAATCATCAGCAACGACATTGATGAAATTAATGGATTCATATTGCATGGAATCCTTTCTATAAGAATTTCTGTGATATTGTCTCCTTCTATGTCCATGATGAGACATGGCATTCCGTTGACATGATCCCTCAGGAATTTATTGGAGAACCGTCACTTGGAGAGAATCTCCTGACAGCTTGGCTCTTCGTTCCTCTTGAGTCTTATTCCCTAATCGAGAGAATACTGATTTTCTCTGAGGGAGGGATTGAGGATTTGAAAAAGTCCCCAGTCCGGTGGACTGGGGATGTTCCTGCTACTTCCGCTCAACTCCTCGAATCCCATTCGTTGACTCTGAGGGTTGGGTTAGAGAAGTCCCCAGTCTGGCAAGCTGGGGTGTCTCTTGACATGCTATGTCTGAGATATTCTTAAAATCTCTCTTGATCTTGCGAATCTTAGTTCGGAAATTAGTTGGATGCATTAACCTGTATCCACTTTTATCACCTGGTTCAATAGACCGTTGGATGATTTCCGAAACTTCTGCCATTTGATGACGTGTTTGCTCCAGACGAGAGGCTTGTGCAATATTTTCGCCTGCTTGATGTAGGAGAAATTCAACAACTCGTTCTCTATATACTTGATTTTGAGAGGAACTAGTTGAAGCATGTTCTTGAGCAAGCTTTTGATTATGAACAAAGATCATTGGCTGTGGCCGGCCATGGGCAATAACATTGCATGAGACCATTTTCGGCGGGCTTTGCTGACCGGAAAGCACTGTGAAATGTAGTGCTCCGTGAACACCCCATCCTCTGATATGAACATCAGATGGAGCATTGGTAATTAACTTACGCAATTTTCTTAGTGCTCCAAGGCATTAACGTTGAAGGGTTCTCTCTTTCTTTTCAGCCTTCGGATACCGAGAGACTGATAGAGATGCCAAATAAATCTGGCGTTGTAACCCTTCTATTATCTTAAGATGATTTTCATATTCATCGTAAGATAATACCTTCTTCTTTAATTGACAAAGTGTTTTCCATATGTTGAGACGAATATCATGGATTCCATCATTCGTCAACATCTTTGGAATATCGTACTGGGAGTCAGCCAAAGGACAAAACATGACTGGTACTTCACCTTTTGCAAGTTTTTTCCTCATGTTCAGCATTTCCTCTTTATCATTAAATGAAGATTATTCTACCTGTTTGGACCAGAGTTGGTGTTTCCTTGTTGCTTCATCGGATTCAACATGATTGGTAGAGAAATCGCTAATCATGCTGGAAGATGAATGACCCAGGGATGGTTCGGAGAATAACCTGAACCCCAGGCTATCTTCTGATGGAGAAAGAGTTTCACCTGCCGATTGTAAAGCATCAGACATGACTGGTTTTACGTTTGCAAGTGCCTCGAGATAGGAGGGCTTTCTCGTCACTATATTGCCTTCTGAATAATTTTCGAGACAACGTGAATCACTACTGTGGAGAGGACTTTCGCAGCGAAGTTCATCACCATGAGGAGGACCGTCATGATGGGTTACAGCAAAAGATGAAATATCTTTCTCCTTGGCCTTCTGACCACACAGAGGGTTCCTGTGGCCTTCATCTGAAGAAGAAACTTCAAGATTGACAGAATTTTCATGAAGCAAGTCTCCATGAAGAAGTGTCTGTTGAAGACCTTCAGAATTAATGTTCCCGTTATTGGGAACTGAGGGAGTAGAATCTTGAATTCCGACAGATAAATGTCTGAGGGCTTTAAGAACTCCAGCATCGAGAAAGGCCTTGTTGCAGATTGGCCTTTGATCTCCTAACTGTGCTGGGCGGATCTTTTTCTTAGATGCCTTCTTACTCGGTTTAGAAACCACTTGATGATGAAAGTGATTGCTCTGAGCAGGTGTATGTGCCTGATCAGAAAAGATGGTCAGGTTAGGCTGACGATCTCCACTCAAATCAGGTGTTTGTGCCTGACTTGGTTGTCCGTATGATATGGGGGAGTATGCCCCCTAACCCTCTTGGACTGGAACAGATGTGTGTGTCTGTTCCGGAGTGAATCGTTGATGTGTCACTCCATTGCTAGGGATAGATTTTTGTGTCTGTCCCTGAGATGATGCTGAAGCTGTTATGATATCCTGGCAAGCATCCAGAATATGAGCAGGAATTTGCTTCTGCTCTTTCACCATTGACAAAATATGTTTGGGGACTTCAGCCGCCGGAACGGGGATATACGTCCATTCCGGGCTTGGAGTAGGTGTATGTGCCTGCTCCTGTCCTCCTTTTCCTGTCAGTGAATCCTGACAGTACTCAAGTGTGGAGGCAGAGAGTTGAGTCTGCCTCCTGTTTGTCGTCGGGACTTTCCGACTGACTTCTCCGGGTGCTACCAAGCGAGACTGTTGGTAGGACTGATTAGTATTAGCAGGTGTATGTGCCTACTGATTACACTTCACCAAACACGGTTGACGAGATACATCATATGTAGTCAGACCAGCCTGCTGACTAACTGGTGATGTATAAGCAGGTGTATGTTCCTGCCTATGGTACTCCACCGGAATTGCCTGGCGGGATGGGCTTGATGCTGTCAGACGAGTCTGCTGGACAACGGAATTAAAACGAACAGGTGTGTGTGCCTGCTCGTTGTTTGCCACCAAGTTAGGATGGGGGACTTCTTCGGAGATGGCAGGGATGACAACCTGCTTATTATTAACCGAATTCCGTCTCTGGCGGTTCATCTTGCTTGCTCGGGTTCGAGGAACCTGAGCTGAATGCCTGGAGTCGGTACCCTCATCATGTTGAGGGCGCACTACCGCACGAGTCTGGCGGCGATTGTTGATGGGAGCCCTTGAGAAGGACTCCTGTCTTTTTGAATTAAGGTCCTGCAGGACCTGCTCATTCACTTCCTCAGAGTAAGGGAGTGAATGGAAATTGCGTTCCGGGGATAAAGACCCGAAATGGTTGGAGACAGTAGTCAGCACCGCCTGCTTCTTGATTGCTGGCCGCCATTGTCCGGACGACCAGGTAGAGTTGTTAACTTGGAGGGCTTGACAAGCGGCCTCCAGAGTTGGGATAGTACCGTTGCGACGCTACTCCTTAACCAGTGCATTAGAAACCCAGCGTTGAAGACGCTGAGTTGGTGATGTCATCCTCAGAGCGGATGACGTTCCAACAGGAGTAGCAGCATTGGTTTTCACAGTAGCAGACCTCACAGTAGAGGTGTTCACAGCAGCAGTATTCACAGAGGTGAATTTAAGGAAATCCATTTTGCAGAAGATCTTGAGAAAAGAGTGCCTGTTCCATGTAACAGACATAATCAAGATGAATCCGGCCACTGCATCTTTTGGATGAGCACATGTCAATGATTTCTTTGTTGGCCCAAGGGGCCTAACAAATAAGAAAAACATCACTTGAACTTGGTTAAGGATTCACGTCGGGTTCACCATTTTTGTTTCACACGAAATCCGGGGATGACCTCCTCGATGGGAGATTCAAACGTTCCGATCAGTTTCTAACGGGTTTGTTCGTAGAACCGGAAACATCCAATGATTCCACATCCGTTTGGACCTACTTTCCAAAGGCAGGCGCTCATTAGCTTGTGGACTAATGAGGCTTAGGAATTTGCATTGGTCGAGAGGATTGGAAGTCGGACTCATCACACCTTTTTGAGGGGAATTATTGTCTACTCCGGGACTCTCTTTATAGATTTAAGTTATGTTCGTGAATCCTTATTACATTACCAAGTATAAAATGTGCTTTCCTTTAGTTTTAACAATCAATGATTAAATATGCAAGAAATTTAGAGAATCTTTTATATGTATTCGAGGTTCTTCATCAATAGAGAATCATCTATATCTGTTTAGAGATTCTTGGTCAATGGTATCCTTCAAAACATTTATATAAAAGTCTCTTGGTCATTATGATGACCAGGCTGGTTTTAAAGCCACTCAGTGGGGCACTTGTAGTTTATCGTCATTCAGAAGGACAAAGATTATTTCAAAGTTGGGATCGAACCAATAAATGGGATACCTACGTATCCTTTGTTTTGGAAAAGGAATCAGAACCCACGTAGTTCGAGAAATGGAGTATGATGTTTATGATTGATGGCTCAAAGATAAATGTCATAATTACTTTTACACTCTAAGCTCACGTGAGTCATGCTCGGTGTGAGAAACAAGAGGTATTGGTAAAATTTAGACAATTGTGCCATGAAAGATGCAATCATAATAATTTGTTTGGGGATTATGTATGGATGACTGCCCAGATAGATGAAGGTTTAGGATTTACTTTTAGGGAAAAAATCCACGAACAGGGTCCATAAAGTTATATGTGCTTCATGGAGATTTGAATACTCTAATCTTGGGGCTTACTCCTAAGGAGGATGCCCAAGTTAGGAGGGGACTTATGATTGGGTTTTACTCCTGAAAAGGAAACCCAAATCAAAGGTAAATTATGACTGGTTAAGAGAAATTTAAGGGAACTTGGGGCTTATTCCTGAAAAGGAGACCCAAGGTTAAGGGACTTTGGGCTTACTCCTGAAAAGGAAGCCCAAAATTATGACTGAGTCTTATTCCTGAAAAAGGAGACCCAGGTTAGGAGACATGGGGCTTATTCTTAAAAAGGAAGCCCAAGGTTATGACTGAGTCTTATTCCTGAAAAAGGAGACCTAGGTTAGGGACTTTGGGTTTGGGGATTATTCCTAAGGAGGATGCCCAAAATTATGACTGAGTCTTATTCCTGAAAAAGGAGACTCAGGTTAGGAGACATGGGGATTATTCTTTAAAAGGAAGCCCAAGGTTATGACTGAGTCTTATTCCTGAAAAAGGAGACCCAGGTTAGGGATTAAGGTTTGGGGCTTATTCCTGAGGAGGATGCCCAAATTAAAGGTTTTATCACTGGGGATTATTCCTGAAAAGGAGACCCAGGTTAAGATTCTCTCATCTTAAAGGATGAGGTTGAATGAATGAACTCTCCGTATTTTAGTGACATAAGGATATTTAAATCACTAGACTTTGAGAGAGATTCCATAGAATTCCTTTCAGATAAGATAGTCAAATCAAGAAATCATGCCATAAATGGCTTTGAAGAGTGTCTTGAAGACTGAATCTTGCAAAGGAAAGGTGAAATGGCTTAAGAGGGGTAAAAATGGGCAAGATGGGCACCCAAAAAGATAGGGGCACGCAAGTCTTGCAAGGCGCGCAAGTCTTCCGTGGGCGCGCAAGTATTGGTCGCGCAGGTATACCTGCGCGACACATAGTGTACTTGCGTGATTTTCAACCAGCAATCAAATACTTGAGAGACTCTTTTTTAAACCCTTTAGAATGTTCTCGAGGTTCTTCCAGAAAAGGGACGCGCAAGTTATATTGAAGGAAATAAGTTGGCGCACAAGTGTTTGATAAGTTTCTACACTTATGCCTTCCTTCTTCTCTTTAGATCTTCCGTTCTAGGTAAGAAATTACCTTAGAAGTGTTCCGGAATCTTTGAGAAGAGACTTGGGTGTCGGGAGCTTCAATATGAATTTCTGGAAAAAGATCCTCTCGAATGGGGGGCCCACAGGGTCTATTTATAGGTAGGAGAAGACCCCGGGCGGTTACCAGGCGGTTACCACTTTAGGTCACGCAAGTCACTTGCACGACCATAAGGCATCGCGCAAGTAGACTTGCACGACCACTAGGCGGCGCACAAGTACTTGCACGACCACTAGACGGCGCGCAAGTGTACTTGCGCGACCATGAGGGAACTTGCGCGGCCTATGGGCAATGTTCTCCTTGTTCATCCCTTTGTCGATTTTTGATGTTTCTTCAAAGGATGAATCACATTGGACTCAGATATTCCCCTTTTCCGATTTTTAGATTCTATGACGAAAGGAGCGTCAACAAAAGCGCTCTCCCATGAGATAGTGCCGCCATGTCTTCAGAGCGAAGACCACTGCTGCTAACTCCAGGTCATGGGTAGTGTAGTTCTGATCATGCAGCCTCAACTGACGTGATCCGTAGGAAATCACGGCCCGCTCCTGCATCAGGACACACCCGAGTCCGGTCCCTGATGCATCACAGTAGACTACATAACCAACTCCCTCCTCAGGCAACATCAAGATAGGTGCGCTGGTCAATCTCTCTCTCAGCTCCTGAAAGCTCTGCTAACATCTGTCTGACCACACAAAGGGTTTCCCCTTCTTTGTCAAAGTTGAGAGTGGCACCGCAACTCTGGAGAAGTCCGGCACAAATATCCGATAGTATCCAACTAGGCCTAAGAAACTCCGCACCTCCGTCACGCTCTTGGGTGGTTCCCAAGATAGCACTGCCTCGTTCTTCGCTGGATCCACTGCAACTCCCTCCTCAGAAATGACGTGCCCCAAGAAGTGGACCTCATGTAACCAGAACTAGAACTTCGAGAGCTTGCCATAAAGCTGGTGCTCTCAGAGTGTGTCCAGTACAACCCGTAAGTGGTAGGCATGCTCCTCCTCCGTCGTCGAGTAAACCAAAATGTCATCGATGAAGACCACGACAAATCGATCGAGGTATGGCTAGAAGATCCTGTTCATGAGGCTCATGAACACTACTGGAGTATTGTTTATGCCGAAAGGCATAACCAAGAACTCATAGTTTCCATACCGACACCTGAAGGCCATCTTCTGCACATCCTCGTCTCGAACTCTGAGCTGATTATAGCTTGACCTGAGGTCTATCTTCGAGAACCACCGTGCTCCATTGAGCTGATCGAAGAGGTCATCAATCCTGGGTAGCGAATACTTGTTCCTCACTGTCACCTGGTTTAGGCGACGATAATCGACACACAGTCGCAAGCTCCCGTCCTCCTTCTTGGCGATCAATATCGGGGAAGTCCAGGGAGAAACACTGGGTCAGATGAACCCCTTTCCCTGCAAGTCCTCCAACTGTACCCATAGCTCTCAAAGCTCAGCAGGGGCCATCCGATATGCTAGAGTCGATATCAGGGCTGTCCCGGGGTACATGTCAATAAAAAAGTCTACCTCTTTGCGGGGAGGTAGTCCTGGAACGTCGTCGGGAAAGACATCCGCGTACTGATCCACCACTGCAGGAAAACTAGGACTCCGCATGTCAACTGCTCCTAGGATGAGTCTAGACAACTGATGAGTGATGGGATGTCCTCTCCTCTGCGGAAGTCCATCATGTGCTGCGAAGGATCCCTTCTCACCGGTGAAGGTGAACCTGCTCCCGTCGGTGCGTACACATCGCACCTTGCGCCTAATACAGTCAATCTGTGCATGGACTGTAGATAACCAATCCATGGCCAAGATGACGTCGTAAGGCCACGACACCACTACAAGAAGATCCCAGCCGAAGCTCTCACCTCCTAGAGTAATCTCACACTGCCGGCACCAGTGCGTAATCATCGAGTCTGCTCCCGTAGGAGTCTCTAGCTGTAAGGATCGAGCCAACGGCTCTGTCGGAATCTCGGAGCTCCGAACAAGGGCAGCAGCTATGAAAGAGTGACTCACTCCTGTGCTTATAAGAACTGCAGCAAGGGTGGAATAGACACAGATCGTACCTCCAATCATCTATGGTGCGCCGTGGTCGTAGGCCTCCACTGCAGGGAGCTGTGCCTATCTCTGCCCTCCATCTCCCTGTGGTGGTGGTGGTAGAGCCTCAAAGCATCGCCCACAACCTGATGCTCGGCCAGCTCCTCTGCCTCGTCCGCCTCCTCCCTGCGGACCGCCACGGTTGACCCTCTGCCTCTGCCTGGGTGGCCCCTCAACTGTCTGCTGCTCCTCGGCACGATGGGTCGTGCAGTCACGAGCCATGTGGCCCTGCCCTCCACATGTGTAGCACTAACTGCCTCTCGAAAGACTGGCTCCACGATGTGTGCCCTGCACTACTGAGCCAGTGTCTTGACGTCGTCTGCGTGAGGGTCTGGTCTTCCTGGACCCCTAAGTCATCCGTCGACTACCTACTGCAGAAGACTTTGCTACGTGCCGCCCCACGGTAGGTCTCGCCACTGGAAAAGTCTCAGCAAGGAAGCTCTCGATCAAAAGGGCTCCCTCCAGTACTCCTTCCTGTGTCGGAATGCTGAGGGAGATCAGCGATGCCCTGATCTCGTGTCTCAAACCCTGCTCAAAGGTCCGAGACCGGAAGAAGGGGTCCCACACCATGTCGGTCGAGTAGCGAGAGAGATCGGAAAATCTTGCCGAGTACTGGCGACCGTCAAGATACCCTGCCGCAGCTGAAGAAGCTCCTGAATGTGCACCGCATGGAGGGTGGCCGGGACGAACTCTGAGCGGAAGAGGCTCTCGAATTCCTTCCAGATGAGGGAGGCCTCATCGTGCACCTAGAGCATCAAGCTCCACCATCGTCCTACTGCTACATGCAGCAGGCTCGCCGCGAGGATCACCATGAGGTCTGCTTGTGTCCTCACTAGCCTGAAAACTCAAACGACCGCCTCCAGCTAGTCCTCGGCGGCCTGGGGGTCCATATCCCCACGAAACCTGGGTGGTCGCTGTCGCTGGAACTCGTGCAGAGCTCCGAGGTGACGTGCATCGTCTGCGGTCGGTGCTGGAAGCATCGGGGGCTCAGTGGGTAAAGGTAACGCTGATGCCTCTGCTGTCAACGGGCCCTGTACCGAGGCCTCATCGCTCGGTGGGTTGTCGTTGCAATCTACTCTCAGAACCCTAGCTGGCTGCCGTCATGGGGCCATCCTGAAAAAGGAAACAAGTGCACCATGGTCAGAACAGTATACCCGGTGAGCTGACACAAGTAATCACAAAGAAAACTTGAAACACACATGCAATCAATGTTTTCGTGCATTAAGTCGGAAATTAGAAGTCAGGGTCCTGGTGTACGGATACGTCGGCCGCCGCACCGACACTGGACTCCCTGGACTGATAACCACACCCAATACGCTAAACACTATTGCTTCACATAGAAGAAAGATCAGTGTATGCAGTAGAACCGACCACCTCTGATACCAATTTGTCACGACCCGTCCTCGGGGCCAGTGTCGTGACTACCCCAGGCCCGCCTTCCATAGGCCAGGGGCTGGCGACTAGCACCAAGGTGTAAATCATGGAAAAAGTAAAGGCATTTCCTTTGTAAAGTAAACAAGAAACACAAAGAGTAAGCAGGAAGATGTAAACACTAAGTAAAAACTGGAACAATAGTAAGTGTGGAAAAGTAAGTGGTCCAGTATACAAACCTAAACTGAAAGCAAAGTACAACTGGAAGGGAAAAACAGCAACTGAAAAGTAAAGCCGCAACATCGAGCTGTACACTGGGAATCCCACCTGAAGGGTGGGTACAGATAGCCTCTACAACTCCTCGGGTCCAACCGTCCACTCCAAGCACGTCCCGCATAGTGGTCCACCTCCAGGTACTGTCCTACTCTGCAAGCCTCAACCACGATCAGCGTTGTCCGTCGTCTACAACCAACACAATGTAGTGTGGGCATAGCCCGTTCAGGGGTGAGTATAAGCTACTAAGTAGGGACCCCGAGACCCCCTACGGTCTCCCAGAATACACAAAGGATAAACCAAAAAGGAAAGAAACAATCACGAAGTAACATCTGACACGGCTTAGGTATATTCCCATACATATACCTAAGTCATCAATTCTCTCTCGGCTCCAACATCCGAGCTCAAGTAAAACCCAGTCCACACAGGAAATCAATACATAAAGCCACACAGGATAGCACAACACAATCCACAAAGGAAAGTAAACAGGATTCAGCTCACACAGGATACTTCTTTGTATGCCGATAAAGATGACCAGATATTTCCACTAATTCATCTAAGCCGTCGGACCCACAAATGATCGATAGGTACTAACCCCCACAATGACCCACAAAGGATCTAACCCACAAAGGATGTGACCCACAAAGGATCGATATTTAACTAACCCCTGTAATGACCCACAAAGGATCTGACCCACACAAGATCGATATGTAACTAACCCCCGCAAAGACCCACACAGGATCAGACCCACACAGGATCTGTAGGCGCTGGCCCCCATAGGACCGCTGAGCGCTGACCCACACAGGATCAGACCCACACAGGATCTGTAGCACTAACCCACAAAGGATCACTGAGTGTTGTAGTTGTCGCCGTCGAATCCACTGAGGATCTATGTAACGTCGTCATCGTCACAGTAGCAGTCGCAGCCAGCTCTAGGGTTCCCGCACACAGCAAGTTCGTTCGGGAGGGTCCACTCAACGAACCGAGAGGCTAATACATCAACTGACACATAGTCCAGAGTTGGTGTATCCAAAAGTTTCGTATCATCAACAAGAACTCAACGTTGCAAACGGCGCGTCAATCGGACGCCCGGTCTGAGAGTTATTGGCTTTTTCGTCACAGGGGCCCAGTTAGTTTTTAAGGAAAAACCAACCCGACTGTACTCCACCTACGTCCAAACCTTGGGTGGAGTAAGCCAAAAGATCCGTCTCACTTAGAGGAATTCAACAAAGTCGACGGCACATCAATCAGATGTCCGAAGCTCAAGATATGAGCATTTCTGCTCCGAGGGCCCGGTTGGTTTCGTGTACGAACCAACCCGGCCGAACCCAAAGTATTCCGAAACTTTGAGTGTGATATACCAAAATGACTGTCTCGATCCAAGGATCGCATTTCCGCTGACGACGCATCGTTCGGAGGCCCGTAGCTCAAATTATGAGCAAAAGACCGAAAAGGTCCAAAAACGGGGGGTCTGGGCCCAGACCGACCCGGCCCAACCCCCCTTGGTCGACCCGACCCGGGTCCGGGTCGAACCCAGCCCGGCCTGGGCGCGACCTGGCCTGAACCGGCGGGTCGGCTAAGCTCGGCTCGGCTCGGCCGAGCGGCCGGGCGAGGGAACCGCAAGGCGTGTTGTCCCTGCGGGAAGAGGAGCCGCGGCACCGCGTTGGGCCGTGCTTGGTCAGCGGACGCGGAAGAGCCGCATCCCATGTCTCACCGGACCGGCACGGTCGCGGGTCTGGTCGGCCGCCGCTGTCGAGGCTTCAGCCACGGCGGCTCCATCTGAAGGCGCGCCGGGGCGCCGCTGCCGCCGACTGCCGGCGCCGCCGGTGGAGTCCGCGGGCCACCGGAGTTGCTCTGGTGGTCAGATTCCATTACCGTCTGCGCCGTAGCTCCTCCCGGGTCCCGTTCTTCACTGCGGAATCAAAAAATCGTCTCTGCGACCCGTTTTGTCATCGTCCGCCGTTCCTCACACCAAGAACAAAGGGCGGTGGGTTCGGACTTGTTCGTTGGTCCGCACCCACCGCGTTAGCGGTTTGAAACATCACCATTAATCCCAGCAATTAATAAATCTCGACCCGCAATAATATCCACAGACCAACTTGTTAATTGTTTGGTCCGCGTTCTTGCCTTGGAGGAAAACAAGCATAGGTAAAATCATTTTCAAAATGACCCCTACCTCATTGTAGTCGTCAAACGAGTTCTTCACGGAATCGACAGTCGCAGGAGGGGATGATCGTCACGTCGCGGAAGAGCATCGCGTCGTCGCGGAAGGGCGTCGCTTCATCGCAGAAGGGCATCGCGTCGACGATCTCCGACGTTTAAAGAAAACACACTGATTTAATTTCATGAATTAAATCCATGGTAAGGATGAAATACACAAAGGAATTTAAAGGATTTGAAAACTCCTACCTCAAGCAGTTGATCGAAGTTTTGTCACGGGGAAAGAAAGTCGCGGAAGAAGCGTCGGTGTTGCGGTACTCGGCGTCGCGTCGGTCTCCGGGGGTCTGGCGTTCTTCGTTGCCCTTCGTCGGAGGCTGGAGTTCTTCACGTTTTTTGCGTTTTTCGCATTATTCGCGAAGGGGGATGAAGGCACAGAATCTCCAAATCCTCTCAACAAATCGTTCCCCAGAAGAAAGGTGTGTTGGTCTTATTTTATTAGCATGCCATCGAAAAGTAAAACAAACTAAGTAACGACCCATTAATTCATAGAATTAATTTCAACGCATAAACCATCCAATTAATAGGAGCGTTTAATTGTTTAAGGAAACGCCCCAGTTGAATTTCATTTAATAGGTGTTTTCGCGGGTGGGTTATTTAGCGAAAAAGAAATGGTGGGGCTCGTGCGAGCCCCACCTCACAAATATCCTACCAAGAGGGTAGGATATTTTGGGTTCTATCCTATCCTCTTCAACTCATCTTAAGCAGCTTTAAGTGGATTTTAAGTGGATTTAATTGAAATAAAAATAATGTTGTCGCACACTTTATTTTATTTCTTAACTTAACACCAAAAATTTAAAAACCACACCCGAGCAAACACAACTCCGGTAGAGGCGTTTCTAAGAAAATATCGGCGCTGTGATTTCATCGGTGCCCTCAGAATTCGATTCCGGGCACCGGTTCAAAAGTTAGAAAAACATGCTCATCCGTTCACTGAACATACCCGAGCCAAACTTCGGAAAATGATTCCGGGCACACCAGGCCTCAGATTCAGGTGCCGTCAGAAACTGCGCTCTTGTAAAATTCCAAAAAAAAAATTAATTTCCTTGAAATTTACGGGTCTTTACAAATATGTTCATGGTCTTTGAGAAGTTATTGAAGAAAAAAAAATTTGTAAAGCACATCATGAGGAATCTTCTACCTTGGTTTAATCTGAATGTTTGAGTTTTAGAAGGTAATGACCTGAAAGTGCTGAAATTAGAGACCTTCACATCACCCTTGTTGCATATGAAATGAGTAATGATGATAACAATTATGTGGAAAAGGGGAATTCCAAAGGGGTGGAATTTGAGGCCATTAAGAAGCTCACCATTGAAGATTCTCAAGAAGAAGAAGAGATAGATGAGTTGATGTAATTCCATTCCAAAAATCATCAAAAAGGAAAATGAAAGATTAAAGGGAAACATCCAATTGCTTGCTTTAGATGTGGAAAATATAGTCACCTTACCGCAAGGTTCCCCAATAAGTTTCATGAAGATGAGGAGGATGAAATCAAAATTTCCAAGGAGAAGAGTTTAGCCTATATTAAAGGGAAAAAAATTCAAGAGAATTTTCTTTAAGAAAAAGTATATTATCTCACAAGAATGTGGTAGTTAATATGTGTCTGAGGATGAAGAGGTTGAAGAGATAGAGAACTGCACAAATCAGGGAGAAAATTCTTTGGTGGTAGTTGCCGATATCTCTCAGATAAAGAAAGAAACTGACAATGATGAAGAAGAAGATGAAATTGAAGGAAGAGTCAACATGGAAGCTGAATTAGAAGCAGCACTGGAAGATATATATGATTAGAGAGAAAAAAACAAAGAAATCCCACAAGATGGTATATGATGCCAAACTCTACATGCAACTTCAAGATAAAGATAAGTCTGAGATGATAAAAGAAACTGAAAACCTTATGTTTTCTAGGTTAGAGAGCTTAGAAATGGTTGATGAAAATAAACTCAAGGTTGAAGAATAGAAAAGGGAGATCGATGGCATGAATAAAATAGGGAAAGATCAAATCAAGTGTATTAAGGAACTTGAAGGGGAAGTTTTCAGTCTTCAGAAAAAGTTTAGGGATCAAGATAAACTCTTGACTTCTTCTAGGATATCAGGAAAGTAGATCACTTAAAAAAAAGAAACTAAAAGTGGAGTATAGTGGTTCAGTAGAAAGGAAGCATCAATTATGTTCAGATGCTAAGGTTGATGGGAGGCTTGATTGAAAACAAAAAGCTGTGAAAATTGATGTCAGACCGCAAGCACTCATTCTAAGATTAAAGGTTTCTTTGGGTACAAAGAAGAATCGGAATATTCAAAGATCCCAATGGGAAACTAGCAGTGCAGAAGTGAAATGAAGTAATGAACCGTATATTAGGTGTTATTGTTGTAGAGATATGGGACATTCATAGTATGAGTGTTCCATATCCAAGAGATATCGTAGGGCACATGAAGAGAGGTGAAAACCAAATGGAGAACGGTTCTCTTGAACATGTTTTGAAGGACACAGTTTTTCTTGTGGAGGATTTGGGCACATGGATAGATACAATAAATCGACCATACAGAGGGATGTGCCAAAGTAGGATCAAAATGTTCGCAAGCAGCAGATCAATAAACCAATAGGTGAGTTGAAAATGAAAAATGGATTTTTAGCTTTGAAAGATGAAGTCAGTTCATCATACTCTGCGAAAGATTTGAAGTCTCAGTCTATGCTGAGGGTTAATGAAAAAATATGGACCAGGAAGAAAAATGATTAGAAGGAAGTGGTGGTAGAAATTTCTCTTAAAGCATCAGACCGTTCTGGTGGGTGGATCCTTGGTAGTGGTTGCACATATCACATGACTGGTAATAAGGATCTTGTTAAAGGCATAAAATATGACAAAGAAAGAGTTATAAAGACTGGAAATGATTAAGGCATGTGGATCATTGGCTCAGGAATGGCCTGGTTTGGGGGAAAAGAGATGAGACATGCTGATATCTTAATAGTAGAAGGCCTTAGTAACAATTTTCTCAACGTCAGCCAACTATGTGACTCAATAAATTCTATAAGGTTTACGAATAAAATGTGTATTGTGAAAGGAACATATGGGACAATGGTTTTTTAGGAAAAAAGAAAAATGGGAAATCTCTACCTCGTAAGTAGAGAATAAGATATGTGCTTTCTGTCCAGAGAGGAAGAAAAAAAGATGTTGCATAAAAAAAATTCATCTATGCCAACCATCCCTAGATGATCTGGTATGTTTGATGTTGCAAGTGACCTCCCTAAGCTTTCATGTTATCATACTCACATGTGTGATGCATGCCAACAAGGGAATCTCATCTGAAAGACGTATAAGGCAAAGGAAAAAAATCAATAAGATTGCTCGAATTGGTGCATGCTAATGATTGTGGGCCTATCACACCAAGAGAAATTGACGGAAAGAGGTACTATGTTCTTTTCATTGATGACTATAGGATAATTGAATGAGTATTTTTTATTTAAATAAAGTATGATGTGTTCATCTACTTAAAACAATACTGGAGGGAGTGTGAAAGGATGCTTGGACAGAAAATTATGATGTTTTACACAAACAATGGTATGGAATTTACAATTTGTCTGGTGGAGTACTATCTCATGAAACACAGGATAAGGAATCAAATTTCTTCAGTAAGAACCCCCCAAAAAAATAGAGTAGTTGAAAGCATAAATCAGAGAAACAACAACATGGCCCGAACTATTCTTATAGAAAAAGACATAGTAGAGAAATTTTTGAAGGATGTAGTATTGACATTGGTCTACATTTCTAACAGGGCTCTATTGTGTCCGAATGAAAAGTCATTATATGAGATGTGGAATGGGAGGAATCCAATAATAATGTACTTTGAAATCATTTAGAGTATGTGATTTATACTCAACAAATAAAAAAATAAGAAATTTGAGTCACATGGAGATGAGGGAATATTCTTTGGCTACTCAGGAAAAATAAATGCATATAAATGCATTAATAAAAGGTTGGTAAAAGTTGATGAGATAAATGACTCCAAAGTTGTTAAAAATGGTGATAACATTTAACAGTACAGTGAACAATTTCCATATGGAAGTGTTGAGGAGGAACACAACGCAGGAATAGCAGAAGTGGGTGATGCTGATTTAGAAGAAGATACAGATGATGAGAATGAAGAAGAAAAATTTTCATCTGCATGGAAGCCAAGGAGTCGAGCTGGAATTGATAGGAAAAATATCATTGGTGATCAATCAGCTCCATTTTAGACAGGAAGAATGAAATCACAGCAGCAGAAATCATTCTTATCTCAGGTAGAGCCTAAATACTTTTCTGATGCAGTTGAAGATGAAAAATGGATTTAGGCTATGAATGAAGAGCTAGATCAGATTGAGAACAATCATACATGGGAGATTGTTTCGAGGCTAGCTGATAAGAATTTCATCAGGTCTAATTGGGTATTTCACAACAATATGAATGAAGATGGAATAATGATTTGAAACAAAGCATGACTAGTGTGAAATGGATACTCCTAGATAGAGGGAACAGATATTGATAAGACATTTGTGGTGATTTCAAGGCTGAAAAAATAAGATTATTCCTAGCTATAGTAGTGAAATGGAAGTTCAAAGTGTTCCAAATGGATGTCAAATATACATTCCTGAATGGGATTCTGGAGGAAGAAGTGTATTTTGAGCAGCCATATGGTTTTCTCTTTCATGAAGACGAGAATAAGGTTTTTTTGGTTGAATAAGGTGTTATATGGGCTTAAATAAGCACCAGGAGTATGGTACCCAAGGCTTGATCAGTATTTGAAGAAGCCTGGTTTCTAGTGTGGTGGTGTTGATTAAAATATCTATTTCAACAACAACAGTAATCAAAGGATGATGGTGCTGGTTTATTTCGATGACATAATATTTCGCGGATCAGATGAAGCACAATGCTGACAGTTTTCCAAATTGATGAAACATGAGTTCGAAATGTCTATGATTGGTGAGATGACATTTTTCCTTGGTTTACATGTGACATAAGGAAGCAATGAAATATTCATTTCTCAATCCAAATATGCCAAGGAGGTTCTGAGAAGATTTGAAATGGAAAATTCCAAGGAGATGAAGACTCTGGTTTCTACCTGGATGAAATTATCGAAAGATGATAATGGTAAGGCAATTAATATCATAGAATATAGGCAGATTATTGGGAGTTTATTATACCTGATAGTGAGGAGACATGATATTGTTTTCACCACATTCCAAGCAGTGCGATATAAAATAAGACCCAAGGAATGTTACATGATTGTAGTGAAAATAATACTTCAGTATATCAAGGGAATGGTGGATTTCAGCTTGATATATAGTGAAAAATCTCACTCAGAGTTATTGGGATATACTGATGTAGATTGGGCCAGTTCAACAGATAACATGAAATTAATGTCATGAGGTGCTTTCTATCTTGGTGGATTGTGTATTTCTTGTCTAAGCAAGAAGAAAGATTGCATTTCATTGGGCACCGCAGAAGTTGAGTATATTGAGGCCACTCAATCATGAACATAGTTATTGTAGATGAAGAAGCATCTTGATGATATGGGAGTCGAAGTGAAGTCTCCGATCGGAATATAGTACGATAACTCACGTGCTATAAATCTCAGAAAAAATCTCGTCCATCATTCAAGGACAAAGAACATTGAGATAAATTGTCATTTTATCATGGAGAAGGTTGAGAATGGAATCCTGAAGTTGGAGTATGTGCCTAAAGAACTACATGTTGCACACATTCTAATGAAGGCCTTACCCAAGGAGTCTTTTGAGAGGCATCAACTAGCTCTGGGAGTTAATCGACTCCCCGTAATAGAAAAAGTGTGGATATGGGCCTCCTGCCCCTCTCCTCGAAGTATGGTGGGTTTTTCTCTACTAGGGTAATATGTTTTCATTCCAATGTGTCAGACCACACAGAAGTGTCCTTTTCTTTTCTTGAAAAGGGGGGGAAATAGTGACTTTTCAGGGGAGAAACTATGGCTAAAGAAGGGATAAAATGTCTTAGTCCAATTCATAGGGAGAAGCTGACAGGTGGAGCAGTGAGATGGGGGGAGAGCAATGAAATAGGGGGAGAGATTTAGATTTATGATTCTAGAATTGATCGATCAATGAATATATATCACGACTGGAGAGGATCCTGATAAAAGTAGAATAGTGGCGTTGGAATGGTGCTAGAAGGTTTCCAGTGATCACTAATTGGTATCAGATTCGCAATTGGTATCAGTGTCATATCAATAATTGGTGTCCAAAATGAAGTTATTCATTGATAAACGTTTCATTTACTCTTGTTTATCATGTCTAGCATTGTTCATGTGGTCTTAGAGTATGTGTTGAGTGAATCCTTGATCTCTATCTGAATTACAAGATTTAAAAGGTAGACGACAGAAGGATCATCAGTGAGGTATCAAAGTGTAGAAAATTTTTATGAGAAGTGTTCTTAACAAACCCAAATGGGTAGATTCTTGGCTAAATATCCCTCAAGGTATCATTGAATCATTTTTGTGGTGATTTTGTTTGTTGAAAAAATGGGCCTCCATGTGGTGTTTAGTGTGAATGCAGACCACAATGTCCAATTTGCTTACCAAGGGGGTTTTCATGGGTTCAAGAGATGTTGTTGGCTATCCATGATAGGCATAATATCCTCAACAATGTAATGGAAGATCTAGAGGTAGTAAAAAAATAGAAGATACATGGTGGTGCTGTTTTCCAGTGTTTTCCAAATTTGAGGGCCTCAAAATCGAAAAATGGAGAAAAGTGTTTTTGAAAAAGAGATTTGCGTGCTGGTGTCATGAAAGCTTGGAAAACATGTGCACCATATGTTTTTCAAAATCAAAAAAACAAAATATGCTAAAGGAAGTAGGGTTTCCCATGTTTTGGTTTGGGTGCGAAAGTGACTAGGGCGACAGAGGCTCGAGCAGTTGGACTAGCACACCAAGAGGAGAGTTGTGTGATGGTGCTCAGGGTGTCCAAAATGCCTATAAATAAAGGGATACCCCTTCTCATTTTTTATTGAGTTAAAAATTTGAGAAAACTAGAACTCTATTCGCGTAGGTGGTTCAGTCATGTAAGTGTTGGTTTGGTCATGCAAGAATAATGATATTCAGAAGTTGTGTGCCAATTGATAGTTGCACGCCAATATTAATTTCGGTATAAAATGGTTTGAGTTGCCCATGTTCTGAGTTGGCAAAGGGAGTGTCACCCAAGTGGTAAGGTGAAACTTGTGCGCCAGGCATGGATAGGCATGCCAAGGCATATAGAAGCACACCAGGCTCGGAGAAGTGCGCCAGTCATTCTAGGGTTGTGCGAAAGTTGGATGATTTCCTGGTACACCAATGGTAAAGTTTTATTCATTAGTGGATGAAAGTGAAACTCAACAGAACATATACATACAGAGAAATAAACATTCATTTGTTATAATTAAGAGACCTATAGGTCTATAAACTGCCAGTGGATCTTCTGAAGAAGTAGTGTGCTAACTATAGTTGAGAGATAAGTAAGTTCTCAAATTGTGAGAGATTGTAAACCAAAAGTGATAGTGATTCCTCTTCAAAAATGTAAATAGCAGTGCACTTATAGTGGATATGGTACATCGTCACATCACCTATGTATGCTCCTTGGACATAGCCCAGTAAGGGTGAACAAAGTAAAATTGTAGTGTCTTGTGCATGCTTTAAGATTCATTCATACTCTAAAAAGGGAAGGAAAAAAGCGAAGATGGTTTTTTCTAATAAGAAAACAAGATCCAAATGGGAATTATTTAATTTTTCATACCTTGAATCAACCCCTCTTAGGGTATCTAGCCTAGTGGACCTTACATGTATCAATTATCATCACTTAAATAATGTTATAGTGAAGCATTTATCTCCTCTACTAGAGATTGATGATTTATTCGATCAACTGAAGGGTTCATGTTGGTTCTTAAAGATTGAATTGTAGTCAGGATATCATTATATGCTTTTGAAGGATGAGGATATCCCAAATACTTCTTTCCATTGTCGTCATGGGAATTATGAGTTCGTTGTAATAACGGTATCTGTGACGAATTCTCTAACTGTGTTCATGGTATTGATGAACATGGTGTTCCGTGAGTTCCCAAAAAAGTTCATGGTAGTTTTCATTTATGAAATACTTACGTAATCTATGTACAAGGAAGAGACATTTGGAGTTTGATGTCTGGGATCACATGTTCATGAATGTGATTCCCCATCATGGTAAGTGAAGGTTTGGTCCTAGGTGAAAGATTTCTCCCCAGTTTGTTGGGCCTTTCGAGGTGTTGGATCATTTTGGAGCTATGGAATATTGAGTAGCACCTCCCCCAGAGATATTCCGGATGCATAATGTTTCCCATGTATCACAGCTTCGTCGTTATCTTCAAGATGACTCAAACGTCATCGATTGGAGCGAGATCGATGTTGACGATGATGTGAACATCAAGGATCAGCCAGTAGAGATCCACGATCGCAAGGAGAACGTGTTTCTTGAGTGTTCTATTCCATTGGTTCATGTCTTGTTGCGACATGGTGGTATCGAGGAGAGTACATGAGAGCGAGATCCCTAGATGCATGTCCAGTACCCAGAGCTATTTTAAGTTGTTGTGCTCATTTTTTCATTGATTCCTTCATTTCTATACCTTAGATGTGATGTTATGATTGAATTTTTAAGATATGGAATGTTTGTTCCCTTGTTCTATAAATGTGTGTGAGGTGTCTGAATGTGTGGGGAAGGGAGGAACTGACTCCTAATCAGAACCCATTAACATGGATGTGATTAAACCCATGTGGGTGAGTCATTTCCTCCCAAAGCGAATAATATCCTGAGCTATAGGAAGGAACTCCCTGACCCATGCTTTGGGACAGTGTGATCTTTGAGGTTTCTGTATCTGTTTGAATGTGATAACTCTTGGAGGGGGAGTGTTCTCAGATGTAGATTTTTAGTTCCATATTTTGAACAAATCAAGGTGGTTTTCCCTTAAGAGGTATCATACAGGGTGGTTGTTTGGACCCCTCTTTTGTTCTAGGTTGGTTTTGAATTCTCGGGGACGATAATTTTTTGAAAGGTATACAATGTAATGTCCCAAACATCTTCGATCCACTACATTTCTAAAATATGGTGTTAGAGGTGTTCTGGGAGGTCAAGGTGACTTATTCCAAACACTTTTCCAAATTTATAGTTCATGAATAATGTTTCTATAATATCAAAATTTCAAACAAAAACCATACATCAACATCCTTTTTCATTTTCCAAATCTCTCTTTCATGAACAGTGTTTCCAGAACAGAAGCCTTTCCAATAGCATCCTTCCAACATAAGCCTTTTTTCCTTTTCCAAATTTCTAGTTCATGAACAATGTTTCTAGAACAACATCCTTTTCAATAGAATCCTTCCAACAACATCCTTTTTTCATTTTCCAAAATTTTAGTTCATGAACAGTGTTTCCAGACCAGTGAGTTTCTACGATGTTTCCATACCAGTTAAGTTTCTATACCATTGAGGTTCTATAGTGTTTCCAGACCATTGAGGTTTCTAGACTAGTGTGGTTTCATAGTGATTTCAAATAGATGAGGTTTCCAGACCAGTGAGGTTCCATAGTGTTTCTAAATCAGTGAGTTTTCTAGACTAGTGAGGTTCTACAGTGTTTCTAGACCGGTGAGGTTTCCAGACTAGTGAGGTTCTACATTGTTTCCAAACTCATGAGGTTTCCAGACTAGTGAGGTACTACTCTGTTTCTAGACCAGTGAGGTTTCAAGACCAGTGATGTTCTAAATTGCTTCTATACTAGTTTGGTTTCCATACTAGTGAGGTTCTATATTTTTTACAGACCTGTGAGGTTTCCAGAATGGTGAGTCATCCAACACTTTGTCAAATTTCATGTTTGTTTTACTATGTTTCCAGCTTCCTACAGTTTTGCCCCTATGATATTTCCTTTGATTTGAAATTCATTTAAGTCCTTGTTTTCAGATATTTAAGGCCGAATCAAAGGCCACAACCCCTAAATTAATTTTTCCAAGGCTCTTTATGCTATTACTTGGTCAAACCATGTGGTTTAATGAGATTCTCTTTTAATTGATAATTTGACGTATCTTAAACCTACTCGATTAAATCTTTTAAAGGGACAAGACATGTTACTTACTTATTATACCTTCTTGTTCCCCAGTGTGATACACACAAACCTTTATTTATTCTCTTAGGGGATGTGTGATCGAACCTTAATCATAGGATCATTTCCCCTTGATGCTTCTTCCTACTGTATGTGCACCCCCAGTTTTGGTGTAAGAAGAAAGTGTTGATCCTTCATTGATATAAGGTATGATCTAACTCTGTTCTTTGTATTTCCTCGATACTTATCCTCCATTTTATCCTTTACATGATATTGAATGTGATATCCATTCTTCTAATGGAGTTTTTTTTGGATTTCGGATGGTGCGGTTGTGTCGCGGTGTCCTCGGGTGGATGCAGTTGTCCTAGGGGAGGCGATCGTAATATGTTGTGTGAATCCTCCTCATATAAAGAATTTCAAGAACCATTTGAGGAAGGGGATTTATTTCTTCTCTATTCTTTTATGTGGAAATGTTTAGTAAGCATGTTTTATCCCACTAGAAAACAAATTAATTGACATATTAAATATTTAGACCAGATAAATAAATTGGTTTCGATCATAGGTTATTTCCTATTTGTTTTTCTAGAATATTTTATATCTATGAAATATTTTTTTATCTTTTAATTCTTTATGGAAACTGGGAAAGAACGTAAATACTAATATTAATTGATAATTGTTTGGATAAATATAAAGAGGCATGCAAATGAATCTGCTTATTATTATTGATGTTGTAATTCCTTGTTAACAAAATTGATGCAGTAAGGATCTTTAATATATTTTTGATAAATATGATAGATTTCTATTTAGGTTACCCATAGTTGGAACCTAAAAATAATAAATCTGTTAATTCTAGATGGACTAAAGAACTGCCTGTTTGATAAAAAGGTAATGCCTCGTTGGGTTCTGAGTTGCCCTCTTGCTTGTAAAGGTCAAGATCCTTATGCTTGGAACTCTAAGAGCTCATTCTGTTTGGAGGTTGGATGCCTTGTTTAAGGGCTAAGATCCCAATTGATATGATTTCTGTTTTTCAGCTACTTTTGTTGTGATATGTCGGGGAAGGAAGTATAATTTTTTTTGACAGTAGTTGATGCCTAGAGTGGCAAGATGCATCAGTTTATGCATGTGAGTGTTAGGGAGGACACTAGAGATGATGGAACAAGTTGGATTTCGATGTTTAGATGCTTTCTATTTCTTGTTGTTTGTTTATCTTCCTTACTTTCCCTGGTAATCACAAAATATGGTTTTCATACCCTCCTTCCAAAGGGGGTGAAGACTTGATGGGTATGCCATGTGCTTTTCTTGTCTAGATTCCTGAGGGATGATGGGTCTACTCTTTTGATATAGGTAGAAAAAACTGAATAGGTATTTCATCTACTCACTGTGTTGATCCCCCTTGTGTTTAGTAGCTTAGAATGTTTTTCTATAATTCCTTGGAATATGGAGAATTAATAATTTTGTTAATAAATGATTGAATAAATTATGTTAACCCATGGGGTTAGAGCTTGCTAAGATGCAATTATGAGGTTTCAATTAAAATGAGTAGTGTAATTTGGGTGGGATGCTAATGAAATATAATGAGGAAATTGTTAATGGTTAACTAATGTTTAAAGAATTAATTAACGTAAATTGTAACTGATAAAAAAAGGGAATGAAGTAATGTAACAATGCTCTTTAAATGGTTGTGTGATTACAAGATACCTAGTCTTAGAAATGTCAGTTTGGGGTTCGATAGACCTTATCTTTAATTGAGTATAAGACTAGGTCATGCCCATAGTGTGGTTGATATATATAGTATATTCTATACTTTTTGTGTTTCTATACGCTACTCCACCCCATCAGTTAGGGAAAATGGAACCCCGGGGATTCTGAGCCCTAGGGGGTGCTTTCCCCAGCATTTGGGTGAGACGATGGATGGCTGACTACCCCCTTTACCGTCACACTCTTCTCCTGGTAGTTACTTGTGCTGGCAGACATAATAGTTAGTTTTCCCCATAGATATGTGTGGAGGGATGTAATGGATTGTGGTTATTCACATGCATATATTCTGGATATAGTTTCCTTGGGACTACTATATGGGTAACATGTATAGGATGTGATGGCTTGAGGATCCTTACTCAGTGTATGGGATGTAATGTCTTGAGTTATAATGCCTGATGTATGATACATGATATGAGAGTTGTGTTGGCTACCGTAAACTACCTGGTTACTTCTCTTGCATGGACATGGTGTTTTTGATTCACGATGTGCATGTTGTGTTGCATCGCCCAGGTGTCTGCTGGCAAGCCTTTATGGAGAGATATGGTTGAAGATGCGTGACATTGGGGAAAAGATGAAAACCAGTTGGGATGTAGTAGTGGGGTACGATTGATATTATTTATTATATTATATACTCTTGTATGTGATACTTGGTGAGAGTATCAATAGTGAGGCTGGGAACATAGGATACCTGTTTAGGTGATGAGTTAGTTTCACATGTTGTTCACTGTTCTTTAGCATTATTTCTTTAATTTTTCACTAGAGGATCCGGGGAGAATCCTACTGAGTATACTGGTATACTCACCCTATGTATATATAAAATGTTTTTCTGGTCACTTGGAGCAAGTTTGAGATCATGCTAGTTACTACTAGCATGGGGTTGCCGGAGCTATTCGAGATTCGTCGTCACTGTTGTTTTACTTTCTTTTGAGTACTTTCAGTTTTTCCCTTTTAGTTGTAGTATTTTTTCATGACATTACATATGTGTATTTGAGATTTTCATTCATATTTCTATCTATGTTGGAGTTGTTTGGTGTCTTTATTATCTCTATCTTGCGCATGTGTTCTCTTAGAGGGCAATGCCCCACCTTTGTGTGTTTCTATACCCTCAGTGCTAGTCTCCAACCTGGGGCCTACTGGAGGTGGGACTCTGGGGTCACTATCACCCTTCTCACATTGTTGACTCGGGAGGGGTACACCTTGTGGGGAGGGGGCTATGAAAGAGTGGTATCTGAGCAATGGTTGATGGATATTATGAAGTATGGCTGTAGGCAAAAGTGAGGTTGTATGGGATGGTAGGGAAATAGTTTCAGTCATTTTTAGAAAGTTATGTAAACACTAGAGACTGTCTGATACATAGGAATTTACCCCCCTATGATCTGATGCACATACCCTTAAGTTTACAATGTCTACAAAATGATATGATTCTAGTTGTAGGGTTGAGATAGAGGAAAGGATCATGTATCATTATTCTTTGTGCTTGTGTTTGAATTGGTAATCCTAGGGATCGATTAACCAATAATGAATAAAATAAAAAAAATTATTAATAATTTTTGAGACTTTTATATTCTAGGTTTAAGAGATCTAACATTTTTTTTATTTTGAAGGTATGGCTCCAGGTAGACATCCTCATCTGGTTCATGCTGAAATGTCGAGTAGGTTGTTCATGCAGATCATAACAGGGTAGAGGTTGATGATGACGAAACATAGAGGTGGACACTCCGGGAGTTTCAGCGCCATAGTCTGCAGAAGTACGAGGGATCCATTTCAGATGGATTCTTAGAAGACTGGTTGGAGGAGGCCGATATAGGATTCAGTTCAATCCATTCTTGGAAGGTGCACTTGCTATCTTTGGTTTTGATTATGCATCGTGGAGTAGAGAGGAAGTGGTTGTTCTTGTTCCTTAGGGATCACGAGGAGTCAACGATCTCATGGGAGGAGTTATAAGACATGTTTAGAGTTGAGTTTCATTCTTCAATCACGAAGGAATCCAGTCACCAGGAGATTATTACCCATTGAAAGGGGATCTATGGTGTGGGAGAGTTTGGAATCTATTTCAGAAACCTTTACGATATGCTTCTGACCTTTTTCAAGGCGAGGAAGCCATGTCGATGCATTCCGAGGAGGCTTTGCATCCATAGATCCAGCGCTAGGTCACCCCATTTATGCTGAAGACATATCTTTAGGTGCTGGTGAGGGAAGAGTTCCTCAAGAGGACATTATCAAGAACTGAATATTCATTAGAGGGGAGTCTCCATGATTCCTCACAAAGTAGAACTCTGATTCAAAATTCTCAATTTTCAGGGAATAATAGTTTCCGTTCACCTAGGGGTTGTCCCTCGCCCTCAACGTCTCATTTCTCCCAGGGTAGTGACTCTCAGGCCTATGCTAAGGGATCTCGAAAATGTTTTTCTTGTGGATGGTGAGGTCATCAGTAGTGAGAGTTCCCAAAGATTATGAGAAGTCATCATGCACCAGGTGTTCCAGTCTAGGTTTCTTTATTGAGGCAGTTCCATCCTAGTCAGCAATAGCAGGTTGCACCATCTTTGGAATAGTAGACGGTTGATGGGGCCAGATGAGGATAGCACTATGATTCTCCCCATCCTTAGAGAACAGATACTGGCCATGGGGTGGTCATGATCAAGGATTGAGAGTCCATGAAGGAGGCCTTGGTCAGATTCAAGCTATAGCGTTGCCAGCACCAGGCAAGCCAGAAATCATTCATGGTACACTTTTCTTTTTTTCTACTTTGTTGTATGCCCTTTTTGAATTAAGAGTAACACACTCCTTCATATCATATGCCCTTTTCCATGATTTGGGACTTGAGGAAGAGAGGATTCCATTTCCCTTGGAGTTCACTACGCTAGTTGGAGGTCGAGCTAACTTGATTGAATTATGTAGATATTATGAGCTAGTGTTGGGGTAGCACCACTCTTGGGGACATTTTCTTTGTTTAAGGATAAAACCATATGATGTCATCCTCGGCATGGATGGGTAATATTCAGATCAGGATATCGTGAATTGCTTTGGGAGTAAGGTGGTGTTCTTTGATGTAGATGGAGAGTCGACAGTGTTTTTTGGCGACCGATACACTCAGATGGGTCATAGGTGTGTTCTGTCCTTATCATCCTGGATGGATGAGATGATGCTGAGTTCTTTAGAAGTTTAGAAGTTGGAATTTCATGGGGTCATAGAAGAGTACCCTGATGTTTTTCCAAAATAGGTCGTAGCATTACCCCCTCGATGAGAGATCATGTTTGGGATCAAACTATAACTAGGAGCATCTCTTATCTCTTTGTATCAATATAGGACAACCCCTTTTGAGTTACGAGAGATACATGTACAGCTTGATGGTCTGTTAAAATGTAGTTTTTTTTGGCCGAGTGTGTCACTGTGGGGCGCACCAGTTTATTTGATGAAGAAGATTGATTTAAGTTTATAGTTGTGTATCAATTATCATCGCTTAACCAAAGTAATAGTGAAGAATTGCTATCCTATTTATTGGATAAATGATTTATTAAATCTACAGATGGGTGAATGTTGGTTCTTAAAGATCGAATTGCCATCAGGATATCATCAGATACATGTGAAGTATGAGGATATCCCAAATATTTCTTTCTGTTTTCTTCATGGGCATTACAAGTTTGTTGTAATGTTGTTCGGTGTGACGAATGCTCCAGATGTGTTCATTGGATTGATGAACCCGGTCTTCTGTGAGTTCCTGGATTAGTTAATGAGGATTTTCATCAATGACATCCTTGTGTACTCCATATACGAGAGCATACCTTTGGAGTTTTATATTGGGGAGCATGTGTTTCTAAAGGTGACTCCCCGTCATGATAAGTGAAAGTTTAGTCATGAGAGTAATCATTCTCCCCTGTTTTTTGGGCCTTTTGAGGTGTTGGATGGTGTCAGAGCTGTAGAGTATCACATAGGACTTCCCCCAAGGACGATCCAAAAACATGATGTTTTCCATGTATCGAAACTCCATCGTTATCTTCATGACGACTCATACATCCTCAATTGGAGTGAGATTGATGTTGACAATGATACGAACGTTTAGGAGCATACGGTAGAGATCCAGGACCCCAAGGAGAAGGTGTTGTGTGGGTGTTCTATTTCCTTGGTTTGTGTCTTGTAGAAAAATGGTGGTGTCGAGGAGAGTACATGGGATCAGGATTCCCATATTTTTGTCCATTACCCAGAGATGCTTTAAGTTGTTATGTTGAGTTTTTCTTTGATGCTTTCATTTCTATACCTTTGATGTGATGTTATGCTTTATTTTTTTGGAAATGGGATTTTTGTTCACTTTTTCTCTAGATGTGTGTGATGTGTCCGAATATGTGGTGAAGGGTGGACCTGACACGTAACCAGGACGCATTAACATGGATGCGATTAAACACATGCAGGCAAGTCAGGGCCGCCCAAAGCAGATTATATCTTGACAGGTAGGAAAGAACTCCCTGACCCATGCATTGAGACAGTGTGATATTTAGGGATGGTGTAGTTTCTTAACTATGATAAATCATGGGGGGAGTGTTCTCATATGTCGAGGTTTTCTTCCTACTATCGAACAACTCATGGTGGTTTTCCCCTGAGAGGTATCTTACGGGGTGGTTGTTTGGATAACTCTTTTCTTCTAGGGTGGTTTCGAATTCTCAAGGATGAGAATGATTTTAGATGTATCTAATGTAATGGCCTGGACCACTCAAGTCTATTAATTTATAGAAATCTAGTGTTAGAGGTGTTCTGGGAGGTCAAGGTGACTTATTCCCAACACTTCTCCTAATTTCTAGTTCATGAACAGTGATTCCATAACAGTAACCTTTCCAACAACAACCTTATTCCTTTGAAAAATTTCTAGTTCCTGAACAATGTTTCTAGAAAACTGGCCCTTCCAACATTAGCCTTCTAACATCATCATTTTTTTCTTTTCCAAATTTCAAGTTCATGAATAGTGTTTCCAGAACAGCAGCCTTTCCAAAAGCAGCCTTCCAACAGCATCCTTTTTCTTTTTCCAAATTTCAAGTTCATTAACTGTGTTTCCAAATCAAATAGGTTTCTAGAATAGTGAGGTTCTATATTGTTTCCAGACCAGTGAGGTTTCCATACTAGTGAGGTTCTACAGTGTTTCCTGATCGGTGAGGTGTCCAAACCGATGAGATTCTACAGTGTTTCCAGACAGGTGAGGTTTGGATACTAGTGAGGTTCTATAGTGTTTCCAGACTGGTTAGGTTTCTAAACCAGGGAGGTTCTACTCTGTTTCCAGTCCAGTGATGTTCTATAGTGTTTCCAGACCCCTGAGGTTTCCAGAGCAGCGAGGTTCTATAGTGTTTCTATACTGGTGAGGTTTCTAGACTAGTGAGGTTATACAGTGTTTCTAGACCAGGGAGGTTATATAGTGTATTCAGACTAGAGAGGTTTCTAGAATGGTGAGTCATCCATGAATTTGTCAAATTTCATGTTTGGTGTACAGTGTTTCCAGATTTCTACAGTTTTCCCCTTTGACGTTTCCTTTGATGTAAATGCATTTAAGCCCTTTTTATGGGATTTAAGGATGAATAAAAGGCAATAATCCCTAAATTAATTTTCTTAAGGCTCAATATGTTTTTAATTGGTCTAACCAAATGGATTAATGTGACCCACTTTTAATAGAAAATCCAGCGTATCTTAAACCTACTCCGTTAAATCCTCTTAAGGGATGAGATATATTACTTCTTTATTCTACCATCTTGTTCCCTGGTGCAAGATTATTGATCCTTTCCTTCTTCCCTTAGGGAATGTGTGATCGAACCTTAATCCTACGATCATTTCCTCTTAATGTTTCTTCCTACTGCATGCACACCCCCTATTTTGTTGTAAGCAACAAGTGTTGATCCTTCATCGATATAAGGTATGATCTACCAATGTTCAGGTGTTTTCATCGATCCTTCTCCTCATATTTCTCCTTTCCATGCTATGTCATCTGATCTTCATGCTTCTAATAGAGTTTTATTGGCTGTTGGATGGTGCAGTCGTGCAGAAACATCCTCGGGTGGATGTTGTTTTCACGGGGGGGGGGGGGGGGAGAGAGATCGTAATCCATTTTGTGGATTGTCCTCGTATAAAGAACTTCAAGAACCATTTGTGGTAGGGGGTTCATTTATTCTCTATTCTTTTACATGAAAATGTAGAGTTAGCAAGTTTTATCCGACTAGATCACAATGGAACTTACATATTTAATATTTGAACTAGATTAATAAATTGATATCAATCATATGTTATTGCCTTTTGTTTTTCTAGGTTGTGTGATATATATGATTGATTTGTTTAGATTTTTGATCTTAGTGGAAATTGGTAGAGAATTTAATGCCAAAAATTAATTGATAATTCATTGGATCAAGATAAAGAGGCATGTAAATAAATCTGGTTGTTGTTGTTGTTGAAATTAGGTGTTAATCAAATTGATGCAGTAAACACATTTAATCAATTTGTGATAGCTATGATAAATTTCTGTTTAGGTTACCCATAGTTGGAACCTACAAATAATAAATCATTTAATTATATATGGATTAAAGGACCTGTTATTTGATAAAAAGGTAATTCCTCGTAGGGTTATGAGTACCCTATTGCTTGTAATGGCCTCAAGATTGATGCTAGGTTCTCTGAGAGCTCATTGTGTTTGAAGGTTTTATTCCTTGTTTAAGGTCCAAGAGCCTAATGTATATGATGTTTGTTTTCCTGCTTCTTATCTTGTTATATGTTGGGGCAGGGAGGCCGATTGGTTTTGGTTGCAGTTAACACCTAGAGTGGCGAGATGCATCGGTTTATGCTTGTGGGTGTCGGGGAGGACAATAGAGATGATGGAATGGGTTGGATTTGAATGTTTAGATGATTATTGTTTCATTTGGTTGTTGATATTCTTTAATTTCCCCACTGATCAAGGCTGCTATTTTTCTTACCCTCCTTCTAAAAGGGGTGATGATGTAGGGGTTATTCCACGTGCTTCCTGTGTTTAGCTTCCAAAGGGAGGATGGGTTTAGGATCTTTCTATAGGAAGAAAAGACTCAATAGGTAGTTCATCTACTCACTGTGTTGAGCCCCATTTTGTTTAGTAGCATAGATTGTTTTTTATAATTTCAGCGAATATGGGAAAGTAAAAATGTTGTTAATAAATGATTGAATAAATGATGTTAACCCATGGAGTTGGAGCTTACTCGGATGCAATGAAATGGTTGTAATTTAATGGAAAAGTGAAATTTTCGTGTGATGATAATGAAATATAAGGAGTAAATTGTAAATGGTTAATTAATGCTTAAATAGTTACTTAACGAAAAATTTTACAGATAAAAAAGGGAATTTAGTAATGTGATAATTCTTTATAAATGGTTGTGTGCTTATAGAATACTGAGTCTTAGAAGTGGAAGCTGGAAGTCTGAGAGACCATAGATTATATTGATTCTATGACTAGGTCAATCCCATAGTGTGCTTGTGAGCTATAGTATATTTTATATTTTTTGTGTTTCTATACGCTACTCCACCTCGTTAGTTAAGGACATTGGAACCCTAGTGATTCTGAGCCCTGGGGTGTGTTTTCCCCAACATTATTGTGGAGGGATGGGTGACTGACTATCCCCTTTGTCCACACTCTCTTCTCTTGGTAGTTACTTGTTCTGGTAGGCCCAATAGTTAGTTTTCCCCATATATGTGTGTAGAGGGTTGTAATGTCCTATGGTTATTGACACACATATATTTTGGATATAGTTCCCTATGGACTACTATAGGTGTAACATGTAAGGCTGTGAAGGATTGAGGATCCATACTCAGTGTATGGGATGTAATAAATTGAGGTACAATGCTTAACGTATGATACATGTTATGCGAGCTGCGGTGAATCTCATAGACTACCTAGTAACATTACTTGTGTATACATGGTTGTTTTGTTGCATGAGGTGCATGCTGTGGTGCTTCGCCTAGGCATCTGTGGGCAATCCTTTTTGTAGAGAGATGGATTAGGATGTGTGATGGTGGGAAAAAGTGGAAAAAAAGTGGAGAAGTATAGCAGGGTAACCTTGATATTATTTATAATATTATATACTATTATATGTGATACTTGGTGATAGTATCCAGGGTGAGGCTTGGAACATAGTATACCTTTTTAGGTGACAAGTTAGTTTCACTTATTGTTCACTATGCTTTAGCATGCTTTTTTTACTTTCGTACGAGAGGCTCTAGGGATGATCCTACTGATTATACTTTTATACTCAACCTATGTATATATAAACAATTTTCAGGTCACTTGGAGATAGTTGGAGATCAGGCTGGTTACTACTATCTTGGTGTTGCAGGAGCTATTCAGGCTTCATGGTCGTTGCTGTTTTTAGATTATTTTGGGTACTTATAGTTTTCTGTTTTCAGATGTAGTAGATTTTCATGACATTATATATGCGTACATGGGATTTTCAAATATATTTCTATTAGAGTTGGAGTTGGTTGGTGTGTGTATTATCCATATCTTTAGCATGTGTTCTCTTTGAGGGTAATATCTCTTATTTCTGTGTTTACTATACCCTCGGTGGTAGTCGCCAACCCAAGGCCTACTAGAGGGGGGAATCAGGGGTCACTATCTCCCTTCTCATATTGCCATCCCATGAGAGGTAAAACTTGTAGGGAGGGGGTCATGACATTGATGAAATGGTTCTAGAGTGTATAAATATATAGGGAGTTTTTTTGGGGGTCTGGGACATGAAATGTAGAGAAAAGTGTCCAATAGTTCATAGCACACAGTTATTTTAAAGTGTGTTCCTAGCAAAAAAAACATTCAACTTGGAACTCCTTTGAACATGGGACTATTGAATAGTCATCATGAGGTTTTAAAAAACATGAGGGTACCCCTAGGAAACCATGCATCTTTTCCCCTCTTGGACGGAGGGAGACAAACAATTGGCATGCGGTTTGGAAATCTATGCATCCAAACATTAATTCCCTTAAAAAGTTTGAAATTCCAATTTTCCATTACGATATTATTTATTTCTCCCTGAATTTTATACCAATTATTTATCCTATAATATGGGTGATGAAAAACCTCAGCCAAGACATCAAAGTGTTGATTTTCCTTCACTACATAGGAGTTTGGAGTGCATTTAGGTGTAAATCAAAGATCCACATGAGTCTAACACTCATCGGTGATCTATTTTATATATTAGGTCTTGTAGAATCTATCCTCTTATTCTGAATCCCTTAAAGCTATAACTTCACTAGAAGATTCTATGTTGGGGAATTATCGGGTTTTTTGGTATGAATCAAGGGTGGAGGCTAAGAAAACAATCGTCAATGGACATGAATTAGGTGGTCTTTAAGAGTTTTCCCAGATTATTGATGTTTTGAATGTTTATATGGATGTTTTAATGTCTTTCCTTGTTGAATTTGTTTTTACTTGATTATGGAAAGTTTTCTAGGCATTATATTGAGGTGTGAAACTATTCATAGATTATATTGGTTTCATAGGTGAGTAAGACTGAACCAAGGGCTACTAGCGGGGTAAGACAAACCCTTTGAAATGGTGAATAAAATTTCTAAACATTTTTATGAGGATATTATGAGGGAGAATTAGTAGTACGAATATAATTGGTATGTTCTGGGGATTTCCCCTGATTTTTATTTTTTATGGAAAATGATGTTTAAAGTATGAAATGTTTTGAAAAAAGGTTTTGACATCTTGGTGATTTAAAAAGTGGACTTCCAAAAATATTTCAATTGATTTTTGATATGGGGAAAATTTACCATTTTGGGAAAATGGTTTAACAGTTATTTTGGTTGGTTGAAATGTAAATGAATGCCTTTCTGCATAATTTAGTTTTTCAAAGAGGAATACCTGTGTTTTAAAAGGGTTTCATCAAGATGTTTTCAAATAAGTATTTTGAATTGGGTTTATACCATAATTTGGTCATAAGGGTCCCATTAGATCATAGTAATTGAATTGGTTTATAAGATAGTTATATAAGAAACATGGATATTATATTGGCATGCATTCATTTTTATGAAATGAACTAAATGATGCATTTGTATAGTTATTTCCAATGACATGAAGGATTATTTATCATAATGTGAAATGGGCTAAATGGATTAATACTAATGTGTCAAATGGAAAATGAATTTTTAATGGGAATGAGTAAATTGATTAAGGATTGTTAATTTATAAATTATGTGAAATGGGTAAAATGGAAAATGCAATGAAAAAGGAAAATGTGTTATTAGGTTTTGGTTTGATATTGAGTTATATATGAATAATATGAATTTTTAATGTTATGTTTATTCATTATATTAGATTTAAAACATGGTATATGTCATAAATGGATGAATAATCATGTGATCAGGGCTTATTGGTGTGGGATAAAGGATTGAGGTTCCTTACTTATATTGGGTTGGTCTGAGGCTCTAAAACCACCCCGTAATGCTTGGGTAAGGCAGTCAGAATGATGCTCTAGGCCCCTGATAGTTGAATTGGATGAGACTACTTCTAATGATGTTCCAAGATACATGGAATCTGCTACATGGACTGATGCTCCAAGGTATGCATTTGTAATTATTTTTGAAATGTAATCCCTGGTGAGATTGGGAACTTGACTTATCCACTCATTCATGGTAATGGATTCACATAGGAATATATATATATATTTTAAATTCAAAACCCTTGGGGAAAAGGTTGTGAATGAATAAGTAAATATTTTTAACTAATGGGGTTGGGATAATTGTCATTAATGAACAAACTTGTGGTTTAAAGTGTCTGTAACCCTTGTATCCTAGCTTCGACTCCCAGTGTGACATGATATAGTTTTGATTATTGGTTGAATATAGATAGCTTAATGGTAAAATCGATATTAGATAATTTATTTAATGTCTGACCTATTTAATTATTTATTTACTGCACTTAATACCTACTGACACTTTTGTACAGACTGGCTATTTCTTTAGACACTGTCATTGGTTCCCTACCGAGTTGTACTAACACCATGTTCAAGATTCTATGCCACTTGGGTACCCAAGAAGGTCATAATTATTTTTAGGAATAGGTTCTGGATAGAGACTTATTGTTTGGTTGTGCATGGGATGATTGGTTGGGGAATGAGATATCATGGCCAGGTCGGGACTCACTTCCGAGTTTAGAGTCTTTTGATAGTTTGGTATTATTTTATATTGTATGTCTGCCCGACATGTTGTTTATTCATTAGATTTTGTTATAGTATGTACACTTTGTTTTAAATTGGGTTTTGTTGTATGCTATCCATTTATTATTTATGTTGGTTATTTTTATTTTTTGTCTTTACATCTATTCTGGATTCACTCCAATAAGAGGGTTTAGTCTCCCAAATTTTTTATTTTGAACTGTGCTACAAATTGGGAGCCTCTGGCATACCGAGAGGCATGCATGAGTTCATGTGAAAACCTGACTAAGGGAACTAATAATAGTGGATTTTGGGATGGGGATATTAAAACATGAAACCATCAAAATAGTATGTAAGGATGCTGAATAAATAATCCATACACCATTGAATCCAAAAATCCAAAGTTCAATTTAATCCCTAAATCTTGGGTTCGATCACCATGGAACCATGGTGAGATAATGAAGAAGAAACAATAATAAAATATAATATCACCAACTGGAATAAATAATAATGCAAGAATCCTAGTAAGAGGAAAAGATAGTTTCTCCCAAGGATCCCCAAGTTGAGATTTTTAAATGAGGGAAATGGGAACCCTCACATAGATTTAATACTTCATGGTCTGATATATAAAATGACATATTTAAAATTTTTATATAACACCTCATGGTGTATCCCTATCAATCATAACATGGAACCCATAATATAAGCACAGTTCCACTACATGGCCTCTCCGGTGACCCCCCAAACAAGATGAAACACACACTACAAATAATTTAATAAATTTATCTATTGAATTTATCACTGAAAGTATAAAAAAGATACAAAAATAAAATGTAATGTTAATTATAATGGAATGGAACCCATCAACATGACCAGGTCTCAATATTTAACCATTCGTCACAAAGTAAGATATTAAGTAGAAATATGTAAAATTAATTATCATAGAATGAAATCCATCACCACAATATAAAAATTAAACTCACCTAAATTTCACGATTTCTAAGATTTGAATGCACCACCAGACCATTAAGACAGTGAGTGATCGTGCATGAGAGTAACTTTTCTTACTCTCATGCATGAGACCAAATCCAATATCTAGGAACCCCAAGTAATGATCCACTATACCACATTGTGATTAGTCACTCTCTATGAAAATTTAAAAAAAGAATAAATATCCATTTCAAATATTTCTACATCATTTAACCATGATTCCCTTTTTCCATGACGTGATCCTTGATTAGCCAAAAATATCAATACATCTGTGCACAACATGAATCCCTTAGGCCACAATGTGACCTTCTACCACCCCATAATTGTAGAACTCCCAAAACACTAGGAAATAATGAAAATCATAAATTAATATAGAGATCAACAAATAATTAAAATAATATGAAAAATAATGGATGGGTTTTAAAAATAAATATCATCACCCCACTACCTCCCATAAATAATCATGCTTCTACAATTATCCAAAAAAAGAAACATATATCAAAAGGACCTACAAAATACAATTACCTTCCAAAAATACAAACACCAACTATTATACTATACCCAAACTGCACAAAATAATTCCAAAACCTTCAAAATCATATTTTTCATCCCTTAGAAATGATTTAACTAGTTTTTCATATTCCATTCCATATATAATGTATAGCTGTTTGAATTTGAAAAGGAATAAAAAAAAGGATCATGCACTATTGGTAGTAAAGAATACGGTCGGGGTAAGGATTTAAATTTAATTATTATTCTATTTTTTAGATTGGAGTTTCATGTGAGGGACTATTTAAATAATTTTTTCTTATTGGAAATAATGGAATTCCAAGAGTAAAGACACTAAGAACTCGTGTAGAAATGATTTAATATGTTCAGTACATGACCATTCAAATTAGGTTAATAAGTTTATATTGACCACTAAAATATTTTCTTCTATGTTTAGAATTTATCCAAAAAAAGTGATTAATTATAAGGATTTTAAATGTTTAATAACTTAACCCCCAAGGAATAATACCTATTATAAATATATATTACTAACTAGATATCCGAGAGACTAATATGGTCTAGAAAAATATAGAAGATTACAATACATGGATGCAGTGATTCCTCAAAACACCAACACCTTTTGGATAACCGATAGGGATAATTGTAGAGGTTTGAACTAGATTTACATGTGAATTATTCATTCTATTTCAAAAGGAACTCTACAAAACATGGAGATAATTTTGATTATTTATTTTCACAAGGTATAGCTAAGTAGTAAAAGTATGACCATGAAGTAACAAAAAAAATTGATTCCTCGTAGTCTCTAATTTTCTAATAGAATATTCAATTCAATTATTTGTAAAAATTATATAAGTTAAGAACAATTATCAATTTGGAAAATAGGTACATGTGATTTCTATTAACCTAACAAATTATGAGCATATATTCTAATCCAACACCTTTAGTACTATGACACATGATATATCCTTTAGTAAACCATAACCAAAATAACCAAAGTAGAAATAATATCAATCAACCACATGGCCCTTTGATAACTGCCCAATCTCCTCTAGATAGAAACTAACACTTAATATCATGAATTATAGTTAGGGAATTTGTTTTAAACCCATATTTAACAAAAATAAATATGGTAAAATATTACTATACGAATGAAATGAATGTCAAACACTGAAAAACATATTTGGAAGGAGTGGAAAGTAAAATCAGGGTCTACCACAAACACCAATGGCTAATTTTAAAATTGTATCCCCAATTATGGGATAAATTATAGGCGACATAGAGGTGAGATTTATTTGTGATCTCAATTATTTTGATGTTTCATTAAAAAACTATGGCAAGAGTTAAGATGAGTGGTGTTTTCTATCCACACAAATTTTCAACATATATAAGAAAAAGAGAACATTGATTTACATGATTAGCCTATTAAAATAATAAAGACAGTCCTTGATGTGATACAAACTCCCCTAAGATCACATTATTCACTATAATTAACCTCTTTGTACAATTGATTAGGGTTTATCCGTCAACTTTAATTACACATATACCTATTTTTTTCAGAATCACACACACATAACTGCTTCCCATAATTTTAAAATAATTGTAATTTTGGTAAAAACAAATATATCTTCCAATATAATGTTGTTATAAAGTTATTAGGTTTTCTTAGTTTCCTTATTTTTCCTCCATTACATAGATGTGATTCATCACTTCAATTCATATGCACAACAGTGTATATAAATTCTTTCTCCATTATTATTACATTTTATTCCTATATGTATTCTTCATTATCCTTGATCTATCTTATTATATAGATAACCTTGTAGTATTATCTATTTTGTTAATATAAATTATCTCTATATTTTCATCTCTATATTGTATATCAATGTCTTTAATAGAGAAAAAAATTTAATCAAATTCAAATTTGAATTCAAATATTTCTCTTTCTTCAACAAAAATTCAAATTATCCTACTTCTTTTCAAACCATCGGTTCACCATATGCCATCTAGTCCCCATTTTTAAAATTAATGAACTTATTTGGTAAAATTTTAGAGGATCTTAGTTCGCCAATAGATACACACCCTAAAATCCACTGAAAATTAAATTATTATTCTGACCCTAATTTCTAATACAATATTCATAACCCCATTTTTATCCAACTTATCCCAAATTATTAGAAATTATTCTAAAAAGTCCCATCACCATGAAATATTATCCAATTTTAAGTTTTTATAGGTATAATATTTTTCATACCACAAGAAGATCCATGGTATGTAACTTAAAATTTCATGCTTCCCAACAATTTCCACCTCCCTAAAAAACCATCAACATTTTAAAACAATAATAAAATGCACATAAATGACAGATCATGGAATTTAACATTCCATTTTGAATCTCAAAAATCAATTTTTTCAACAGTGTATAGGAAAGCATCCAAAACAGAACCTGTCCCGCCATTTTCAATATGTGGATCACTAAATCTAAAAACACCTAGTAAAACACCCATTTGTATGATGATATCACCATATATATGAAATACTATACCCTCCAATGCACAAATACTATTATCCAATGAAAAAAACAAGTTCACAGTTTACACCATCTAAAACTCTCAGATAAAATGATATTGTAAAATCTCTTTTTCTAGTGTATCTCTCCAGTTTTCACAACACAAAAAGTATATTTTACATTTTAGTATAATTTTATTTCATTGCGTTGCACATAACTCTTCTCACTCTTCTATTCATCCTTCATGCCTTATCTATGAAAATTAATTCATTATAGAACATTAGAACAAAATTAACCTCAAATTCATCACAATAAAACACCTAGTTTTAAAATTTATTTATGTGATAATAAAAAATAAATGCGAATTCTTATAAATGGATCACCATTGAATAATTCTAAGAACATATGAATAATATATAAACATGATATTTGAAATTTTTTAATATAATAACATATTGACTATAACACAGTGATATATATTCCAATTATTCAAAATTTATATCTTTTATTATTCATCAATTATGTTATACCACTTGAGAAACAAATTTTAGAACAAATACTTCATTATCACCTTCTAAATAGCCAAATATTTCCTCAACATGATATATCACTATAAGGAATTTATTTGAAAACAAATTCATGCATAGTCTTATATAGAAATGCTAAAGAATTTCACACATACACAAGTATGAAATCACAAAATACTCATTTTAGTAAATTTCTATAAATTTATACCCCTTAATAGAATCAAATTTCAATGGATACCCCCTATAAATATTATTCCCATTATTTTTTAAACAAAACATTTGAATATAAATAAAATGGATTATTTTTTTGTAAACACCCCTTAACTACATTATCTAAGAAAAATATGACAATTTGGATAGATATACTGTACGATAGGCCTGATTGGAATAAAGGTAATATCCTAAGATGAAAATATGATTTTTTAATTCATCCTTTGGCGATGGATTTATAAACACATATTCTATTTTTTCAAATTTAGGAGAAAATTCCATATTTAGTTCTTTATATCCAAAACCTCTTTGGTGATTTCATTATTTATATCAATGTTTCTATATCATGAATGTTGAACCAGAATCCTTGTAATATTAATTTTACTATAGTTGTGACATAAATGATATTGTGGAAACATTACTTCAACTTCATGATCATTCAATTTTCTTCTCATACTCATTTATTGATTTTTATCTTGAGGGGGAATCCACATAAAAATCTTAATTAGTTCTTATTGTAAATAAATTATAATTCTTAGTTTCCCATGAAACTCACCATTCTTTAAGGAAGAAAGATCTTATAGATGTGTATATAATATCAACATTAAAACCACAAGAATTATCTATCTATCAAAATAGATTATGAACATTTTTGTTTTCATGAATTATACACAAAACTTATGTACATTTCAGACACCTCATAATCATCTTTAATTCCCAGAAAATGAGACTCTTTTGGTGTATTTTTTCCCTACCATAGAGGGTAATGGTAAAAAAAAATTGTCCTTGAATATATCAAGTATGGTAAAATTTTAATTAGCATTTAGAACTCCATTTAATCAATTTATTTTCTTTATTCATTTCTCATTTTTTTAAAATTGAAATATTTATTGAAATATGATTTGAATCATCTATGATAAATCATTTAAAAAATTAACATGATTAATATTCATGATAATAGAAAATATAATATTTCACTTGATAAACATATAGTTTAAGAAATAACCTCATCTCTATAATCATGTACATTTCAAATAACTTATACATTTTCTTGGAAAAGTTATAAAAACCATATTCATACACTTTAGAAAATATTATATATTCTAGCTAAATAATAAAAAATAATGATACCTTTGTATCACATTTGAGTTGTAATTTTTACCCACTATTCATTTTTTTGAAATAAAAATTCTTAAAATAGTTTTTACAACTTATAATACTAAGATATTGGGGATTGTTTTAGCCTATATAAAGAATTATCTAACTGAAAAACACATTTATCATATTTATAAGAAATAAACCACATCGTTTTTTAGTATATAACTCATCTTTTAACTCTATATTAGGAAATTAATATTTCAATTCTATTTGATGAATATTTTATTTAATTTTTGATTCAATACCGTTAAACGTATTATGGTATCAATCATATTAATGAGTACAATGGTCTCTGGAAACTCCACTAATTTTGTATTTTAATAGCCTTTGAAAACTTATATAGATTTATTTATCAACATTTTACTTATTTAATTAAATATTTTGCATAACACCTAGTTTTTTGGATGATATTCATATCTTTGTGCATCAGAAACAACTCCCAAATGTCATAATTTTCTATCAGATCCAATTATTAACTCATAGAATAAAATATTTTTTATACTTTAATTATTCATTAACATAATTTTGTTTAACTTATGAAAATAATGAGTTAGTAGTTTTTCCCATAAAGTTAAATTGGTTTATACTTATTCTGTTAACCTATAATGATATTCTGGACCTGAAATTACATTCTTTTCCCAAGATGTGAATTATGAGATTTTTCTTCATCAATTTAAATGGAAACATCATATTATTTAGAATATGTAAATTGTAAATCCTCATTTATTTATAATAATTCTTTATTATATTTATCAAAACAACAACATCATCTCATCCAGAAATCTATCCACTATTTAGAACATAATTCATATACATTCCTAATCATTTTCATACGTATTATGAAAAATATTTCAGACCAATTTTATATATAAATTTATCCTCTTTCTGTTAGAAGAAATCATTGAAAGATGGCATCAATACCTCTCTAATAAAAATTCCCGAGACATTCAACTTTTACTTTGATAATACAAGGTAATCCAAACACATGAAAAAATTCGAAATTTGGATATTTTATGTTGTACATATCATGTATGAAAAAATAAAATTTGACTTATGTATACAATGATTTTATTCACGAACCATTTCTTTAATAGACTTCCTTTAAATGTATTTGGAATTATTATTCTTGAACAACAATATATGATCCATATAAAAGAAAAATAATTTCATTTATTTATCAACACCATTTTTTGTGTTGTGTATAGGTCACTGAGTTCATATCAGATTCTATAATTCTACATATTATATTCAAACTTCCAATTCGTAAACAAAATTATATTATCTTTCCAAATATTATTTAGATCCAAACAACACCCTTTTTTATAAATTAATAAAAACATTTAAACATTCCTACACCTTTGATCTTTTGGGTCATAAACATAACATAACGTAAATGAGTGAATTCATCAATAAATGTAATAAAAAACATTTATATATTGGTTTATTTCTTTCTCATCAGACCAAAGTCATTCGAATGATTGATCATTAATATTTGATTAGAATAAATATCTATATTATTATTTGAATAGTTAAAAATATTTCCCTTTTAGAATTTTCACCACTTTCAATATCAATATATCTGAAAATGGGATATCATGACAATTTTTTCCCTTGGGTGATATTTTCACATTTTATATAATAGATAAGTTTTATTTTCCACTAATTATTCAGTTAAGTAATTCCTTGATAACATGAGATTTCAGTATCAACCACATGGAAAAAGTTCTATTTAGTTAACTATCACTTCTTCACAACTCTTTAATCTTCATGGTTCTTGACAAAGAACCCATACTTCATTATTTTTTTACTTTATCAAAATATTTCTAAATACATAATAGACTCTATTTCAATCATTAAATAATGTTTTTTTAATTTAAAATTTATTTCCTAATCACAATAGAACCAACTAATTATACCTCTATTGAAACTTAATTTACAAATCCCACTAATATGAAATTTCACTTTTAAGTATATTTCAAAAATATTAAATCTCCAATCACATGAGAAGAAAATACACTATCAAAATTCCATGGGAATTCACATTAATATTATTTTTTGAGTAACTTCCATGAAAAAAATATTTTTCCTTCTCTATGATATACCAATGTTGTTGTTTTTTGTGTATTAAAGCTCAAATTATGATGCTCTGGTTGAATGATGTGAAAATATTTATAATAATTTCTCTAATGGTCACACCTTTCATGGAATACATAAAAATTTTAAAAAGAATTTTCAATTTTTAGTTTAGATTTTAATTTTTTGGAACATGTTTCCTATGTGAGGGGTTACTCCCCCTAAAAAATATAATTCACAAAAATCCAAGGAATGTTATGACACCATTAATTAAATGTATGTTTTAAAATTCTCAAATCCTTCACAATACTTAAAAAATCTATAGAAATAAAAATTTCCTTTGTTTACAACATATTGTCAAGAAATGTGCACTTGTCTTCCTTCCAAATTTGAGTCACCAATATTTTATTAATTTTTTAAACCAGAATTATTGTACACAAATGGTATATAATTATTCCTATTATTCCTATTATCAAAATTTCTAGAGTAAAAATATATAATAGTTTTCTATTTTATGTTTGTGTTCATATAATTTTTATATTTTTTTGTGCCATAAGATTTGGCTAAACATTTAGACTATATGACTTTCTACTTATTTTTTAATCACTACCAATTTTTTAAAAATTATTTAATTATTTTGAGGATGTTTTTTATTATAGAATTTCAGATTCCTTATTTACTGAATAATATCTAAATCATGATGTAGAATTCTAAAAGTTGGATTCGGGCTTTCTCAGATCATCTTTTTCATCAACCAATTTCTTATGCATATGGTCAAACACCTTATCTATTTTCCTTCACATGTTCTAAAATATTTATTTTAATATTTATATCGTAATCTGGAATATTTATCAAATCATCAATATATTGTATAAATTTGGATTCTTCTTCTACAAATAAAAAATACTTGATATTGAAGGACTGATTATCATTTTAAAAAATTATGATCTCCCTATAAATTTAGATATGATTGAAATAAATTGTTTTAATATTCCATTATTCATTATCTCTATATCTATAGAGACCTAGGCTTAAAATATCAGGATATTACATCATTTTAGATGAATTAAAAAAGTATATTCCCAAGGACTGTAAAAATTTAGTGTCTTTGAAAACATAGAACACATTCTTCTAGTTTGATGAAAGATCTTTAGGATCCCTGTTTAAGATCTCACCCTTTATTACTCCTATATAAAACCATTATTCATAAAATGGGGAAATTAAACATAAGAAAGGGATGAGATAAAATTATTAGAAAGGGTAAATAAATAAGGTACACAATAATAACATGGACATATGGGTATTTATACATGAGAATAAAATTTGAAGATCATACATTCAATATTAAATATCATAATATTGAAACATGAATAATATATTGGAAGCTCCTAACAAATTAATCATAAGGAAATAAAAGAATACAAGTCATGAGAGTATAAAATTGTAATAATACATAGACTTGTAGTAGGAACATAATCATATAAAAAAATTCCCTATAATTCAAGGCACATTTTATAAAACATATTAGGGAACTTCATGGGGGATGCCCCTAATGGGAAGGACATTCCAACATCCACCATCAAAACCCTTTCATTATAGTGGACCGTGTTATACCTTCTTCCCATAGTGGGTTGGGTTTCCACTTGTTCTCATAGTTGATCGGGTTTCACCTTCTTCCCATAGTGGATCTAGTTTACAAATCATCCAATAATGGACCCAGTTTCTATATCAACCCACAGTGGATCCGGACACACCAACTTTCCATTTTGGATCAGTACACACCTATTTCCTATTTTGGATCAAGACTATCAACTTGTTTCCCATCATTATCTCACAAGGTATAAATCATTACATAGTGCACTGGAGGTAGATATATGTCCCCCATCATGTATGAAATAAAAGGCCCACCCTAGGATATCTGGTCCACCGAATTATATAATTTGTAAGAGGCATAAACAGTGCTATATAGGACACCCCATCATATAAGTTATAACAGGAGTAACTAAATCTATATGGGCCACCCCATCTTATAAGCTGTAAGGGGAATGACTATAGATATATGGTCCCCCATCATATATTCCATAATAGGGTTACCAAAAACTATCTATCCCACACCATAATATAATCCATGTACATGAATCAAAACATGAATAAAGAAAAAAGAGTTTTCATGTCATCATAAAAATATATTAAATAAATTATTCATTAATAACTTGATTAACTCATGGAAAAGAAATTTGTTTCATGTCAATCTCCTTGAAATGTCATTAAATCATAAAAAATAAATAGGTTCCATAAATATTATTCTATGAAATAATAAATCATTTAGTGAATTATTAGGAAATTTTTCCATGGGTCATATCCTTATTAAATTATAAACTGTATCAAAGTATTTTAACTAAGATGGAAAAGGATTTCGATATATCACTTGGAACATAAATTTTTCTTGAAAATAAAATTTTGAAATATATAAAATTTTAAAAATCATTTTTTATAAAACCACTTTTATAAAAAATTAAGGAATCATTAAAAATCAATTATAACATTTCTTTAAGAAAAAATCCTTTATATTTTGAATTTATTTAAAACATGATACATTTTGAAAATGTTTACCTTTTAAAATAACCTTGAAAACATATAAAATAATATTTAAAGATAATTTTAAAAACGCTTCAAAAAATTATTAAATTTTTGAAATCCATTTTCCTTGAAAATGATCTTAAAATATCCTTTTAAAAACGTTTTTCAAAACATTTTTTAAAACATGGTTTTTGAATAAAACAAATTCCAGATCGAAGAAAAAACCACAGCCAAATTTTCCTATTTTTTTTCTTAATTATATTAAATGTCAAAGAGTGGAAAAATAGTACCACTATATGAGTATATCATGAATTACTATAGGAGAAGAAAATTCACTAGATATATTGAGATATGAATCATAATATTTCTTCAAAATAAGTATAATCATAAATAATCCTGATCAATGGTGAGACAGTAGAAATAAATTGTTACAACCTTGGTAACACTGAATCGTATTCAACATCCAATAATAAAATTACATTAAGATTAAAATATTTTTAATATATATATATTCACTATATAACATGTCAAAGGATAGTATATAGAACTCGTAAAAGAATATATGTTCATAACATGCCACGTGTCTCAAAGAAGGAAAATTAAGACAAAATTAATTTACTGATTTGGTATGTTTGGAAGAATAAAACCCCTGAAAAAGATTTTATTAAATGTATATGTAAATATAAATAAATTTTTAAAAAATAATAATATAATTCATTCATAGTCATCATATATAACACAAAAAATAAATTAGTGTTGAATAAGAAATAAGTCTCGCAGAAATAAAAGTGAGACTACAAATCCCCTTATAATTGGAGTAAAATTTGAATCATGATATAAATGAAATAAAAAAAATAGTTGAAACCTTTAATATCCTTAAATAAATTAAATTCATGATATAACATTTTATATGGATGTTTGTACAATATAATACAAGAATAAGTGTTGAATATATGATATATCTCACAAAAATAAAGCTGAGATGTGAAAATCCTTACAACTTGAGTAACTTTTGAATCGTCATCCCCATGAAATAAAAAAAATATATTGAAACATATAATATCGTAAAATAAAGTAAATTTCTAATATAATATATCATAGTGTAGTATATACACCATGTAATGTAAACATGTGGTGAATATTGTATGTATCTCATGAATATAAAAAGTGAAATGAAATTACCTTACCTAAATTCTTAGCTTTCTTCATACACGTTCAAACCTCATGGATGAAAAATATATGATTATTATACATATACCAAAGAACCATATTATTATATATCATACCATATATGATTTTATTATGACTTTATATTACCCATTTATTAATAATATCAATTTAAAGTTACTTTTTTGTAATAATTTCTTTCTTTTTTTTGACCTTCTATTATTTATCCTCTTACATAGATCAATATTTACTTATTTATATAATTTAAAACATGATTTAAATTTAATATATATTTAATATACAAATATTTATAATAATCTATAATATACATAAATAAGAAATATAATACACAGTTCATGGAGATGAGAGTCCATATGTACACACAAATGATGAGTAATGTTATTAAATTATTCAAAACATATTATATACTCACTTTACTGATTTTATATGAAATTCTCATAATTTGTGTGAAATATTAATGTTTAAATATTAATTATAAGTTTTAGCACTATTTGAATTCATTATGATTAAATTTGGTTTACTAGTATAATAATAATTAACACCTAGCTAATCTAAATTGTGTGGTTCTTGTTTTTTTGGATTCCTTATTACATTTTTCTCATATCATTAGAAGGAATCAGTTCCCAATTCAGCCATTTAAAGGGTCGTATTAACAACATAAGAAGGCCCCCAGAATCTATGATGAAACTATACCATCCATGAGGATTGAATTACTAGGATCAATATATAAATAAAATTCATTAATTCTCCTTAAAAATTCGGATAAGAAATCAAGGATTCATGAATAAATCTCTCAAGGCCCAAATCCATAAATTTGGACAAATAAAGATTTGAAGTCTAGCCCACCATTCTGGACCGAAATTAAAATGAGGAAACAATTCCTGAATTTTTTCCTGATTTAATTATAAAATCATTTTTGGAATTTTTTTTGTGAAATACAATATATGAATTCCAACTTTCTATAATTAATTATTTTTATTTGATGGAATATTCTTGTAGAAAAACCCATTCACATTTCAGCCTTCGAAAATGTGATGATAAAAATGGATAGGTGCAAACTATTTAGTAAAATAGCCATATATTTAGCTCCAAAAGTCCAATGGACACCCATGATTTAGTGATGAATGTAAAAATCAATATATACAACTTGGAAAATTAGAATATCACTAGATTCATCTATCTGTATGGCCAAATTGGAAATGCAAGTGAAATGGATGATTTTGAATGAAAAAGTCCACCTCCTTGGGCTATAAATAGAAACCCTCTTCTTCTTGCATTAGGATGGAATTTTAGAATATAGGACCATATATTAGCACAAAAAATTCATTCCTAAAGTCTTTTGAGGACCTTACATACTCTTTTTTTAAATTCAGATACCCTTCCTCCTCTCTTTGTTTTCATTTATTTTTGTGTTCTTCTTTATTGTAATCTTGTAAGTCTTTATTTTGGTAATTCTATATTAATGCATGTTTATTCTTCTTAATATATTATTCTTATCCACATTATGTTAAATAATATTAATGGTATTAAAATAGTTTAAATATTGTTGAATCCCCTTCCCTTATTTTTCTTTCTCATTCAATCTAATGTCATTATTTAATTCCCTTCATCATTTCTGTGTGTGTTTGACGCACTACTATTTTCATATCCCTTTATTTTTTTTGTATTCATAATTTATAATCATAATTATTATAACCAGTTTTCTAATAATTTAAATGGAATATTAAATCTCTCATTGGGGTGAGTTATAATTTAGGGATGTTAAGCGATTGAGAGCTTTTTCTTGATGAGTATTCATTGAATTAACATTGTGTATGTTGGACATAACATGTCATTAATTAATGGCTTGTTTTGTTTAGCATGTGGTTTCCATGGTTTATTAGAACCATAACAACACTACTATAAAAATGATATGATTATGATTATAACACTAAGTTATGTTATGTCATGGACAAAATCCTTAACACTTTGGAATTACAATCAACGTCAACTTGTGACATGTGAGTTTATTTAATGAAATAAAAATCAAAGCTCAAGTATATCACAAGCTTGACTACCTAATGATAAACTCATCCCAATATTTATCAAATTTTTAAAAGAATATTAATCAATCAATCATTTCAATTAATCTCTACAAGAAAACCCATAATCAAAATACTATCAACTAAAAGCAATAAACTATTAAAAAGTATCATCACTGAGGATTCGACTGAAGTACTTCTATACACATTAATAGAGAATCGTAAAATTGAATGACCGATATGTGAAAATATTCCAAACATTCAAATGGAACCATTTCTGGGGATGAAGAAATGAAATATTCATTAGTTTCTGGTTATTGTAGAAAACAAAATTTAAAAAAAATTGAAAAAAAACAAAGAAAAACCCACCTCCTCATAAAATCATAAACTGAAAAAACGAAGGGAAAATCATCTTCCTTTTCCCCCCAAAAGTTCTCTGACTGACCCATAGCCTTCCAATCAATCCAACATATTTTTTGGACATTGAAATTGAGCAAACACTTCGCCAATTTTGGAGGAATATAAGAGATAATAAAATAAATCAAGAACCAGTCCTTGTCCTAGAAATTGAATTATATATGGATAATCCTAGGGAATAAACACCTAAAGAACAAGTTTCCACTAATATGAATTAACAACCTCTTTCTATTCAATATCCAAATGTAGAGGCTGACTTCGAACTCAAATCGGTTTTGATTCATCTTCTCCCTCATTTCCACGGGCTAGCCGGTGAGGATCCACATCTCCACCTTTATGTGTTCTAAGTGGTGTGCTCTACCATGAAGCCTCAAGGGGTTTCTGAGGAACAAATCAAACTTCGTGTATTCCCTTTTTTCTTATCTAACTCCACCAATTCATGTCTCTATTACCACCAATCTAGTTCAATAATGTCATGGATTGGCAGGAAGCAACTTTTCATAGAGAAATTGTTTCATGATTCTCGTACTACTTCCATTTGAGAGGAAATAAGTGGTATACGTCAATTACTAAATGAATCACTCTATGAGTAGTGGGAGAGGTTAAAAAATCTTGTGGAAACCTATCCACATCACCAAATCCAAGACCAAATCTTGATCTAAAACATTTGTGAGGGGTTATTGGCTATAGACAGAACCCTCATTCATGCCACAAGCGGCGGTTCTCTTGTAGATTAAACTCATTCAACTACAACAAATATCATAAGAAACATGTATTCAAACACACAATAATTCAATACTCGAGCACATGTTCAATTCAAACAAGCCAACGATAGTCAATCGATTGAGCTGGACAAGATGAACGAGTGGATGAGTAAACTTACAGGTCATGTGCGATAACTAGTTGTGGGATCCAAATCCCCAAACTCATCTTCTCCATACTAAATGTGTCTTGGACCTATAAAAAACTGTGTAATATGAAAATCTCCAGTTCATCCAACAGTCACCTGCCCATAACTTCATGATGATCCATCTGATTCATCTGGACCAATGGAGCTCAATACAGCCTATGCTCAGCATAACACCAACCCTCAACCATCATGTTAGTTCATTAGAACCTCTAACCAACCTTTATTTGAGCCCTTCTCTTCTTCTTATAACCATGGATTAAGGTATGGAAACCCCATCCCTCAATTCCCTCCTCAAAACCCAAACTAGTTCCAATATGGTCAAGGTGTTGGTAACATCCAACAACCTTATCCATTTGTTCCTAAAAAAAGGGGAAATACTCCTCCTACTCCTCCTGGCTTCCACTATCAAAGTGAGCCTTCTCAATTCACAAACCAATACAATCGCTTTCCCAAGAGCCAGAATCATGGTAATCTCAATCCGGGACAAGCTACATTATTGGTCGGAGTGGATACTCAAGAGGGGGATGGTGAATTGAGTTACAATTAAAAATTTCTGTTAAAAATATTTCTATTAAAATCACCCAATTTACAAACCAAGTTAAACTGTAGTGAATTTTAAAAACTATAGAGGTTCAGTTAGGATCTCAAAAGATTGATTAGGTCTCAGTTAATTTGATGAGAAGATTAAATTTTCTTTTGAAACAAACCTCTTGATTTACAATAGTTGCAAACACTTGCTAGATTAACTATCAAAGTAACATTAAAACAATTTTATAAAGTAATTAGGAGCGGAATATTCAATATAGTTTAAAACAAAAAAGATTAAGCACTACAGTTTTAAAAAGAATAGGTTCTGTCTCAAGCTGAGACTTAGTCCTCTCAAGACAATTTATATAAATTTTGATCCACACCCTGAATCGGGGTAAAAAACAGTGTAAAGACTGTCCAGGTACTAATTCCTCTACCACAGTTCTTCGTGGGAAAACAAAACAATAGTACAATGACTATCCAAGTCCTACATGACCTCTACCACTATCCACAGTGGGATTCAAGAGAGTTATAGAAGGTTTGTGTGAGGATTTCGAAATCCTACAGTTTAGCAGATCAGATAGTGTGTGTATAAAATATACAGAGTATGCACACTTCTCAATATGTAAATAAAAGAATAACTGAGAGAGTAGATATGAGTTTTATAATTATCTAGTGATGTGAAGTGAATCTATGGACTCCTTTGGTTGATCAGGAATGCTTCTAAGTCCTTCTCTGGTTTTTTTTGAAAAACAAAGGGTCATTTTCTTCAAGTTCAGTTTGATCAGCTTGAGTGTATGAAGAGCTCATTGTAGTTCTCCTTGCCTAAGGTTCTTATTGTGTTATCTTATAGAATTAATGGCTTCATGTATGTCTAGTGTTCTCCCAGTATGGATATAGCCTTTCTTGTGTGTATGCACCAGTTTTCAACACTCATCATCCCTTATTTCGCACTACTTTTTCCCAGCCTTTGTCCTTTCTTTTATAGCTTTTAGCTCCCATAATGGGACTGATTACCTTTTTATAGGTACAAGGTATGGTTCCCTGACATGCCAATATCTTTCATTAAATAAAATTAATTTCATTAAAATCATCAAATATGACCGTTTCTAAAAAAACAAATAGAAATATAGTTTAGGGAAACTGTGACTGGTTTTCAATCGGTAGATCCTTATAATAGGGAGCTTGTATTGGTGGCTATTACTCGTTGTAACGGAAGATCCTTGATCAGGAAGTGGCTCATTGTATCAGTGAACTTCTATTGGTAGACTTGACTTTCGGTGAGCTTCATTATATCGGTGAACTTCATAGCGGTAGACTTGCTTATACCGGTAGACTTACTCTAACAGTTTCTCTGGTGTAATGGTAGCTCGAATAAGTAGACTTTTGTATTAGTGGCCAGTGCATACTGGTAGATCCATTTTGTACCAGTTATTAAGTGCATACAGGTGGACTTATGCAAACCGGTCGACTTGTTCTATCAGTAGCTCCTTATATCAGAGTCCTTTGCATATCGGTGAATTAACACCTATCTCTTCTATGAAAAACATATCTAGATTGAGTTAGAATTATTTCAACGTATGAGTAAACATAGATAATCATTGATTAACATATTCCAATGATTATTTTGATATTCAGAATATATATATATATATATATAATTATAAGAACACATCAAGATTATCAAAACATATTAAAGCATGATTGTGATTATCAAAATAGGTGAGGTCAACAATCTCTCCCTTTTTGATAATCACAACTCCTGGTATTATAAAACAACAAAATCAATAATGTATCAGAGAGTTATAGAACAAAAGTATCAAAAATAAAATAGAAAGGTATCAGTGGAAAATAAAAAAGAATGTATCATAGAGTTATAGCATGAAGTTTATATATTCATATTTTTCCAGTTTATATTCCCCCTTTTATATACATATTCTCCCGCTTTGTGATTAGAAAAAAGGAAGGGTGAAAAGAATGTATCAGAGGAAATGAGAAATAGAGAAAAGAAAACAAGACCATAGATATATGTCATGGGGAAAAGAGTACAAGTGAAACACAAAAGTAATATAACGGGGATACAAATGATTCCTATCAAAGGTCCTAACCAGCAATCAATCCACCTCCTGAATGTCCACGTGGGATTTCCCTTATGGATTCGAGGTAGACTTAGACTGTGTGGATGCAGGTGGAGGATTAGGAACACCAGAAATAACCAGAGCAGGTCGAGCTACTGAAACTGTTCTTGGCATATAATGTGTAGCTTTCTGAGTGATCCTAGGAGTAAGGCTGCGGGTGGCTTGGCCTGGAGTCATATGAGAATGAGAAGTAGTAGAGGAAGATGCAGGTAAAGCTATAGGTACAATCACTAGTCAAGAATCAACATGCAGGAAAGGAAACAAGAGATTTCTGAAATCCATAATTATTCCTCCTCCCCTCTCCATAGCAGACAAAAATCATCTTTGTTTTCCAAAAACTTATCCAAGGATGGAGTTAGCTCCCTGATTTGGCTTACCTATTCCCTGAAGGCTTGACTGACTGGTGGTAGATTCATGTTTTCTATCATAAGATTGAAATGATTATTGAGCTGATGATTAGTGTAAACCCTTTGGAAATAATAATTCACTTTGTCCTTGACTTCCTTTTGATAAGCAGTTGCCTCATTCAGAAAAATCTTAATGATTTTTCCAATACCCCTAGTGGTAGACACCACTTGACTTAGGGTAGATGAGTCCACAGAGCCACTGGTTATGCTGAACCAAGCTCATCCATCATCAAAGCTCTAATCTGATCCAAATCTATTGAAGTTTTGGAAGCAATAGAAATAATAGAAAAAGCCACAATTCCCTTGAAACTCATAGTTATTCCACTGATAAGATTCTTTATAAGAGAATCCTGAGTACTGACATGATTCTCCACTGGCTTCTTAATGCCCACAAAAACTGAATCCATATGGCTCAGAACACTTTTTACATAGGCCAAATTATTATCTTCTTGAGATTTAGAACTCATATAGGATTCCAGAGAGACAACTGATTTCTTTAGAAATTCAACATCCTCTACCAAGCTAGACATCTGATTCTGGAAAGTTGTGATTCCATCCACCATCTCAGCCATAGAGGTTGAGACACAACAACCATGATAGAGATCAGAAGATCTTTCCAAGCTTTTCAGCTCCTCAAAAAAACAATTATTTATCTCAATAACAGAATCATTTAAAAACTATTTCGTTTCAGTCTTCGAAGATTCCAAATCATCCCTAGTGATTATATTTGTAGGCACAACAACATGAGCTCTTTCAGATACTATACTGGCTACAACGTCATTCATAATAGTCTGAATTGATGACATCAGTGAAGCTTCCATTCTCCTTACTTATTCCCCAAAATTGTCTTTAAGATCAGACTTTAACTTATCCAGATCATGTTTTCTTACCACATATTCAGGTAATAACTCAGACAGAATGTCCTAATTGACTTTTGGTCTCCTAAGGCATACCTCATTGCCTGAATCAGGGTAATCTAATCCACAAACCATAAAACCTGGGTCTTTTTCCCGGTCTTAAATATCATTTACCACTGAAACAGTGTCAAGCCTAGTTTGATGCTCCCCCTCAATTGGTGCATTATCTTGTACATTGATAGCCCCTCAGCTGTTTGGTCTTCCTCATCCGAATCTTTCACAACCATCTCCAATTTTTCAACAGTAGGAGGCTCCTCTGGAATAGGTACAGGTCTATCAACTTCATCAAATTCCTCAGCAGGCATTAAAGAGTGTCCAATCAGTGCACTAAGGCTCAAGCTGAAAAAAATAGATGCTTCACTTGCATGAAGTTCTTCTTTATTCTCTCGAGTAGCGTCTTCCTGATCTGAACTCTTCTGAACATCCTTTTCTTGTGACACAATTTCAGGAGTTGGTCTAGGAGTCATGTATGGATCTCTCCATCTACTGTATAGGAATCATCCTCTTCTGAATCATCACTATATTGTGGATCCTCCTCATCAGGTCCTAGACTTGGATCCCTCACATCCTTAGGCCTAGAAGGATGATCCACAGGATTAAACATATCATATAACATCTTATGATCAGTAACCCACTCTCTTTTACATGGATTTAAATTAATCTCCATGTACTTACATACTGTTCTTGTGATACATAAATTGTTCTTCACCACCAATTTCTCATCCTGAGACTCAATTACTCCCTTTACTTTAATCATAATCAAAATCAACTTAGCAAAGAATAATCCATTGGTTTTTGCATTGGCCTGGTCATATCCTCAATCTGAACCATTAACAGCTTACAGAAATTTAACTTAACACCATATCTCAACAGATGCATCATGTAAATATCCTTGTATTTAATATTTGAAAAATACCCTCTCCTTGGAATTAAAACATGATGAATAAACTTAAACAAAAACTGTTTCTCTCTATTAATTTATGTAGCCACTACTTTTTTAGGAGTGCCATATCCTGTTATCTCTTCTAAAGTAGTTTCATACTTAAAGATATTACTGGTAGGAGGTACTGATTTCAAGAAATATCCAAAAACACCTTCATGTAGAACCTTCAGGCATTCAGCCCACTCAATAGAAGAAAACACTATCTCCTTTCCATTCACAACAGATACCATCCTATTCTCGACATCTGATTTCTCAAACCGAACATACTCATAGAAATATTTTACCAGCATCAGATAGTAGGGGCCATTGTTGTTCGAGATGCATTCTATCCATTTCTAATCTTCCAGAACTTCTAGAACTAAAGATTCACTTGACATTAGCCATTCCGTGCATAGATCCCATTCAACTACTATCTCCCTTTGAACAAGATGCATATTTTGCGGTTTCTTCACATCACTTCCAATACTAGACTCTCCTTTGAGTCTCTTAGAACTCGGTTCATCTTCATATTCAATTATTGAAGGTCTCTTTACTGTTTCCATTGAATCGCGAGGCTTAGGTTTCTAAGGTTTGAGAGAGGTTTGAAGGTAAGGGGCTTGAGGTGGATCAAGAGAGGTTAAGACTTGTGTTTTATCATTTATAAATCGTAAAATTGATAATTAAAATATAATATGTAAAGTACATACAATATAGATTCTGGCAGATAAAGATTAAAAACATTGAAAACAACGTGACCCATCAGTAATACATACCAGTGAGAATTCCTAACAGTGAGGTTTATCTATCAGTGAGGTCCACTAATGGTGAGGTCCATATCGGTGAGGTATAATAGTGAGGTCCATACCTGTGAGGTATAATAGTGAGGTTTCTAACAGTGACGTTTCTAACGGTGAGGTTTCTAACGGTGAGGTTTCTATCGGTGAGGTTTCTAATTGTGAGGTTTCTAACGGTGAGGTTTCTAACGGTGAGGTTTATAACGGTGAGGTTTCTAATGGTGAGGTTTCTAATGGTGATCTATCATTTCTAACTCATTTATAATGTATGTTAACCCATCTGAACTTAAAGGTTTAGTGAAAATATTGACTAATTGATGTTCAGTACCAATAAATTCAAGAGTAATATCACCTTTTTGGTAGTGATCTCTTAAAATGTGGTTCCTTACATCAATTTGTTTGGTCATAGAGTGAGATACATGGTTCTTTGAAATGTTAATTGCACTAGTGTTATCGCAGTTAATAGATACATGTCTAAACTGATATCCATAGTCCCAAAGAGTGTGTTTCATCCACAAAATTTGTCCACAATAACTACCAGCAGCTATATACTTTGCTTCAACAGTAGACAATGCACCAAAATTTTGTTTCTTACTACACCAAGATTCTAAGGATTTTCCCAAAAAATGACATGTTCCAAATGTGCTTTTTCTGTCCAACTTGCAACCAGCAAAGTCATCATCTGAATAACTCATTAATTCAAAAGATTGTCATTTGGGTTAAAACAAACCTAAATTTTCAGTATGTTTAAGATATTTGAAAATTTTTTTGGCAGCAAGAAAATGGGATTCTTTTGTATTAGCTTGAAATCTTGCACACATGCACATACTATGCATAATATCTGGTCGACTAGTAGTAAGGTAAAGTAAGATTCTAATCATACCTTTGTAGTTGGTTTGATCCACTGGTTTTCTTGTTTCATCACCATCCAACTTAAAAAAAGTACTCATATGTGTATCACATTCCTTAATACAATAAAAAAACGTTTTAAAATATACCTTGTATATTTAATTTGATTCAAAATAAAACCATTTTCATTTTGAAAAACATGAAATCCAAAAAAATATTTGAGTTCTCCCATTCAACTCATTTCAACTTAATTTTGCACACTCTTTGAAAAGTTAGTACGTAAATAATGTTTAGAAGATCCAACAATAATATCATCAACATAGATTTTTACTATCAAAACATATTTAGAAATTATTTTAATAAAAAGAGTCGGGTCAGCAATCCCTTTAGAAAAACCTTTTGAAATTCTAAAATTACTAATTCTATCATACCATGCTCGTGGAGCTTGTTTTAAACCATGTAACGCTTTAGATAACATGAAAACTCGATTTGAAAAATTAGGATTAGTAAATCCAAGAGGTTGTTCAACATAAACATCTTCAATTATAAAAACATTTAGAAAAGAACTTTTAACATCTATTTGATATAACATGAAATTAAAATGACCAGCATAGGCAAGTAGGATCCTTATAGCTTATAATCTAGCTAAAGTGGGAATGGTGTCCTAATAGTCTATTCCTTCCTCTTGACTATACCCTTGTGCAACTAACCTAGCTTTGTTTCTAACTATATTTCCAGACTCGTCATCTTTATTTTTAAAAACCTTTTTAGTGCCTTTGGTCAAAGTGTTCTTTGGTCTGTCAACAAATTCCCAGACTTTGTTTCTTTAAAATTGATTTTAATTCATCTTGAATAGCCATTACCCAAAAACCATCCTTGATTGCATCATTGACATTTTTAGGTTCTAACTATGAAAGAAAGGCTTGTTGTTCAACCGGATTTCTTAGAGAATCTCTAGTCTATGTCCCTCTATAGAGATTACCAACAACATCATCTAAAGGATGATTCTTTATAATTCTAGTTGATCTAGTAAAGGTGGGACTAGAAATTTCAGGTCCATCTGTAGGTTCTGGTTCAACAGAAGCAGGTTATGGAAAGTTTCTAGAACTGGATGTCGTTACAATAGGTTCATTGATTTTATCATTAAGGTCCAAAACAGACAAATCATTTCAATATTTTCAATGGAATATTTGGATTCATGTGAATCAGTTTCATCAAACTTGATATGTAAAGATTCTTCCACACATTTGGTTCTCTTGTTAAAGACTCTATAGGCTTTCCTAGTTAATTAATAACCTAGAAACATTCCTTCATCACTCTTGGATGAAAAATTGTCAAGGTTATCTTTGGTATTGAGAATAAAGACTTTGCAACCAAAAACTCTGATGTAATTAACCTTAGGTTTCCTATTATTCCACAATTCATAAGGGGACTTCTTAAGAACAGGTCTGATCAAGTCTCTATTAATAATATAACAAGCTGTGTTCCCAGCTTCAGCCCAAAAGTAAATTGGCAAGTCATACTCATTAAGCATATTTCTTGCAATCTCTTGAAGGGTTCTGTTTCTTATTTCTACTACACCATTCTACTGAGGTGTTCTAGGGGAAGAAATGTTTTGATTATAGACATTGAGTGAGGAATAAGATTCAAACTCATGATTTTCAAACTCACGACCATGATCACTTCTCAGGGTCTTAATTTTAAGTCCACTATGGTTTTCTACAGACCTGGAATACATTATAATGTAAAAACAAGCTTCAATTTTATGAGCTAAAAAGTATACAAAAGTATATCTAGAAAATACATCTACTAAGACATAGACATAGTGCTTCCCATTTAAACTAGACCCTCTAGAAGATCTAAACAAATCCATGTGAACCAACATGAGAGGCTGAGAAGTTGAAACTTCTTTCTTTTATTTAAAAGAAACTTTATGTTGCTTTCCATTTTGACCAGGATTACAAACTTTGTCAGTTGGGAATTCACGTTTAGGTAGGTCTCTAACTATGTTTTTCCTATTCTGTTTTATAAGTGAATAAATATTGCAATGTCTTAATCATCTATTCTATAGCCAAGATTCTTTTTGAAAAGCATTTAAATAAGAAATGTTCTATTTAGCTAAAGAATTCAAATCAACAACATAAACATTTTCATTTCTCAATGTAGAAAATACTAGAACATTTTTAGAATTAAAAACATTACAAGAGTCATTTTCAAATATAACATTGAAACCATCCTCACAAAACTGATAAATACATAAAAGGTTATATTTATGTCCATCAACAAATAGGACTTTGGAAATTAATACTAAATCAGTGTTACCAATCTGGCCTAGGTCGATAATTTTTCTTTTAGAGTTATCACCAAAGGGGACATGGCCTCCATCAACTTTGATTAAACTCTTGAATCAGGAGTAATCTCTAGTCATATTCCATGAACATCCACTATCCAAGTACCATACCTTCTTATAGGAAGTATGAAGAATGTTTCCTACAAAACATGTTGAAATAGAAAATGATTTTGGTACCCAGATTTTATTGGGTCCAGACAGGTTAGCAAGTAGAACTTTTGGTACCCAAATTTTTCTAATGGGTCTCATACAATCAGTAGATTAACAGGATTTCGAAAGATAAATTTTATTTGATCTATATCCATGTGAATAAGTATTTTAAGCATATTAATTTTCAAAACTAGAGCTAGCAGCATTCTATCCAGATTTAGGAATAAATCTATTTTTAGTAATATGTCTCTGTCCAAGATGATAGCCTATACCAGTGGTACATTTTGGTGCCACTTGTTTTCCTAACATTTGTGTAACTGTATATTTTCCATTTGTGAGTTTTTCTAAGTCCTTCCTTAATTTCTCATTGGACAATTTCAGTTCAGTATTTTCCCTAATTAATTAAGCATTCTTTTCTTTCTCTATATAATTGGAAGATTTAACAGAGCTTGTTAAAGCATGCTATTTCTTCAAGGTCTTATAATTTCCCTTAAGATCATTACAGTTTTCTTCTAGAATATTATAGTATTCAAATAACTCTTCACTGGACATATTTTGAGATTCAGAATCAGAATCAACTCCAGAATAATATGAATTTAAAGCAGGAGTATCCATTGTTACCTCAGATGTGTTTTTCATGAAACACATATTATATTTTTGAGATTTTTCATCCTGAGTAGAATCAGAATCACATGAACTATCTTCTGAAGCATTCCAAGTTGCTTTCATAGCATTGTTATACTTATTTTCCTTGTAGTCATATTTCTTCTTGAACTTTAATTATAGACAGTCATCTTTTTCATGTCCTTTCCTTTTGCACTCATAGCAGATAATGTCATCACTTTTTTCAGGATTTTTCCAGTCCTTCTTCTAATGACCTTTATTTTCATACTTTACTTTATAATTCAATTTTATGAAGAATTTATTCTTCCTATAGAACTTCTTGAATCTCCTGGAAATTTGATCCATCTCAGCATCATTGTCCAAATATGAACTTTCACTTGTTGAGATTTCAGTAGGTACGTGAACTTTCTCATTATCCTTTCTCTTTGAGGCATTACACTTAAATGATACTAACTTCCTTTTTGGTTCATCATCTTCTTCCGTGTTTACCTTCAGTTCTTCTTCATACATCATAAGCTTACCAATTAATTCCTTAACAGGTAGTGAACTTATATCACATGATTTTCTTATTAAAACAAATGTGGCTCTCCATTTTTCTGGTAAACATCTTAATATCCTAATGATTTGTTGCTTTGCTGGAACAACCTTTCCAAGTGAGCTCATAGTGTTGAAAATCTGATTGAACCTAAGATAAATGTCATATATAGGATCATCAGAATTCATTTTAAAATTATCATAATTAATAGTATAGGTGTTTAGTCTCATTTCTTTAACATTGGTTGTTTCTTCATGAGAAACACCCAAGGTATCACAAATTTCATAGGCAGTTTTGCAATTAGATATGTGATTAGATTCTTCATCACCTAAAGCATAGTATAGAGCATTCATTGCTTTATAGTTATTATTTTAAGTAGTTTGAGTAGGTTCATCCCAAGTGGTTTTTTCAGTTTCTGTAATTTTATATTGAGTCTCTATAGCAGTCCAGATATCAAATCCCATACATTCCAAATGAATCTTCATTTTTCAGTTTCCACTGGGCATAATTTGTACCATTATAGAACGGTGGCCTATTGGTAGCATCACCTCTAGTCTATTATCTATAACCAGATTTTAGAAAATTTATTTAAAGAGATAAAGTTTTGAAGTAACATAAATTTAAAATCTATAGGATGCAACTAAAATAACAGTTAAAAAATAGAGTATTTGGAAATCCTTTATAAATAACAACCCTCAGATACTAAATGTTGGTCAGAGTGGATAGGAGAGGGGGGGGGGGTGAATTGAGTTCTAATTAAAAATTTCTGTTAAAAATATTCCTATTAAAATCCCACAATTTTTAAACCAAGTTAAACTGTAGTGAATTTTCAAAACTTTAGTGGTTCAGTTAGATTCTCAAAAGATTGATTAGGTCTCAGTTAATTTAATAAGAATATTAAATTAGCTTTTCAAACTAACCTACTATTTTACAATAGTTGCAAACACATTCTAGATTAACTATCAAAGTAACTTTAAAAAAAATTTATAAAGTAATTACCAGCCTAATATTCAATATAGTTTAAAACCAAAAAGAGTAAGCACAACAGTTTTTAAATCAAGAGGTTCGGTCTCAAGCAGATACTTAGTCCTATCAAAACAATTTATCTAAATTTTGATCCACACCCTAGATCGGGGTAAACAATAGTGAAAAGACTATCCAGGTACTAAGAAATCCACCACAGTTCTTCTTGGGAAAACAAAAAAACAGTACACTGACTATCCAAGTCCTACTTGACCTCTACCACTATCCACAGTTGGATACAAGAGAGTTATATAAGGTTTGTGTGAGGATTTAGAAATCCTCCAGTTTATCATAGGAGATAGCATGTGTATAAAATATACAGAGTATGAACACTGCTCAATATGTAAATAAAAGAATCACTGAGAGAGTAGATATGAGTTTTATAATTCTCTAGTGATGTGAAGTGTAGCTCTGGACTCCTTTGATCGATCATGAATGCTTCTGAGTCCTTCTCTGGTTTTTGTCTGAAAAACAGAGGGTCGTTTTATTCAAGTTCAGTTTGATCAGCTTGAGTGTATGAAGAGCTCGTTGTAGTTCTCCTTGGCTATGGTGCAGCTTGTGTAATCTTCTAGAATGAATGGCTTCGTGTATGTTCAGTGTTCTTCTAGTATGGATGTAACATTTCTTGTGTGTATGCACCACTTTTCATCACTCTTCAGCACTTATTTTGCACTACTTTTGGAGGGACATTGTCCTTCCTTTTATAACATTCTGCACCGGTAATGGGAATGATTACCTTTTTATAGGTACGAGGTATGGTTCCCTGACATGCCAACCATTATCATTAAATAACATTAATTACATTAAAATCATCAAATATGACGATTTCTAAATAAACAAATAGAAATATAGGTCAGGGAAATAGTGACTAGAATTCAATCGGTAGCTCCTTATAACAGTGAGCTTGTATCGGCGGCTATTACTCCTTGTAATAATAGATCCTTGTGTCAGTCAGTGGCTCGTTGTATCAGTGAACTTCTATCGGTAGACTTGACTTGTGGTGAGATTATTTATATCGGTGAACTTCAAAGAGGTAGACTTTCTTATACCGGTAGACTTACTCTAACAGTAGATCTGGTGTAACGGTAGATCGTATCGGTAGACTTTTGTATCTGTTGCATGTGCATACTGGTAGCTCCGTTCTGTACCAGTGAATAAGTGCATACCGGTGGACTTATGCACACCGGTCGACTTGCACTATCGGTAGCTCCTTATATCGGTGACCTTTGCTTATCCGTGACTTAACAATTATCTGTTCGATGAAAAACATATCCAGAATGAGTTAGAATTATGTCAAAATATGATTAAACAGAAATAAGCATTGATTGACATATTCCAATGGTTATTTTTATATTCAGTATATATATATATAGAATTATAAGTACACATCAAGATTATCAAAACATATTAAACCGTGTTTGGGATTATCAAAACAGGTGAGGTCAACAAACTTCTTCCAAGAAACCATGGGAAAGTGCTATAGAAGATCTTTCCTCCTTCACCCATTCTAGCCTTAAAAGCATTGAAACCCAAATTGTTCAACTTTGTTGCCACCTAAGGCAACATCAACAATCAAATTCTTCTCAACACCAAGCTCAAACATTACCCAACCCCAAGGGTAATGTAAGTGTAATTCCACATAGATCAGGAAGGAAAATTTCGATTCCTCAAGATAAGTCCTCCAACCCCCCTTTGAATGTTGACCTAGAAAATGAAATGAAAAAGAAACTTGAAAAGGAACTTGAATCCATTCCCTCACCTCCTTCTATTCCACTTAGGAATCCAATTCCTTTTCCTCAAGCTGTTTCTAAGACAAATAAGTCCTTTGAACCCGATCCTGAAATGCTTGACATGTTTAGACGTGTTAAAGTCAACATGAACCTCTTAGATTCCATAAAAAATCACTAAGTATTCCATGTTTCTTAAAGAATTGCGCACCCACAATAGGCAACTTAAGACCTTCGAAAATGTTTGCACGTACTAGTCTATTCCCATAAAGTGCAACGATCCCGGGACATTTACGGTTCCATGCCAAATTGGATGTTCCGACTTTGATGATGCAGTCATAGAACTTGGAGCCTCAATTAATGTCATGCCCAAATCCATCTTCTACAACCTTGGTCTATGTCCCTTATATACAACGAGTGTTTTCATTCAGTTAGCCAATCGAATCACTGCTAGTCCTGAGGGTATAATCGATGATGTCCTTGTTTGTGTCAATGATCTTATCTTCCCTTCGGAGATCTATGTCCCTGAAATGGAAGGTGAGATGTACTCTTCTAGATCTCACCTAATTCTAGGAATATCATTGCTAATGATATTAAGAAACAAGAATGATGTGAATTCAACCATATTATTCATGAAAATTGGTGACCAACTTCTCCATTTCAACATTTTTGAAGCCACGCAATACCCATCTGAGAATCACTCTGCATTCTCAATCCATGTTTCTGAGGAAAATTCTAAGAGCCAATTTAACCCCAATCCATCATGTTCATCATGTTTTAATGAGAGAGGATCTTGTGAAATCTACACCATTATTAACTAAGTCCTAAATGGTGAAGTTGATGAAAAACCTTCATTTATAGACTCTATCAATCAAGAGGAAATTGAAAACTCTCTTAAATCCCACATCAACTATGATCTCTACTGCTCTACCTTGGATAGTATTAAGGAAAATTAATATGAAGAAAATGAATTCCGTTCCTCCATTTTTGACTTGTATAACCCAAAAATGAAGAATGAGACTGATCTGAAACCTCTTCCTACACACATGAAATATGTATTTATTTTCCATGGTAACTCTTATCCTATCATTATCTATTTTTTACTTACTGAAACTGAGGAGTCCAAAATTGTTTAGGTGTTAGAAGAAAAAAAAATGTATAGGTCAGACAGTAGATTATATACCACGAATCAACCTTTCTCTTCACATGAATCATATCCATCTTAAGGAATCATCCAAACAAATTAGACAACCACAAAGAAGACTCAATCCACTCATACTTGAGATAGTTAGGGAAGAGATCACCAAGCTTCTTCAAGGTGGTATTATCCAACCAATTTCAGATAGTGAATGGGTTAGTCCAATTCAAGTTTTACCTAAGAAGGGTGGGATAACTGTTATCAAAAATGAACATGGGGAGGTACTCACCACTCGAGTGAAGAAAAAATGGTGTGTGTGCATCGATTATTGGAAATTAAATGTTGAAACATAAAAATATAACTACCCTCTTTTATTCCTTGATCAGATTATATAACTATTAGATCGAAAGTCACATTATTTCTTTCTTGAATGATACACTGACTATTTTCAAACCCCAATCACACCTCAAGATCAAGAAAAGACAACATTCACATAACCCTTTGGAACATATTCATATAGAAGAATGCCTTTTATCATTTTCAATACATTTGTAACATTCCAAAGGTGTATGATGAGTATCATTTCAAAATTAAATGAACACTGCATGGAAGTATTCATGGATGATTTTACCATTTATGGTGATTCATTTTAATCTTTCTTGAACTCACTCTCTCTATTCCTTCAAAAGTGTGTCAAGTGGAACCTTCTGTTGAATTTTAGAAAATTTCACTACATGGTTGGAAATGGGATTGTTCTAGGGAACATAATTTCAAAAGATTGTATTAAATTTGATCCATCCAAAATTGAAGTTATCCAATCACTTCCTAAACCCACCTCTATTCAAGACATCTGTTCATTCTTTGGTCATGCTAGTTTTTATTGGATATTCATCCATAAATTCTGTAGAATTTCCCTCCCACTCACTCAATTACTCCCAAATGAGGTCACTATCCATTTAGATGAGGTTTGAAAGAGATCCTTCATTGAAATCAAAAATTCTCTTACATATGCCCCGATAATCGAACCCCAGATTAGCCCTTAACCTTTGAGTTGATATGTGTTGCTTCTGATAGAACCGTTGGGGCTGTTCTTTGTCATAGAAGAGAAAAAATATCTAATGTTGTCTATTATGCCTCAAAAACATTGTATGAAACTCAATATCACTACACTATGGCTGAAAAGTAACATTTAACAGTAGATTTTGACTTAGATAAATTCTGACCCAATCTCTTTGGTGCCAGAATTATAATCTTCACAGACCAGTCTACTATAATGTTCTTACTCAAGAAAACCGATTCCAAACCGAATATAATAAGATGGATCCCAGTGCTACAAGAGTTGGACCTTGAAATCAAAGATATACAAGGAAATGAAAACCCAATGGTTGATAACCTGAGTAGAATTTACAATTCTTCCCATTTAGATTTCATTGATCCCGAATTCCCCACTGAGCACATTTTATCTCTCACTCCAAAGTCACCATGGTATGCCCCACTTATAAATTACTTGGTTTCTGGTGTTTTCTTCAATGGTTTTCCAAAGAAAAAAATGAATTTGAAAAGTGATTAAAATATTATTTTTGAGAATAAAATAATCTATAAAAAATTGGGGCAGACATGGCAATCAAGAGATGTGTTGATGACGATGAAAATTCATCCATCTTAGAATTGTTTTACTCATTTTCTGGAAGTGGCCAGTTTGGACCACAAAGGACCTCCCCAAAGGTCCTAGAATCTGGATTTTTCCGGCCTTCACTCTTCAAGGACTCACATGAGTTCTGTAAATCATGTCCCACTATCCAAAAGTTTGGCTAAATTTCAAAAATAAATAAAATTCCCCAAAATCCATTAATCTTCTATGAGATATTTGATGTTTGGGGAATCAATTTTATGGGACTATTCCTCCCTTAAAATCGACTCTCATACATTCTTCATTTGGTTGATTATGTTTTGAGGTGGTTTGAGGATAAACCCATTAGAAATGATGACTCAAATACTGTTAGTGAGTTCATAAAGACACACATCTTCCACTGATTTGGAACACCTTATGACTTGATCAGTGACTTTAGAACACATTTTTGTAATAGAACCATGTTATCTCTTTTGAAAAAGAATGGGTTTGTACAAAAAATTTCAACTGCATATCTCCCCCAAACAAATGCAATGGCTGAACTTTCATATAGGGAATTCAAAAGAGTGCTTGGGAGATTTGTAAAACCCACCAGAAAAGACTGGCATGAGAGACTTGGTGAAGCACTTTGGGATTATAGAAATTCCTATAAAACTCCAATTGATATTTCTACTTTTAGGATAGTTTTTTTGGAAAAGAATGTAATTTAGTAGTTGAAATCCAATATAATATTTTTTGGGATGCGAAAACCTATTATTTTGATTGTGAAAAACCTAGTGAAGAAGGATTGATGCAATTGGCTGAACTGGAAGAGATTTGACTTGATTCTTATGAGAATTAAAATATGTACAAAGAAAATCCTATGGAACTTCATGACAAACACATCCTGAGAATGGTATTCCATTAATGTGAAAATGTATTTCTTTTCACCTCTCACTTTCGTCTTCACCTAGGTAATCATTATTCTTATTGGGAAGGTCCTTTTCTTATTTCTCATGTTTACCCATTTCGTGTAGTGCAAGTCTAAGATCCCTTTTTAAAAAGGAAATTCACAGATAATGAACGTCATTTAATGTATCACCACAAGAGGGGACAAAATCCTGGAACCACATCGACTTACATCAGATCCACAACTTCCACCGACCCACCATTGGATGGGGACGACAACCCAACAAATCTAAACCAGGGCACCTATTTCCCTCAAACTCTCTCTCTATATCACTTCCTCTCTCTCCCCCTTTCTTCTTCTTCCCATATCTTTCATTTTTGACCACTTTACACATAAAATTTTTTATTTACACTTTATTGTGGGTGTGTATTTATAAATAAACAATAAAATATAAAAAAATATAAATCACTGTAAAAAAATATGAAAAAGTAGGATTCATGATTACTCACCTTCAAAATTTCATATTTTTTCCAACCATTTTGGCGAGTCAAAAAGACATGTTTTCATCTAAATTTTTTTGTATTTTCATCATGTCTTTGGATAAAGAATTTTGTGTAAAGAATAATTTTTTTTGAATTCATAGTTTTTGAATAGGAAAATGATTTTCCGCAACCATGAGGAACAACATTTTCTTTCATGTCAAGTTCACCTATGTCTATATTTCAAAATGTGTGTTTTCACCCCCATTTGTGAGTCTAGAGTTTGGGGACCTTCGAGCTGAATTTCCTACTTTAGTGTACATTAATATGATAGAAGCATTCACTAAGCAAAGTGGGAATTATAATATCTAAATGTCCTCCCATTAACCATATCTTAATCCTCCTTTTGAAATCCCCTTTCAATCATATTAAAAACATTTATTTGATATCCACAAAACAAGACCAATACCTTAACCCACCCAATATCAACATGGATTTTCATTGCATAATTTTTTTTTAAATTTATTTGTGGGGTGAATTGATTTCATTTTGGGAAACCTTTGTTGATTTCACCATGTTATCAAATGATTGAAGGCATGCATCCATCTTAGTGTGGGGGAGAGGTTGTTATTCAGTGAGTTTTGGGAATATATATATTATTTTCTTGTCAAATGAAAATGAAAAGTGTTCAAAAAAATACAAAATAAAAAATAAATATGAAAATAAGAATGGGTTGTGTATTTGGTGGGTAAAAAATCACTCTACCTTCACCATTGATCTTTTTATAACTATTAAAATTAGTATCGTGTGGAGATCAAACATGGGATGAGAGATTATTGGGAGATCTATTTCTAGTTCAACTATTGAAAAAATATAAAAAGAAAAAAAGAAAAAAAATGAACACTTTTGTCGTTGGGAGAAGTTTTGTGGATTGTAAATATTTTATCTTCTCATCCACTTAAATTTTCATTTCTCTTTTGTGTATTATTTCACATTTTCATTCCGTTATAAATATGTATTTCCATTTCCTTTCGTGTTTCATTTCAAAATAAAATGTGCGTTGGCTTTTCCATGATTGGTGTTTTACCCCATTTATCCTATCTTTTGGATATCATCTTCCTACTATCCCATAGCCACATTAAAACCCATAAAAATACATCTTCATTTTTGAGAACATTGGGATAGGGTTGGAAGCTTAGATCTCTTACAAACACTAAGATGTATTACTTTTGGTTGGTGAATGAGTGAAGATCCATAAATTAATTTTATCATATTTAGAGGAGTATGTTTTGTGTGCCACCATTTTCCATTTCTAAATTTGAGCATGAAAAAATTTAATTGTTTTTCTAACATTGTTTCTACAAAATATTGTGGTGGAATTCAATATTGATGAGTGACATTTTCAAAACCTCACCTGATTGGAGAAAACAAAATATTAACATTTTTTGGTGAGTGGAAATGATTTTGTAATGTTTTTACATTTGTTGTACATGAGAACATGCCCAACCCTACATGTGGGGGAGTGGATGTTATTTAATTATTCAGAAATTATTATATACTTTCTTTAATGATTTTATATAAAATTATCATAATTTTTTTGAAATATGCATTTTTAAATATTAATTACAATTTTTTGAGCACCATTTGAATTCATCCAGATTGAAGTCAGTTTACTAGTTTAATAATAACTATCACCCTGAATACCCAAATTTTGTTGTTCATGTTGTTTAGGATTCATTATTTAAGTTCCCACATATCATTAGAAGGAATCAATGGCCAATTAATCCCTTTGAAATATCATATGGACCACAAAAGAATGCCCACCTAATCTCTAAAGAAAAATGGACCATCCTTGAAGATTGAATTAATGGGCTCAATCAAGAAATGGAAATGAATTAATTTTCCTAAAAAACATGGATAAAAATGCATGTATTCATGAATAAAAATTTCAATTACCAAATCCAAAAACAAGGGGGATAAATGAAGCTTAGAAATCCATCCCACCATTCTGTAAGGGAATTATAATCAGAACACTATTCCCTAATTTTCTCATGATTTAATCATCAAATCATGCTGGTATTTTTTAGAGTGAAAGATACGATATGGTGGGATAAATTTTTATAGTAGATTATTTTTATTAGGGGGAATCTTCCTATTAAACAAGCAATTCACATTTCAGCCTTCGAAAAAGTGTTGATAAAAATGGAAAGGAGAAAACTTTTTAGTAAAATAGCCATATCATTGGCTCCAAAATTCCAATGGCTACCCAATTTTTCGGGATGATGGTAAACATAATTATATTTAATGTTTAATAAAGAAATATCTTCATATTCTGTTGTTTGTTTTGTCAAATTGGCGATTCTAGTGGAAGTGAAGTTTTGGAATGCATACAGTCCACCTCATTGGGCTATAAATACCACCCCCTATTCTCCTTACATTGGGTTGTAATTTCAGAAAAGAGGATCATATATTGGCATGGAAAAATTCTTTAAAAAGGATTAGGATGACCTTACATACTTAATTTTTCACTTGAGATACCCTTCCTCCTCTCTTTGGTTTCATTTAATTTGGTGTTTTTCTTTGTTGTAATCTTGTAAGTCTTTGTTTTTGTAATTCTATTTTAATGAAAGTTTAATCTTCATCATCTATTATTCTTATACACCATATGTTATTTAATATTACTGGTCTTAAAATAGTTTGAATACATTTTAATCCCCTTCCCTTCTTTTGATTTCTCATTAAATTTAATGTTAGTATTTAATTCCCTTCAACATTTGTGTGTGTGTTCGACGCACCACTCTTTTATTATCTCTTTCTTTTTCTTATCTACTTAATTTATCATTATAATCATTATAACCATATTACTAATAATTTAAATTGACGAGTAAATCTCTCATTAGCATGAGTTATAATTTATGGATGTTAAGTGATTGAGATCTTTTTCTCGATGACTAATAATTGAATATACATTGTGTATGTTGTACTTAACATGTCATGTATTAATGACTTGTTTTGTTTAATGAGTGTTTCTTATGGATTATTGGAACCATAAATACAACACCGTTAGCAAGATATGATTAATATAATAACCCTAAGTTATTTTAAGGATTGGATAAAATCCTTAACACTTGGTAATTCCAATCAATGTCAACTTGTGACATGTGTGTTAATTTAATGCTATATATAGCAAAGTATAAGGATATCACAAGCTTAACTACCTAATGATGAACTCATCCCAATATTTATCAAATTGTGGAATCAATATTAATCAATAAAAAAATTCAAATAATCTTTGAAAACAAGCCCCCCAATCAAAATACAATCATCTAAAAACAATCGACTATTAATAAGTATCATCACTGAGTATTCGACCCGAGTGCTGCTATACACATTAGCAGAGAATCAGAACTTTGAATGATCGATATGAAACAATCAACCACGCTTTCAATGAGTATCATATATATCATATAACAAAATAGACTCCATCTTTATTCCTTGACTTTAAAGGTGTAAATGGAATATTATATATCATCCGTTCATGAGGTGGTAGTACATTTCACACAAGAATGAGGATCGCATATCACATTTTCTAGATGAGTGTGTGAGTGTAGGTCATATCCATAGCATAATAACATATTATTATACTGAAGCTAATGAGGTTATTATTTAATAGTGTAATAAGAGTAATTTAGGGGGTAAAAATTAATAAAATGAATGTTCTTGTTGAAGTATGTTTCCTTCTCTTTTGGTAATTCCTTTTGGTTTACACCAAAGGATGAACATGGTTTTATTTCTGCCTAAAGTATGAATTATTGGTTGATATGAGGGAATTTTGGATATTATTTTGGTATGATCTTTATGAATGAAATGACATGAGAGTTTGGAAGAATTTAGTACGGGAGGAGGCCTTTTATAAGTGGGTAAAATGACACATTGGGTATTCCTAACAAGACTTGAGTTCTCCCCAAAATTTACTTGTCCTTTAAGAGTTTGAATTCAATCATTATAGATCCTTTGAGTTGGTGTGGATGATATATGTCTATAAAATTATTTTAAACATGTCTAGGGTAATTTCTAAACTTTATTTTCATTTTTTATTCATTAATTAAACTTTTTACCTTTAATCATTGTTGTTAATTTTAATTACATTCAGTAATTATTTTGGTAAAAATCAATGTGATTTTTTTTAAAATAAAAAATTATTTTAATTACAAATGTAAAATCCATTTTTAAAAATCAAAATCACACAACTTTTATAAATTAAATAATTTAAAATATAATTTAACAATACAAATAAATTATATGAAAAATATGTTTTCAATTAAAATTCACTGATTTCCACTATTCATCAAACAATTAAACTTCCCTAAAAAATGAAAACAATTAACCCATAATAAATTTTTATATTGAACTTTAAAAAATGATCTTTATTTTGTTATATATAAATTATAAAACGTTTATAAATAATATATAAATTAGGTTCTGCAATATAAAGAGGTAAAATTACCTTTTAGAAATATACATCTATTTTATTCATAAAATTGGATTTAATCTTATATATTAAATAGAAAACACATACTATTAAAGTTAAATATTTTAATGAACATAATATATATATATCATTAAAATAAATTATCAAATGTTTTTTAATTAATTTATTAAATTAAAACTTGTATGATTATATAAAGTTTCATCAAAATATTTCCTTTATTCCCAAAAGGGATTTATTTTATTTTCAAGTTTATTGATCACCATACAAATCATCTTATATAAATGTTTCAACCATATTATTGTATGTTAATTAATATTATTCACAAACACCATTCTAATGTATAGGTTACACTATTAATAATATTGTATTAATAATATTAATAGTATGTTTCCGTTTGGTAAGACTGCATCTAGCATGTCGCACAATTTATCAATGAATCTTAGAAATATATATATGACACAAGGGAATCATAGTATGGGATGTAAAAAAATATAAAATTAAGTGTTTTCTTAAGTAAAATATCAACCTGGTGTTTCATACAAATCCATAATAACTTTTTGATTTCATATAAAAAAATTATATTTACTATTGCTTGAAATTTAAGATATTTAAAATAATAAATTAATTCAAAAAATATTTCACAAAATTTTTTTATATCAGATTATACCCCCATTAAAATGAATTTTCCCAAAAAAAATTGCTAGTGTTTAGAAATTTTAATTCATGAATGTTCAATTTATAGAAACCCACATCATAAAAATGAATACTAAAACTTCTTTTAAAAAGGGAATGTTAAAAAAATAACAGTTACCCAAATTTAAAAAAATATAGGCTTCCTAGTAAGAGACCATTGGAGTGAAGTGAGAACATGAACATGGAAGGAAACTATAAATAATCATATATATTGATAAATATCACTGATCATGGGAAAGTGGGTGATCCAGATAATGTTAACAATTAGAAAACAATACAAAGAAGATGATTTAAAGAGGTCATTGACATCATAAAAATGGTGATAATAGGACTCCATTTCATTTCATGACTATTTTCCTAAAATTGAAAAATTTATTCTAAAAAATATATACTTACTTGATTTAATTCTATTTAATAAGAAAAATATCACCCATTGGTTGTTCATTGATCAATTTCCATTTCAATTCTTAATCTAATAAATTAAGGTGAGTGTTTTTTAATTCCAAAAGTACTAATAGATTGTATGTTCCATGATATGTCATCCCATGTATCTTTATTTATCATAAATAAATGTTGCTAGAAAAGGTTATTCAATATGGAAAAATACTCATATGATGAGATAATACTTTAATCTCACAAATTTGACTTGAATTTTAACTTTATATTTACGTAACTTGATAACTTTATCATCCTTTTGAGAGATGAAAATAAAAAACATTTGAAATAAGGTCACCAAGTTTCTCTAAATATGATTCAAATTGATCCCACTTGTACCATAAAGTAGCACTTAGTTATGAGATACCAAACATGTGAATACCTTTTTCATATTTTCCCTTAAAACACACTAATAAAATTAATTACCATTAATACTGTTTGAAAACATGCATCATTAATTATTCCAAAGATTATTGGGTGTATTCCTTAAATACAATGATTTTGTAAACTTTATCCAATATATAATAAACTAGTTTTTAAAAATTCCTTTACCAGTTATGAGGTCATAAATACTATGTAATTTACTTTTTGTATTTCATCATCTCTTTATCTATATAAAATATTATTTTCCTATCATCGAGATCATGTTAAGGGTTACCTTCCATTACTGTAACCATGAACTTTAAACATTTTTTTGGTCATCAGTATCATTTAACACATTCTTGAAAATCATTATAGAAAATTTTTACATACAATCATAATATACTTCATGATTCATGTAATATACTATTTTAATTCCAAAACATATACACTACAATCATCCGACGTTATTCTAAAACTATTACATGGTCAGTGTCCCCTTATCCCTGAAAACCCATTTCCTAGAATATGTACTTTGAATAGGGTCTTATGGTTACTCATCCTGAATCTAATCATGCATCTCAGGATTAATACAAAAAATACTATTAGAACATCCCGTACGTTTCACATGTAATTTTTTTGTCACTTTATCTTCATATGTATAACCAATACTTATACTCTCTTCATGTTTCCATTCATGAGACTTCATATTATGAAATTTATTATCATAATTCCTATAATTCCAACATCTAAAACATTCTACATAAACAAATTTTTATCTAGTTTCATCCACTGACAAAAATGAGAAAGTATAGTGCGAGGAACACTTATCATAATGGAAATCTAGAAAATAATGAAAAATTAAAAATAGGATGTCTAAATCATGACACATAATTTGAAACTATTTAAATCCTTCATGATGGTTCATGATGAGTTTATGACATTCCAAAGAATATCCCCTGGATGTTTCAAACCAGTTGTCCAGTGAGTCCAAATTTTTTTAGTAGTTCTCAGATCAAGTTTAGATCGATACGATGTTTTAAGGGTTGTTACCCCTATTTGTATCTATTCCAAATACACATACAATTTTATTATCTACAAAGGGATGAAATTTTTTTGAAACTAATATGTCAATCATTTACTAAAATTCCAAGAAAAATTCCTCAACTTTAACTCATCCATTGATTTATCCATAGAGATATCCCTAGATATATCCACTGAAATATCCTTAGATGTATCACTAGTGTTTCCTCATCCTAGTTTTCAAATGTTGACAAAACTTTCCTTTGAGACAAACTATATTGTCTTAGTCTTAACACACATAGACATTATATCAATTTATCTGACTATTCATAACATTATAAAAGTACATACATGTGGCCCATAATTGTATAGTGTCTTTGGAAACATGGAACACATTCTTCTAGTTTGGTGAATGATCTTCAACATCTCTATTAAAGATCTTCCCATTTGTTACTCCCACTTAAAACATTTATTTATATCCTAGAGAAAGGTAACAAAAGAAAACAATGAGCTCAATATTCTATTAAGGATAAATAAAGGAGATACATATGAATAACATGAACATAAGGTAATGAGAATATTATAATTACATTTGAAGATCACACTATCCATATCAATAATCATAAACATGAGAAACGAAATAAATATTGAGAGTTGATAAGAGATGAATCATAAGGAAATAAAAGAACATGATTAATGAGTGCATAAAATTGAAATAAGATATTGAATTGTGACTTATAAAAAATAATAAAATTAAATACCTAAAAGTCAAGGATAATTTTCAAAAACTCATCATGGAACTTTATTAGGGATGCACCTACTGGGCATGACACACAATAATCTATAGTCATAGCCCTTTCTATATTGTAGATCTGGTTATATCTTCTTCACATAGTCGATTGAGTTTCCCCTTCTTCGCATAGAGGATTGGGTCCCTGTTCTTCCTATACTAGATCACGATTCACCATCATCCCATTTTGGATCATGTTTATCCATATTCCTATAGTGGACTAGGACACACCTGCTTCCTATTTTGGATTAGGACACACATGATTCCCACCTTAGATCAATCTCATTGACTTGTTTCCCATCATAATCTCCAATGATATAGATAATTAACCATTATATTGGATGGATATATAGGCTCCACCCATTATGTAAGATATAATAGGCTCACTCAACACTATTAGATCCACCCCATCATTTAATTTTTAATTGGGTTACCCAACCCTTTTTAGGACACCCTATCTTATAAGATATAATGGGCTTACCTTGCAGTATTAGGGTTACCCCATCATATAAGCTGTAATGGACTTACCCGATGAAATCTAAGACACCCCATCATAAAATCTATAATATTATTTCTCAATTCTATATGGACCACCCCATTGGATAAGCGATGTCCCTGAACCCCAACACGAATAAAGTACAATGATCTTCCATATCCTCATAAAAACACATAAAAAAATTATTCTTTACAAACCCAATGAAAATATGTAAGGGAAGTAGGTTTTATATCAATATCATTGAAATTTGATTAGCCTATGGAAAATAAATAGGTTTTATAACAATCTATTTGAAAAGAGATTAGCATGTGAAATAAAAAATAGGCTTCATAACAAACTCGTTGAAATATTTTTTAACCGTGAAACATAAATGGGTTCCATAAACATTATTACATAAAAACATATAACATTCAATAAATAATATGAATAGTATCATTGGATCATATTAAAAGTAAATCATAAACTATATCAAATTAGGTTTTCATATATGTAGAAGGATTTTTAAATATCACTTGGAACATAACATTTATTGGAAAATCTCTTTTTATAACATATAACTTTTTAAAAATAATTTTCTTTGAAAAAAAATTTAGAACATATAATGTAATAATTTGAATTATTTTAAAATAATTCTTGATTAAAATAACTTTTATTCTTTGAAAATTCGTTTTAAAACATAAAACTTTTTGAAATTATTTTCCATTGAAAACAATAATGAAAACATATAAAGGGATATTTGAAAACTATTTAAAAAATGATTAAAATATAAAACATTTTTCAAATAAAATTTCTATCAAAATTATGTTAAAATATAATTTTAAAAGAGTTTTTAATAACTTATTTGAAAACATGGTTTTTCCATAAAATGGATTCCTGAACAATTTGAAGAGTATGTTCAGGTTTTATTAGAAACATTTTATTAATTATATTAAGTGAAAAAAGTGAATAAATTCAACCATTATATGAATATATAATTAAAAAACCATATTAGAATAAAATTAATTTGATTTATTGAGATATGGACTATAATATTTTGTCAACTAAAGCATAGTAAAAAATAATCCCGATAAATGATATTATTATAAAAATAAACTGGAACCACATTTGTAACATTAAATCTTAATCCCCATGAAAAAATAACATTAAATGAATTTTAAAATTCCATTAAAAGAAATATATTCATGATATAACATGTTTATGGGTATTATATAAACATTATAGGTTAATATTGGTGTGTAACATGGTATGTTTCTCAAAGATGGAAAATTGAGACGAAATTACATTACCGATAAGGTAACTTTTGAACCACAAATCACATGAATGAGAGATCAAAAAATAGATATGTAAATACCCATAAATTTAAATATAATAATCATGGAATACATTCATGTTCATTATATACACCACACAAAAGAAATGAGTGATGAATTAGGAATATGTATCACATAAATAAAAGCGAGACTAGAAATCCATTTACTACCTGAGAAATTTTTTAATCATGAGATCCATGGAAGAAAAAAATTGAAACTTTTATTATAATTATAAAATTTAAATTCATGATATAACAAGTAATATGGAATTATATACACCACACAACAAGAATATGATGTGAATATATCATATATCTCATAGAAACAAAAGTGAGATGAGAAAACCCTTACTATTGAATGACCTTTGAATCCTGAACCCCATGAAAGAATGAAATACATTTAAACTTATAACATCATAAAATAAATTTAACACATGATATGAAATGTCATATGGATTTATATACATCATAATAAAATATTGAGTGGTGAATATGGCATCTATCTCACTAATATAAAAAGTGAGAAGAAATTCCCTTACCCTAAGTCTTAACATTCTTTATAAATTTTTAAAACTAAAGTATAATAAAAATATGTTTACTATACAAATAAAATAGAACTTAATTCTTTTATATAATATGTTATATTATTTTATTATGAATTTATAATACATATTTATTAAAAATTTCATTTTAATGTTACATTTCATGCAATAATTTATAGATTTTTCATTTATGTTTTGACTCATTATTCATGATACTATTAATTAGATAAAGATTTTCTTATTTAAAAAATGTAAAAAAATATTTATTTATAATATATATTCATTTTATAAATATTGATAATAATATATGTCACGACCCGTCCCCGGGGCCCGTGCTGTAACTACCCCAAACCCGCCTTCTATAGGCCAGGGGCTGGTGACTAGCACCAAATGCGTAATTACCTAAAAACGGGAAGGCATTGCCTTTATAAACTGAAGACACACACACAACAGAGTATGAGCTAGAAATAAATGCTAAGTAAAGCTGTATACAAAAGAGTGCTAAAAAGTAAAGGGGCTAGAAATACAAGCCCAACATGAAAGTGCAATAAAAACTGAAAAACAAGTACAAAAGAAAAAGAGAAGAAACTACTGAGTCGTCCTCTAGGGTTCCTACCTAAAGGGTAGGTACAGATGGCCTCCTCAGCACTCCACATCCGTCAGTCTCCTCCGTGTACCGACTCATCGTGAGGTCCACCTCTGGGTACCATCTAGTCCTGCTACTCTGATCCTCAGTCAGCTCTGTCCGTCATCCGAATCCAACACATCGAGGTGCGGGCATAGCATGTGAAGGGGTGAGTATAACGACACTCAGTAGGGACCTCTATAACCTCATGGTATTTCAAAATACAAAAAGGATAAACCACAAAGTATGAATTCAACAGATAACCCCACTTAGGTATATGACAATACATATACCTAAGTTATCAAGTAATTGATCTCAATCATGAGGAAACACAAGAGTTACTGACTCATCTGACACAGGTATTCAACTTATGTAGAGAGGTAGAGATGATCAGTTATAGCCACTGAATCATCTAAGCTCTCAGACCAACACATGTTCAAGGGCCAGCTACTCTGTCGGACCAACACATGATCCAGGAACAGAAGATAGAACTGTCAGACCAACACATGATCCAGGAACAGTCGTTAGAGCTGTCCGACCAACACATGATCCAAGACCAGCAATTCTGTGAGACCAAAAAATTATCCAGGAACAGAAGTTAGAACTGTCAGACCAACACATGATCCAGGAATAGTCAATAGTGCACAACCAGCCAGAGTGTTTCTACAAATCTTTCTTCATTCCGGGAGGGTGTGCTCCAATTGTTGATATGTCAACTGCTACCAAGTCCCATGAAAAAGTATCTCAATGGTCTGTCTCGTCATAGGGGTCTCAATGCAATAGACGACGCATCAATTAGATTCTCGGTCTGTGAGTTATTAGCTTTTTAGCCATGGGGGGCCGGTTGGATTCGTGTATGATCCAACCTGACAGTATCTCATTATTTCCCCAAAATCTAGTGGGGGTATACTCAAGGGATCATCATACTCCAAGTTAACCAGTGCCACTGACGGTTCGTCAAATGGTCATCTGGTACCAAAGACATGGCCAAAGGAAGTAACACGGTCGGTAATGGGCCTGGGCCCAGTCCGACCCGGTCGGACTGACTCGGCCCCACCCAGACTAGGACTAATCGGTCTGGGTCGACCCAGAAATACCCATTGGGTCTAAACCAGCCCATTGGGTGAGTCATTGTGCTATGTTTGGCACGGTTCGCTACGCCCGTCCCAGCGGACTATGGGGGCGGTTTTGCCTGAACTCGGGGCCAGCGCGACCCGGATTATTGCGTGGGCGCGGTTTTGCCCGTAGGGTGTGAGGGAGCTGGGACACCGGTTCATCCGGGAGCGCACGGGTCACACGGAGGCCGGATCGGGGGTGGCCGGTTCGGGGTGGCGCGTGCGAAGGCCATCTCGGGGGAGGCCGGGCAGGCTGCAATATGGCGCCGGGGGGCTGCGGGCAGGTGGATGGGCACTAGGAAGGGCGCCGGGGGGCCGCGGGCAGGCGGATGAGCGCCGGGGGGCCGAAAGCAAGTGGCCTGGTCGCCAGGCAGTACCCCAGGGGGCCACAGGCAGGCATCCTGGGTGTCGGGCAGCGCACTGGGGGGGTCGTGGGCAGATGGCCTAGGCACCGGGCAGCACGTCGAGAGGGCCGCGGGCAGGCGGATGGGCATCAGATAGGGTGTCGGAGGGTCGTGGGAAGGCCACTTCGGTGGAGGTTGGGACAGAGGTGTGTTTCGTGGAGGACGTAGGTAGTGCGGCCTTTGTTTTTGCCACCGCCATCGCCTCGTTGTTGATATTTCGCCATGTGGTAGAACAACACAAGAAGAGAGAGATCGAAGGAGGAAGTCGGGCCATGTTAGGTTGGCCCACACCCTCCTCATTTAGGGAGGCGTCATTTGGCTGATAATGAGAAGGAGTTAATCAATAATACATCTGGAACAATTACATATTATCCTTTGAAGAAGTTATGAAGAAGGTACAACTTCAATAAGTAACAAACCCCCTACCTTTGAATCACTGGTCGTTGTTTGTCACGTCTGCCGCACGACTCAAATCCCGAGCTGCGACAGTTCATTGATGACGTTGCGGAGGGTATGTCAGTAGGTGTCTGAGGTAGAAGTCGAAGAATAATCGTCGCCGGTGTTCTTCATTGGAAGAATTCATTCTTCATTCTTTGATATAAGAGTGGTTCTACATTGGGAGGTTTCTCCAATTATCCCTTTATCCTCCTCTTCCAACAAAATGAAATACGCCCATGAAATAATAGATTTTCTAATATTTTAATGCTGGCGCATAATTCAAAAATGAAGAATTTTTCTGAAAAGGCTCCTCCAATTTAATTCAAGAGGTTGTCACATTAATTAAATGGGAAGGGGGAGAGTCTCTCCCTCATTAATGAGGTAGAGTTGAGAGGTTAAACTCTCCTCCCATTCATAGGGGTCGGGTGGTCCCCACATCATAAACTCTCATGGGAGGTTATGTTCAGGTGGGCCCCACCACCATAACATCTCATGGGAGGTTAGGGTGTGGAGGTCCAACCTCCAACTCCCAAGTGGAGTTTTTAACCATCAATCTCCCACATGGAAGCTTAAAAAATAAATAAAGTTTTGCACACTTAATTTTATTATTTTTTCAAGAAAACCCAAAAACTAACTCTCTATCTCGATTATCTTCTATCGAGGTGAATGTCTCCTTAAGTGAATACCGGTGATACGAGTTCAACGGTTACCTCTAATTTCAATTCGGAGCACCGGTTCAAAAGATATAAAAAACCGCTCACATGTTTACTGAACGTACCCAAACAAAACTTCAAAAAATGATTCAGAGCACACCGGGCCTCAGAATCATGCACCGCAAATTTTTGAGGACTCGTAAAATTCCCATGTACTTATGAAATAAAATCTCCACAGAAATTCCGGGTCTTTACATTATCCCCAACTTAGGGATTTATGTTCCCGTAAGCTACAACTCGAACTGTGGAAACAAATGGGGGTACTGAGCACGCATCTGAGCCTCCCGCTCCCATGTGCTCTCCCAGAGGTTCCCGTGCTACCGAAGAATGTGCACCAGAGGTATTGACTTTCCACGTAGGACCCACTCCTGTCGATCCTCAATCTCCATAGGAACCTCCGTGAAATTCTCCCCATCCTCGATGTCCATCACTCCATGTTTGATGACGTGAGAAGAGTCGTGCACATATCCCCTCAGATGGGATACGTGGAAGACGTCATGCACCCAGTGCAACTGAGGTGGAAGATCCAAGAAGTACGCCACCTCTCCTACTCTCCTGAGGACTTGGAAAGGTCCGATCAATCTCGGAGATAACTTGCCGACTCGGAAAAATCTATGTAGGCCTCATCGAGATGAGACCTGTAGAAAGACGTGGTCGCCATCCCCGAACTCCAGATGCCTCCATCTCCTGCCTCCATATGACTTATGCCTACTCTGTGTAGTCTTCATCTGCTCTTGGATGATCAACACCTTCTTCGTGGAAGATCCTACCATCTCTGGTCCCACCAGTGCTGACTCTCCAGGGTCTGTCCAACACAAGGGTGATCTACAAGATCGCCCATACAACACCTCGAAAGGTGCCATCTCTATGGTGGAGTGATAACTGTTGTTGTAGTAAAAATCCACCAAAGTTAAGTGATCCTCCTAGCTACAACCGAAGTCGATGACACTTGCATGAAGATTATCCACGATGTTCTGAATGGTCTGGTCAGTTTGACCATCCATCTGAGGATGGAAGGCGGTGCTCAGACGAAGTTGCGTCTCGAAAGCCTACTGCAATCCCTTCTATACCAGGGAAGTAAACCATGCGTCATGATTAGAGACAATAGAATATGGTAATCCATGTAGCCACACAGTCTTATGCATGTAGAGGCGTCCTGAGCCCTCTACTGAACTCTACTATCTGATCGGTACGTAGTGGGCCGACTTGGTGAGTCGGTCAACGATCACCCAAATCGAGTCATGACCCCTGGATGTACGTGGAAGAACCATCACGAAGTCCATGGATATCCCATCCAACTTCCACTATGGGACTTATATTTGATGAACCAATATTGATGGTACCTGGTGCTCTGCTTTCACTTACTAACAAGTGAGGCATCGAGAGATAAGCTCTTCTATCGCCTTCTTCATACCTGGCCACCAGTGCTGTCATCTGAGGTCCTCATACATCTTCGGCACTTCTGGATGTACTGTTAAAAGGGATGTGTGGAACTCCCTCAACACTTGCTCTTGAAGTGACACTGGTACCATAACATGTCCTCCAAAGAGGATGATGTGCTCCCCACCTTCAGAAAATCCATCAGGTTCCGGCCCTATGGATATCTGAGCACATCATATCTCGCAGTCAGTGTCCCCATGTTGCGCCTCCCTAACTCACTAAAGAAGTGGGGGAATGACTATAAGAGACTGTAGAATGGTTTCTCCGTCTCTATCCACAATGTATATTTGTAAGGAAACAAGCTTCTTTATCGCCTCTCATAGCAGATGTATACCGGATCTTCTGCTGAGCACATCTGAAACATCATTCCTCTTTCCAAGGGTATAGACTATCTCGAAGATGTAGCCCTGGAGGAACTCAATCCAACATCACTATCTCAGGTTCAGGTCCTTATGAGAGAAGATATACCTGGGACTCTTATGATCAGAGTACATGGTAAAACAGTCGCCAATCAGATAGTGTCGCCACATATTCAAGGAAAAGACCACTACTGCTAACTCCAGGTCATGGGTAGAATAGTTCTGCTCATGATATCTCAACTGCTAAGAACCATACACGATCACTGCTCACTCCTACATCAGGACACACCTGAGTCTGGTCCCTGATGCATCGCAATAAACTACGCACCCTACGCATTCCTCTAGAAGCCTCAAGATGGGGGAACTAGTAAGCCTCTACCTCAGCTCCTGAAAGCTCATCTGGCATCTCTCCGTCCAAACGAAGGGTTTCCCCTTCTTCATCAAGGTTGATAGTGGTGATGCAACTCTTGAAAAGTCTATCACAAACCTTCAATAATAAACATCCAAACCCAAGAAACATTGTACCTCCGTCACACTCCTAGGTGGATCCAAAGCAAGTACCACCACAAACATCACTGGATGCACTACAACTCCAGCCTCCGAGATGACATTTCCTAAGAAGTGAAACTCTAGAATCCAAAACATGCACTTCCAGAGCTTACCATATAGCTGGTGCTCTCTGAGTGTGTCCAGTACTACCTGCAAATTGTAGGCATACTCCTCCTCATTAGTCTAGTAGATCAAAATGTCGTCGATGAATACTATGAAAAAGCGATCGAGGTGTGGCTGTAAGATAATGTTCATGAGTCCCATGAACACTGTTGGAGCATTGGTTAAACCGAAGGGAATAACCAAGAACTCGTAGTGGCCGTACTGAAACCTGAAGGTCGTCTACTGCACATCCTCATCTCGATCTCTGAGCTAGTGATAGCCTGATTTGAGGTATATATTCGAGAACCATCGCGCTCCATTCAGTTGATCAAAGAGGTCGTCGATCATCGGGAGTGGGTACTTGTTCATCACTATCACCTGATTCAGGCGACGGTAGTCAACCCAGAGACTCAAGCTCCCGTCTGCCTACATGGTGAACAGAATCAGGGCTACCCAAGGAGAAACACTAGTCCAGATGAATCCCTTCCCCTATAAGTCCTTCAGCTGTACCCTCATCTCACGAAGCTCAGTGTGAGCCATTCGATATGCCGGAGTAGATATTGGTGTCGTCCCTGGGTACAGGTCAATGTTGAAAACCACCTCTCAGCATGGACATAGTCATGTAACATCGTCAGGGAAAGCATTCGCCTACTGGGCCACCACTACAGGATAGCTCGGACTATCCACATCAACTGCTTCGAGGGTAAGGCATGCCAACTGATGAGTGATCGGTTTCACCCTCCCCTGAGTAAGTATGTCCTATGCTGCAAAGGCTCCCTTATAGCCGGTGAAGTTGAACCTGGTCCCATCCGTGTAGACACACCACACTTTGTGCCTAATATAGTTAATCTGATCCTAGAATATAGATAACCAGTCCATACCCAAGATGACGTCATAGAGCCTTGACGTCGTTACGAGGAGATCACAACCAAAGCTCTCGCCTCCTATAGTAAGATCACACTGCTAGAACCAGTGTGTAATGATCGAGTCTACTCCCGTAGGAGTCTCTAGCCTTATGGATCGAGCCAACAACTCTATTGGAATCTCCGAGCTCCTAACAAGGGAAGTGGAAATGAAAGAGTGACTGGCACCTGTGTCTATAAGAACTATAGCTAAGGTGAAGTAGACACAGATCATACCTCGAATAATTTCTAGAGTGCCATGGTCATATGTCTTAGCTTCCCAGAGCAGAGCTTGCACCAATCCACCTGCTCCATGTGGCCGGGGTGGACCTACTGATGGTAGTGGTGGCAGCACCTCAAAACTTCGTCCACCGCCAGCTGCACAAACAGCTCTTCTACCACGTCCACCTACTCCATGCAGGCTTCCTCGATAAAACTTCTGCCACTACCTAGGAGCCCCCTGAACTGTATGTTGATTGTTAGTATGTAGGGTCAGATAGTCACGATCCATGTGACCCTACCCGTCGCAAGTGTAGCATTGCCCGCTCTTGGCATGACTGGCTCTATCTCATGTGTCCCACACAACTGAACATGTATCCTTAGGTCGCTCATCAGATGGTCTGGTCTGATTGGACCTCTCCACCATCTGTCTACTTCCAGCTACAGAAGACTCCGCTACGTGATGCCTGGTGGTGGGTCTCGCTGCTGGTGAATGCTCAGCAAGTAAACTCTCCACTAAGAGGGCTCTCTCTAACACCCCAGCGTGCATCAGGATACTAAGTGATATCATCGTGCTCTGATCTCTTACCTGATCCCCTATACGAATGTATGTGACCGGAATAATGGGTCCTTCACCATATCTGTGGAGTAACGTGAGAGGTCTGTCAACCTCGTAGAGTAATATTCCACCATCATGCTACCCTTTTGTAGATGCAGTAGATCCTGTATTCGCAGCGCACATAGGGTGGCTGGGACAAACTCCACCCGAAACAGGCACTCAAAGTCAGTCCAGAGTAGTGTCGCCTCATCATGCACCTGGAGCATCTGGCTTCACCATATACCTGTTTCTTCCAGAAGGAGACTCATGGAAAGGATCACCATGAAGTCGGTTGGTGTCCCAACCAGTCTGAAAACTCTCACAACAACCTCCAGCCAATCCTCAACTGCCTGCGAGTTCGTCTCTCTCCTGAACCTGGGAGGCCTCTGGTGTTGGAGCTCATGCAACACGATCAAACGGCGTGCACTCTCTGCTACTGGGGCTGGTGGTATCGGTGGATCAATATGAAGTGGTACCACTGGTGCCTCTGCTCTGATGGGGCCCTGCACCGAGGCCTCGTCACTCGGTGGACTGCCATCTCATACATCTCTCGGAACCCTGGCTGGTTGTCTACGTCGAGGAATCCTGAAATGAAACAGGTGCACCCAACACAATAAGTTACAACTAGTGAGCTGAATCAAAGATATCACAAAGAGAACTCTTAAAACATACACGCAATCCGTGTTTACGTGCACTGAGTCAGAAATCAGAAGGCAGGGTCCTGGTGTTTGGATATGTCGGCCACCACACAAACACTGGACTCCCTAAACTAGAAACCACACTCAGTACCCTTAACACTATTGATTCACAAAAATGATATATCATATTTCTATGTTCTGCGGTAGAACCGAAACCTCTAATACAAAATTTTCACGACCCGTACCCCAGGGCCCCTGCTGTAACTACCCCAAGACCGCCTTCCATAGGCCAGCGACTAGCGACTAGCACCCGAGGTGTTATTCCCTAAAACTCGGAAGGCATTGCCATTATAAACTGAAAACACACACCCAACAGAGTACGAGCTGGAAGTAAACTCTAAGTAATACAGTATACAAAAGAGTACTGAAAAGAAAATGGTCCATAAATACATGCCCATCTAGAAAGTGCAAGTACAACTGAAAAACAAGTACAATAGAAAAAGAAAAGCAGCTACTAGGTTGTCCTCCGGGGTTCCTACCTAAAGGGAATGTATAGATGGCCTCCTCATCACTCCATATCCGTCAGTCTCCTTCGTGTACCGACTCTTCGTAAGGTCCACCTCTAGGTACGGTCCAACCCTGCTACACTAATGCTCACTCAGTGCCGTCCGTCGTCTGCATCCAACACATCGAGGTGAGGGCATAGCCAGTGTAGGGGTGAGTATAACAATACTCATTAGGGACCCCGAGACCCTCATGTTATCTCAAGATCCAACAAGGATAAACCACAGAGTATGAATTCCACAGATAACCCCACTTAGGTATATGCCCATATATATACCTATATTATCAAGTAATCCATTTCAATCATGGGAAACACAAGATTTAATGACTCTGATCACACAGGTATTCAACTAATGTTGAGAGTTAGAGATGATCAGTTATATCCACTAAATCATATAAGTTGTCGAAATGACACCTGATCTAGGACCAACTATTCTGTTAGACCAACACATGATCCATAAACAGAAGTCAGAACTATCAGACCAACACATGCTCCAAGAACAGTCGTTAGAGTTGTCAGACGAACACATGATCTAGGACCATCTATTCTGTTGGACCAACACATGATCCAGGAATAGAAGTTAGAACTGTCGGACCAACTCATGATCTAGGAACCATCATCAGAACTGCCAGACCAACACATGTTCCAGGAACAGTCAATAGTGCATAGCCATCCACGAGGTTTCCACAAAACAAACTTGATTTTCGGAGGGTCTTCTCCAAGTGTTGACACGTCAACTACCACCAAGTCCCACAAAAAAATTATATCAATGGTCCCTCTCATCATAGGGGTATCAATACAGTAGAAGGCGTGTCAATCGTATGCCCGGTATGTGAGTTATTAGATTTTTAGTCCCGAGGCCCGGTTAGATTCATGTACAATCCAACCTGGCCATATCTCAAAATTTCCCCAAACTCCAGTAGGGTATACACAATGGACCGTTGTGCTCTAAGGAAACCAGCACCACAGATGGTTCGTCAAATGGTCTTCTGGTACCAATTTTACGACCAAAGTAAATAACAGGGTCGGTAATGGGTCTGGGCCTGATCCGACCCGGTCAGACCGACACAACCCAACCCAGTCTGGGCCGACCTGGTCTGGGTGGACCCAGACATACCGGTTGGGTCTGACCTAGCCCGTTGGGTGGGTCAGTCCTCTATGTTTGTACATGTCTGCTGGGCCCGACTCAATAGACTACGGGTGCAGTTCGGCCCGGGATTGGGGCCAGTTCGGCTTGGAGCATTGCGAGGGCGTGACTCGGCCTTGAGGACGTGAGGGACATGGGATGCGTCTCGGCCGAGAGCACGCAGGTCACCAATTGGCCGACTCGGGGGTGGCCGGTTCGATGTGGTGCACGTGAAGGCCGGCTCAGGGGTGTCCAGGAAGGCCGCGAGAAGGCGCTAGTGGGCCGCATGTAGGTGGCCTGGTGCCAGGCAGCACGCCGGGAGGCCGCGGGCAGGCGTCTGGGCCCCAGGAAGGGCGTTGGGGGGCTGCAGGCAGGCAGCTAGGTGCCGCACAGGGCATCGAGGGGGGGGGGGGGGGGGGGTCGGGGAACCGCATGCATGTGGCTTGGGCACATGGCATCACACCGGGGGGCCTTGGGCAGCACATTGGTAGGGCCGTGGGCAGGCGACTGGGCACCGGGTAGGGCGCCGGAGGGCCGCGAGCTGGCCGGTCCAGCGAATCTTTTGCCGGCAGCGCGTTTCACGGATGTAATGGGTAGCATAGCCTTTCTCGTTCCCACTTCCATCACCTCATCATTGATACATCGCCATGCCGTAGAATGTCACAAGAAGTGGGAGATCGACAGAGGATGTCGAGCCATGTTAGGCTGGCCCACACCCTCTGCATTTAGGGAGTTATCATTTGGCTCATCATGAGAAAAAGATGATCAATAATATATCCGCAACAATCACTTATTATCAATTCAAGAAGGTAAGAAAAATGTACAACTTCAACAAGTAATAAACCCCCTACATTTGATTCACCAGTCATTGTTCTTCACGTCCGCCGCACATTTCAAATCTCGAGCTGCATCGGTTCGTTGATTACGTTGCGAAGGGTAGGTTGGTAGGTCTCCAAGGTAGAAGATGAAGAAGAATCTTCACCGACATTGTTCGTTAGAAGGATGCATTCTTCGTTCTTCGATGGAAGAATGGTTCTCCATTGGGATCTTTCTCCAATAATCCTTTAATCATCCTCTTCCATGAAAATGAAATATTCACATGAAATAATAGGTTGTCTATTATTTTAATGTTGGCATGTAATTCAAAAAAGAAGAATTAAATTAAAAAGGCGCCTAAAATTTAATTCATGAGGTTGGAACATTAGTTATAGGGGAATTTGGAGAGGCTCTCCCTCATTAATGAGGGAGAGTTGAGAGGTTAAACTTTCCTCCCATTAATAGGGGTCGGGTGGTCCCCACATCGTAACCTCTCACGAGAGTTTATGTTCAGGTGGGCCCCACCACCACAAATTCTCATGGGAGGTTAGGGTGTGACAGTCCCCCCTCCAACTCCCAAGTGGTGGTTTTAACCAACAATCTCCCACATGGCAGCTTAAACATTAAATAAAGTGTTGCACATGATATTTTATTATTTCTCCAAAAAAACCCAAAAACTAACTCTCTATCTCGATCAGTTACCATCGAGGTGAAAGTCTCCTTAAGAGAATACCGGCACCGCGAGTTCAACGGTACCCTCAGATTTCAATTCTGAGCACCAGATCCAATGTTATTGAAACCCTCTCTAATGTTTACAAAACGTACCTAAAAAACATCAGAAAATGATTCCGGGCCCACCGGGCCTCGAAATAATGCACTGTAAACTTTAACAGGCTCGTAAAATTCCCATATATTTAAGAAAAAAAATTCCGCCGAAATTATTGATCTTTACAATATACAAAATATAGAAATAATAAATTGAAAACACCATTCACACAAATGGTAGGCCATACATATGTATGAATACTATCTCTATTTTATTGACATATTTGAATAAAGAAAGTAAATCAAAATTTTTCTTTACACACACACACATATATATTATTATAATATTAACATTATTATGTCATATATATAATATAATTTTAATAAACCCATCCTTAATACATTCAATAAAATGTGTGAATGAATCACTTCTCTTTGATAAGGTGGTAGTCCACACATCCATAAACAAAGATATCATATTTACAAAAAAATGGAAAAAATAAAGATATGTGTTATATAATAATTAAATAAGAATAAATACTTCATAAATATCCCATATATATTTCACAAAAATAATTTACATCATTATTCCAAACCTTTAATGTTGTCAATGGAAGATCCAATAACATTGGTTCGCAAGAAAATAGTCCACAGTATACACGGACGACGATTGTGTATCTAATTTGATGGAAGTGTGTGGGAGTATAGGCCATAAGCTTGTCATAAAAACATATAAGTATATTTATGATCCTAAAGTTTCTATATAATCATGTAATATTTAAAATTTACGGGGTAAATAATGAAATAAAATAAAAGTTCTATTTGAAGGATATTGTCTCTTCTTTGGGAAATTCAATTTGGTTTTCCCCAAAGGAAAAAAATAGATTGATTTCAACACAAAGTGAGTCTTATAGGTTTATAGATGGGTGTTTTTAATCTTATTTTGTCATGGTATGTATGATTCCAATAAATTGATATTTTTGAATAAGCGAGGAGGAGAGGAGACCTTTTATATATGGTGAAAAGGACACATTGGGTTTTTTTGAAAGGATTTGAGTGCAACCCACATTTTAATTGTCCTCCAAGTGTTAAAAATAAATCTTTATAGAACCTTAGTTTTGTAATGGTCTAAATAAGGATGGTAAGTAATTATTTGGACAATTTTAGGTTCATTTTTACACCAAATTTTATAATTTTATTCATTAATTATGCTTTTTTTCCTTAAACAATATAATTAATTTTAATTACATTCTCAAAACATTTTTTTATAAATTTATGTTTACATTTTTAGAAGTTTAAAATTATTCTCATTCCATCTATGGAATATGTTTTATTAAATTCTAACAATATAAGTTTTCGAAAATAATTTCATATTAATCCAACAAACATGATGGGAAAGCTTGTTTTAATGTAAAAAAGTTCAAATGACTGAAATGGTTTATATCCAATTTAGATAATAAATTGATTCTGATTACCTAAGTTATACTTTCTTTATAATTTAACTAATTATACTTTAAAAACAATTTAAAATATAATTTGACTATATTAGTAAATTAAATGAAAAATAAATGTGTCATTAAATTTTTTTGATTTTCACTATTCATCAAAAAAGAAAATTTCTCAGAAAAATACAAAACAATTACAAAAATTAATGTTTAACATTACACATTAAAAAAAGATAATTTTGTTTTTTAAAATAAAAGTAATAAATTGGACTAACTTATATTTAAACTAGGTTCCCCCTTAGAAGGAGGTAAATTTAGGATCAAAATATTACATGCAAATTTTATATTCTAAGAGGTGGGGCAGGTGAATTTTACATTTGAAAATATTCATTTTTAACCATAATGAAAACAATGTTTGAAAAAGTTAAACAAGGTAAATTCACAAAACCTAAAATAGTTAAATGAGACAAACATGCTTAGGTTCTGGAAATATGGTTCCGGGATTGAAACATAACAAATGTTTACTTCGGAAAAGATTCTACTTTAAAGAATACAGAATCTATATTATCAGAGTTAATAATAGTATAAGAAAGTATTACATTCCTCCTTTATCAAAATAAAACAGAAATAAAAATTGAAAAAAATAAGTAACAAGTAATAAATCATTTCACCCAAATAGTAGGGTATCCAACAACCTTGGATAAAGTTCCCTTGATTTATACGTTCCAGAAAGTATGTCTTACCCAGACTAGAGTAAGCCCTCAATATGAATATCAGAATCTATCTTGCTATCCTCGCAAGCCCTCGATATTTAAAGAAATCGCCACCCATGTCTTCCTATCTGCGTAATTCCTCAAACTTTAAGTTAGTAGGAACCTCTATCTCCATATCCCTGAAAGTCCTCAAACTTTAAGGTAGTAGACACCTCTGTCTTCCTATCCCCATTATCCCTAGATTGTACTAAGGAACAATCAGATTCGCATGAATCCATCCAAACAAGGTGTTTATAACACACAAATCATGAGTGTTTCTATCTCTAGAAATATCTTCACATCGTGTAATATCTAGATTGATGGAATGCGTTTTGAGCTCATTCAAATGAGAACCTATTTATTAGCACAACTCCAAAAGTTAGCTCCCTCCTCCAAGGGAAATATTTGTTCCTTGAATCTCGGAGGGACCTGTACACATGTCACTGAGCCAATGGTTAGTCAAAGACATATTGCATGACATTATTTAATAATAATAACATATGTATGGAAAATATATTATCTTAACCAAATATAAATATTCAGAGTCCATGAAAAAAATAATGGTTAATGTTTAATCATATAAACAATTGGTTTCATTGAAACATGGATATTCAGATTCTGTTTTTCAAAGAGCTTGGAATATGTATTCTCTAGATTTTTTAGTCTGAATTCCAATGAATTCAGAGTCTGAATTTTGAGGAATTCGGATTTTGAATTATGAGTAATTCAGATTTTGAATTATGATGAATTCCGAGTCTGAATTTAGAAGAATTCGGAGTCTGAATTATGAGGAATTGAGAGTCTATATTTTAGAGAATTCAGAATATAAATTTCATAGAATTCAGATTCTATATCTCAAAGAATTTGGAGTCCAAATTTCAGAAAACTCTGAATCCTAATTTCAATGAAATTGGAATCTGAATTGCAGAGAATTTGGAGTCGGAATTTCAGATAATTTGGGGTTTGAATTTTAGAAAATTTAAAAACTGATTTTCATAGAATTCAGAGTATGAATTTTAGAGAATTTGGAATCTGAATTTCAGAGAATTTATAATCTAAAAACAGAAGAATCTATATCCAAGTAACTATAAGATTACGATGTTTTTAGATATGAATCTTAATTTTTTACTTATTAATTAAAAGAGTTTGGTTTTGAGAGATTTTAAAATTAGATAATGAAAATAAATGTATGGATAAAAAATTTTCATAGAGAATGGAAATTTCCTTAAGAAAATAGTATATAGGAAAAGGTAATTTTCCTTAAGATAAAGTGTTTGTGATTTTCAAAACATAGAGGAATGTAAAATTCATAAAAAATCCTTTTTGACTCAACAATCTACCCCTTTTTAGAAAGCACGAAAATCCTTACAAAAAAGAATATGAGGACTAATATTTTACTTTATGAATTTTAATAGAAAACATACCTCTGTTCACTTATGAATCATAATGAATACGACTAACTCCGCTTTAGGTTTTGAAATCCCTAAAGATCATATTTTTGGCTTACTTAGAGAGAATTTAATTTTCTTGCATTTGAAAGTCTTATTTAGGCAATCTCTCTCTTAGTTAAACTCCCCATTACATAGGGAATTCTCTTCTTTATTCTTAGAATTGTTTTTATCATTATTTTATCCCCAATTATGATTTTCAAAAAGGAATAGTGAGAATGAAATAAGATTTTAATTGAATGATTAAAACTATACAAAATAAAACAAATGAAGAAGAAGAAAATTTTTCATTATGATGGGAAAAATTTGTAGAAGAATAGAAATAATAAAATTGGAATTGAAAGGAAAAATATTCATCCTTATTTTTACTTGGGCATTATCTTCTTCTTGATAGTCTTTAACTTCGTAACCTTTTTATAATCTTCTTCAAAGTTCTTGAGCAAGGGTTCCTGATCCAAAATTTTCTTTTCTAGAGCCTTGATTATTTCATCCTGAGACTTATGAAATTCTTCCCAAGACATCAAAATATTATCTTATTTTTTTAAAATTTTCTTCTAACTCTATTTTGAGATCCCTTTTCCCTCTTTAAATTTTGAGCAACTGAATTTAACTTCCCATTCAAATCTTTTTCTTCTTTCATCTGGTCTACCTGTTCAAGGTTTAGCTTTTCTATAAACATTTTAGTAATATTTTTCATCCACTAATCTTCTCTTCCAAAATAATCCTTTACTGAATATTGAAATTCAAATATAATATTAGGATATTCAATTTGTTTCATGGAACACTTTGTATTCTCCTTACAAGAACTTATGTGTGTATCATAAATGATATAGAAAGATTTTGAAATCAGTTGCGAGCTTGATGAATTTTTCCATGGGAATGCTTACGGATTATTTTTTAAGATTAAAGAAGTGTTGAAGAAGTTTCCACCTCTATTCAGTACTCAGAAACAAGGGAATGGTGTAAAATAATTTCTTTAGTGAGTGCACAATAATGAAATGACCTATAAAAGTTGATCATGAATCTGATTCCCTTGTAGGTGAAGATTCTTTTTCTATCTCAACATCTTTCCACTGGGATGATCAACTAGAATAATTCTTGACCACCACAGCTTTCTTATGGTTTTCAACAAACACTTATTTTCAATTTTCTACATTGAAAATAATCTCTTCGGTCTTTGAGGATTCATGATCACTATCTGAATATTGAACGATTTATATCTTCATCAACCATTTCCTTATCAAAATATTCCTTTAGATCATCAGGTTGAATGAATTCACAATTTCTGCTTTCATCATCAGAAGGCTTATTAACTTCTTCATAACCCTCATTCTATTTTTCTTCTGAACAAAGTTTCATTGATTCATCTTGAGAATTGTGGATAAAAATATTTTCAGAATGACTTTCCTTCTCTTGATATTCGTCAACATGCCTTATGACATCATCACTCTCATGTACTTCTTCCTCTTTTTCTTATTCTACTTCCTCTTCCTGAACAATTTCTTACTCTACTTTAGGTTCCAGAATTATGAAATTATTTCATGGAGTCTCTATTGGTATTGGTTATTTTAGAAAGTATTTTGGTACCTGGATTTGTTCGGAAGTTTTCCCAGTATCCATGAGAAAAACTTAAATAATACCACCATCAAAAAAAATATCTTTTTATTCTTCTCTTTTAATTGCTTCTCTAGCTCTTCATCAACCTTAATTTTCAATGCCTTTTCATCAAAAAGAAATAGGATAAATCTAGGATCTCGTTACTTATTTTTTTCTCTTCCCTCCACTTCACAAAAACTTTATCAGGGTAGGTTATTTTATTATTTGACATTGGGGGTGCTGACTAGGTTCCCTATACTATAGGTTTTTCTTTATCTTCTACTTCTTCCAACATTATATTCTTTTGTGCTTTCTTGGGAGTCTCTACTACTTCCACTTTCTTTGATAAGGTGTCAATCTCCCTTTTGGATAAGTCATAAAATTCTCCATACTTGGTATTGAATCGAACTTTCTTCCTCCTCAAAGTATCATTATTTAGGAGAAAAATATTTAAGGTTCTTGGCTTTGAACTGTAAGGGATTTTGAATGAATCTAAGTACAAGACTATGATATTAGATAAAATTTCTGGATAAATGATAATTTATGATTTGAGGGTACCTCTCTTGATATTATTAATCTTCAGTAGGATGTACTGCACTAGATTTATCTTCCACAAGTTCACCAGAAAATCCAGAATATAGATGTCACCCTTATTCAAGGTGTCCTTGTCTCATTTTCTCAGAATAAGAAAACCCTATACCCATTACTCTAGTATCATGAATGTTTTTTAGGTATGTTTTATATTCGGTGTTTTCACTTATTTGAGTCTAAGGAACTCTATTGCCTCCTCCTTCTCAAAGAATCCTGATTGATCTGGTAGCTTTTGGGTGCATAAAATAACATCCCCTTCATACAGAACTCAAATAATACTTACATCATTATTGAGGGAAGGGGAATAGGTTTTCCCATAACTATTGAATGAAAACATATCCCTACCACCTCCATTATAAAAACTTACAGTTTCATAAAACTCAATAAGAAAATATAAGACAAACCAGATCATGTCATTTTAGTTTGGCTACACCCAAGATTTCCCATCCATTTAGATTATTATTTTGCGTAATAAGAGAACTATACTTCTCATAGAACCTCAGATCTACTAAGCTTTATCTATTAATATTCCATTATGATATTTCCTTGACGGACGTCATTTTCTTATAAGGAGAGGCTTCCAAAGGATTATGTAATCTATGAAAACATAGAAATGCAGAATGACTCTTTTTAAGAGAGGCAGTGCTTCGAGGATAAAAACCTTGAAAACTGATGTGGGATGAGAAATAGGTGTCCTTTATATTGGAATTATAGTGACAATTCATATTCCCAAAATGATCCAACAGTTGAAACATACACGATCTGATCTGACGGTTGGGATGAATGCCAAAGAAGGATTTGGTAGGTTCCGATCTTTTGTGTTTTTAAGGTAAAAATTCAAATTTACGGAAAGTGAATATGAATTTTTTTCTTAAATTTAGGTATAAATACCAAAAATTTAATAAAATCAAATACAAAAACCTAATTAAAGAAACATACCTTTTGGATTTCTATGAAACAATCAGTAGAGAAATATATTATTCTTGCAGAATTTTAGATTACAGAATATTTTATTAGGGAAAAATCAGTAAGAAAAAATTTTCTAAGTAAAGAAAAATATTGGAGTTCCAAAATTTGTGTTACAGAAAATTTTTGTTACAAAAAAATGATTAAAAAATTTATCTAAGAAAAAAAATTTATTAAGAAAATTTGATTAACGAGAAATTTGATTTATAAAAATTGGATTATGAAAATTTTGATTAAGAAAGTTTTTATTAATCAAGCTAATTTACTCCCCTTATAAAATGGAGTTTCTTAATGTAATGAGATTTGATTCAACAAAAAGTTAATATGGAAGATTACCTTGAGGTTATCATTCTTAACTTTTTTTTAATGTATTTAAATATATCAGAGGGGAATGATTTTGGGGAAATATTAGCAAATTGATCTTGTGTTTCGACATATTGAAGAATGATATCTGCTTTCAGTGTGTGATCCATAAGAAAGTGATGCCTAATATCTATGTTATTTTCATGGGAGTGATGTGCAGGGTTTTTGATTAGGGCAATGAAACTAATGTTATCACAAAACATATTTGTTTTGGTAAAATTTATTCCATTGTCTATGAGTGTTTGTCGCATCTACAAAACGTGATCACAACAACTTCCAGCTACTATATATTTAGATTTAATAGTGGAATGTTATTTTTAATGTTTCTTTTTTCATGACCAATAAACTAATTAATATCCTAAAAAATTACATGTTCCGTATGTGCTTTTTCAATCTATTCTACATCCATCAAAATCAGTATCCAAAAATATTTTTAAAACTAAATCATTTCCATAATTAAAGAAAAATCCTAAATTCAAGGTTCCCTTTAAATGATGAAAAAAAAATTTCACTTATTTTAAATTAGATTATTTTGGAATAGATTGATAAATTTCACATGAGAATACTAAATACTTTAATTATGTATGACTACCTATAATGTATAATAAACTTTTTATCCTACAACTAAATGATGTTTGATCCACCGGTTTCCCAGCTTCATCAAGATCAAGATAATTTTATGTAACAATTAGAGTACTTAACCTTTTATTGTTTATATATATATTTTTTACGAAGATAATTCATATACTTTTATTGTGATATAGAATTTACATATGGTTTTTGAGAAAATTGGAAACCTAGAAAAAATATTATCTCACCCATCATACTCATTTCAAACTCAAATTTCAATAGATTCGTAAAATGATGAGTTAAAGATTGCTGAGTTGAACCAAATATTATGTCATCAAAATAAATTTGAACGATCAAATCATTTTTCTCATCTTTAATTATAAAAAGAGTTGGATCAGCAGTTCCCTTAACATAATTGTTTTGTAACAAAAATCCAAAAAGTCTATCATACCATGATTTAGGAGCTTGTTTATGTCCATATAAATATTTTCTAATTTGGAAAACATGTTCAGGATGTTTTGAATCTTAAAAACCCAAAGGTTGTTAATCATAAACTTCCTCTTGAAAATATATGTTAATGAATGTACACATCACATCCATTTGAAAATGTTTGAAATTAAAGAATTCTACAAAGGCAAGTAAAATGAGTATAGATTGAACTATAGCTACATGAGCATAGGGTTATTCATAGTCTATTCCCTATTTTTTATTATAGATTTTAGAAACTAATATAGCCTTATTTCTTACTATGATTCCATTTTCATAACACTTATTTATAAATACCCATTTTACTCCATTACAGATGTTTCCTTTGGTCTTTTAACTATGTTCCATACTTTTTTCCTTTCGAATTCATTTAGCTCATATTGCATGGCATTATTCCAATCATCATCACATAAAGCTTCATCAGTGATTTTATTTTCTAATTAATAAAGGAATGCTAGATGACCTACTTAATTCATTAAGGAACCTGTAGCCCTTACAGTTTTATTTACATTACCAACCATACGATCACTGGAATTATTCTTAAGAAACAACTAATTTTGGTTTTGTAAAACCTGTTCATAAAAATGTGGTAGGAAATCTTCTGGGGTAAATGATTCCAAAATATTTTCTTGAGAATTTTCCTTATCACAAGAATCTTATATAAATGGTTGATAATAAGTTTTTGAAAACACATATGAAGATATAGGTTGTTATTGTTTAAAAACAAAAGGATTAGTTTCATCAAATTTAATATGCACTATTTCTTCAACAGTACATGTATTTTTGTTAAAAACTATATAAGCCTTAGAAGTATTTGGGTAGCCTAGAAAAAATCATTCATCGAATTTGGGTGAAAATTTATGTATGTTATATTTAGTATCCAGGATGAATACTTTGCAACCAAATAATTTGAAGTCATACATTATAGGAGTTCTACTAGTCCACAATTCATAAGGTGTTTTTTTAATAAAAGGTATGATTAAAACTCAATTTATAGTATAAAAATAAGTACTAATAGATTCTAGCCAAAAGTGTTCAGAAATAAAATATTCACTCACCATGGTTAAAGTTATCTTTTGAAGAATTCAATTATTTCTTTCAACAACACCACTTTTTTGGGTAGTTCATGGAGTTAAGAAGTTATGAGTAATTTATTTCTTACTACAAAAATTTTCAAAATATGAATTTTAAAATTTTCCTCCATGATTAGTATAAATAGTTATCAATGGAAGGTTTTTGACATTTTTAACGTGGGATATAAAATTGATAAAATATAAAAAATCTTCAGATTTCTTTGCTAGAAAATAATTCCACGTAAATCTAGTGTCATCATCAAATAAGACAAATACATAATATTTTCTTCCAATGCTTCCAGTTTGTGTTAATAAAAAGATCCATATGTACATAATGTAATGAATAAGAAGTTAAGACTTCACTGATTGATTTAAAACATTACTTATGTTTCTTTCCATATTGACAAGGATACAAAACATTTGAAGAATCAAATCTATGCTCTGGTAGATCCTTAATAAGTATTTTCATTGATAGTTTTCAATGGTTCTTAAGGTTATAGTGAACTAAACTTCAATTTCATAACCAATATTGATCTTCCATTGCTCTAAGGAATGGTAGATCTTGGTTCCTAAGGACTTCTATGTATAGTGTGTATACATTCTCTTGCCTATGGGAAAAAAGAATCAAATTTTCCCTAGAATTGTGTAATATGCATTTATCATTCTTAAAATTTACAAGATAACCTTCATCACATAATTGGACTATGCTAATCAGGTTTTTCTTAAGAACCATAATAAATAAAACATTTGAAATTAATGTTTTTCCAAGAAGAGCAATGTTACCTATACCAACAATTTCTCCCCGAGAATAATATGTGAAAGTTACTTTTCCTCGTTTTATCTTGATAGTATTTTCAAATAAGATTCTATTACCATCCATATGTTAGGAACATCCACTATCCATGTACCATATATTGTTGTTGGTACTTTCATTATTTTCCTAAAAATAAAAGAGTTAGATTTTCAAAATCCAAACTTTCTTGGGTCCTCAAATTTCAGAAAGAAACATTTTTGGAATCCACATTTTCTTAGAAAAATAATATTTATAAAAACCTAAAGATTGATTTTTTGTTTAATGTAAAAATATTCACCCAATGTCCACCACGCTTCCATTAAGTAATAAATGGAGCACATTGTAGAACAAAATAGTTATTACTAAAAACTTATTTAGAATGAGTGTAACAAAATATAGAACGATTCCTTAACTTATGAATTTGGGAATATATTTTGTCAATGTTTTCCTTACAAGAGGTAAAGTTTGATTGGAATTTTCATAAGGAAAATATTTATGAATTTAGTTTAATAACCATGTTCTTATTCTCAGTGTTATTAGTTTTAGAACTAGAGTTAGTATCCAAAAAATTTCTTTGAAATTACATTTTCAAGATCCTTAAAAAGTTTATCCTTCTTAAAATTAACTTACTTATGGTTATAATAAAAACTTTCAAAGTCAAAAGTTTTCTGATCATGATCTTTAGAATAATCTGATACTTCTTTGGTTAAAATATAAATTCTATAATTTTTATTCTCATGTTTTTTTCTTGAGTATATAATTCTAATTTTCAAGAAGTTTGGGAAACCTAGACACTTCCTCAAACTAAGGTAAAGTGTTATCTTCATCAGAAGAAGTTTCTTTATCTGAAGACTTATAAAATTTATCATCAGTATAATTTCCATTAAAAGATACATTTGTGATAGATTCAACACTGTGTAACTTGTCCATTGGACAATGATTTTCAATGGGTAGTTTTGTTACTAGTATAAGATTTTTATTACAATAAGAGACATACTCTAAAGATTCATCAGATGAGCCACCACCACTGGAACTCCATGTAACATTAGAATTCAATACATTATTAGACTTATTCTTGAAATACTTATTCCTATTTCTCTCAGAATTTTTTTCTTTTGGATATTTTATCTTAAGAATAGGTCAATCTGGCCTGATGTGTCTGGCTCTTTTTCATTTCTAACAAGTGCCTTCTGAGTATTTCTTTCCTTTTCATTTTTTCTTCTTATATATAGACTAAATGTTTTTCCTTCAAGCTATATTTTTCATCCATAGAGTAATATTAGATACCTCATTTTCCAAATGTTCACTTTCACTAGACTCATATAGAACAATGACTTTCTTTGACATAGATATTGTAGCCCTTTATAGAGTCTTGAATTTAGTAGTAGTAAAGGATACACTTCCAGTTCCATTTTTTATCTTAATCATATCAACATATATTTTCATTCTTGTCTCATGTTGAAGAAGATTTCCAAAAATTTCATAAAGGGTAATATTTGAAACATTCCCATTTTCCTCAATAGTTGTCCTTTTTTATTCCCACTCTTTTGGATTCAAATCAACTATATTTTCTATAATATCTTCATTATCAAGACCTTTATCACCCATAGATTGAATACTATTTATGATATTCATAAATCTATATTTCACATTGAAAACTGGTTCTCCATATGGATATAAAATCCATGATATTCTACTCTCAACATAGCTCTTTTAGTCTCTATGTCTTTTGAAGTCCCAAAATGTTTAACTTCAAATTTCTTCCAAATGAAGTTAGAATCTTCACAAGAAGATATTTGACTATATATGTTCTGGGTAATAAAAAATAATAAAGTATTACATACCTTGTATTTTAGTTAGTACTATGATTTTTCTTGGTTGGTGAATGTTTTCACTTCCTTGTGTGGAATTTTGTAATCACCAGTGAGAATTAAAAAATTTCTAATTTAGTGTTAATGAAAAAATTCTCAATTCTATCTCTATAGTACTCACAATCATTATGATAAAAAATTTGTGGTCTGGTAGGATTTAAATTTTTGATGTAACTAACATTCATTCCTTTCATTTTATAACAAAATTTATATCCCCAAAACTTGTATGTAGAAAAAGATAATATACAAAGATAAAAAATATATAAGAAAAAAATAAGAAAAAAATGTTAATGAAGAATATTTAGAACAATGAAAACATGGGGAAGAAAAATTATATGTGAATATAAGTATTTTAGAGACCTCCTCTAATACCAATTGTAGGATTGAAATAGTATATGTAGATCCTAAATTACAGGAGGTGTGGGTGGATTGTAAGTTTAAAAAAATCCATTTTTATCCTTGATGAAAACTATGTTTGACAATGTTAAACGAGGTAAATTCACAAACCCTAGAATAGTTTTATGAGACAAACTTGATTAGGTTACAGAAATATGGTTCTGTAAATGAAACATAAGAAATTTTTACTTAACAAATTATGCCTTAAAGGGTATAATATTTATAATATTAGAGTTAATAAATGTATAAGAAACCATAAGAATGTAATACTTTCTTCCTTTACCAAAACAAAACAGAAATAAAACGTGAAACAAAACAAGTAACAAGAAATAAATACTTTCACCCCAAGAGTAGGGTCTCCAATAACCTTGGATAACTGTCCCTTGATTTATACTTTTAAAAAAGTATATCTTACCCACACCAGGTTAAGACCTCGATATAAATATCAGAATCTGCCTTGCTAAAAATACAAGCCCTCGATCTTTAAGGTAATAAGTACCTTTGTCTTCCTATCCCTGGATGTTCTCAAACATTATGTTTGTTGGAACATCTGTATTCCTATCCCTAGAAGTCCTCAAACATTAATGTAGTCAGCACCTCAAATGTCATATCCCCAGAAGGCCTCAATTGTACTCAGTGAAAATCAGTGTCACCCAAAGCCAGCGGAACAAGGTATTCATAATGCACAAAGCATGAGAGTTTATCTATCTAGAAATAACTTTATGACATTTAATATCTAGATTAATGGAATTTGTTTTCGATATTGTAAAGATGAGATCGTATTTATAGAAATAAATCCAACAGTCATCTCCCTCCTATAATGGTCATATTTTTTCCTTGAATCTCAGAGGGACATGTACACATGTCACTCAACCAATGGTTAGTTAGAAGCTGATTGCAAGAAATTGTTTTATAATAATAACATGAAAAAGGAAAACATATCAGCTTAACCAAATATAAATTTCCAAAGTCTAAGAAAAAAATAATGTTTGGAGTCTAATCATATAAAGAATCAGTTTCTATAAAATATGAATATGAATATTCTTTTTTTCAAAGAGTTTGGAATCTTAATTCTATAGATTTCAGAGTCTTAATTCCAATAAACCATGAGTTCAAATTCTGAAGATTTCGGAGTTTGAATTCTGAGGAATTCAGAGTCCAAATTCTGAGAAATTCGTATTCTGAATTTTAGAGAATTCAGAATCAGAATTTCAAAGAATTCAAAGTCCAAATTTCATAGAATTCCGAGTCCGAATTTCAAAAAATTAGGAATCTGTATTTTAGTGAATTTAGAGAATGAATTTTAAAGAATTCAGAGTCTGAATTTTATAGAATAATGAATCTGAATTTAAAAAATATTTAGAGTCTAAAATTCATAGAATTTGGAGTTTTAATTTCAAAAAATCCAAAATCATATTTTTTAGAGAATTTAGAGTTTGAATTTAAGAGAATTAGAGAATAGAATTTTAGAGACATAGGAATCTAAAAACAGAAGACTATATATCCAAGTAACCACAATATTATGAGATTTTTAGATATGAATCCAAATTTTGGACTTAGTAATGGAAAGAGTTTGGTTTTAAGATATTTTTAAAATTAGATAATGAAAATAAAGCTAAGGATAAAAATTTCATTAGTGTAGGGAAATTTTCCATAAGAAAATATTTCTTTGGAAAAGTTAATTTTCTTTAGGATAAAGTGTTTGTGATTTTTAAAACATAAAGGAATGGAAAAGTCATAAGTAAACCTTATTGATCCAATAGTAAAATTATCTGTTTGAAAAATACATATTTAAATTCATAAAATTTTATTTATTCTTATATATTTTCTAGAAAAAACATATATAAAAGTTAAATATTTAAATAAACATAGAATATATATATATATTTCATTAAAATAATTTATCAAACTTTTTTTAATTATTTTATTATTTTATTCTTTTTATTATATTATTTTCATGAAAAATATTTCCTATGTTTTCAAAAAGTGTTTAACTCCAATTTTTAGTTAATTAGTCATCAAATAATTATTATCAAATACTCAATTCAATGATATTTTAATAATTTGATTAATATTATTAGAAAACTCTATTCCAATGGCTAGATGAAAACAATAATAATATTTTAATAATATTATAAATAGTACATTATATTTCGGTAAATCTAGATCTTGCATGTCACAGAAGTCCTAGAAGGAACTCTCAATTGTATATAACAAAATCCAAACAAAGTGTTACATGTACAACAAGATAATATAAGTGTTTTGTATACAATAAGATCGACTTGGTGTTGTGTATAAATCAATAATAACTTTGTTTTTCATATAACACAAGATATATTCAGTGTTGTGTGAAATTCAGGATATTGAAAAGATTGAATTAATTTGAAAAAAAAATATTTAAAAAATGATTGTGGTGTTATAATATTACTAAATATATCTTCTATTTTAGAAAAAAATTATATTTAACTTTTTCAATATGCAATTTCAAATATCTTCATCACTGAATTACCTAACTTCATCTTTGTCATCCCTTCCTAAAATCTATTTAGATAAGTAGTTTCCTTTAAAATTTATATATAACTATAACAATCTAATTGGAAAAATTCATTAAAATTTGGGATTAATTATTTCGAAATACTTTTGGAATTACCTATTCGTTATCAATATTATCATATGTTTTTTATATTAGGTAGTTTTTTTTATAAATTTCTCATTATATCTACTCTGGAATCTCTTCGAAGAGAGTTTTTAATTTTATTTTTCTTTCCCTATTCCCATTTTTTATGAGATTAGGGATATGAATTAATCAAAAATATCAGCTGAAGATTCATTAAAATTTTTAATTCTTTTATCGTATTCTAAAAAAAATCTTATTGGACTTAGAAAGTTTTGAGGTTGAAAGAAGACACACTTTTCATCATTTCTCTAATTTTTGAAAACATTATATTTTCTCTTCACATAGGATATCTAAATACAATATATATTTTCAATAGGGATGCCAAAAGGATCATTACATTGAAGGAAGATAATTTTTCATTAAATTTTATAGTTAAGATACAAAATATATTCTATAAAATATTATATTTTTTAACCTATCACTATAGTCTTTGATCATGCTCATAACATCATTTTCCCTTTTAAAGAAGCTGTTAATAACCTCATCATCATGCAGATAGATATATTCAATCATAAGTCTCCAAATCAGTAAATTTTCTTTATTCACACTGAAATTTACCTTATATATGTTCTCCATTTTTTCAAAAAACTTCTGTTTTGTTTTGATTCCTTTAACATTCAAAAATTCACTCTTTTAATGAGATGAAAAAATATTACTTCAATCATGAACATAATTATTTATATTCTTCTTTTAATATATGGTTATGGAATAAACATTGAAACATCATGGGAATAAATCAGTTAGATATTCCAATACATCATAATTGACAATTAAATGATATCAAAACATCATATCATTTCATATTGATAACTTTTCCAATCACATTTCTGAATCCCGTTTTTTACTAATTCAAAATTACACATTGATGAAATTTAGAATTAATGAGAACTTATTCAACTAGAGAGACTTTATATTTCCACATAAAGATAACCAATTACATAAAATATGATCATTTTTCTTAGATACTACTTATTGATAGTAAACATCACTTATCATTACTGGTGGAAAATGTTGTTATAAAAGAAAAATAAAAATAAATATGATCACATATACTGATAATGAAAGGGATCACACAAATTTATAATATCCATGTCACAATATAATAAGAATAGTCATTATTGTGATATTAATTCCTCTTATAACACATTACTCACTATAATCAATTTTATTTTACAAGAATGAATGGTTTATCCTTTAACTCACATTACATGTATCCAGAAAAGTCCGTAGCTCATCCCACACTTTTTTATTATATAAATGACTATAAAAACTGACATGTTTTCCACTAGAATACTATAATATTTTTTTTTCAGGTGTATTAATTTTTATATTTTATCTTTCCTTAAAGAAATACATGTCACAACATCAGTTTATTTCATATACCTACTTATGACTGCTTCTTAAATTCCTCTCCACTTATTGTTCTTATTTAACATCATATTTTTATTTCCTATATTCTTATATGGATAATATATAATTATTATATATTATAGGTAAATCAAATCCCTCTATATTTAGTTTTCTCCACTCTATATCTTTTTATTTCACACTAATAACAAAAATTCAAATAATTTCAAATTTGAATTACAACCTTATTCTTTCTTTAACTTACTTTTCAACATCTCTTACATATTTTAATATTAATAAATAATATTAAATACAAAAGTCCCTATTTATAAAGTAAAATGACTTCATATATTGATTTTGAGTGGCTCATAATTCCTCAATAGATCCAAATAGTCTTATTTACTCAAAACATGAACTTTCTTTTGACCACAAGTGGCACGATAGTGTACTTGGCCCTGTTTTGTCTTAACTGAATAAAAATATGTTTAAAAAATTAAAAATATTTCTTATAGAATGGAATTTTTTCCATTATTCATTCTATATAGGTATAAAATTTCTGACACCCCGACCTACTCTAGTGCATGTTACATCCAATTTCAAGTTACTTAGATATTTCCTCCTTCCCGACAAACCATGTAAATTTTTAAGTCTTCCTAAAATGGAAACAAATTATCCACCATGGTGTATAAATTATTATTTTGAATCTCATAACACAACCCTTCCATTGGTAACCATGAATGCCTCTATAACACAACACATCTTGATGTTTTCAACAAGATAATTTCTTAATAAAAACACATTTTTAAACACCTATTTTAATGTTGAACTCCATATTTATTATGAAACCCTAAGAACTCTAAGCCATGACAGATGCACTCCATTGAATGAAAATGTTACAATTTCCTATAGAAGAAACTCATGGTAATACATTACTAATAAAAAACATTTTCCCATTGTATCTCTGTATTTTACAATTCTGATATAGTCTCCATTCCTATTTTCATACAGTACTATGGAATGGTGTGTTATCCTTCAATATTCAACTCCTCTCTTCAACCTTTAATACACTTTTATGTACATGAATTCATTTCCAAAATTTCTAACTTCACTTGAATTTTAATGTATCATCATAAAACATGTTATTTTGGAATGTATTTATGTTTTAAAAGAATCCAAATCACTAATCATATCCAATTCATTGATTTGTTATCATCAATTTTTTTTAAAGAATCTCCCAAAACATCATCTTAACACCTCTTTGTATTAACCAAAAAAATAACCTAGGTCTCCAACTCCTATAATGAAATGAACATTAATCATACTAGAAATTATATTTCACTACAATTGAAGAAAGATAAGACAAAAACTAGAAACATTAGGTACCTATAAAATAGACTACAGAGATATATGTACAATTTATTTAACATTAATGGTTTGAGTATTGTATTTTTGAAAATTTAATTACTGATAATTATGAATATTTTAAATACTTGTTGGTGTGACCTATTAATCAATTTACCCATTTACAAACGTATAATAAATTTATTATACATACTCTTAATAATAAAACAATAATTGTATGAAATAATGATATTCATAAAATATTAGAATCAATGATAAATGATAATTCTATATAGCATATAGATCCATATATGAGTTACTTGCTCTGAGCCTTAGATCACAATATAATACTAACCTAGAAATGTAAATTTGATGTCTATATAAATGAAACAAATCCAAAAGGATGTCAGTGAACATTTTAATCCTCAGGGAAAATGGAATTGTTTATACTATATCTAGCACTACACCTCTCATAAGGGAAGATAAAAGTATATATAATATTAGGGTATGTTCATATCCTATGGGAATATGGGAAGGGGTATTCTATTCTACAGATTTAACATCCCATCCAAACCATCATAATTTAAATTTTGTTATACCATCTTGATGAATATATACATATTGAAATTAAAAACCCATTATAACATGATTTTTCGATATCAAACCAGTATCCATGCTCAATAAAAATTCAACGAGGAATATTTTAATTCTAATTTTTATAAATGATATATTAATGCTTTAGTGATAACTCCATTATAATAAAAACCACAAAAAATAAACCAAAAAATAGACATTCCTAGATATAATGCAATAATTTTATATAATAAGATGATTTTATTGTTTAATATGGTCCTTAAATAAATATATATTGTCTATGTAGATCACGTGATATGTTTTAAATAGGTAGAAAAGTGTAACACTAAACACACCAAAGATCATGTAAAATAATTATTGTTAGGTTAATTTAGTGTTATGCAATACCGATTCAAGTATTCATTAATGGGAGGTAATCTATGATTCTTAAAAAATTAACTTATTAAAAAATGGGAAATATCTATTTCTCTTTTTATATTTCTAGGTGAAAGTCTAAGGATTGTGTTGAACATAACCCATTCATTTGAAAAGTATCTCAAATTATGATTTAAAGAAGTTATAATTATTGAATTTGAAATATACATTATAAAGTACAGTTATGTTAAATCTAGTTTTTTATACATGAAATTTCCTTTAAGGAAAATACATGCTTGAGTTCGAATGTTATTAAAAAAATTATTATTCCTTTAATCATTATGGAAAATATAATGTAAAACATTTATATTGAAGAATATGGTTTTTAAAAATAATATTATATTATAAATACTTTTTTATCAAATCATAAATGGTTTTTAGATTTCATTAAAATATAAAATTTAAGGTTTTTAAAGAATTTATTCTATATGGGTAACACCCAAATAATGAACCTAATTATGTTTAAGTATCATATCAATCCCTTGAACTTGAAACTAACCAAGACATTACCTCACTATTGATTCATCTTTTAACAAATGTTGTGTATGAATCAGGTCTTTTAGTTTATGTAGAATAAGTGGAATGAAATTATCTAATCAATTATATAATTTAATGTCATATGAGAGTATTATTCTTTTAAAAGGTAGATATAACACACATGTTTTTACGTATTACTCCACCATGGTGGGTATTATAATATTCATTATAAATCTTGAAGGTATAAAAAGGAAAAAAAATAAAAATTTATATAAATTTAAAGTCACACTACATATTTTCTTAAAAAATAGAATATTGGTTATCTTTTCACTACTGTGGACAAATAAGTGGTGCTCCCAAAATCCAATTTGAGTTTTATAGAAGTTAAAATACACACTATATCATTTGGAATCAATATTCGATGTAATAAATTTACCTATTCCTCTTTTAATAAATGTTTACTCTACTTATTCTACACCAAGTGATTAATAGTATTGTAAACCATGTTCACTATTTTATATTTTTGGTTTAAACAAAAATTTATGTTTAGAGAATTAATTTTATGTATCAGTAAAATATTAAAAAACTTACCATAATTGTGATGTTATCAATATCAATAGTTTTCAAACAATAAAAATTTGTTATATTAGTTTATTTAATACATCATAAATCGTAAAATCATAATTCAAAACTATATAACCACTTTTAACATGTTTTTCAAAGCATCAATGAATTTTTTGACAGAAATTTCATTATAATTTACAACCTATTTATTGAGGGAAAATAATTTATTTAACATTATAAAAAATTAGAATTTCATTTTCTAGTATAAAATAACAAGTGGTAGATGAAACCAAAGTAGGTCCTAAGGATTTTTTATGGGTTAAAACCATTTACCTATGAAATATCCTTATTGAGTCATCACCTATACACTAACAAAATCATAATATCCCTTAAAAATCACCAAATCACTTACCATTATCAATTATAATCAATATCCCAACAAATTAGATTAACCTTGTTGAAAACAAAACTGAAACCTAGCTAAAACCTAGGATGAATTTGTCAATTGTAAATTTAAAAATTAATAAATAGAAATTATCAAATTAATTTGACCAAAGACCCCCTAAATTGGGGATATATATTAATAAACCCTAAATAAATCCATTCACATCCATGATTTATTAAAAAGTACATCTAGAATAATAATGAAACTCAACTATTTATTGTATATCTTAAATAAGAAGAACCCAAGGAATTTGAATGGATTTAACTATGAATATGGTGAAATAAAAATTTATAGAATCCATTTAAAAAAAGAGACTAGGATAAAAAACATTTCAAGAAGATAATATGGGGTTAGAGTTGGAGTAACTAGACACAGAATTGAATGAATTATTGAGAACCATGTTTGATCTACAAGGTATATCAAGAGAACATGAAGAGAGAAGAGTGAAATCACAAAGATGGTTTTTTAATGATTGAAAACAAGTGGATAAGGTTATAAGGGTGAGGTTTAAATGGTATTAATATAAAAATAAAAAGTTTATATTAATGAAGGTTTTAAATAAAATTTATGATGAGTTTATTAATGTTTAGACGATGTTAAAATATTTTTAGAGTGCCCATCCTTTAGAAAAATAGCTGTTGATCATCCATTAGAATTTTTGTGGACATAAACTATAGTTCTAGCAGTATATGGATTAATACCCTAAAACTCTCTTCTTTATATATCACCCAAAAATCTTCTTCAAAACAATTCACACGCCAAATTTATCTCCAAAAGTCCAATTTATGAAATATAAAACTAACAGCCATTACCTCATCTTTAACATAAACTAAAAATTAAAATCCAATTCTAATGTCATAACTGAATTCGATAAAACAATTAATGACCAATTTCAAGAACATTACAAGCTCCCCAATATTCCATTTTTCATCCCTAAAAAGTTAATGAGATTAACCACCAACCATTTTTTCCAAATTCAAAACGAATCAAAACTACCCTGTACATTTTAACATATAACCTTATGTGCTCATCACTAACCAAAAGAATATAATCCAAATTAAACATATCTATATTCATTATCAAATTACAACCCTAAGAAGGTAATATCAAAACATCCCAAACCTCTGAGAAATTATTCTTATAAATTCTCAAAATTAGAAGACTAAATTAAAATCTACTTTACCCTAAAATTATTAAATAAATATATTCCTAATTAGAATAAAAATTTTTATAAATAGTTTTAATATTGTAATATTATATGAATAAATGAATCCCTAAGATTAAAATTCCAAAAAGGCCCCTCCATATTGTGGTTATCCCAATTATATGATTACTTCAAACCATATCTAATTTATTCTTAATTTATTATTTTTTATTAACACTATTTTTATCAAAATATAATTTCAAATGCCAACCAAAAACCCCATTTTAAATATTATTAGAGAAAAAAATTATACCATAATAAAATTTTTAACCCACAAATTGAATCCTTTTTAAATATCTCTTGAAATATCATTCATTATAAAAGACATTATATTCACTAAAAATCATTCATTCTTACTTTTGAATGAATCCATATCATTATTATTATAAAAATTTTGATGTTAAATTCATTTATAAAATAATTAAATCAGTAAAATCTATGTATTAAATTTTAAAATACAAATTTAAATTTGAAAAATAAATCTCTTACCAAAATATCTCAACATATTAAAAAATACACACAAAATAAATATATAATATTGACATGAAAACATGAAACATAATTATAAATTGAAGCAATACTTAACTAGTGATAAATACTAGAATGTAATTTATATATATATAAATAATTATTGGTATTATCTAAGTTCGAAAATGCTAAAATTTTTAGGTAAACAAGAGTAAATACTATTTTAAAATTTCAACAAAAAAATAATAATATAATAATGATTTGTAGTGGGACATTTCAAAAAAATACTATCTCTTAATAGAATTATATACGTGTATCTAAACTATAAGAGATGATTTTTTATTTAGATTATCCTATATGTCACCTATATATGTATGATGGAATTTATTATATATAAATATTTTGATAATGTTCAAAATTTAAAAAAACATCAAATTTATTTTAACTATAATACTAAAAATCTTATGAACAAATGAACATGAAATGACATGTAATACTATAGTTCCAACCCAAAGATATCTATGTTTATATATGAAGTTATTATTCCATGTTTTATATAAGCCTGTTTTGAGAATTTTTTATAATTATTTTGATACTTCTGTATCATAGAATTATCATTACTATACTAGGAATTATTATTATCAAGGTGGATAATTGGTAAAGTATCAATTGATCTTTTTCATATCCTAGGATGGTCCTTACATTTCTAATATTTATCCTTACATATTTTGATATTTGATTAGAAATCGAATGGTATTTATTAATTATCAAATAATAATTATATATATTTCATGATTATTATAATGATTAAATTGATCCTAATGGAAATTTAGAACTTGAATTTTTATATGTCTTCATACTTATGAATATCAGAATCATCATTATAGAGATAATGATGAATTTTTCAAAGGTTTGAAGAATTTGAAATTTCTATAGGTGATAATCTTTAAAGAATCTACTAGATCCTAACAAGAATTGAGGTTGAATTTTATGAATTCTTATAAATCACTATTTTCGATGAAAATGAAATGAATCATATAGAAGCAGATTAATTGACCCTTATGACGGTATACAAAATGAAACATATAAGTACCTAGAGATTATTCTTGGTGATTCGTTAGAGATGAATCTTATATTTTGAAGGAAGAAACTATTGAAATTACTAAATTATATTGAAATCAAAGAATTAAATAATTTTATGGAAGACTCAATGATTTATTTTTTATGCTAGATTCAATGATGATTCAATGATATGGGTTTGGAAGATATTTAATAATGTCTAACCATGTATAAACCCACTTCTTAATTTTTAGGATGATTGATGTTAATTAATGGATAGTTGAATATTTATTTGATGGATTTTTTATAATATTTTTTCACTTGGTTAATTCCAAAAATATTATATTTTCTATCCCTCAGCTAGAAGATATAGATAATTGATAAGTTCCATATGAGAGGCCAACCACATGAGGTTTTAAAGAAGAAATTATGTGCCAAAATTTTCCAACTCTCTATGAGCTATGATCTTATTTATTTATATATACTCAATCTATGCTCTATTTGTTTATAGGAAGAAGAAGAGGTCTATTTTTTATGATATTGGGAATATTATTGAAATATTCAAATATTTATATTAGATACACACCTGTGATATATATTCATTCGCTTAAAGGGATCATTGCATCTATTATTTGTTTCTTGCAACATTTCACTAATGTGGACTTTTATTTATATATGTTTTATTTTCTACAATAAATTAGACATTCCTTGTATAATTTTTTTTAAAGAATGTGATTTATGCTTTTAAAGGCATATACTTGGAAAATAACATAAATTATTTATAGTACACAACACTTACTATCACTCTACTATGAAATCCATAAGAAAATAATCATAAAAAAATAAGAACACTCGCAATGAGTGTTGGGGGAGATAACTAAGGAAGGTTTATGTATCCCATAGCTTATACATAAATTTATTACACCATACCAGATATAATAAATATAAAAGTAAATAGTATATTTAATTACTAAATATATGTTAAGTTTTATTTTTGGGTGAAATTCAAGAGATCAATTCATCCCCATCTTGATTCATTGTGCAAGAGTGGTGGGAAAATAATTGGTATCATAGTCTCAATTTAATATTTTCTACACTAAATAGTAAAATTTCAAATATATTTTGTTATGTTTCTAAATTAGATAATATAATATAAGGAATGTTTGTGGTCAGAGAAACTTATTTCAATAGATGTAACTATACCCACTGGGGAATGATAATGGTTATTTATTTAAATAATATTTTATTTGAATTTTATATCAAATTTTCTAAACCATATATTGATTATACTAAAGAACCAGATCTATGGACTGTATAAAAGAAAGTTGAAGATTTTATTAATTATACATAGATGAACGAGATTATTTATAGTCTAGGTATTTATGAGTTTAATTGAGTTTTTCAATATTCTAAATATAATGATGTATTAGACACTATTAAAGTTGAATATGAATATATAAATAATTTCAACACATTGAGGAATAATATGACTCATATTAGTTTCCACAGTTCATGGATATTTTATGCAAATATTATCACCTAATGGTATGTATGTGTTAAATAAATTTCCAATAAATTTTCTCCCTTGAGATTTATTGTTCTGGAATATTAGTATAATTTATAAGTGCTTATATTTTTACAATATAGGTGGACAGGTATCTATGATACTATTAGAAAATATAAAATTTCTAAAGATCTATGGATGAATTTAATTAGGACCCTTATGAAATATAATAGAGGAATTGAATCTGAAATAGACGATCACAATTTTGTAAAAAATGAAAATATTTCTCTTATTCTATCTACATTGAATGATGATAAAAAGGATAATGATGAATTATTTGATTCATATAATGAAAGATAATCGTGCTAATCTATTTCTATAGATAAACTTTCTTAGTTCTCAAGGGTGTTCAAATATTTTATATGAAGAGAAGATAATTTAAAAAATATTTTAATAAATTCAACAAAAATTAAGTACCAAAGAAGTTGGATGTTATAAATGTAAAAACGTTGGTATATTAAACATAATTTCCATCAAATTAATGGAAATAATAAATTTTAAAATAGGTTTAATGTAAAATAAAACTATAATATGAATGAAAGAAATACGTGAAGGCTACCTTGAGTGCTTTAAAAAACATTAGTGGTGATTCATATATTGTTTTTCAAGTTGATCAATCAAATAAAAGAATATAATATGAATTTAATAACTCGATCCTAATGTGTACAATATTTGTATTCGCATATCCTTGAATAAAAATATAAATATTATTCTTTTGATGAATTGAATCAATAATACTCTATCCTAGAAGATATGTAATAATCTATTATAAGAATGATTAAATATATGAGAAAGTATTATGAAGATACTACTTGTAAAGAAGATACATTTTATAACCTTATTTTTCATGTGAAAGATATATTTGATAAAACTACTTATATATATGCTAAAAAATATGGTAATTTTAAAGAATTATAATATTAAATTTAATATTTAAAATTGGATTATGATATTATTACTCAGGGAGAGGATTATCTAAATCCATTCATTGATAATATTAAATATTACAATGAACAAATTGATATGTTAAGTAATGAAGAAAACATAAGATTTATAGAAATTATTTTATAAATGGAAATAATGGTAAATCCTTATTTATAATTACTTTTTTTTAAACATTATATCTCATAAAATAATTCTGATGACTGATGTTTTAGAATTACTCATTTAATTGGTTTAAAATATTATTATCTTAAAAGTATTTTTCTAATGTAAAGGATTGAAATTATAATAATAGATGTTAAATTTTTTTCCTAGTATTTTAATTAAAAACATAGTTTAACCCATGAGTATGTGGATACTAGGACATCCCTTTGTTTAAATTATTTTTATAAAAGAGACTTAAGGAAAACTATGAAAAATGTGTGTGGGTAGTTTCTGTTCAAATAATATGAGGGGAGAGGTTTCAATCATTTAATCTTTATCAATGATTAATGGCGGTTATTCAATGTTTTCTGAAAATTTAAAAGGAATTTTTATTAGATTTAGATATCTTAGAAATCTAGATTATGTCCTCCTCAAAAATTTATGTATATTAAAACCGTGAAGAATAAATTGATAAGTACATTTGAAATTTGTGATATAGGTAACTTATTGTATTTTTTTGATAACTCTTATTCTGTTTCAAAGAAAAATTTTCAAACATTTATAGTGCCTAGAACATAAAATTTCTATAATTTATACCTTAATAAATAATATAGATTTTTTTTAACTATTTAAATTTTGAAATAAATTAGTTATGGATATAGAATATAAGACTTTGACATTGTAATATTTTAATTTTAATGAGGTTATTAAAGGAGGACTTTATTTTCATTTTTCTTTATATAACTTTTGATTAAAATAGGTTTGGTAATTCATGTTAAATGAGAAATTAATGAAATATTCTTTAAAAAAATTTAGGTTTATACTTATATTTATGGAACCCAACCCCAATATCATGTAGTTGATGTATATTTTATTTCATTCTCATATGATACAAGGAATCACATATCAAAAGACTAAATATATTAGTGTTATTTGTAAAAAAGATACATAATTGACTCTTATATGACATTTAAAAAAAATACAAAATATTTTTTTAAAAAAAAATTAAATTTATACCTATTTCATATCATTTCATGAGAGGGTATATAAATTTCCATCAATATAAGGCCTACACACCTCTACACATGTATGGATAGTCGAACAAGAAATGCAAAGGTGGGAAGCTGACTTCACAATCTAGAAGCTGGGGAGGGTCATTTTCAAGTTTTCATATCTGTGATAAATTCTTGTAAGTCCTTCAGGTCATGTAATCCATTAAACTTATAGGACTTGTAAGGGTTCCCCCTAATCCCTTGAATGGGGTTTATCAATAATCATTAAAAAGAAATACTTTGGGTAATTTTGGAATATCAAACAAAATGAATTTCATAGATTCTTAAGAAAATAAAAAATTTGAGTGTGATCAAATGCCTAGTTCGGGTTAATTACACTAGAATATATTAGGAATTAATAAGATTAATTAATATGTAAAGGTAAAAAACGAAACAAACATTTCATCTAAATAACTGGATATGATATAATAAATATAGAACTTAACAAACTGAGAAAACATTCCATTTAAATAACTTGATAATGACCAACAAATATTGAATAGTAAATAAATGAAAAAACATTACTTTTAACAAAAAAACTAATAATGATATATATATATATTATATCATCCAGAAAATATAATGTATAATAATTACTAAATTTTTTATGAAGGAAATTATAAATTATTATATGCCATGATTCTGGAATATGGTACCTTTTAAATCAATATATATCCTCGAGAAAGTTTAATAATAATGGGTAGAAACCCATTTAACTAAGACAATGCAATTATTTCGTCTCATGATACATGTCACTGAATCTCAGGGAAATATATAACATGAACCCATCTATGTATTTCATGGACAAATGCTTTCCTATATATCAAATAATTAATTTAATATAAAAAAAATGTTCCTTATCATAAAATATACGTATCGAGTAAAGGGTATGAATTTGTCATCATTTCCCCAGATAAGAAAATAATTTTCAATATAAGACACCGTATGGATAAATGATATATTGTCTAATAAATAAACATATCCATGATAAATAATATAGATATTTTGGTGAAATTTAACATCCAATGGTCACCATAATGTGAAGATTTCATGGGAAAGTTATTAATAACCAGACTGAATCAAGGATGTGAATTTCAATACTTTCCTAGGTTAAAATTATCATAAAGAATCTATAGTAGGAATAAGTATAGTATCAATCCAACACATACCCCTTTAAGTAAAATAAATGGTTTGTTTTTATTAATTAAGGAAACCACAATAAACAAATCTTTAAAAATATTTTTAAGGAAAATATAATTTTCATTTTGGAAATCACTTTTTAGAACTATTAGTTCACAAAACATTTTTAAAAAAATTTAATTGAAAATATTATTTGAAATTATAAAAGAAACTATAATCCATTGTCTAGTCAGGGAGATATGATGTTTTGTACATGTACAGTAAGTTAAAATAAATATTCCTTTCAATTTTTTGGTAAATGTAAAACATGCATTTTTTCTGAAAAAAATGAAAATTTAATATAATTTTTAAAAATTAAAATTGGTTAAATATTATTTAATAAATACTTTCCAAAATAGTTCAAAATTTTTTTTGAAAACATTTTAAGAAATCATGTTATTGGGGGAAAAACGTTTTCTGTTTGAAGGAACAAATGAAGCCAGATTTTGTTAAAACATTTTCTCAATCTTAAATTTAAAAAGAGTGAAAAAATGGTACTATTATTGGAAAAAGTTAATGAAAAACAATAGGAGATGAAAATAAAATGTCTTATTAACCAATGATTAAATAATTTCCTTCAATTTAATTTCAAATATAAACAATCCTAATTAAAATGGGATTGTGAATTAAACCCTTGAAAAGATCATAAAGTTGAAGTGAGAATTAACCTATGAATTGATTATGTGTATGAAATGTAAATAAAAAAAAAGTGGATATAGAAAATAATGTATTTAAAATTAAGCACACAAATAACCATAACATATCAAAGACAAATAATAATTAATATAACTCAATGAAAACAAATTGAGTTATGATATTGTTTTCTAAATGGTAATTTTCATGTCAAATCCCCTTAGATAAAATAATTCAAATTGAACAATATGATACGGATATGAAAAATTATTAACTAATCATGATATCACATATAAAAGGGGAATTATATAATCCATAAAAATAAAATTAGTCACATAAATTTAAAATATTCCTCAATGATGGGAAATTGAGATGAAGTCCCTTACAACTGTTGGATCTGAATCTACGGATTACACACAAGAGGGGGGGTGAATTGTGTATTTTCAAAATTATTACAATCTCTTCAATTTAGACAAATTCTGTCCACTATGCTTTAGCACGATTAAATATGCAGCGGAAAAAGTAAAAGCATGAACACACGGATGTATAGTGGTTCGGGGAACAGAAGGCCCCTAGTCCACTCCACCAACGCTCAAATCCACGAGCTTGGAGATTTTCACTATCTGGTCCTCGTTTCCACAGACCTGTTCACAACTGAGTACAGGCAGTTGACACCTTTACAAGTTTCAGGCAAACACAGCCTTCCTGGTTCAAACACGAACCCACACAGCTTAGAACGAGAAGCTGATCACTCAAAAATAAAAAGGGTTTCGATAAAAAAACACTTCTCCAGTTGTTCTTTACAATTGCAACAGAATGCAATTGACAGTAGATAGATCGTCGTCTTCAGAAAATAAAGATCTGTAATCAAAATAGTTCTGAGTCGATCCAGTTGCAATAGATATTACAAGAAACTTCACAACTTCAGCAGCAGTAGATTCACAACAGATAGTCGATGTAGAACACGTGAATCTGCTATCAAGATCTTTCTTCGGTAATAAAGGTTTTACACTTCTTCTCGATCACCAGAAAAGAATTCCTTCTCACAGTCTCTGTTTCTTGCTCGTTAAAAGATCAATCGATCTATTTCATAAACTTTCCTGTGTATATAAATATATCCGAAGTTTCCAAGATAGAACATATATATTCAAATCTGAGAAAATCTTCTGCATAAATAGATCCATGAAAATCTCCTTTAGATTCGCGATATTAAATAACAGAGCCGTTGTAACTCCCCTGAAGAATCGGCATAAAAAGCTCCGTTTTAAATCAATCATTAATCCGTTAAAAATCGTCTTTAATTCCGTCAAAGTCGTACTTAAGAATCGGCTCGAAATCCGCTTAATAATCCGCCTGTTTGACCAATGTAAAAGGAAATATCGTCTGTCAAAAATATCCCGACGCCAAACGTAGGGTTGATGACGTGGCTCCAAACGTAGGGTTCACAAACGTAAGGTTTACAAACGTAAGGTTCACAAACGTAAGGTTGAACATACATATTTTCTCTTCAGCATTCAAACGTAGGGTTGATCATCCATACTTTGTCTTGCTTCAACTCTCCAAAGAACGTACGGTTGATTATAAAAGTAAGGTTGATGATCCATACTTTTGAAAAACAAACTCAACACTGAAAACTAACGTACGATTTCTCTTCCATACTTGTCCAACAACAAAAACGTAAGGTTCCTTCCAAACGTAATGTTCTTCTTCCATCCTTTCAACAACGTAAGGTTCATTAACCATACGTTTCAAAATAACGTAAGGTTCCTTAACCATACATTTCTTTTAACATAAAAAGTAAACTTTTCATCCATACGTTACGTTCATCAACGTAGGGTATGAACAGTGATTCTAGTACGCGCTAAAATTGATCTCGCACTACAGTGATTCCAGAACACGCTAAAATTGATCTCGCGCTACAGTGATTCCAGAACGCGCTAAAATTGATCTTGGAATAAATGAAGTATGAAATCTCGTTATATGAAATAAATAAATAAAATAAATTCCTACAAAATACTCAACAAAATAATTAGTAAATAATTAAGGGTATTTGTGAGCATCAAAATCATCATAAAGAGACAGAGTATTATTTAAAATAATCTCCCCCTTTAAAAAACATTATTTTGAATTGTTTGAAAACAATATATTGCTCAATAATCTCCCCCTTTTTGATGATCACAAAACCCATAAAAATAATAGAACTAATTTAATTGCAATCTTTATTGAAAAATTAGTTTTATAAAATTTTAGAATTTTGAAAGGATTAAAACAATATTTAACTATAATAAAATTTCTCCCCCATAAAAATAAATTTTCAGCTAAAAATAGATAAAAGATAAATATCGTATATATCCAAATTCTCCCATATATCCAAATTTCTTCATAGGAAACAAATGAATTTAAATGTTGTGTTTATCCAAATTCTCCCCCTTTTTGTGATATCAAAAAGAATGAAAAAAAAACGGATTTGAACACATTCAATATTGCACTTAACTATAAGTAAATGCTATAGTTAACTGTGTATGAATAAGTGAATTTGTTATACTGGCTAACTCAATCATAAATCAATAAACAAAAAAAAAGTAAGAAAAGAATTTTCATTCACAAGCTGTTATATATAAACGATTGTGATATACAGAGGAATCAAGGTTCAAAGATAAGACAGGGAAAAAGGTGTCTATTTCCTTTGAATCGCGGTCTTTATCTTTGTAAACTGTTCTCTGAGCCTCTTCATCATCCCATCTCCTAACTTGATGATAAGATCTCTGTTCTCTTGAGTCATATGAATATATTCAATCAAATTAACTCTGAAAAACTCATGCATTCTTTCTTCTTTTTCAACAAAAAGAGCCAGTTTTTCTGATAACTGATTCAAAAGAATCCTAATCGGTTGCTCTCCAGATGTCAACTGATCCACTAAAAATCTCTGATTATCTAGAAAAACTGACAAAGGGGTACTATTACACTGAAGATCATGTAATCTGTCACTCATATTGCTCATTGCTCCAGTAATTGCTTGAAATCTCCGAATCAAATCAGGTGAAGAGCCTGATCCACTCACAGCACTGTTTGCAACAGACTCAAATTTATTCTCCATGTAAATCTTCAACTCAGACAAATCATCTTTCTTTACCATCTCTGATTTTAACTGATCAACAGCATGCAGCATATCAGTCTTAAAAAAATCTACTTCCTGTCTTGAAACAGTACATTCTTTCAGCTTCTGAAACTTCAACTGCTCTAAGTTCAGAGAATTTCTGAGACTAACATTCTCAGATTCTAACTGAGAGATACGCTTGTACAACTCAACAAATTTTTCTTTTCTCGAATCAGGGGCACCCTGTGCTCGATTGTCATGTCCAGAATTAGGTTGATGAAGCAGGGCAAGTGGTAAGGAATCTGCATCCGACTGTTCTTTGTCCTTGTCCTGACAAGGTTGATCCACTGAACTATCTTTTGAAGCCTGTAACTCTTCCACTGAAAAATATTCCTGAAGTACCTCTGTATGAGATTCAGAAGTATGTTCATCACGAACAGTAGTCTCTCTGACTTCTACTGATTGGTCAAGAACAATATTTTCATGTAAATCTTGAGGTCCGGCCACTTCTTCACCAGGCACTGCCTCCATAAGTTGTTCTTGTTGAATTACTTTTTCAACAGCCACAGCAGCAGATTGAGGTTCTTCTTGAGTTTCTGTTTGAGCTGCTGGTTCCTCTATCGGTGCAGTATGATCCACAACAGCTTCTCTCACAAATGAATAAGAAATTACCGGTTCAGAGGATTTCAAGGCAGGAGAGATAACTTCTTCATCAATTGACCTCTTCCTTCTAGATTGAAGTCCTTCTTGACTTCTCTCTTCCTCAACTTCCTCCATCTCAAAACGAATTCTCCTTGCCACTGTACTAACTCTTGATTCTGCTTGTCCCTCCTTGGACTTAGCTGGTTGAACCTGAGCACTCTCCGAGTTTTCCTCAGCTCCAACAGGTAAGAGTTTTCCTTTAATTGTGCTCCAGAAGTATCCTACTTTCCTCAAAGTTCCAGCATTAAAAACATTACTGTGGTGACATTTCACCCCAGCATCTACCAATCTGATCATTCCTCTTTTAAACAAAAACAAAGAAATGAACCTTCCATAAGGGAAAAAGGTCATTCTTGCTTCACTCTGACAGCAGTAACTCAGATATCTTATCATAAACCGAGGAAAATTAAACTTAATATCACACATCAGAAGATACATTATGTACATGTCCGGGTATAGGATTTTCTCCATCTCAGCCATTCTTGGTGCTAAACCAGTCTGAACAAATTTTACCAAAATTTCCTGATCGGGCTCCAAATCCTTAATAAACATCTTCTTTATCACTCTGGTTCCAAACAGAAAAGACATAATGTCTTCAGACTTATGTACAGAATCTCCAATATTCCGTAAATCGAAATGAAAAACTCCTTCATGAGGGCAGTTAAGAATTTGACTTATCTCTACAGTTGATATTGAAAAGTCCTTATCCTCTATTTGAGCCAATAAACTATCCTCTGTATCTCCAAGGCTAAACTGAACAGTTCTAAAGAAATGTCTCATTTCTGCCTCATATAGAAACTCAGAATTTGCACTATTAAAAGCTTGCTCAAGGATTTGAAACGACAACGCTTGCTTCAACAGTAAATTAGTTTCAAACAGCCACTCTAAATCTATGACTTTACCTTGCAGTATTTTCCGACCTACTACCTTAGGTTTCTTTGCAGTACTGCTCTCGGCTTCATCTGGATGCTTAGTCTTTGCCATTCCAACAACGATTTCTGAAGGTTCGTAAGTTTAGGGTTTGAAGATTCAGAAAAGGGTTTTGGAGCAGATGTGCGGTTTTAGGTTTTCGAAAGGGTTTCTGAAAAAGGTGAAGCAGTTTAGAAGGTGAAACGGTTCTGACAGCCTTGATTCCCGTGTAATCACTAATCATTACTTTTATTTAAAACAAAATAAAATTACTTATAGCGGAAAACAGAAATTAAGCAGAATTCGAAAACAGAATAAGATTTAAAAAAAACTATTTAAAATTAAATAAACCTAACTCCCCCTTAATAAATTCAAACCTTTCCGTGGGAAGTGGTTTAGTAAAAATATCTGCTAATTGATTTTCTGTATTTACAAATTCTAAAAATATATCCTTTTTAAACACATGATCTCTTAAAAAGTGATGTCTTATATCAATGTGCTTAGTTCTAGAATGACTAATAGGATTTTTTGAAATATTAATTGCACTAGTATTATCACATAAAATAGGTGTATTATTGAAATTTAATCCAAAGTCCATAAGAGTGTTTTTCATCCACAACACCTGTGCACAGCAACTACCTGCAGACACATATTCTGCCTCGGCTGTTGACAGGGCAACTGAGTGTTGTTTCTTACTAGACCATGATACTAAAGACTTCCCTAAAAAGTGACATGTTCCTGAAGTAATCTTCCTATCTAATCTACAGCTTCCAAAGTCAGCATCTGAATATGAATTTAAATTAAAATCAGAGGTTTTTGGATAAAGCAGAGATTGATAAATAGTACCTTTTAAATATCTAAAAATTCATTTAACAGCAGTTAAATGGGATTCTTTGGGATTTGATTGAAATCGAGCACAAAGACATACTGAATACATTATATCTGGTCTACTATCAGTAAGATATAACAAACTACCAATCATACCTCTATATAACTTGTTGTCCACTGATTTTCCAGTTTCATCCAAATCAAGTTTTATATTAGTACACATAGAAGTTGTAAATGGCTTGCTGTTTTCAAGTCCAAATTTCTTAAGTAAATCATTAATGTATTTGCATTGATTTAAAACATTTCCAAAGTCTTTTTGAAATATTTGAAGACCCAAAAAGAAATTTAATTCTCCCATCATACTCATTTCAAATTCTTTTTGCATTAATTCTGAAAATTCATGACAATGAATTTTATTGGTTGATCCAAAAATTACATCATCAACATAAATTTGTACCAACAAAACATTATTTTTCACAGTTTTCTTAAAGAGCGTTGGATCTGCCAGTCCAACAGTAAAATCATTTTTCAAAAGAAAAGAACTTAGTCTTTCATACCAAGCTCTAGGTTCTTGTTTAAGGCCATAAAGAGCTTTAGTAAGTTTGAAAATAGAATCTGGTTTTTGAGAATTTTCAAAACCAGGAGGTTGCTCAACATAAACTTCCTCCATTAAATAACCATTTAAAAAGGCAGATTTAACATCCATCTGAAATAATTTAAAATTCATATAAGATGAATAGGCTAAAAGGATTCTAATGGCTTCTAACCTGGCTACAGGTGCAAAGGTCTCATCATAATCTATTCCTTCTTCTTGATTATATCCTTTAGCTACTAATCTTGCTTTATTTCTAGTTATTATCCCTTGATCATCCTGTTTATTCCTAAAGACCCATTTAGTTCCTATTACTGGATAATCATGTGGTCTTTCAACTAATTCCCAAACCTTATTTCTCTTGAACTGGTTCAATTCATCCTGCATTGCTATTACCCAACTCTCATCATCTAAGGCTTCTTCTATGGTCTTAGGTTCTTGTTGGGATAGGAAAGCAGAGAATTCAACTATGTTTCCAAGGTTTCTTCTAGTTTGAATACCAGTCTCTAAGTCACCTATCATAGATTCTAAAGGGTGATTCTTTAAGGTTCTAGACTGTCTAGGCATTACATTCAAGGGTTCTTCATTGTCATGTTCTTCTGAACTGGACTGAATTTCTTTTATATCATTTTCAAAATCATTCTTTAAATTCTCAAGTCTCATGTTTTCATTAGAATCAGGTTCATCTATTTGTTCTATCCTTTTCTCAAAGGGATCAGATTCATCAAATTTCACATGAACTGATTCTTCAACAATCCTTGACTTTTTATTATAGACTCTATAAGCTTTGGAGGTTGCAGAATATCCTAAGAAAATACCTTTATCAGATTTTGGATCAAATTTACCAAGATTATCTTTGGTATTCAAGATGTAAACCTTGCATCCAAAAACTTTAAAGTAATTTACTTTAGGTTTTCTGTTATTCCATAGTTCATAGGGTGTCTTTTTCAAAATAGGTCTTATTAAAATTCTATTCATTATATAACAAGCTGTATTAACAGCTTCTGCCCAGAAATATATAGGTAGGCTATATTCATTTAACATAGTTCTAGCCATATCTTGAATAGTTCTATTTCTTCTTTCTACAATCCCATTCTGTTGAGGTGTTCTTGGAGAAGAGAAGGTGTGTTTAATACCCATGTTTGAGCAAAAGGAATTAAATTCATGGTTCTCAAATTCTCCACCATGATCACTTCTCAATGAGATTATATTAAAACCTTTTTCATTTTGAATAGATTTACAAAAACCATTAAATAAACTAAAAGCTTCACTTTTAAATTTCAAAAAGAAAATCCAAGTAAATCTAGAATAATCATCAACTAATACATAAAAATATAATTTACCAGCTAAACTTGCTACTCTTGAAGGTCCAAACAAATCCATATGGATAAGTTCTAGAGGTTTAGTTGTAGAAACTTTATTAACAGATTTGAATGATGATTTGTGTTGCTTGCCAAGCTGACATGCATCACAGAATCTGTCATTTTCAAATTTGAGACTAGGAAAATAAGAAACTAGATGTTTCTTAGATAATTTATGTAAAGAATATATATTGCAATGACCAAGTCTTCTATGCCAGATCCAGGATTCACTTATATTAGCAGTTAAGCAGTTTACTTGTTGTTTACACAAGGAATACAAATCCAAAGTATAAACATTATCAGTTCTGGGTGCTCTAAACTTAAACAGTTTATCTTTAGAAACAGTACAACTATTATTAGTAAAATCAACAGTGTATCCATCATCACAGAGTTGAGATATACTTATCAGATTGTGTTTTAACCCTTGTACATAAAGTACTTTGTTGATTGAGACTGTCTCTGGATCTCCAACTGTTCCAATACCAATAATCTTTCCTTTGGCATTGTCACCAAAGGTGACAAGTCCTCCTTCCTTTCGAGTAAGAGAAGAGAAATTAGCTGAAGTTCCACTCATGTGTCTTGAGTAGCCACTGTCCATATACCATATTTCTTTCTTTCTTTGGTGACCTGCTACCTGCAAAGACATTCAAACAAATTGCTTTGGTACCCATATTTTGTTGGGTCCAGGAGTGTTAGCAAGCAGTGATCTGGGTATCCAGATTTGATTTGTTTTCTTAAAATTGATTGAATCATATAGATCATTGGAAATATAAGCTTTCTTAATTCAACATATTTGAGGTTGTTTTAGAAAACAGTTTTTAGCTATATGACCTTTTGTTCCACAGAAGTTACAAATAACCTGTTTAGTGCTAGGAACAAAATAATTTTTGTATAACTTAGGTTTTTCTCCTTTACTTCCAATTCCAAACCTTTCCTTTTTAATTACAGTTTTTCCAAGTATCTCATTTAAGGCATTTTCTCCTTTTGTAAAAACTAATGCAGCCTTTTTATAAGATTCTACTTCATCCTGTAGAGTTTTTATTTTTGATTCAAAATTAATTTTATTTGAGTCAGCAGAGTTGTATTTGTCAATTAATTCCTTATGTTGTTTTAGCAAAGTATTTCTCTCATCTGAAATAGCTTTATGCAAGTTCTTTATAGATTTATATTTTTTAAATAATGAGTCATACCTTTCTTCAAGCATATTGCTGTAAGCTGTAAGTTTTTTATTTGAGAAACCTGTTTCAGAGTTTGATTCATTATTTGAGTCAGAGGAGTAGTATGAGTGTACCTCATCAGTTTCAGCCATGAAACACATATTTGCTTTCAAATTGGCTTCCTCCTTCTCTGAGCTTGATTCAGAAGAATTACTTGAGTCTTCAGAAACACTCCAAGTAGCTTTCATAGCTTTCTTGTCTTTCTGCTCATAATCATTTCTTTTGAAGAATTTCTTCTTCTTTGCATCTTTCAATTTTGGGCAATCCGGTCTGATATGTACCATCTTTTTTCATTCATAACATCTCACTTCCTTGCTATCCTTCTTGAAGGATTTCTTGAAGTCTTTCTTCTTACTGTAGAACTTTCTGAACATTCTGGCTAGCTGAGCCAGTTCTTCATCCGAATTTGAAGAATCAGAGCTTTCTGATTTAGCACTTACTTCTCTGTTCTTCATCTTTCTATCCTTTTGTTGAGAAGTCACTTTCAAAGCAGTATTTTCTCTTTTTATGTAGACTTTATGCTCATTTACCTCATCTTTCATTTCAGCCTCGTACATCATCAATGTACCAATCAGCTCTCTCATAGTTAGATCTTTAACAGAAGTTGATTGTCTGATTGCTGCAGAGATTCCATTCCATCGAGTAGGAAGTACTCTCAGTACCTTTAACACTTGATCAGCCTGCTTGATTGGTTCTCCTAGAGCTGTTATATTATTGACAATTTCTGTCAATCTTCCATTCATCTGAGTGATGCTCTCTCCTTCAATCATTCTGAAAGTATCGAATTTTAATTTAGCAGTTGCATATCTCATCTGTCTTACATTATCTGTTCCTTCATAAGCAACAACTATTGTTTTCCAAATTTCATATGCAGTAGGGCATTGAGATACTCTGTTAAATTCATCCGGTCCTAGACCACAGATGAATGCATTCATAGCTTTTGAATTCATGTCATACTCAGCCTCTGTAGCAGCACTCCATGTATCGGGATTTTCAGGAATTTCATAGGGAGTCAGAATCTTTGAATAGACTTTGTAACCAAGATTTTTCAGATAAATAATCATACGTGATTTCCAGCAGCCATAATTATCTCCATTAAAGTAAGGTGCTCTGACCATTGACATTCCCTCTCTCGTATCAGCCATGATACACTATGTATAATCTTTAAATACTTCTAGCTTGATAAGACTTTAAAAATAAGAAGCTCCTCCTCTGATACCAATTGTTGGATCTGAATCTACGGATTACACACAAGAGGGGGGGTGAATTGTGTCTTTTCAAAATTATTACAATCTCTTCAATTTAGACAAATTCTGTCCACTATGCTTTAGCACGATTAAATATGCAGCGGAAAAAGCAAAAGCATGAACACACAGATGTATAGTGGTTCGGGGAACAGAAGGCCCCTAGTCCACTCCACCAACGCTCAAATCCACGAGCTTGGCGATTTTCACTATCTGGTCCTCGTTTCCACAGACCTGTTCACAACTGAGTACAGGCAGTTGACACCTTTACAAGTTTCAGGCAAACACAGCCTTCCTAGTTCAAACACGAACCCACACAGCTTAGAAAGAGAAGCTGATCACTCAAAAATAAAAAGGGTTTCGATAAAGAAAACACTTCTCCAGTTGTTCTTTACAATTGCAACAGAATGCAATTGACAGTAGATAGATCGTCGTCTTCAGAAAATAAAGATCTGTAATCAAAACAGTTCTGAGTCGATCCATTTGCAATAGATATTACAAGAAACTTCACAACTTCAGCAGCAGTAGATTCACAACAGATAGTCGATGTAGAACACGTGAATCTGCTATCAAGATCTTCCTTCGGTAATAAAGGTTTTACACTTCTTCTCGATCACCAGAAAAGAATGCCTTCACACAGTCTCTGTTTCTTGCTCGTTAAAAGATCAATCTATCTATTTCATACACTTTCCTGTGTATATACATATATCCGAAGTTTCCAAGATAGAACATATATATTCAAATCTGAGAAAATCTTCCGCATAAATAGATCCATGAAAATCTCCTTTAGATTCGCGATATTAAATAACAGAGCCGTTGTAACTCCCCTGAAGAATCTGCATAAAAAGCTCCGTTTTAAATCAATCATTAATCCGTTAAAAATCGTCTTTAATTCCGTCAAAGTCGTACTTAAGAATCGGCTCGAAATCCGCTTAATAATCCGCCTGTTTGACCAATGCAAAAGGAAATATCGTCTGTCAAAAATATCCCGACGCTAAACGTAGGGTTGATGACGTGGCTCCAAACGTAGGGTTCACAAACGTAAGGTTTACAAACGTAAGGTTCACAAACGTAAGGTTGAACATACATATTTTCTCTTCAGCATTCAAACGTAGGGTTGATCATCCATACTTTGTCTTGCTTCAACTCTCCAAAGAACGTACAGTTGATTATAAAAGTAAGGTTGATGATCCATACTTTTGAGAAACAAACTCAACACTGAAAACTAACGTACGATTTCTCTTCCATACTTGTCCAACAACAAAAACGTAAGGTTCCTTCCAAACGTAATGTTCTTCTTCCATCCTTTCAACAACGTAAGGTTCATTAACCATACGTTTCAAAATAACGTAAGGTTCCTTAACCATACGTTTCTTTTAACATAAAAAGTAAACTTTTCATCCATACATTACGTTAATCAACGTAGGGTATGAACAGTGATTCCAGTACGCGCTAAAATTGATCTCGCACTACTGTGATTCCAGAACGCGCTAAAATTGATCTCGCGCTACAGTGATTCCAGAACGCGCTAAAATTGATCTCGGAATAAATGAAGTATGAAATCTCGTTATATGAAATAAATAAATAAAATAAATTCCTGCAAAATACTCAACGAAATAATTAGTAAATAATTAAGGGTATTTGTGAGCATCAAAATCATCATAAAGAGACAGAGTATTATTTAAAATAATCTCCCCCTTTAAAAAACATTATTTTGAATTGTTTGAAAACAATATATTGCTCAACAACAACTTGGTAATTTTCAAGAAAAATCCACTCGGTTGAAATTATAAAAATTAAAACAAAAAATACCATGAAATATAAATTATTCATGATATTATATTTGAAATTTTCAGTTTATAAACCATAAAAAATAGATTTTTTTCATAATATAAAAATTTTCCTTAATGAAAGGAAATTAAGACCTAATCTATTACCTCTTGCTTAAATTTGATTAAACACCAATTTAATGTCCTTTATAATGGGCTTAAACATGATTGTAAATTAAGAAAATCCATATTGACATTTATATATAATATTTTTTCCGTTTTATAATATATTATAACCCTTTGATTAATAATATTCCATTACCTTCATTGATTTGGGTATAAATTCCATTATTTTATCATTCCTACATTGTCATGAATGTTCTAGTTATTGTGTATGTTTTATACTTTCATCATCTACAGAATAATCATGCTGAAATAATTATAATATTAATAAATATATTATACCTATAATAACAACCACGAAGTATTGTTTTCAAAAATAATTAATTTTATGATAGTGGAGATGGTAGGTCATACGAACGTAGTTGTAACATTTTCATTTTCAGTGATCATTATAGAGGGGAATTCAGAGACATTTATTAGTTAAATATTGATCATAATATAATATATACCATATTATTTTTTTAAATGTACTTATATATATCATTCATGTGGTTTGGTGATGGGAAGAGAGTCACATTTCTTTGTGAAGGTTGTAGTCCACACATACGTGAACATTGTCATCATATTTTAATGTAAGAAAGTAAATGGTACGTCATATTTTTGGAGTGATAAATTTCATTAATATAATAATATCTTCACAATTATCAAATATACTCAATAATTTAATCCTAATTATATTCCATTTATATTATTATTGAAAAATGAATCAGATCACTTCATGAGGTGGTAGTCTTCCACACACATGAGAAAACTTATCGTATCCCATATGGAATAGAAAGTAAAATGGTATATATGATATAATGACTAATTTGGTTTAATTACATTAATTTTATCATATATATGCTTTATATTTATCCTAATAAACTATTTTTATAGGTGGTAATGAGAAAAAAAATGACATTGGTTCGTGAGGTGGTAGTCCACCGTGCATATAATTGATGATTTCGTAAACCATTTGATGGAACTGGAGTAATTTATAGGTCATAGAATTAAAATAAATACATATTAGTATATGTTATATAATTTTTGTAATTAATAAATCTTCTTTCAATATTAATTCAATGATGTGGATGAATAATTAATATATAAACATGCATCAACGAATGATATCTTCTTCGGGTATCCTTCTAGGTTAGCACCAAAATCCATCATAGGTTGGATTTATGAAAAAAATAAGTATTATAGGATTATATGAGAGATGTTTTTATTCATTTTTGGTTTGTATTTTATGAACCAAAATGGTTTTACATTGTGAAGCGAAGTGGAGAGTGGGTGTCCTTTTATAAGTTACCCGAGTGGCACACTTGTGATATTTTTCAAAATAAAAAGGTGTAACCACATTTTTCATAAGAAAAAAAGTTCTAAAAATAAGTATTATTAATAATTAGGAATTATAGTTTCTAAATAATTACATATAATATCATTTAAATAAATTTTTAGTTTAATTTAACCCTTATATTTCTAGTTTAAGCTCTTGTAAATTGTTTTTTAACTTAACATCTGTATTTTTTTTTCTGATTTCACTATTCATATTGGAAAAAAAATAATTTATCCTTATTATATTATATAAATAATTTTTATTAAAAATATGCTATTAATTTTTTCAAATTGAATTTATATATTTTAAAATTTTTAATTTAAAATTAATCACTGTGATGTGATGAGAATTCATTTTTTTAAAGGAAAAAATATTCAAATGTTTAGAAAGTTGTTATTTCAAAATTCAATATGAAAATTATTACAATGACATGAATGAGATTAATTGATATAAAATTTAACTAATTATACTTTATAAACAATAAGAAATATAATTTAATATTATAAATTAGTTAACTGAAATGTATTTTTTCAATTAAAATTATGAATTTTTAACTATTAATCAAAAAATGAAACTTTTCAAAAAACCCAAAAACTAAAACTAAGTATATTTTCAAATGAACATTTAAAAAAAATATTTTTGTTTTTGAAATAAATTTGATAATTTTAGTAACGATGTATTTTAAATAATGTGTGAAAAGATTGACTAAACTGACTTTTAATTAAAATATTGTTTTTCTGAGAACATGTATTCTATTTTAAATGTTTCTCAAATTATTTATTACAAATAAATAACTATCATTTCAATAGTTTTGTTTGTAATATTCATAGAAAAAGATTTAACATCTATGTTGTAATGGTATACTATATTTCATTTCATTTACACCATAGGTTGTGTGTTTAGTAAGGTATCAACAAAATTAAATTTAATGAAATATATTTCATGGGATGTTTAAGCTCAGTGCTGTTTTTCACATATGTTATAAAATAAAATGTTTTTATTTTATAACTTTAGGTTGTTAAATTCTCACCAACTAAAAAAAATTTGTACTCATAATTTATACATGATCTTGATAATCAAGGGTTTGACATTTGGAAATACCATTATTGAAAACTAATAACTTAAAACGATCAATAAAATATCATCTTAATTATATGGAAAATGAATTAAATAGGTCATATGGAATAATTACATATGTAGGTTTTGAAAAAGTATAATATAGGTGGTATGTTGAAACATGGACATGGATGAGATTAATATTGCCCAAATACTAATGTAGAATGATATAGAACATTGATCAAAAGAAATTGGGTCGATATAAGGAAGGTTAATGACCAAAAAGAAAAAATTCCAAGATGCAAGGAAATCTCATTGATATCATCATAAATTATGATAATAGGGAAAACATCAATATCATTTTCCTAATTTTGGGGAATTTTCAAACTATTTGATGAATATAAATAAATATACTAACATGGTATGTTTCTATTTTATAACAACAATTTCATCCTTTGTTTGAGAAATGATGAATTAAAAATTCATTACTTATTCCAAGAAATGAATGTTCAAAAATTATTATTTTTAATCCAAAATAACTAAAATTCACTTTTAATGGATTGTAATATTTATAATAAATTGGTAATTCATTCCTTAAATCAATAGTAATTATTATAAAAAATTTGTTAGTATAGGTAATCCAATATGTATAAATCTTCATAGGTGAAGTCATACATTAATCTCTGAAATCAAATACAAAGTTCAACATAAAGCATTTCATAAATGGATATCCTTTATACCCATACAAAATATTAGGATCCAAATATTTATAAATAGAGTCACTAAATTTACAAAATGAACTTATCATTAATCACTCAACCAACCTAAAGTAGCTCTTAAATATGAACTATGATAAAATGTGAATACCTTCATCATGTATTCTCCTAAAACATTGTAATAACTTGGATTAATATATAAATTTATTAAAAACGTGTATGATTACTTATTCATTAATTAGAACACAAAATATTTGACATATCACATAAATCTAAAAATGATGTAAACTCCATGAATATAAGTATTAATATCTTTTTCAAAAATCATTAATCATCTCAAACGTTATTGGTACTGTAAAATTTAATTTACCTATATCTTTAATCTCTTTATCCCAAAATAATTATCTAAAAATTATGAAGAATTATAGGTTATCATTTAATAATTCATGTGTTTTATAAGGAGTTAAACTATCCTCTGAATCAATTTTCTTGTTACCAATCAATAGATATTTCCAAATACTTTAAGAAATAGTACTGAAGTATAATAATGATTCATTTATTTATTTTTATAATGAGAATATCATCTAGGAGAAAATATTATAACATATTTCATGGATCCAAATACACAAGAACATTAATCATTCCACTTCTTCTCTATTAATAGTTTAATATTGAAGTTGATCCATTATCTTATTTTGAGGTAAATTCCCCTAACACTTGGGGAATTCATTTTAGTAGTGCCCCATCTCCTTACAATATATTTATTTAAAATTATAAGAAATTTTATTTCCCTTTAAATCATGAACATGGTTTCCATTCTCTTCACACTCATAGAAAACTCCCATTCCCTTGTATAAAGTACCAGGTTGTTTCCCTCCCCAATTATCACATGTTTTGAAATCCTTCATTCCCTTTTTCCCTCTATAAATTTATTCTCATCCTACCAATTTTTTTTTGTTAATTTTTAATCCAGACTTAGAGAATTCCTTATTTCTATTGATATCAACTAAAATTTTTCATCATATGAAGAAAATTATTGACCGACTTAAACTCTTAGAAAAATTTCCTTATTCCCTTAAAATAAACAATTAATCATGAAATACATAGGTAATAAGTATTCTATAACATACCTATCTAACCATTTAGAGGTAGATTAATAATTCAAAACACTTACTTATTCCCATTGTTTAAGATAAGTAACTTTCTCTTCATCTCAATTTTTTACTGAGGGAAATATTTCTCAAACATTTATCTTTAAAATCATTCGATTCTATGAGTTTTTTCCCTCTTCCTCTATAGTATTCACAATCAATAACCCCCATTGATCAGGATCACCTATAATAGAATACACTACAAGTTTATAATTTTCCTTTCCAACACATCTCAATACCATAAATGCATTATCTAGATGATTAATACATTTCTCATCTCCTATTTGATTAGTAGTCCCACCAAATGACTGGGGATTCGATCAGATAAAGTAATCTATAATATGATGATCTAGATGTGTAATTCATTTACTCATCCAAGAAAGGTCAATTTTCAAAACCTAATTAATAAAACATAATATAGCCAAAATTTGGCTAGTTAAAATACCATATATATTAGATTCTTTAGTACGGAAAACTAAACATTGTCCTTTATTATTGATACACTTATTTCTTCTAGTATTCCATGGTAAAAAATGGAATATAATCTATTAGACCATAAAATTATGAACTTTTAATCATCATTTGTAATTATAAATATTATGTATCTCTTAGAATAAATTTAAATTAATTAATTATTAATTTCATAATAAAAAAATTATTTGGGGATATATTTATTTTCAAAAACATCATAATGGTTTATAATGAAAATTTTTATTATCCTAAGAATATCACCCTATGAGTGTCAAAATGGGTGGCCATTAATGCCCATTGTCAAGCACCAGATGATGATTAGGCCAAGGAAAATCTACTTTTTTCATTGATATTACCCCTAGGAAACACTATACAAGAACCAAGTCCAATTTTATTTTCCAAATAGGCTTGTATTGATAGTAAAACCCCAAAAAAGTCTTCCTGACCATACCATTAGGATGTTTTTCTATACTAATTATAATATTCTATCAATGTTTTATGTTAAAAAATCGTTGGTTTCTCAATATAGTTCCCAAGAATTGTAATAAAAATGATTTAATACCAACTATAGTGATAAAGACTGTAGGACCCTAGAGACAATGTCTGATTTATTATATTTTCCTAATTTATAAAGAATCTCATCCAGAAGGACTAAATAGTTTAATAGACATTATAAACTAAATTCATACTTGAGTATTTCGTTAAATTTGAAAAAAAAATTAAAATATATTTGTTTTAAATAATGAAATTATTATATCTATAAAATTCTTTTATATAAAGCATATTTCACCACATGTATTACGGAGAAAATGATGAAAATAAGGGTGATCTCAAATACTTAGTCAGGGGTAAGGAAAAGGGAATCTATCAAGAATCAACAAGATTAATCAACATGTAAAGGTAAATAACTAAACACACATCCCAATTAAATAAAAATAATAGGAATAATAATATGGAATAATAAATAACTAAACACCCATTCGATTTTAATTAATGGGTAATGAAAATTCAATATAGTATGGTAAATAACTAAAAACCCCTGACATTTAATAATGAAAATTAGAATGAAATGATACCAAGACAATATCATCATGAATATATAATGGATAATAATAAATTTATTCATAATGAAAGAAATAATTAATTATTTGAAATCATGTCTCATCCACATGATACCACTACCATCATGATATATCCTCAAGAATGTCTAAAACCGATGGGTAGAAACCCATTTAACTAGGGCTAACCAACTATTTAACCTCATGAGATCTCTAGAAGGATAGAGGGGATATCTATAATCATCCCCCTAATTTATCTCATCACAAAAATAATTCATCATACATTGAATAATTTATTTAATTAACAAATAGTGTTCTTTATAATCAAATATTTTTATAGAGTAAAGCGTATGGATTTTTCAATATTTACACAGATAAAAAATTATCTTCAAATATAGGAAAATTTATGTAGAAAGGATATATGATATAAGAAATTAACAGATCCATGATAAATAATATGGATATTTAGAGAAAATATAATGTACAATGATCATAGGAAAGTAAACATTTCAAAGGAATGTTATTGACAAAAAAAATGAATCAAGGAATTGAATGTGAATACTTTCTTTGGTTAAAAATATCATAATACATCAATATAAAAGTTAAGGATTATTTCAATATAATATATAACCCTTGTTGTAATAATAATGGGGGTTTTCATTGATTAATGGAAATCCCATAAATAGATCGCAAGAAAACAGTCTTAAGAAAGTTATCCTTTTAACATTGAAAATCACTATTTAAAACAAAGATATAAAAAAAAATTGAAAATAGTTTTCATCGAAAATAATATTTGAATCTTATAAAAAAAATAATTATCATAATTTTTTGTCCTGATATACTGAAATTCTTTACATGCATATCATGTTAAACCATAGGTTGCTTTCACTTTTTCGATGAAATCAAAAATAGGAATTTCTTTGCAAATGAAATGAAGATTACATTAAATCATTATTTTGAAAAGTATAAGTTGGTAAAAATTTCAAAATAAATCATTTGTAAAATTAATATAATAATTTTTAGAATCATTATTAGAAAACATGGTTTTTAAATAAAAAGGTTTTTTGACTGAAGGGATAAATGAAGTCATATTCTATTAAATAAAATTTTAAATAAATTTAACTACCAAAGAGTTGAAAAATGGTTCAATTATTTTAAAATTTAAATAAATAAACATATGGTAAGAACATTTATGGGTTTTTTTAACAATTATCATATATTTTACTTTAATAATCAATCATGTATAAACAATCATGATTAAAACTATATTGTGAAGTAAACCCTTGCAATGATTATAACAATGAAGTGATTATTAGACAATGAATCAATTATGTTAATAAAATGAATATATATATATATTGATATAAAACCTGATGTACTATAAATTAAATACCCACATAACAATATAATATTAAATACAAAAATATGTAATATAACTCAATGAAAAGAAATTAAGTTATAAAAATTATTACCACAAGATAATTTTCAAATCAAATCCCCCTACATTAAATAATAAAAAATGAAACATAAAATACTATATATTGTTAATGAATCATAATATCACAAGTCAAAGGGAAATTATGTACATAATATAAAATAAATTAGGTTCATAACATTACAATATGCCTCAATGAAGGGAATTTGAGAAGAATTCCCTTACAACTTAATAATATTCAAGAAAAATCTATTTGAATGAAATAATATAAATTAAAACATAAAATAAAATAAATTATGAATTATCCATTATATTACTTGTGAAATTGGTACTTTATACACTGTATAAAATAAATACATGCATAATATAAAAATGAACCTCAATAAAAAAATTGAGATAAAATCTCATACCCCATGCTTCCTTTTTATTAAACATGAATTAACATCATTTATAGTGGTATTAAATGTGTTATTAACTTAAAATAATGATATTATTATTTAAAAAATTATATATGATCCTTTTATAATATCTTATAACAATTTCATTAATAATATTTTATTGTATTCTATGTTTTAAGTGTAAATTTCCTTGTTTTCTCATTCGTGATTTGTCTTGAAAGATATTGTTCTTGTTCATATTATATAGTTTAATCATATCCAGAATAATAATAATGAAATCACTATAAAATTTATATATAAATTATTCTTTGAATACCAATAATGATATATGGTTTTGAATAATTAATTATGTTAAGATCATGATGATTGTAGGTCGTACGTATAATGAGTAACATTCCCATTTTTCAATGACCATTATGGAAATGAGGTACGCAATATTTTAACCCCCCCAAAACGATAATAATATCATAAATACCACATTTTTTCTTTAAATATAATTATAAATATATATATCATCCATGTGGTTTGGTTATGATAAGAGAGTCATATCTCTTTGTGAAGGAAGTAGTCCCGATATATAAAAATGATGTTATCATTTTCCACTATAGGAACGAAAGTGGTATATTTTATTTTCCTAATGATAAATATAGAATTAGATTCATAATTATGTAATTAACATTAAATATACTGATCATTTTTATCTGGGTTACATTCCTTGTAAATTATTATTGAAAAACTAGTAACATTACTTAACGTGGCGGTAGTTAGTCATACATATGAGTGACACTATCATAACCCCTACGAAATGGAAAGTAAAAAAGGTATATATTATAAAATTACTCCATATGTATAATTATATTTCATATATAATTCACATATACATTATATCTATCATAATACCCAACTTTGAATGGTGGTATCGAAAAAACAAATGACATGGGTTCACGAGGTGGTAGTTCATCGTACACATGAATAATGATTTCATAACCCATTTGATGGAAGTGTAGATAATTGTAGGTAATGAACTTAAAATAATAATCATTTTTATATTAAATTTTCTATGGTTATTTTATCATCATAGTTTAATATAATTTAACAGATCAAGAGGAATAAATTAAATAAAAACACCCATGGAAGTATTATTTGGGTATCCTTCTTACATTCTCCCCAGAATCATACCTAGGACGGATCACAACAAATTATAATGATTCTTGGATTAGAGGATGTAAGATTAAAATTTAAATTTAAATTAATTTTCCAGGAAAAATTGGTGTGAAGGTGTGATGAATATTTGAGATTGGTGGCCTTCTAAAAAAAGAGGAATATGGCACACATGTAGTTTTTTAAAATGAAAAAGCTTTACCCCTATTTTTTGCCTAATAATATGGTAAAAACGTATTATTATATCTTATTAGAAACTATATTGTCTAAATATTTCCATAAAATATATTTTAGACTTGTTATTTTGGTTAATTTTACACTTATGTTTATAGTTTAACCCCCGATAAATCCATTTTTACATTCATCGCGGTAATTAGTTTTTAATATTTTCACTATTAATTTTTGTTAAAAATTAAATTAAACTAACTATATAATATATATTATGATTATTCCGAAAATGGAATCAATTTTCCTTAATTCCATTCTCATTAAAGGTAAATTATAATTAAAATTAATCCCACATACATGATGAGATAGTAGTTTTAAAGTCAAATTGTTCAACATTTTATGATGTTTTTATATAAAAATTTAAAAGGAAAATTATTAAAATGTCCTAAATTATGTTAATATATATTTTATATATATATTTTTACATAAAAAAATAAAAACAGAACTTTACATTATAAATTATTTAAACAAAGAGGCATTTTGTAATTAAGATTCATTATAATTCACTGTCGATCAAAAAATGAAACATTCCGTAAAAACCCAAAACAAATTAACAAGAATCTAATTTTAATATGATTGTTTATAATATTAATTTTATTTTAAATTTTTTAAAAATTTGAAAAAATCATTTTAAATTATTTCCTGAAAGGGAAACTAAATTGGCTTTTAAAAGAATATACTTTTTTAGAAAAAATTCCATTTTATATTAAGTGATTTTTATTTTATTTATGAAAATTAGTTTACCCTAATTTTAATCACATATTTATTACTATTCAGAACCCCCAAAATAACTTCTATGTTATAATGTTGTACTATATTACTATTTATTTCGACTTGGGGTTTCGTGTTTCATTAGCCATCAAAGAGATTAAATTTATAGAAATATATTTTTAGGATTTCTTAAGCTTATTGTTTCATGTCACATACACTATATAATATAATGTTCTTATTTTAGAATTTTGGGGTGTTTCATTATTGATAATTGGAAGTTATTCACATGTATTTTTTGGACCTTATATAATAGATAGCCTTAGTATAATGTCTTCTTGTCATTGATTAATGGCATTGATATAGTTGGGTTGAATTATATAGAACTAAAAGAGAAGAATCTACTATCTTTGTAATATTTTATGCATATTTAGAAATAAAAGTATGAATTTTTTTCTTTGGGAAGTGACCATGGGGGGGGGATTTAGAAATCCTAAATTTAATTAATTTTCATAAAATAATCGTATTAGACAAAAATTACCTTCCCCTAGAACACCTAAAATGAATTTAGTTATTTAAGTAAATAATAATACTTTATATTAAATTTCCATTACAGTTTTATGAATATTGTATGAATGTTCATTTTTTTCTAATGATATTAACACATAATTTCATTTCATAAATGTTGTTTTAATATGACCTATTTTAATGAAAACGCCCCATAAGTAATGGAACAACATAAATCAAAAAGTTTTAATTTTATTTTTTTTAGATACAATGTTTATATATTGAACACCAATCATATTCTTGGTATGTTTGATCCAAATATATTTCGATGAATCATTCTAGGATATTTAACAAAATTTGAAACATATAGAGGTTTAAGTAGGATATCAAGGATATTATAATAATCAAATGATGTTAAATTTAATGATTTTAGTCTCTTTGATAGCATAAAAATTGACATTGATTATCTTAATAATTCTTTACACATGTTTCAGCTAGAATAACCTTTTTACATTAAAAAATGATGATATGAAACATAATGAAAGGCAATGTATCAAAAAGATTTTAGAAATCAATGAACCATGATGTGTTCTACCAATAATGGTGAGAAACCTAAATGAACCCCCCATTAGAGACTGTTATAGGAATAATAAACAAAGTAATTAGAAATATAATTACTTTAGGAACAATTTCTAAATTTATGGAGTCTATATCTCAGTTTAAATGAAAATCCATAGATGAATCCTTGAGATATTAGTGTTAGGTTTTAGCTATGTTAGAAGTGTAAAATAATTTTAAGAGTAGAAAGGTTTGGAATTAGGTTTTTGGACCAATTATTATCATGTAATTTGTTTTAAATGGGTTTTTGGAAATAGGGAATATAATCTAGGAGTGATTGTCTAGAAGTAAGATATATTAGTTGGTAAAGGTTATAATAAAAAGAAAGGGGTAAAAGATAATAAAATTTATCTTTAATAAATTGATTGCAATCCATTATAATCCTTTTGGTCAATATACCTCATTTTCATATTCAAAGTTTCTTAATGGTTGTAAAATATGGTTTTATAAATGGTTTTATTAGGGGTGATTTTTATTTTAGAAAACCACTAAGTTTTGGAAGACATTACTTTCCAATTTTTTTTAAAAATAATAATTATTTTTTGTAATCTTATACAAGAATCTATAGGTCTCAACAAAATGATGAGTTTAATTATTTTATCCTTTTTTCAATAGGATTTATAGACCAATTTTTTTTTGAATAAAACTATATTTTTAGATATTTTAGAAGATTAAAATTCTTTTTATATTGAAAAATTTAGTTCAACTAACCATAAGATGTGTAATAGATTTTCTAAACTCACGCAATTAGAGTTTTAAATGAGATTGATAGTTCAGTTTAATTCCTTTCATGATTTTATCATTATTGAAAAACTCTTTGCTAATTTTCGGAGTAAAATTAAATACATATATGACTCACTTGAAATTTCCCAAAATAATTTAAGGATATTTGAAAGGTTCAATTTGTTGAGCCAATAATGTTTACTTATGAATTTTTCATTCCTATGTGTTTTAAAACATACCAACACTTAATCTTAATGAAAATTATATTTCTCTAAGGAATATTTTATTAAGGAAAATGTCCCTTCTCTAAGGAAATTTTTATCCTTACACTGGTTTTCCTTGCCTCATTTTATAACCGTTTAAAATCAAACTAATTTTATTATTAAGTCAAACATTCATATCCTTATCTTAAATCCAGAATATTATAGTTCCTTGGATGTATAGCCTTTTTAAACTCTGAATTCACTAAAATTCAAGTTCCATATTCACTAAAATTTAGACTCCAAATTCTCTAAAATTCAGACAACAGATTCCAGAGAATTCAGACACTGAATTCCTCATAATTCAGAATCTGAAATCCTTAGAAATCCGAATATGAATTCATTGTAAAACTGAATATAAATATCTATGATTTCTATAATCTGGTGGTTTATACATTTAGATTCTGAAATCTATTTTTTCTTAGACTCCGGATATTCATATTTGGTTAAGCTACGTCGTTTTGATTACACATTCATTTTTAATTATAAAACGATGTCATACAATTTTTTTCTAACTAACCGTTGGTTGAGTGACACATGTACATGTCCCCCTTGAGATTTAATAAAAAATATGACCATTGGAGGGGGTAGCCGACCATTGAAGTTTTCCTATAAATAGAAAATCATTGGAATGGGATCATTATAGATATAGAGATTACATGATGGGATGTTGTGAAGTGATTTTTAGAGAGATACTCTCATGCCTTGGGTGTTTCATGAACATATTTTTCAGTCATGAACATCTTATTCAACATACTTCATGTGACCTTGATTGATGATGAGTACAATTGAGGGCTTCCGGGGATAGGAAAATAGAGGTTCAGAATAATTTAATGATTGAGGGCTTCCAGGGATAGAAAAAAAGATTCTGATGTTTCTATCATGGGCTTACTATGTTATGGGTAATACATACTTTCTTGGATGTATAAATCAAGGGACCTCTATCCAAGGTTTTTAGATATCCTACTCTTTAGGTTAAAATACACTACTGGAAAATGGACCTATACCCACGGTTTTCGCAAACCGTGGGCATAGGGGTAAAATGGTGACCTATACCCACGGTTTCATAAAACCGTGGGTATAGATCACCTATAACCACGGTTTTGCACAAAACCGTGGGTATAGATTATTTTTGAAGACCTATACCCACGGTTTTGAAGAACCGTGGGTATAGGTGTTTTTTTTGAAGGTGTATACCCACGGTTTTGGCCAAACCGTGGGGGTAGAGTTTTCCAGAAGACCTATACCCACGGTTCTTCAAAACCGTGGGTATTGGGGTTTATTTTTTTCAAGACCTATACCCACGGTTTTCAAAACCGTGGTTATAGCTTTCCCGCCATTAGGCGGGGAAAAAAATTACGCGGGACAATGGGGAAAAATTGGCGGGAACACGATTTTTATTAATATAAATACAAATATAAAAATATATGTTAAAATGACAATAAAATGCCGTAGCCCAGTCGGTCCCTTTGTTTGGCACTCTCAGGAGATTCTGCATGAAGCCCGAGTTCGATTCCCGCCTGCATTTATTTTCCATAACAGAACTAATATTAATATATATATAAAGATGTATACGCTTTAAAATGAATTAGAAGGTAGCTCGGTTGGTCATTGCTTCGGTGCTTGGCCGGGGTGCGGTAGGAGACGCGGTTTCGAAACCCGGGGGTGAAATATTTTTGAAAACGTGAAGTTAATTATATTCATATATATATATAAATATATATTAGTACTACAAGTAAAGACAGTAGCTCGGTTGGTCTATCGGTTTCCGCGGACACGAGGTCTTGCACGCGGCGCGGTTTCGAATCCCGCCGGGATCAATTTTTTGAATTTAAATACTTTATATTAATATATATACAAAGATATATCTATATTAAGCAGATAAAAATAGTGGCTGGGTTGGTCTGTTAGTGCGGGACGGCCGTAAAGCTTGATGTGCTGCACGGGTTCAAAACCTCCTGAACCCAATTTTTTTGAAAAAAAAAAGTACCCACGGTTTGAAAAACCGTGGGGTCTGCTATGTGCCACGCTGGAACAGGGTTGTGCCAAATTGGACTCTCCTATACCCACGGTTCTCCAAACCGTGGGTATAGGCTGAGACCCCTATACCGACGCCATTCCAGCCCACGGTTCCCAAAACCGTGGGTATAGGCTATACCCACGGTTTTGGGGGCTATACCCACGGTTTTGAACCGTGGGTATAGGTCGTTTTTCCAGTAGTGATATTTACTACTTGTTACATATTTTTGTTTCATGTTTTATTTATTCTATATTTTGATAATGAAAAAAAGTAAAAATTTAATATAATTTCTTGTATTTTTATTTACTCTGATAATTATGATTTTATACGCTTTAAGGTGGAATATTTCTCTATGAAAATTGTTCTTAAGTATCTCTTCAGGATCCATCATTCTGAACCCTATGAAAGTTTATTTCAATAGGTAAGAACCAAAGATGTTTTGTGAATTAACCTTGTTTAACTTTGTTAAAAATAGTTTTTCTTAACGTTTAAAAACAATAGTTTTTAAACACACAATCCACCCCCACTTATCTTTGAGAATCTACATATAGTATTTTGAACCTAAAATTTATATCAGAGAAGGTCACTGAAATACTTATACTCGCATAAAATTTTTCATTCCCATTATTTTCCTTATAAAAAATTTTCCGGTTCGGGTTTTGCGTAACTATGTTTTTATAAAATTTTACAATTAAGACATTTTTTGGGAAAAGAAATTTTCTTGTTGAATGGGAGGTATTAATATTGGTTCCATTAACAACTTAAATCTTACTAGACCACCAACATTTGATGGTAATTATTATGAGTATTGGAGAGATACAATTAAAAAAAATTTCATTAACTTTGGAGTAGAAAATATTGTTATGCTCACTAGGGATTACAAAATTCCATATGAAGATGTTATAACTTTTACCAATAGGAGATATAAGAATATCAACTAAATTACAAAGTGTGCAATAATGTTTTATGTTCTTTGAACAGAAATATATATAGTCAAATATTATCTTGTAAAGATACCAACTACATCTGAAAGAAACTTGAAGTTACACACTTTGGAACTTATAAAGTTATAGAAACTAAAATAGCTATGTTGAGAGTTGAATATCATGGATTCTTATTCTCTCATGGAGAACTTGTTTGCAAAGTAAAACAATGAATCATTAACACTATCAGTAGTCTTCAATCTATGGGAGAGAAAGGTCGTGATGATGAAGATATTGTGGATAAGATAGTTGAAATCATGCCCGATGAGTAGGAATGAAAAAGGACAGCTATTTATTAGAACATAAAAGTATCTAACATTACTCTTGATGAGTTATTTGTAAATATTCTTCAGCATGAAACCAACATGAAGAGAGATACTGATTTCAATTGTTAGGTCCACTAAAAAATATACCCTAAGGGGGGTGAATTAGGGTATGAAAAATTAAAACGACTACCCCTTTTGATCTTGTTTGGTTGTTATAAAAAACCCTCTTCTCTCTCTCCTTCCCATTGCAGAGTATGAATGATTCTAAATGTATGAACAAGACATAACAATTTTACTTGGTTCACCCTAACTGGGATATATCCAAGGAGCATACACCGAAAATGTGCCATTGTACCAAATCCACTAGAAGTGCACTATTGTTTACATGTTCGGAGTGGACTCACTATTGATCGCATTGTTGAGTGTGTCAAATTAGTTGTTTAATTTTGACTTGAATTTCTGCAGTATAGCAGCAACCCTAGGTCATCTCTCGATGGAACCTTAGATCATTAATTTAAAATAGGGTTTTTATTATGAAATTGGAAGTGTAATGTGGTTTTGTAAAACATGTGGGCTTGATGATTAAAAATAAAAATATAAAATGAAAGCGATAAAACAAAGTAGAAATGAACCTGATTAATTATGTGTGATCAACCTGGGGATGTCTCGTGATGCTCATCCTTCATCGCTTCAAGAGACATGGTTATTATCTTTTAATTCCTGGGTTTTAACACATATTAACATAATGTTACTGATTTTATGCTAGGATACCTCCTTGAATTCAGTCAAAAACAAACAATGATTCACCAAACACCTCCGATGATTGAGTGATTTGTGTTCGACATCATAAATGAAACTCACCAAGGCAACACATGAAGAACATGATGTGTTTCCATATTTTTTTGTTACTTCTTTGTGATACCATGACATAAATTTTCATGACCCTTATAGTTATTATGTGAGTTAAATTGTCCAATATTAACCACACAAGCACCGCAATTGAATAAGGGAAGAAAAAGGGATGAATGGTGTGTGAAACATCACATGAAAGGGTTCCCCCAAACATGATCATTTGAGTTTGAGTATAACCTACCACTAAATACTGAATTAAATAAAAATAGATGATGAATAAAAACAAAATAAAACCTAGAATTAAAAAATATCATTCAAAATAATACAATTATGAAGCTCGGGATTACATCATATTCCTCCCCGGGTGACCCCAAGGGGTTTAGAAACTCATGGGAGAGGAAGAAGAAGAGGATGTTTACGTAGCACTTCCCATAGCCTCTAGAACATCGTGAGATGATTAGAAGACTCCATGGGGACACCAAACTGTCATCACCTTTCCTCCTGGCCAAAATCTAAAATGGGGTGCCCAAGGTTCCAATTTATAGGCAATGTGGGAAGTGGATTTGGACACCCTGATTTCACAAATCCTATTAGTCCATCGTTTTGGCTATACCGAAAGCCTTAACTCACTTAGGAAAAAACTAAAGAGTTGTTGGAAGACCCCTTTTATACCTCAATGTCAAATATTGTGGCCGGATACAGAATATAATAAGATAGATTTCGAAAATACAGAGGCAATGTTTTGACCCCGTGTAGATCCACTTTATTGGATAGATCAACTTGTATGTGCCTCTTAATGGACGAGTTGGGCTTAGGTTAATTCATATGAAATGGAGCACATTATATTTCGGACCAAACTGAAATGGTTAAGCCCCTTTGGATGCATGAATTACTAGAATCATGTGTTTTAGTCTACTTGTGTTCTTGGATCATGTGAAGAATGGGCCATTTTTCATGAACTTCATCATCTGTCCTCCAAATCACCTCCACTTACAATATAATTATCAAAACAAGTAAAATATCACTTTTTAAAAGTTTTAAAAACAAAATAATTGAATCAAACATGGAGGGAAAATTGTTATTATAATTTTAATTTTCTATACCAAATCAGTTTAATACATTGGTATAAGGGTGAAATAAAACAATGAATCGTGGTACGATCACACCCCCACACTTAAACATTTGCACTCCTAGGTGAAGTATAATATCCTAATCATGTCCCATTGTGAAATAAAAGTTTTGAAAATATCCAATATTCTTTTGAAATAAAATTCATTATATATCTTCTAGGGAATCAGTTTTCCTATCATTTTTCATTTCACACATTCAAATTTGTTGAACTTCATTTTTTCACCCCTACAACATGTCGCAACCTACCTCACCTTAAAATTTTCCCTCTTCACTTAAAAACCATATTAATGTGGATTTATACTATTTTCTCAGAGTTCATATGATCTTACCATATGCTTGCAAAGATTTTCATTTCTCTATCTGCAGAAACTAGCGTGCTACTCAAGAGGACATCCAACAGGTTGTGCTAAGGTTCAAGGGTTGGTAGGATTTAATGTTTAAAAATACGAGGGAGAAGATGAGTGTTTAATCTATTATTTACAAAACATGTCAAAATTCAGTAAGTTTTCACAATGAATGTACACACTCAACCCCTCACAAAGTGTATCACCTCTAACTCACTCCCCCTATTGTCCATTTTTGTGGGTCATAACCAAGAAATGAATAATAATGAGTAAAAATCCTCTTTTCTCTATTTTTTCATCTGTTCTGTTTTTTTTTCAATGTACAAAACTATTATTTTGTATAGTTTTTTTGGAGATAAATAGAGGAACATGTGTAAAACAATGATGTTATATTGTTTATGAACCCATTGCCCAAGGAAAATATAGGCGCCCTATATTTCAACCCATAACAATGATTATCTCCCCAGAATTCCCATGGAAACACTCACTCTAACACACTTGCTGAAAATATAGAAATAATATACACAAGAGATGGGTTGGTAGGGATAAATTATCTTGTAAATTAGATACCTAACAAGCATTTCATAGTCTCTATGGATTAAGAAGGATAAAATGTATTGGTGGCTAAAAATAGAGGATAATTGTAAAAAGGTATTTTCAATGAACGATTGCTTCTATCATTAATGCAGAATACTTGAATCTCGTGGGTTAAAATATAATCAAGGAAAGCTCTAGTTTCTCTAAATGACCTAAGACTCTCAAAAATGTGATTAAAAGGAAGAATATAGAATAAAGGGCATAAAATATCTCTCGGAGAAGGGATTAAAATACTGTTCAGTACTAATGAGGCATGGGTTTCAAAAATCCATTAAACACATAATAATGATTTGAAAATATAAATTCTAGAAAAAGATTACATATCAAAATTCATTTGAAAAACATTGTTTTTAAAAAAAAATTCAAAAATAATGGAATTTTCCACACAATATACTCATGCATTAAAAATGATTTTGGATATTCTTTTTAAGATCAATTTTTTATCTAAAAACACAAAATAAGGAAAAATAAATCAAAAAATGAAAACAAATTTTTTTATTTTTTCTATTTTGTTCAATCCTAAATATGAAATGTCACCCTCCACCACACCCAAAAGTTACATTGCCTTCAATGAAATTATTTTAAATAAATAGGCAATTAAATAAAGGTAGGGAGAAGGGACAACCTGCTAAATAGTGTCATATGTGGCATCTATTAGTTGGATTTCCTCCATGAGATGCTTTGGAAAATTCTCATTAAAGTGTTTGATCCTCTTCCTATTGAGAATAATCCTTTGTACAATCTTCTCCTGCAAAACCTATATATCACCAAAAGGGTAAACATCGGTAACAATATAAGGACCAAGCCATCGAGAAATAAGCTTTCTTGGTGGTGCTTTAGCCTAGAATTATAAATGAGAACTTTCTCACCAATATGAATCTTTCGATGATGAATCATGCTATCATGGATATAATTTGTCTTCTCTATATTTATTCACGAATTTTCATATGCATCACGTTGAATTTCTTCCAACTTAGTAATCTGCAGCATCATATGTGCACCTGCATCTGAAAGATTCATATTACATTGTTCTACAGAAAAATATGCATGGTGGTCTACCTCTACTGGGAGGTGAAAAGACTTTACAAACACAATTCTATATGGTGACATTCATATTGGGGTCTTAAAATCTGTACGGTATTCCCAAAGTGAATAATCCAAGCGCAAAATCCAAACTTTTCTATTGGGTTGTAACATTTTTTCTAAGATTCTAATAAATTCCTAATTTGAAATTTTTGCTTCTCCATTAGTTTGGGGGTGATATGTTGTAGTGACTTTATGAACAACCTCATACTTATGAAGAAAATTTTTCATGTTGCGATTGCAAAAATGTGATCCTTGATCACTAATGATGAATCTATATAAACCAAACCTACTGAAAATTTTGGACCTCACAAAATCAACTACCACTCGAGTGTCATCAGTCTCGGTGGCCTTTTCTTCCACTAATTTAGATACATAGTCAACATACAATAAGATTTACACAAAGCCAAATGAATTTAGAAAAGTCACCATGAAGTCAATGCCACATGCATCAAATATTTCACAAAATAACATGGGCTGTTGGGGAATTTTATTCCTCTTAGAGATATTCCCTGTGAATTGACAACAACTACATGAATTAAAAAAATATTGTAGGCATCCCTATAGAAAGTTGTCCAATAAAGTCCTCAGTCAAGGACCTTTTGAGTTTTATGTTGAGTGCCAAAAGGCCCCCCACAAGCCAATGTGTGGCAGAAGGTCAAAACAGAGGTGAAATCATGGTCACAAACACACCAAGGAAGTACTTGGTCAAAAAAATTCTCTAAAAATATTGGTCATCCCAAATGTACTACCAAGAATCATGCTACTGTCTCTGGAATTGTGATGTGCTAAAATTAGTGGGGACCTTGGATGTTTCTAGAAAATTCACAATTTCTGCATACCAGGGGGTAAGGTCCACAACATCACAAAGTGTCTCATGAGGGAAGAATTCTCCAATGGGGAGGGGCAAGTCAACATGATGGTCCAATGGTGGGAAAAATACTAATAATGTGGGCACCTACCACACTTTACACTCTGATATTTTCTTTATTCTCAAGGTCAAACTCCCAGAGGAGGATCATCCACCAAATGAGGCGGGGCTTAGCTTCAGGTTTCTTTAGGAGGAAATGAATGGAATCATGATCAGAAAAGACAATGTTTTTTGACGAGATAAGATATGAACAGAATTTTTATAAAGAAAACATAATTGACACAAGTTCTTTTTCCGTGGTCATATATTTTTCCTGGGTAGTGTCAAGGGTACATGAGGCATACCCAATGACAAAAGGATCCTTCTCAACCCTTTTTGATAAAACTGCCCCAACTGAAAAGTTAGAGGCATCACATATAAGTTCAAAGGGGAGATCCCACATTAGAGGTTGGATGATGGGAGGTGATGTGAGACTCCTTTTGAGTGAATTGAATGCATTCTCACAATTTTAATAAAAAAAACTCAGAATCCTTTTGTAATAACCGGGACAATAGAATTGCGATCATACTAAAGTATTTAATGAATTGACGGTAAAAACAAACACGACCCAAGAAATATCACACCTCACGAACACATTTTCGATATGTAAGGGTTGAAATTAATTCAATTTTTGATTTATCCACTTGAATTACCTCTTTTGAAATAACATTCCCAAGAACTATCCCATGTTCTACCGTGAAATTGCATTTCTCGTAATTTAATACAAGATGTTTTCTATGCAATGACAGAGGATAGAACCTAGGTGAGACAAACAATCATTAAAGTTCCATAAACTGTGAAATAATCCAAAAAAACTTCCATGAAATTTTCTAGGTACTCTGAAAACATACTCAACATACAATGTTGAAAAGTACCTAGAGCATTACAAAGACCAAAAGGCATCCTTATGTATACAAATGTTCCAAAATGGATAGGTAAATGTTGTATTTTCTTGATCCTTAAGGGCTATATGGATTTGGAAATGACCCGAATATCCATCCAGTAGAAAATAATGGGACTGACTAGCCAATCATTCTAAAATTTGGTCAATGAAAGGTAGAGGAAAGTGGTCATTCCACATGGCATGATTCAGTCGATGGTTGTCAATATAGACTCGCCAACTATTTTTCACATGTACTGGAACCAATTCATTCCTTTCATTTAACACGTCTGGTATTCCTATTTTTAGGCACAATTTTCACTGGCTAACCCATTTACTATCAGATATAGGATAAATGATCCCCATGACAAGTAATTTACTGATTTCCAATTTTACAACATCCAGGACAGTGGGATTTAATCGGCATTGATATTGTCTTACGGGCTTTTACTCATCATCCAAAAGTATATGGTACATAAAAATAGATGGGCAAATCCATGGAATATCAGCCAATGTCCATCCTATTGCCTTTTTTCACTCACTCAGAAGATCAAGCAGTATTGATTCCTGCTATTGAGAGAGGTTATTGGAAATAATGACAGAAAATTAGTCAATACCTTCAAGATAAGGATATTTTAATTTATATGTAAGTGGTTTTAATTCCAACACTAGGGTTTTTTGGATGGAGGGAGGATATTTAGTGGGAGTGAGGTCCATAAAATTGTCTATATTCTCTTTTTTATTCTCTAAAGATAGAAAATCTATTTAAATGAGATTTACAGAATCATCAATGGTCATGGGTACCTATAAATGAACACACTCATCAATTAATGTAAAAAATGTACACTTTTCAGAATCCACAAAACACTAAGAACATGGCTCAAAACACAAATCATCCAATGGTGAATAAGAGGAAAATGAATCAGAGTATGTGTTGAGGAGATAATTGTGTGTGTGTGTATCATTTGAGAGCACTTTCATCAAATAGATAGGAAGAGTGGAGTTCTCTTAAACCGGGTGTTTCATAGCTTCAAGGATGTTAAAACTTACCTTTTCTGCACCGAAATCCGTAGACAACATACAATTGTGAATGTTGATGATCGTCTTTGATGTTTTGAGTATGGGCCTCCCAAGTATGATAGGGTCATGTCATTGGGTTCGAGTATCTTCCATCTCAAGAATGTAGAAATATGCGGGGAAGATGATATTCTTCACTCTTACAAGTACACCCTCTATCACTCAAGTTGGATGTTTTGTACTCCGATATGTATGTTTCACAACAATGCCTGTTGGTTAAAGCTCTCCAACCTGCAGATAAGTATACACAGAGTGAGGCATTACATTAATGGAGGCACCTAAATCTAGAATAGAATCAGAAACGATGGTCTCCCCTATGCTACATGGTATCGAGAATGTTCCCAGAACCTTGTATTTTGTTGGCATTGCTGGTTGAATCAAGGTTGAGACATTCCTCTCCAAGCTGACTCTCTCATTCCCCTTTATCCATCGTCTATGGGTGTATTGTTTTTTAAGAAATTTTGCATAATGGGGAATTTTCGTGACTACATCCAATAAAGGAATATTAACTTGAACCTTTTTAAATGTATCCATTATTTCATTATCAATCTAATTATCAAAATTCTTCTTGTATTTAGAGAGTCTTTGGGGGAAAGGAATAGGAATGGATTATTCATTTTAATCATCAATGATAATTTGATGTCACTTTTAATTTATTTTTTCTTTACATGAATTTTTTTAGGGTTGGGAAATAGTTTTTTCAAGAGGGTGACATACCTGTTATGTAGAATCAGTAGAAGGAGAAACTTCTTTACCAATACAAAGTGTAATTTCACATAAATTAACTTTTTCCTTTGGATTGGAAATGGGTTGGGATGGTAGTTGTCCAGAACCTTACATCTTATGCTCACTGATGGTGTTCGCCAATTGTCCCACTTGAGTTCGTAGGTCTTGAATTGCCGATTGTGTGGTCTGTTAGAACTGGAGGTTATGGGTTGCCATTCGTTTCACCATATCCTTGAGGCTTAGTTCAGATTTGGGAGGAGGTGGATGATTGTTTTGAGAAGTTGAAGGATAATAAGGTTTCATACCATGGCCCTATGGATACCAATTATGCTTGGGGTAGCTTGAGTTTCCTCTTTGTTGGTACTCGGGTTTTTTTTGCCACCAATGGTTTGGATTTGGCCTGAATTTTTTCATCTTGAAGGGAGGTTCATGTTGGAATGGATGCCCGGAGAACACGACTGCACAAGACTTAGGTGAATCTTGAATTTGAGGGCACTGGTTAGAAAAATGAGTATTGTCAGACAAATACCACAATGTAATGGAACCGGAGCAGATTGTGAGTTACCTTGTGCTTGAGATAATTACCTTAGAAGGGTATGCCTTTCATCCGGTTTATAATCCACCTTTTTTTTCTAGGGCTGAATGACTTACCACATGGACTCCTCGGGTTGGTGAAACTACTCGTGTACCAAATTGTTGTGCATTTTTAGCCATGTTGGCTTTTAATTCGTTAGTGGCGGAAGGAGTTTTATAAACTAGGGCACCACCAGCTACAACTTCTATTATTCCACGATCCATGGGGAAATGTCCCTCATAGAAGTATTATATTAATATTTGATCACTAATTTGGGGGTGGGGAAGCTTGAGAAAAGTATCTTGAATCTCTCATAGTACTCATGAAGGGTCTCTCCTTGTGATTGCCAAATTCCACAGATTTTATCCCTAATTGATGCAGTTTGGGAGGCAGGGAATAACTTCTCAAGAAAGATTCATTTATGGTCATTATAACCCCCAATTGTGGTAGGTAGATAGTATAGCCATTATTTGGCTACACCATCCTGGGAGAAAGGGAATGCCCTAAACTTAATTAAGTCCTCAGACACATTTTGGGGTTTCATAGTGGATAACACTCTGTGAAACTCCTTAAGGTGTTAATGAGGGTACTGGCCAGGGACACCATGGAATTTAGCAATAAGGTGGATGGGACCTGATCTCAGATCAATATTGGATGCTTCCTCGGAATATTGGATGTACGCAAGTTGGTACTCCGCGTCAGGTGTGGTCAGTTCTTTTAAAGGTTGATTATTTGGAGCCATGTTTTCTTGGATTTGATTGGGTTAAATTTTTTATTGGTTTAGGACAACTTGAGGATAAAAAATTGGTTCCTAAATTTTAATTGATCGACCTTCTCTATATTACTTGGTTTGTTTGTGAAGTGACTTTTTAATTTCAGTTTCAAATTCAAGTAGTGTTTCTTTACCAGATCGGGTCATCAAAATAAGTTGTGAAGTTTTTTTGAATATGGATAAAATCACATAATAAGGGTGAAATTAGAATATAATGTTATAATGTAGAATTATAGTGAGAGAGATGGAGAAGAAGAGATATATATAGAGAGAGAGAGAAAGAACACACCAAAAACAACCAAAAATAAAGACAAACCCAATAACAAAAAACAATCAATTGGGGGTAGGGTATTGAAAGGAGTACTAATTAGGAAGTAAAATAAATAAATAAAAGGAAATAATGAATAGAAATGATCCTATATCCCCAGAAAAACACCAAAATTTTATCGCGTTGTTGAGCGCATAAAATTAGTTGTTTAATTTTGACTACAATTTCTATAGTATAATAGAAAATCTAGGTCATCTTTCAACATAGCCTTAGATCATTAATATTAAAATTGGGTTTTGATTATGAAATTAGATGTAGAATGAGGTATTTTAAAAACTGGGGGATTTATTATTAAATATGAAAATCGAAAATGAATGCGATAAAACAAAGTAGAAATGAACAAGATTAATTAAGTGTGATCAACCAAGGGAAGTCTCGTGATGCTCATACTTCATCATATCAAGATATAGGGTTATGAGCTTTTAATACCTGGTCTGTAACACATATTAACATAATGATACTGAGTTTATGATAGGATATCTCCTAGGGTACATTTGAAAATACACAATGATTCATCGGACACCGCCGTTGATTGAGTGATTTGTGTTCGACATCATAACCAAAACTCACCAAGGAATCACACGAAGAACTCGATGTGGTTTCCAGGTTTGTATGTTACATCTTTGTGATACCATGACATAAATTCTCATGACCTTGACAGTGCTTATGTGAGTTCAATTGACCAATATTAACCATAGAAGCACCGCAATTGAATGAGGGAAGAAAAAGGGATGAACAGTGTGTGAAACATCACATGAATGGGTACCCCCAAACATGATCATTTGAGTTTGAGTATAACATAATAGTATATAACTCAATTAAATAAAAATATAGGATGAAAAAAAAAACATACAACCTGTTATTAAACAATATCATTCAAAATAATGCAAGTATGAAGCTCGGGATTACATCACGTTCCTCCCCAGGTGATCACAAGGGGTTTAGAAACCCATGGGAGGGGAAGAAGAAGATTTTTAAGTATCACTTCCCATAGCCTCCAGAACTTATTAGGATGATTTGAAAACACCTTGGGGACTCCAAAATTGTAGCACCTTTCATCCTTGTCGAACTCTAAAATGGGATGCCCAAGGTACCAATTTATAGGCAAAGTGGGAAGTGGATTTGGGCACCCTGATTTCATGAATCTGCTTAGTACATGGTTTGGTCCAGTCATAAAGCCTTAAATAACATTGGAAAAAACTAACGATTTGTTTACCGACACCTTTTCTACCTCCATGTCAAATTGGGAGGCCAGATATTGAATATAATATGAAATATTGCCAAAATACAAAGGCAATGTTTTAACCCCATGTATATCAACTTTATTGTGGAGATCATATTTTATGGGCCTCTTAATTGATTAATTGGGCTTCGGTTCCTTCATATGAAATGGGTCTCATTATAATTTGGACCATCCCACTACCTTTCAGCCCATTTGGATGCACATATTAGTAGAAGTAGGAGTTTGAGTCTACTGGTGATCTTAGATCATGTGCAGAATGACCCATTTTTCATGGACTTCATCATAGGTCCTCCAAATCACCTACACCTACAATATAATTACCAAAAAAAGTAACATTTCCCTTTTTAACAGTTTTAAACTCAAAATAATTTAATAAAAAATGGAGTGAAATTTATTATTATACATGTAGTTTTCAATAGAAAATCAGTTTAATACATTGGTATAAGGGTGAAATAAAAATGTGAATCGTGGTACGATCAACTATCCCTCCTAGTTTACAACCACTCATAATATGAAAGCTCACTTCTCTGTAAACTAAATTGTGCTCACTACTTCTTCAAAAGATCCACACACAGTTTAAAGACTTGTAGGTCCCTTCATTATCGCTAATGAAATCTACATACTTGAGTGTTAATAGTTTCTCTATTGACGTCTAATTTTCACCTGCAGATGAATCTCACATTGCACTGGGTGTACCGGGAAACCACAATTTTTACGTGCATCCTTTGCTGGGCCTTGCGTTTAATTTTCTGATTTTTCACGAAATGCACTTTTCATGTAACACCTCTTTTATGCCCAACTTAATTTTTTACGTGCATCTATTTCTTTTATGTGTAACCTTTTCTTTACGCACAAATACTGCTTTTATGTGAAACTCCCATTTTTTACGTGCAACCTTTGCTTTATGTGAAAACACTCCTTTTACGTGAAAACATGTTTTTTATGCACAATGCCTTCGTGTAATCTAATTTCGTGCGCCAGAGCTTGGATACTCTCAATGTTTTGAGCTACTATAAATGAAGGGGGGTCACTCCGTATTTATAGGGAAAGATGACCCTATGCGAAAAACCCTCCATGAGCGTCTAATTCACTTCGAACACGAAAAAAACATATTCAGTGAAACATCATTTTTCAAACACTACTCCAATATTTCACGGACCTCATGCCATTTCCAATTTTTGAGCTTCTGATCTCAAAATACCTCTTGTGCAAAAAACATCAACCCTCTATTTCGCACACCACACCAATATTTTGTACACCACTGTAATATTTCGTGCACCTCAACTTTTTGAAAATTTTCGAGCATCTGATCTCAAGACACCTCTTGTGCAAAAAAAATCTTTCCTCTATTTTTCACTCCACGCCAATATTTCACACACCAATTTCTTTTTCACACACCACTCTTATTTTGCGCACACATCCCTTTGACAACAACAAATCTCTCTAATTTCTAGTTTTCCAGCCCATATATTGTAAAACACTGGAAAATAGTTACACCTTATATCAACTCTATTTGTACCGCCTCCAGATAATCAATTCCTATTTCGAGGTTCTTCAATCAAACATGGATAGCCAAAACCATATCTTGAACCCGATAAATCACCATGTAAACCCCCTTTGTCAAAAAATTTGTATAACGTGGTTTTCTTGTCAACAAATACAACATAGAGGCCCACATTGTCAATAAACACAATAACCTCAAAAATTGCTTCAATGATACCTTGTGGGATTTTTTCCAAAGAATATCTCCCTCTGGGTTTTGTTGAAAACTCTTCTCATAAAAATTCTCTTCAATTTGATACCTCATTAAATATTCTTCCAACCACTACCACCACTTGCCTCTTGTGATTCTGATAGCATTCAAGGATTCACTCTACTCATACTCTAATCCCACATAGGCAATGCTCACCATGAGAAACAATAGTAACTGAAAAGATCACCAAAGAATCACTTCATTTATGACACCAACTATTAAATCCCAACTGATACCAATTGAAAAACTGATACCAATTGTTGATACCACACTGATACCAATTAGATATAGTTGGATACCTTCTGACACCATTCCAACACCACTCTTATGATTTTCTCACGATCCTCATCTATCATGAAATATATTCTTTGATAGATCACTTATAAAATCATCAGATTTTAAAACACTTCCACTATCTCATTGCTCTCCCCCTATCTCACAACTCCACCTATCATATTCTCCCCATGTCTTTGATTAAGTCATTTTCTTCCTTCCATATCAATAATTTCTCCCATTGGAGGAGTCACTATTTATCCCCCTTTTTCAACGAACCCAAAGGTCACTCCTTTATGGTCTGCAATAGAGTAGAGAACATATATCAGCACATTAGGGAAAAAAACACCACACCTTGAAGAGTGGGGTCCCACATCGACACTTTTTCAAGTGAGGGGAGTCCACTGGACTGCCCGAGCCAGTCGATACATCTCAAAAGCTTCCTTGGTTAAGGCCTTGGTCATAATTTCTGCAACCTGTAGTTTTGTAGGCACGTACTCCAACTTCATGATTCCCTACTCAACCTTCTCCTTGATAAAATGATACTTTATCTCAATGTTCTTTGTTCTGGAGTGATGGATGAGATTTTTGCTAATATTTATAGCACTTGAGTTATCACAAAAAAAATTTATTGGAGACTTCACTTCAACTCCCATATCATCATGTTGATGCTTCATCCATAATAATTGTGTGCAAGCTTGTGTGGCTGCAATATACATATCCTCTGCAGTGCTCAATGAAATGAAATCTTGCTTCTTTCATAGCCAATAAATACACAAACCACCAAGATAGATAAAACCTCCTGATTTTGATTTCCTGTCATACGCTGAACCGGCCCAATCTGCATCAGTATATCTCAATAACTCTAATTATTATTTGTCACTATATATCAAAATGAAATCCCTCGTGCCCTTGATATACTGAGGTATTAATTTTACTGCAAGCATGTTTCTTTCCTTGGGGATACATTGATATCACACTACTATGCATGTGGAAAAAACAATATCAGGTCTCCTCATTGTCAGGTACACTAAAATCCCAATAATCTACCTTTATTCTATGATATTAATGGCCTTGCCATTATCATCTTTCAATAATTTCATCCAGGTAGCAACCAAATTCTTCATCTCCATGGAATTTTCTATTCCAAATCTTATCAAAACCTCTTTGGAATATTTGGATTGAGAAATTAGTGTTCCATTTCATCCATGTGTCACCTATAAACCAAGGAAAAACGTTAGCTCACCAATCATAGAAATTTCAGACTCATGTTTCATGAATTTGGAAAACTATTCGCACTGTGCTTCATCTGATCCTCCAAATATTATGTCATCGATATAAACCAGCACCACTATCCTTTGATTACTATTATTGTTGAAATAGATATTGTAATCAACTCCACCACACTTGAAACCATGTTTCTTCAAATACTGATCATGACTTGAGTACCGTGCTCTTGGTGCTTGTTTCATCCCATATAATGCATTATTCAGCCGAAAACCCTTGTTCTCATCCTCATGAATGATAAAACCATCCGGCTGCTCGACATACACTTCCTCCTCCAAAATCCCATTCAAAAATGTAGATTTGACATCCATCCGGGACACATTGAACTTTTTTTTCACTACAATGGCTAAGAATAATCTGATTATATCCATCCTTAAAACTGGTGAAAATGTTTCAACGACATCAATTCCCTCTATTTGGGAGTATCCTTTGCACTATAGTCACGATTTTTTTCGAATCATTGTTAGATGTTCATTTATATTGTTGTGAAAGACCCATTTAGTCCTAATGATATTCTTATCAGCTGGCCTCGAAACAATCTCACACATCTGATTATTTTCAATCTGTTCTAGTTCTTCATTCATGGCATGATCCCAGATTTCATCTTCAGCTGCATCAGCAAAGAATTTAGGCTCTACCTATGATAAGAAAGATGTATGTTGTAGATATTTCATTCATCTTTTCGGAACTAGAGTTGATTAATCACCAATGATATTTTAACTATCAATTTTAGCTTGACCCCTTGGCTTCTATGCTGATATAGATTTTTCTTATTTATGATCATCATCAGTATCTTCTTATGAATCAACATTAGCCACTTTTCCTCCTCCTGTGTTACTTTCCTCCTCATCAATTTCATTAGGAAAATTTTCACTATGTTGTTGAGTGTTCTCATCATTTTCCACAAATATGATTTCATTGCTCTCATCTAATTTTCTCAGACTTTTATTAAAGTATTTAAATGCATTTCTTTTTCCTGAGAATCCAAGGAATATTCATTCATCTCCACGTGACTCAAATGTCTTTTGTTTTTCAATGTTGAGTATAAAGAAAATACTCCCAAAGCTTCAAATGTACTTTACCATTGTATTTTTCTTATACCACATCTCATACAGAGTCTTTCCTTCTTTCGGACACAATAGAGGCCTGTTAGAAATGTAGATCGATGTCAATAGTACCTCCTTCCAAAATTTCTCTTGGAGGTCTTTTTCTATGAGCGTTGTTCTGAACATGTTGTTGATGATATAATTTCTCCTTTCAACCACTCCATTATATAGGGGAGTTCTCACTAAGAAAACATGATTCCTTATCCTATGTTTCTCGAGATAGTCTTCAACCAGAATGTTTTTGAATTTTGTACAATTATTAGTATGAAGCTTCAGAATTTTCTATCTAATCATCCTTTTGCACTCTCTGAAGTACTATTTTAAGCAACTGAACACATCAGAATTATGGGAAATAAAAAATACCCAAGTCATTATGCTATAGAAATCAATAAAATGAATGTAATTCCTCTTTCCATCGGTTGATTGTAGTGTTATTTTCCCACAAACATCAGTATGTACCAATTCGAGCACTCTTGTTGACTTCTTTTCCTTTTCCTTATACATATTTTTGATGATCATACCTTATTGGCATGCATCACATGTGTAAGTATGATCATGTGATAGCTTGGGGAGGTCTCTTGCTACATCACACTTTACCAGATCTTCTAGGGATGGTTGAAATAGATGACCAAGTCGTTTATGGCAAAACATATTTTCTTCCTCTCTATATATAAAGAACATATCTTCTTCTCCACTTACCAGGTAGAGATTTCCTTTTGTTCTATTTCGTTGTAGAACCACTGCACCATCTCTTCCTTTGATGATACACATTTTCTTAGTAAACCTAACAAAATTTCCTAAGTCACACTGTTTATTGACATTGACCAAAAGGTGACCGATGCCTTCTACTTCTAAGACAAAAACACGTCTCATCTCTTTGCCCCCAAACTTTTCCTTTCCTGATCCAATAATATTTAGGCCTTAATCGTTTCCCAACATGACAAATCCTTCTTTTTCATATTTTACACCTGTAACAATATCCTTATTACCTATATTGTGAGATGTGAAACTGTTGTCAAGGATCCACACACTAGAGTGATCTGATGCTTTAAGGGAGATTTCTGACACCACTGCATTCTCATCCTTTTTTTCTTCGTCCATATTTTTTCCTTCACACTCATCATGGATTGAGACTTCTGATCTTTATCATAGTATGATGGACCGAATTCATCTTGAAAAGGTGAAAATCTTTGTTTCATATTCAACTCACATGTTGGTTTATTGATCTGATACTTGTAAACATTTTTATTATACTTTGGAACATTCCTCTTTATAGTCAAAGTATGGTACCTAGCCATGTGCCCAAATCCTCTACACCAAAAACAGTGTCCTTCAAAATATGTTCTTGAGAACCTTTCTATGTATGTCTTCCACCTCCATTATTGTGCCATTCTATATATCTTGGACATAGATCACACACACATTGAATGTCTCATCTTTATACAACAATAAAACATAATATAAGGTGCATTCGTTCATTTCACTTTAGCACTGCTAGTTTCCCCTTGGGATCCTTGAATATTCATATTCTACTTTATGCCCAAATCAACCTTCAATCATGGAATGGGTTCTTGCGGTATGACTTCAATTTTCACATATTTTTTTTTGATCAAACCCCCCATTGGCATTAGCATCTAAACACAATTAATTCTTACTTTTTGTTGAACCACTATCATCCACTTTCAGCTTCTCTGTTTTTTGAGTGACCATATTTCCTGATGTCCCAGTAGGGGTCAAGAGGTTTTCTTGATCCTTAACCTTTTTCTACAAGCCGACAACATCTCCTTCAAGTTCTTCAATATGCTTGATTTGATCTTTCTTTGAGTTATTCAATCCATTTATCCCAATTTTCTATTCTTCAATCTTTATTTTAAACTTACTAATAGATTTTGAGTCCTCTGGTGTTGATGACTTGAGTTTCTCAATTTCTTCTACCAACTCAGACTTCTCTTCATTCCACTTCTTCACATAGAGTTTGGCATCACGAACTACTTTGTTGGATTTATTGGTTTTGGATCTCCATACATCTATCTCTTCAAGAGCATCCTCAATCTTAGTTGGCATATCAACTCTTCCTTCAACTTATTCTTCTTCAATAATGTCTGTTTCTTAATTTTTCTAAGTACTACTCACAACTGCCACCATAGCATTTTCTCCATGATCTTTGCAGTACTCTATCACTTCATCCTCCACAACCTCAGATTCATATGAACTTCCACATTCATGTGAATAGAGATTATTGTTCCCAAAGAATTTTTTTTACTATTCCTTTCCTTCCACATAGGCTAGATACATCATCTTGGGAATATCAACTTCATCCTCAATGCCCTCTTGGAACTTCTTGGGTCACCTTTCTGAATGGTGTCCAATCATTCCACATCAAAAGCATGCTAGTGGAATCTTCCCTTTAAATATTACTTTTCCTCTTTGAATATTTGAGGAAAGGAATGAAATCACCTCTTCTATTTTTTATTCATCCTGAGAATCTTCAATAGTGAGCTTCTTTATGGCCTTGAATGCCACTTATTTGGATTTCCCCTTTTCCACAGCATCGATATCATCATTTCTCATTTCATATACAACAAGGGTGATGTGCAGGTTATCCAATGTTACCTCTGTCGGGGCATTATCTTCTAAAACGGAAACATTTAGATTAAACTGAGGTGGATGTTTCTTCAAGATGCACTTCACAATCCTTATGTCTTCAATAACTTCTCCATGACCTCACATGTATTCCGCTACAACATTTACTCTATCAAATAATGTATCAACAGACTCATTCACGTTTATTCTCTGATCCTCATACTTGTTCCACAACACTTACATATTTTCCTCTCTAAACGTTGTATCTCCTTCATATATATTCAATTGATTTTCCCACATGGCATGTGATTTTTTTCCTAAATCACCTTCATATAAATAGAATTAGATAGGGCTCCCCCTAAATCATTAATTCTGTTGGCATTAGTATCTAATTCTCTATGCCCAGCTTCAGATAATGCACCACTATTAATATCGGTTGTTATATCATTCATTGATTCTGCGAACATATCCATTCCCAATGATCGAAAGTAGTGTTGCATCTGATTCATACCTAGCTGAAAATTGTCCCCATAGAAGATTGGAATCCCTTTGTGATTGGTGGCCTCCATTTGAGGGAGAGACACTAATATCATCCTTTCCCTCTGATACCAATTGTTAGGTCTACTAGGCAAGATACCCTAGGGGTGAATCAGGGTATGAAAAATTAAAACAATTATCCTTTTGATCTTGTTTGGGTTTTAGACAAAAACCTATTCTCTCTCTCCTTCCTGTTGTATAGTATGAATGAATCTTAAAGAATGAAAAAGACACAACAATTTTACTTGGTTCACCCTCACTAGGCTATGTCCAAGGAGCATACACGAGCAATGTTCCAATGTACAAAATCCACTATAAGCACACTGTTGTTTACATGTTTGGAATGGACTCACTGTCCCTCCTAGTTTACAACCACTCACAATATGAAATCTCACTACTCTCTCAACTGAATTATGCTCACTACTTCTTCATAAGATTCACTCATAGTTTAAATACTTATAGGTCCCTTCATAATCTCTAATGAAATCTACAACCTTAACTTTTAATAGATGCTCTATCGATGTCCAACATTCACCCACATATGAATCTCAATTTGCACCAGGTGTACCACGCAACACAAATTTTTACACGCATCCTTCATTGGACCTTGCGCGTAATTTCACGATTTTGGGTGAAATACACATTTCACACAACACATCTTTTATGCACAACTAATTTCTTTTACGTGCAGCTGTTTTTTTATGCACAACCATATCCTTACACGCAAATACTTCTTATACATGCAACTCCCATCTTTTACACATAGCCTTTGCTTTACGCACAAAAACACCTTTTACTCACAAACTTTTTGTTTACGAGCAACTCCTTCACATAATCCAATTTTTCACGCCAGAGCTCAGATACTCTCTAAGTCTTGATCTACTACAATTGAAGGGGGTTCACTCCATATTTATTGCAAAATCGACCCTGAGCAAAAAACCTTCCTTGAGCATGTAATTCACATCGAGCATGAAAAACACATCTTCCACACAACATAATTTTTCACGCATTGCTTCAATATTTCCCACACCTTCTGCGTTATCCAATTTTTGAGCTTTTGATATTGAAAGGCCACTTGCACGAAAAAATCCAGTCCTTTATTTTGGGAACCATGCCAACATTTCTCACACCACTTCCTTTTTCGTGGACCACTTTAATATTTCGTGCACCTCATTCCTTTTTCAAATTTCGATCTTCTGATCTCGAGACACCACTTCCGAAAAAAACTTCTTTCCTCTTTTTCTCACACCACACTAATTTTTTTTGCACCACTTTCATTTTTGTGCACCACTCTAATTTTGTGTGCACCTCCCATTGCCAAAAACACATCTCTCTATTTTCCAAATTTTTTCCCAAATATTTGGAAAACACTGGTAAATGGCGTGACCTTGTATCTACAAATTTTCTATTGCCTCAAGGTCATCCATTCCTTTTTCGAGGTTCTTTGATCAAACATGGATAGAAAACAACGTCTCTTGAGCCTGAAAAATCACTATGTAAACCCCCTTTGTCACCAAATTTGTATACAGTGGTCTGCTTTGTCAGCAAATACAACATGGAGGCCCGCTTTATCAATAAACACAATCACCTAAAAATGACTCAATGATACATTGCGGGATTTTTTCCCAACATCAACAAAAATAAAAATTTAAATAGATGTGTAGAATTCAATACTAAATCTAAATAAAATACTCTAGAAAGGGTAACTAGAGAAAAGAGAGGAAGGAAATGCATTCTTAGAGAAACAGAAAGAAGTATTAAAAGGCCAAGGGAAAGAAAGTACAATAAAAAATGACACCTGGAGTGCGTGTGGTGGTGATTCTTCATATGATTATTCAAACTATGAATCTTCTGCTCTGAAAAATATTGGTCTTATATCCAAAGTACCTACCGAAAATTATTGTCTTATGGCTAAGGTACACAATGCTGAATCCTTAACCACTATATCTTTAGATTATAATTTTCTAAATGATGAATATTATTAATCTTCAAATCATGAATCTTCCTCATCAGAAGATAACAATTTACATTCATTTGAATAATTTTCTAGATTTTACAAAAAACATGAATATGAAAATCCTAAGATAATAAAGACCTTAGAGAAATCAAATTCTAGTATTTCTATTTTAACAATAGAAGTATCAGATGTTTCCAAGGATCTTTATCAAAATTCCTTTGATTTCAAAATTTTTTATAAAGACATTATGGAAGTTAATTATGATAAGGATAATCATTTTAAGGATCTTGAAAATGTTTTTTCTAAGAGAAATATTTTAGAGGCTAACTCAAGTTAAAAAACTATTGAATTTGAGGATAAGAATCTTTTCGTTAGACTAAAATACAAAAAAAAATCATTAATGAATCTTTTATAAAATTTTACTCCAGGAATGAAATAATGTTAAAAAATGTATTCTCAAATTTGTCCTCTAAGTAATAGATTCAGAATTGGTTTTACTCACTCAAAACCTGTTATTAGTAATAATTATTTTGTACCCAAAAGTGCTCCATTTTGTGCCAAATGTAAATGTTCTAGAAATTGGGAGATAAATTATTCTTCAAATAAAACCCAATCTTTAAGTTTTTATAAAGCATATTTTTCAATGAAAACGTGGATTCCTAAAATTTTACTTTTTAAAATTTCTTTATCCATGAATGTTTGGATTCTGAAAGTCTAACTCTTTTATTTTCATTAATATAAAGAAAGTACCAAAAAAAATACATGGTATGTGGATAGTGGATGTCCTTGTCATATGATTGGTAATACACTTTTCTTTGAAAATGTTATAAAAATTAAAGGATGAAAAGTAAATTTTGCATATAATGCTCATTGAGAGATTATTGGTATAGGTAACGTTGTTCTTCATAAAAAACAATGCTTTCAAATGTATTATTTGTTAAAGGTCTTAAAAAATCTCATTATCATAAGTCAATTATGTGATGAAGGTTACCTTGTGAATTTAAGAATGATAAATTCTTTGTACACAATTCCAAGGTATATTTTATTCTTTCTTCCCATAGGCAGAAGAATGTATATACACTAAACATAGAAGACTATACGAGCCATGATCAACATTTCTTTAGTGCAATGGAAGATCAGTCATGGTTATGTCCTAGAATATTATGACATTGTAACCTTAAGAACCTATGAAAACTCTTGAAGAAAAGACTCGTTAAGGATATAATAGAGCATATATTTTATTCTTCAAAAGTTTGCGACCCTTTTAAATATGGACAACAACATAAATCATGTATTAAATAAATATATGAAGTATCATCTCATAATGCATTACATTTACTACATATGGACCTTTTTTGAGCAACACAGACATGAATTATTAGAGGAAAATACTATTTATTTGTTTTAGTTAATGATTACACTATATTTATGTGGGTCTATTTTCTAATAATGAAATCTAATGATTTTCCGTATTTGAAAACTTTTAGAACCCAAGTTAAAAATAAGAAAAACTTTACATTGACAACTATTCATATTGATCGTGGATGAGAATTTCAAAATTCATATTTTGAAACCATTTGTAGTAATAAAGTCATTACTCATAACTTCTCGGTTCCAAGAACTCCTCAACAAAATGGTGTTGTGGAAAGAAGAAATTGAATTATTCAATTGATAACTAGAGACACGTTGAGAGAATATTCAATCGCTAATTATTTTTGTGATAAAGCAGTTAGTATTTCCTGTTATACTATAAACTGAGTTTTAATTAGACCTTTTCTAAACAAAAAACCATATGAATTGTGGAATGGTCAAAAACCTAGAATTTATTACTTCAATGTATTTGGTTGCAAAGTATTCATCTTGAATACTAAATATAAATTACATAAATATGCACCCAAATCTGATGAAGGAATTTTCTTAAACTAACCTATTAATTCAAAGGATTATAGAGTTATAATAAAAATTCTTGTACTTTTTAAAAAACAGATCATGTTAAATTTCATAAAACTTATCCTTTTATTTTTAAAAACCACAACCTATATCCTCAAATGTGTTTGAAAAAACTGATTACCAACCTTTGATAAGAAATTTATTCTAATAAGGAAAATGTTCATGAAAGTATTTCTGAAGCATTCAACCCAAAAGAGTTTCTACCATATGTTTATGAACATGTTTTACAGAACCAAAATCAGTTGTTTCTTAAGAATCAACCCAACGATAATATCATCAGTGATGTAATAAAACCTAAAATAAAAAGAAGTTACTTAAGAAATTAAGTAGAACACCATGCATTTATTTCCCAATTACAACCAGAAATCGTCGTTGAATATTTAGGTCATGCTAATTAGATTAAATCCATCAAAGATAAGATAAATGAAGTTGAAAGGGACAAATTCCGGAACTTGGTTGAAAGAACTAAGAAAACGTCTGTAATTGGAGTAAATTTGGTCTTCATAAATAAATTTGATGAAAATGGAATCATAGTATGAAATAAATCTAGATTAGTTGTTAAAGGATATAATAAAAAAGAAGATTTAAACTATGAGGAAACCTATGCTTCAATTGTAAGACATGAATCTATTCATATATTACTTTCCTTTGCAGCATTATTTAATTTTAAACTTTTTCAAATTGATGTGAAGTGTGATTTATTTAATGGATATGTTCAAGAGGGAGTTAATGTTTAACAAAATTTTGGATATGAAGACACAAATCATTCTGAACATGTTTTCAAACTTACCGAAGCATTATATAGACTTAAACAAGCTCCTAGATCCTGGAACGATACAGTTATAAATTTTTTTCTATAAAATAATTACGTTAAGGGAACTTCTGATCAAAATATTTTTATAAATAAAGATAAGAAAAATGTTTTGATAGTTCTGATTTATGTGGCTGACATTATATTCATATCCACTTTGAAAGCATGATAGGTGAGTAAATTTTTTTTCTAAGTGATCAAATTTCTCAAAAACCAGAAAGAACATATATATATCAACATAAGTATATTAATGATCTTCTTTAAAATTATGGATATTACAAAAATAGAATTATATGCACTCTAATCGGTACCTCAAATTTTATTGATCTTGATGACGCTGGGAAACTAGTAAATCAAGCATCCTTTAGGGGTATGATATAATGTTTTTTATAATTAATGTCTAGTCATCCAGAAATATTTTTTTAGTATGATTATGTGAAATATGTCAATCTAATCCAATGGAATATCATTTAAACGTAGTGAAAATAATTTTTCATTATTTAAGGGGAACTATGGATTTATGACTAGTCTTTACTTTGAGAAATGATTTTGTTTTGAAAAGTTTTTTGAATGCTGATTTTAGTGGTTGTATAATGGATAGAAAAAGTACTTCCAGAACATTTCATATATCTGGAGATTTTTTAGTTTCTTTTCCATGCATGATGAAACACTCAATAGCACTTTTCAATGCTGAAGCTAAATATTTTGCATCTAGGAGTTGTTGTACTCATGTGTTATGGATGCAACACACACTCACAGACTGTGACATGAGTTTTTCCAAAAAAAAGTTATTGCTTGATAATACAAGGGGCATTGACCTAAGTAAAAACATAGCACATCACTATCGTGTAAAACACATAGATATTTTCAATCACTTTCTTAGAGATCACACACTTAAATGAGAAATTGTTTTACAATTTATCGTAATGCATGATCAACATTCTGATATTCTTAAAAAATCTTTATCCTTTTATTGATTTGAATACATTAAACAAATTTTAAGAATGAAAACTATAAGTTAATCTTCTATATTAATTTTTTTTATACTTATCTCCTTACATTAAGAAACTCATTTTCATAGGGGGAGTATATTTTCTAGTTTAACAATTTTTTTTCTTTAATCAAAATTTTTGTAATCAAATTTTTTTCCTTAATAAATGTTTTTTAATAAATTTATTTCCTAAATAAAATTTTGTATAAACAAATTTTTTCCCTTTATTAAAATTTTCATAATCAATTTTTCCCTTAATAAAATTCCTCATAACCAAATTTTTCGGAACTCAATTTGTCAGAAACTAAATTTTCTAGAATCTAATGTTCCTCAAGAAGAATATTTTTTCATTACTGACATTATTTTTATGAAATCTGGAATGTATGATTCCACAATTAAAATCTCCATATTCATTTTAACATATTGTTATTGTTACCTTATTTTAAAAATTTATCAGATTCAATTTCCTTAAATCCAATTTTTTCTTAAAACCTCAAAAGTTCAGAACCTACTTAATCTTTCTTCATCATTAATCACAAATGTCAGATTAGCTCTAGCTTATTTGAACCATAGGATAATTTTGGGAATTTGAACCATTTCTTCAACGCTTATATAAATGCCCCCTATTCCACACCTCAAATTTGTTTTCAAATCTTTTCATGTCGAAGCTCTACTCTTCTTCAAATCTTTTGTTCCATTTTTCTGCATTTTCTTAGACTCTAGATGTCACAGGAAGCTTCCCCGCAAAACTAGATGTCTTTAGTCAAGGAAATCAAGGATAGTAAAATCTCATGGAAAGGATGGTTTACCAAAATTATTTGAAAAGTATAATTCCTTGATTATGAAAAATATTATGTTGAATGGATTATGGAGTTTTTTCATAGGCAAAACAAAAATTCAGGATCTGGTTTAAGTTGATTTTCTTATATAATTCTATGGGACCCTAGGTGTTTTGGTGGAAGGTGGATGGGAATTTTTTTTCATGAGCAATGAGAAACTGTATTCATTATTTTTCTCTACGGATGAAATTATTCTTGGAGTTCTATATGAAGGTGAAGAAATTTTTTATACTCATAAGTTTCTAGATAAGTCAAGAAATTTTGAGAAGGAAATAAATGGAGGTACTTGGACTGAAAGGAATAAAGACGCCTAAGATCAACCATATCTCAATAATATTTCAAATGTTAGCCTTGTGATTACATGGTTTTCTCATTTCGAGAAAAGGATACAAGTAATCCTTAAAGAAAAGTGATATCTTTTTTTTGTTTTTTTTGTTAACCTTAGAAATGTAAACCTAGTGAGGTACATCTTCCTAACAATCACCAATATTAAGAATGGAAATCTCAAATCCCAGATTATAATGTATTCGACCATCTTGTCGTAGATTATAGTGCTCTTCTTAGAATCCTTTAAAATTCCCTATAGTTATAAACCCAGAAACCTTAAGATATAGTTTCAAATTGATGATACCATGAAAAGGATTAAAGTTGGATTCAACAAAAAATCATGTGAGTTTTATAAACATTCAGAAAGCGAGATTTAATCTTCAGCTAAGAAAGCGGATGTATGAGAGACGTCCATGAATGCTCAGAATAAGTAGAATAAAGAAGGTGATATGAGCTTTGGGATTATCCTGCTAAAGAAAAAGCCTTGAAATTTCAAGCTGCCGAAGAGAATTAAAGACAATAAAAAGGGAAGAAACAAAAGAAGAAAATTTTAGAAGCTGAGATCATTCAAGAACTTCTCTTGGATATTAATAAATCCTCTGAATATATTCAGGTACCAGAATCCTTTCTCAAAGAATCAATACCAATGGAGACTCTATGAAAGAAAATATAAATTCTGAAAAATGATGTGAACAAATAGATAGTCCAAGAAGAATAAATATATGAATAAGAATAGGAAAAAGAAATGAGAGTGATGATGTGATAAAAAATGTGGAAGAATACCAAAAAAAGAAAATTCCTTCTGACATGATTTTGATCCGGACTTCCCAGGTTGAGTCAACCAATATTGTTTCTTAAGGAAAAGATGATGAGGGTCAGGAAGAGGTTGAAAAACCTACTAATTATTAAATTATCAACCATGATTTCATTCAACCTGATGATATTAAGAAAGATGCTGAGAAAGAAGAAGATTATTAATACAAAATAGTTCAACTTTCAGATAGTGAGCATGTGTCTCCAAAGGATAAAAATATTATTTCTATATTAGATAAAGTAAAATAAGTGGTTGGTGATACTCCTAAGAAGAATGTAGTTGTTAAGAAGGATTTCAGTGGTTCATCTTGGAGGAAAGTTTAATATCTAAACAAATAATTTTCTCTAGAAAGGGAATCAGACTTTGAATCATCTTCCATGGGTCAGGATTTTGTTGTGCATTCATTGATGAAGTTATTGAACACCATTCCTTTTTTTCTGAGTATTTATTCAGGGTGTTAGTTTCTTAAACACTCTTTTAATCAGAAGTCAGATTCTATAGTCATGCTCAAGGAAAAATTCTTCAATATTGAGGTAGATTTCAAAACATTCCTTATTGAATATAATGATCGTAGGAGATCATGTAATGAAATAAAAAAGTGGTCTAAACGAAATATTGAAGAATTGATTATTATTAATGACTTCCAAGATTTAGTGAAATAATCTATTGATATTTCAGATGATAAGATCAAAAATATTAAAACGAGTTTTACAGAGAAGTTGAACCTTGAACAAATAGCTTAAAAGCAAGAGGATAAAGATCTGAATGGGAAGATAATTTCATTTGTAAAAAATCTTAAGAGAGAAAGGGAACATAGGGAATAGTTGTAAGAATAGTTCATCTAGTAAGATTAAGTAGTGATGTATCAAGAAAAAAATCCTTAAGTCTTATGATGAAAAAAATCATGGTTCTGGAAAAGAAAAATCAGGATAAAGAATCGTTTCTCAAGATGTTTGAGGAAGATCATATGGATCTCAATAAGTTAAATGCTACCATGAGGAATATCATGACAAATAAAAATAAGGATGAATAATTTTTCCTGTCAATTATGATCTTTTTTCATAGTCTTACCCTATATAAATGTTTCCCATCTTAATAAAAATTTTGTTATCTTTCAATTATTTCTTTCTGCATTGTTATAATCTTTTAGGTACCATTTTTTCCATTACCACTATTCCTTTTTGAAAATCACAAATGGTGATAAATGAATGATCAAAAGAATACCAAGTATAAAAAGAGAATTCCCAATGAAAGGGGGAGTTTAAGTAAGAGTGATTTTACTTAAAGAATACGTTCTTATATAAGAAAAGGTAAAATCTCTTTAAGGAAGTCAAGAACATGATCCTTAGGGATTTCAAAACCTAAGGGAGAGTTAGTCTTATTTTTATTTTATAAGTAAATAGAGACAAGTGTTTTCTTTTAAAAGTTAAAAACGAAAAATACTTATTCCTTATATTTTTTTTGAAAGGTTGATGTGCTTTCCAAAAAGGGGGATATTGTTGAGTCAATAAGGTTTCCTTATGAATTTTCAATTCCTATTTGTTTTGAAACTCAAAAACACTTTATCCGAAGGAAAATTATATTTATCTAAATATTATTTTCTTAAAAAAATTATCTTCTCTATGAATTTTTTATCCTTTCCCTGGTTTTCATTGCCTCATTTTATGACCTCTCAAAATGAAAATCATTTTATAATTATGTCAAAAATTAGAATCCTTAATAAATCCTCAGAATATTATAGTTTCTTGGATGTAGAGTCTTATATTTTTAGACTCTAAATTCTATGAAATTCATACTCCAAATTCTATGAAATTTAGACTCCAAATTCCTTGAAATTCAGACTCTAAATTCGATGCAATTAAAACTCTAAATTATCTGAAATTCAGACTCTGAGTTCTCAAAATTCAAACTCCAAATTTCTCAACATTCATAATATAAAATCTTTATAATTCTAACGCGAAATTATTTTTTAAAAAAATTATTAATATCCATGTTTTATAGAATCTAATTGTTTATACATTTAAATTCTAAAATATAATTTTTCCTCAAACTCCAGATATTCAGATTCGGTTAAGTTACTTTATTTTTCTTAAACATGTTTTTGTAACTACAAAATGATGCCTTAAAATTTGTTTTTATCTAGCCGTTGGTTGAGTGACATGTGTACATGTCCCTCTGATATTCAAGAAAAAATATGACCATTAGAGGAGAGAGCCAACCATTGATGTTTTTCCTATAGATAGGAGATCATTTTAATGAGCTCATTATCACTCTAGTGATTAAATGATTTGATGTTATGAAGTGATTTCTAGAGAGTGACTCTCATTCCTTGTGCATTTCATGAACATCTTTTTCAGTCGTGAACATCTTATTCAATTTTCATGGTACGAATCTGATTGTAGCTGAGTACAACTGAGGGATTCTAGGGATAGGAAGACAAAAGAACTGACTACCTCAATGATCAAGGGATTGCAGTGATAATATGATATATTTTTATATTTCTATTTTGGGATTACCATGGTGTGGGTAAGATAGAATTTCTTGAATGTATAAATCAAGGGACCTTAATCCAAGGTTTTTGGATACCCTACTCTTTGGGTTAACATATTTTCTACATGTTACTTGTTTTTGTTTCATGTTTTATTTCTGCAGTAATTTGATAAATAAATAAACTAATACGTTCATATAACTTCTTGGATTTTTACATAGTCTGATAATTAAGATTCAATACGCTTTAAGGTATAATCATTCTGTAAGATAATTCCTATTAAGTTTCCTTTTAGGATCCCTATTTCCAAACCCTAATCAAGATTATTTTATTACGTAAGATCCATAGAGTGTTTTTCAATTTACCTTTATTAAATTTGTTAAACATAGTTTTTATTAATTATTAAAAACTATTGTTTTGAATCATAGAATTCACCCCCTAATATTATATTTGATCATTTACAAACGCTATTTCGATCCTACATGATTTCTCTTCAAATTTTTTTCTAAAAAACATAATATTTTATTTTATTTATTGTTTATCTATATATTTGAGGGTTTTAGACTAGATAAGAAGAGAAATTATCGATCCCACAACTTGTTAATATTTTTTTAGATTCTTGGTATTGTATGAAAAAAATTATTTAATTATATACTATAGATGTCTAATACATAGAAACCTATAGTTGTTGTGTATTGGTCTCTTTTTTTAAATACACTTTAAGTGATTTGGGTTTTTTCTTATTTACTAATAGAAAGTTATAACACTAGTTTTATCAACTTCTCATAAAATTTAATATATCATTCAAGGTCTAAAAATGTTGACATGATGAATTATTTCTTTTGGTATTAAACCCAAAAATGTTTTATTTCTCTTTAATTTATAAATAAAAAACATTATTTTGAATATATTTCCCCTGATACATTTCATTATGATCATTGTGATTTTATTATGAGTGATTTTGTTTATGAAAATCTAAATTAGATTCGATTTTGGTGATTCATTAACTAAAAACAAGGGGATGTCTATAGGTTCAGAAAGGTGAGTACCATGTTGTAAAGATATTGAATTGTTTAGAATATATATACCATCTTGTTTGGAAATTTTGTTATATTTTTAAGGATGGTAGTTAATTTTTTATGTGAATAATTAGGATGTTATTTTTTAGAAATAGGTATTAAATACTCTAAATAATACGTAGCTTCTAAATTTACAAAATTAGGGACTGAATTCCATCAAATGTAAATAAAAAAGGTTGAACTATTTCAACAGTCAAGATTATTGAGGCCTTTTATTGTCATTAGGAAGATGGATTTTTTTAATCCATAGTTAGTTGGTGGTAAATGTTTTTGTCGTAAGGAAATCATAGTGTATTTATATGGGATTAAAATTATTCAAGAATATGTCTTTACGTAGTTAAAAACTGAAGAGTATGGTTTTAATTGAAATTATTTTTGTCTCGATTTCTTGGAGAGCTAGGTAGTTTGAAATCATTCTATTTCCAAATATATATATATATATATATATCCAATATTTATTATCGAAATATGAGAGGGTTTACTTACCTAGATACATCTTGAATTATTTTTATCATCGTTGTTAATAGTTAAAATATGATAATTTTGATTCATTTGAATGGTCATTAACTCATATGTTTGATAATAAGTATGTGGAGATCAATGAGCTTGAGGATAAAAAATTTCTTCATAAGAACACTTTATTAGAAGGCTTACAAAAAATCATTAGATATTCATGGAATTATTCCAAGATATTTCTTGTTTCTCAAGTAATATAATTGAATTATTCTACGTAAGAATTCAATCGAAATAACTCTACTATAATATAGGGGGAGTCTTAAAATGATGGTATTATAAAATTTTCAAAATGTGCTAGAAATTAGGGAAGCCACATTATGTGTGTTTTATTTTTTTTAAATTATAGAAAATGAATATAGATTGTTACTAACTATTGATGTCAATATGTTGAAGAATTAATGAAGAGAAATTTCTAGAATATTATATTGATAAACTGAGGATTTTTTATAAAAATGTAGATCCCATGAATTGTTTTAATTGTATTATGTTAATGAAATTGGAAGGAACTTATTAGATATAAGAGCACTTTTATGGTTTTTTGGAGACAGATTATTGAATAAATTTTTGATGATTTGAGAAATTTAATGTTATTAAATGAATAATATTTAAAATTATTCAAAGAGAATAAAATATTGAGATATATTCATTACATATTTTGAATTATTGTATTTTGTAAATAAAAATGTTAAGGGGTCTTAGAAAAACATGCTAAATCTAAAAAACTAACCGAAGGAGATTATGGAATAATAAGATGCAATGGTTAAGCTTATGGTTGGAAGCCCACATTGAGTGTCCATAGGGGTTCCTTATAGGAAGAATTATCAAGGGAGAAATCATATTCTAGTCTAAACAAAATCATGGGACAAGAAGTGTATTTGGTTCTTATGTTACATCATGGGGATTGAAAAAATTCACCCCTATAAAGGATAATATCCATTTTTATTTTGTTGAGGTACTAATGGGGAACTCTTATATATAAAATAGATGCATATAAAGGGTAACTCTGATTGGGTGAGCCCAAAACACTAGTATTGTTAATTTTTTTTAAATAACATGCGTAATTAAGAAGAAATAACATCATGCATATCATATTGTTCAGTCAAATCATTTTTCACATTGGGTTTTTAGTCCACACCACAAAATATTTCCATCAAATTGAAAAATATTGAATAATGCGGGATTTTGTTTCTCAAAGGATGTGTATGAATGTGTCTATCATATGATGTTGTATAATTTTTTTTGAATAATAGAAAATGACAATGATAAATTTTGTAGGAAGGTGGAATAAAGAACCAAAACTATTAATATCCTATAACTATTTTATATTAAATCATGTGGAATATCATAATACTTTTAAATAATTTTTTATGAATTCATTCAAAATTATAATACATAATATTTTTATGGCTCAAATCAAAAACCTTATGACTTCATTCCTTTTATATGACATAAAAATTAATAAAAATTATAGTTCACTAGAAATTTAGGATGTTTAAGTTAATTTTCATTTTATTTTAAAATATGAACATCATGATGTGAAATTTAGTGTACTATAACATAGTGAATATTCTGTGTCTTTTTAGATTAATAAATTTTAATATGAAATGTAGTGAATCTATAAATTGTTGTATAGGTGGTAGTTTTTTGACTAGATAAGAGTTAAGTAGATGTATAGGAATCAAAAAATTAATCTCCACTCCATGGTGAATCTGGTTAACATTTTACGTTGATGTTCATTCACTGAGGTGCTATTTAAATGGATCAAAAAGAAAATAGAGAGTAACACACTAAGAGGATGTCACGGTCTTAAATGAATTATGTTGACTAAAATGTTGAGGGACACCATTCCATTGGTCCTATATTATGGATTTTTTAGAAGAAAAATTTAAAAGATTCTAGGTGTTTATAAATTAAATGAATCAACAATCATGGTCATTTTACTGAAATTTAGGTAGTATAATGAAGAAGTAAGAACTCACATAATAATTCATTCCATAAAATTAGTATGACCTTATAAGATCACAAATAGAACAAGAGTGAATATATTTAATGTAATATTCTATATTTGAATGTTTTAATTTATAGAGAAGAGGAGGAATTCCATGATTTTAGGAGGAAGAGCCTTGACCAATACCTATATATTTATGTTGTTATAATTTTCTTTAAAAAATGTTTCTTTAAATGAGTAAAGAATTAATATTATGTTGATCTTCATATATACTAAATGAGGGAACTACATAGGATTTGAATTATTGAAAATCATTGAAATTAGATTCATACATTCATATAGTATTATTATTAATGATTTTAAAGATATGAATAGATTATCATGGATCTTAGAGGATAATTTGTGATTATTTAATGTCTTCAATACATATTTTTTAGGTTGTTTAGGAATATGTAATTATGAATTGATAAATAACATTGTTTAATATTGAAATATATATTATTTGCGTATAAAATTTAGTAGAGAAAAATCAAATTTATTTTAGTTCTATACATCTTATGATTTAAGGTTAAATGGTTGTTCATTTATAGTACTATTATAAAATAATATAAAAGAAGAAATGATAGAGAGAGAAGATGTATGAGAGTTTTTATATGACTCTGTTACTTTGGAAGAAATTTCTATGTTGTCCTATTATTATTAAATAAGAACAAAGTATTAATATTTGGATAGAAAAGTAACATTACATTCTACTATGAAGTTAAGTGGAATGTGTTGCATGTATCATTATTTTTATACAACATTGTATATCCAAGCTAATATGAATGGGAAATAATAGAATAATAATACTTATAAAACAACAATATCTTGGTAAATTTATCAATTCTTGGTAGTATATATTATTATTAAATATATAATTATCAATAAAATATGAGGTATGAACGAACCCTTGTGGTGTAGGATGCACACACATATATTATCATGATACAATAGTATAAATCCCACATGATGAATGGAGTGGGTCATGTGATCATGGAGGAATATAAATCACACTAAGGTCTTGACTTTTCATTTATATAGTTTAACGTTGTAAATTGTTATGCCCCATGTGTGTGTGTGTTTTGGATGTACGTGTTAGAAGAACAATGAAAATAATAAATAACATGTGATCTAATCACCTTATAGTTATAGAGTTAGTTGAAAGGGAAAAAGAAAAAAGTATCAGAACCACTGAAAGAAACCCACGCTAATTCACCCCCATCAATATAGAGTTTATCTCTAATCAGTAAACTAAATTGGTATTAAATATCATTTTATCTCTAATTGTATCCTATATTTTACATTTTTTCCATTTAAATATTTTAATTCTCTTTCATAATTTGTAATTAAGATTAGTTTTGGAGAAACTTCATCTAGTTCTAATGAGAATTCAGTTTCTACTATGATGATCTGACACTAGAAAAATAATGTGACTCATATATTTAAGAATGTGACCTACTGATCAGAAGAAGAATAATATTGAATATCTATGATCAGTAATACAACCAATGATTGATTTGATCTATAATAAGAATAATGTACTATGATGAAAACTATTATAAAAATTAACGACTCCTTAAGCTCAATATGATTATTGGATTCATGTGATAACAATTAATGTGTGAATTTGTATTCATAAAATACAGAGGAATATCCATGAAATATTGTAAGTGATCACATTTCTTAGGATTCGTATGAAATATTAGTTTATAGAATAAAAGTATTTTTGTATTTATTTCTAAAATAAATATTTTCATTTATTTATGAAATTATTGATTGAATGTTGTAAATGATCAACATGATTGAAGTAAAATTTTATGAAGGTGTAAATCATTCATTTGAGGTAATCTTGAATAAAAAAATAATTTATAGGTGTGTTTTAAAGAACAATTTAATTGAAGAAGATATTGTTATAAAAAATTATTAATGAATGTTATGGAAAATTAGGATTAATAATCTTGAAACTTTTCTTCCAGTGATGATAAATATTAATGATGAATAAGTTTAAATAATGAGGAGTAATTTTTAAGATAATGTTATGGTGATTAGAGATCAAAAGAAATACCTCTGTAGGAAGTGTCTAGAACTTGAAGTGAAAATGGTCAATTGTGAAATGAAACATATTGATCCTTTACAATTATAGAGGAAATAATTTACTACCATGGTTGTCAAATGTGGATTACAGTGTTAAAATAGCTATTTTATGACTAAATAATATCATTACATCAACTAGTAATCCTTTTCACATGGGTCTTCTTAAAAAGTTACAATCCATCATTAATTCATTTTTTGTTCTAAATATATTTTTACCAAAAGTTTATGTTAAAATACAAAATATTTTTATATATATATATATTAATGGAAAAAATATATTAAAATCTACCAACTATATCAATGGTTTATAGAATAATGGGATTGGAGGCTTGCTCATTAAGAAGAGATCAACTAGTGGTGGAGATGCCAAAAAATAACTTGCTAAAAAATCTAGATATTCCACATAGTATAGAATGTAGAAAATAATATCAAAGTATGTTTATAAATTTTAGCGGTGAAATAAGTTTGAGTATTTTGAATTGGATTTATGTTATAATCAATAAATCCTAGAACCAAAATGGAATCATATTTAAAGGGGTAAACATTAAAAAAAATATCTATATATTCCTATGAATTGTTTTTGATGTAAAAAGATTTGGAAATATTCAATTTATATGTGATTATTAATATTTATGGGGTTATCAAAGTGGTAAATATTCATCTCAACACATATCTAATGAAAACAGTAAATTAAGAGTATAAAAAATTGTGAATAGACAAGAATCATCCATGAGATGAAGGAATAATACTATTGAAAAAAATAATATTCCCAAGAAGATTTAAAGTAAGAAATATCATCCTTGTAAGAGAAGAAAAAGGATGACTCAGATCATCTAAATTATAATAATACCAAGATGAGTGATTAATCTTAGAGGAATTATTAGAATAATATCACTCTAAATAATACATGTGGAGGATCCAAACAGACTATTCATATACCCAATGACTTTTTAGTGAGTTGGATAATGGATTTGGAATGATAAAATTGCTTGAATAAAGCACAGGAAAAAGCATGTTCTAAAGAAAAATAATGTATTCCATGATATTATCCAAATTTTCATGAGTGGTTTTCAATGAATTACAACCCATGTTTCAAATAATAAATCTTTATAATATCTAAAGAAGTTGGACATTGTGGATAATAATGTGTAAATTAATTACAGAATAAGAATATTAAAAGGGAATTAGATATTTTTAAGATATGAATGATTATATTATCTACAAATATAAATATATTTTGAATACATAAATTATATAACAAATTATCTTTATAAAAATGATGTGAGGAAGGAATTATGGAGAAAATTGGTTAGGGAAATCACCTCAACCCTATTTGTCATAATGAGGAATAAAAATACCCACCTTATTCCCTTAACTTTATATGATTCAATTATGTTTTAAAAGATATAATTAAATTTAAATCATATTCATAGGGGGAACATAATAATGTGTATATAATATCAATATTGGATAGTTGGGTGAAGAAACAATAATCCTGGAATGATTTTTCAATTTGTATTCAATAAAAATATGATATATGGGTCATTCCTGATAAAATGTGGAAGTTATATAATCTTGATGGCCACTTGATTTTAACCATTTTGGTATATTATATATGTGAATATATTGAAATTTATATTTTTAAAGTATCTTCCATAATTATGATTAGTTTTATTTTCTCATTAAGGGGAGAGTGATGAATAAAAAACTTCTAGAATGGGTATTTCATTAAAATTTGAATATTTTGGAATATGATTGAATATTTTTCACTAGAAATGTATTTTTTCCCTTATTATCTCATGTATATTAAGTAAAATTATATTATAACAGTATTAGGGATAAAGTTTCTTCAATAAATTATTTAAATTAAAAAAGTTATTGAAGAACAAAATCTAATATTAGAAAATAAATCCTTTCTTTTTTATATGAATGATTTTAACTCTATAATTAAAATGATATTAGGAAAATCCAGTCAATATATCTTTTAAAAAAAGTGTGTATCTCAATAATTTTTTCTCAATTTTTTATCCTATAATAAATTGATAGTCTATAATAAAGATAATGATTTTTTCATTTCATCTATTATAGTATTTAGTTGATATTGGGGTGTTTTGTTGTCAATATATAGACCTGTTGTTTTCTATATTAATGATGGATCATGTATAGTCAATTCATAATTATTTATGGAATATTTATTAAGATTAGTTATTTCTTCATAATAATTTCCCATGTACATTGTATTTCTTATCAATAAGTTGGAGATAAAATGAAATGTGGTTTTAATGGGAGGGGGGAGATATAATAGTTAATGTAATTGTTTAAAGAAACATATTGACATATATTTTTATATTGGTATTGAGAAATAATATAAAGGAGTTTTTTGAGCCGAATATTTTGTTTGTTGTATTATTTACCAATGGTTATTAATGAATTTGGAGTATTAATGTTGATCAATGTCAATATATTGAAGGATTAGTGAAAAATAATCTTGAAAAAGAAGTAATTGGAAGTATTTTTTATGGACCAAATATTTTTTAAGAAGAAGGGGATACAAAGAATTTTGTTATATATATTTTTTTGAATAATACTGAATAGAACATCTTAGCAGTTTCTATTCTTTACTAGAATGGTTTTTATCATCTATTAAATAATGAAAGAGTTATTTGAATATTTGATAAATTATATATTATTAAACGGTGAAAATGAAGTGGATTAAATGAGAATAAAATGTTAAGAGTTATCCTCTGATTATATGGAATAATTTTATTTAATAAATGAAAATTTTAAGAATATTTGGAAAAAATGCTACCATAATAAATATCTTTTACCCAAGAATCCAAGAGTTTCAGAAATAAACCTATCCCATGTTATTGGTGAAAACCATATCAGCATGAAATACTCTTGGAAGGACCCAAAAATATTTTAAATTTACTGAGATTCTAATAATGCACTATTGTATACAAGGTAGAGACATGTAGATATTTACTCTATGTTAGACTAAAATACAAAAATTATGAAATATTTTAAAAAAACATGTTATCAAGAAGAAACAACACCTTTACATTTCATTATTTTCAAAAATCATTTTGTGTCCTGATTGATTTACTCTTTGAAATAGAGTAATTTCATCAAATCTTTTAAAATAAAATACCATGGAATTTTGTTTCTTTAAGATCATGGAATCATGTTTTAATCATATAATGATATATAAAGATGTTTTTATAATAATAGTAAAAGATTAAAATAATTTTTTGAAGAATAAATACAGAAGAAATAGAACTATGAAATTATTAGGATTATTTTGTATGAATTCAAGTGGAAAATATTATGAATTTTAATGAATTTCAAATAATTTAATGTAAAATCATAATAGTTTGTATCTCATATGAAATTGGATGATAATTATTTAACTTGAAAATTTATAATAAAATCACATGTCTTTTGAAATTTTGTTTGTCCAATTATTTTTCAAATTACTGAATGAATTTCAAATAACATTTATTTTTTGTGATCAAATATGCGAGCAAGAGAGTACCACGTTGTAATAAATATTTAATTGGAGTTTTGATTGAGATTTTTCCTTTTGAGAAACGGGGAATACTGAACGTGCAATGGAGGTTGTTATTTTTATTAGAGAGGAAATTAGATGAAGTCCTAGAATAAAATGGGTATATTTATTCCATAAAAAATCTATTCTAACTATTTTGAGTTAAATTCAATTGAATAAGGTGTTGTTTGAGGGGTAGGTATTTGAAATTGGGAGTAACACATAAATAATAAATATTTTTAAAAAAAATGAGTTTTTATGTATTAAATTTATAAGGACAGAAACTTGTGGTTCTTATTTCATAGAGACATTAAGTAGAAAAATATAGATGATGTTGGGTGACAAAAACATAAATTAAACAATAATCGTGAATAGTTTATCATTATTCAAGCTATATAATTAATACTGAAGAACTCAAAGTAAGTATCATTAAATAAAATATGGTGAGTTTCGATGATCATAATTGGGACATTCATATATATATATTTAATGAAATAGTTTATGCATGAATATTTCTATGGATGTTAAAGAGAAATAAATCCATGATTAAAGGGGGAAGATCCTTAGTAGTTGCATTCATAGTTATAAATTTATTTGAATAGACATTGTTTCTATCGTATTTTAATGTTGTTGTATTATGTGGATATAGTCATGGAAAAGAAGAAGAAATTTAAGAGTATTTGAATTATCAAAAATCATATAAATTGAAATCTTATACTCATTCACTACCATGAATATAGAAAATCAAGATATAAAGAGAAGATCATGAAGGATAATAGATGTTATGGAAATTTCATGAATATAAATTTAACGGTTTATTAAGGAAAGGGAATGTATGAAATGAGAAAAAATATTTTCCCTCTTGAAAGAATTATCCATGATATATTTAATTTAGTGTAGTTGAACCACCACCTTTTATCATATAAATCTAATGAGTTTAATTGAAATAGGAGTTCAAGTGTGGGTATATTATGAACTAAAGTAAAAGAAAAAAAGAAAAATAAAGGAGAGGAAGGAGAGTTATTTTATGGTTATTATACATAAGAGTAAAATTTATGTCCAATCCAGTTCATATAGATGAATAAGAAGAAGAAGAAGAAAGAAAATATTTTTCTCATGAAGGAACGGTAGAATTACATTATATAGTGAAGAGAAAAAGAAGTTGTTTTGTGAATCATTTATTGAATTAAAATGTGTATGTATTGAATTGATGCACCGGTGTTATCTTTTCTAGTGAAAGGTTGAGCCACCACAACCCCAAACCCACCTCCAATAGGATATGAGCTGGTGAAAAGAATTGAGAAGTCATGAATAAAATGGTAGGCCTTTTCCAAATGTACTTGTAGACACACAACCAACCATCTCCAAGAAATTGTGTACAATAATAATAAAAGACAACATCATCTAGAGTAAAACATGCATGTAGGAAACTCTTGGGAGTACAAAAAAGTATGATAGTATAAACAAAATAGTAAAATAATGGGGTACAATACACACCCAACAAGAGAATAAGTCCCAAAATAACAAAGACTAGAATAAATGAAAATCGAGAGTGGGTTTGGATCTTAATATTTAATTCATTGCCACCATACTTGATGAATGCACCGAAGTCTCACTAAGCTCCACCGATATATCTATCGATCTATCTATGGTCTATAAAATAGACTATATGTGTGTGAAAGGATCATCCAGTTGTGAGTATATATATTCCTTGTAATATTCCCAACAAACTAAAATGATGTGAAAAAAAAGACACTATAGAAGACATCTCAACCCAAAGGATGATGGAATTGAATCACAAGATACACATATATCATAATAATAAAACCTATTAGATAGAGTAATCGTATATCCTTATCATATCCCATCTATGATTTATGAGTTCCCATATAACATTAAACATATATATTTGATACCTAGAATAAAAAACTCCCCAGAATATTTGTTGTGGGTGCCACATCATCCGAATATGCTCAATGTCTAAGGGAGAAAAAACTCTCATGGAAGACCCACATGCTTCAAGATAACAGATATGGGGCAGTAACAATCAATAGATAGAGGAATCAAACCTAGTGTAGAGGAGTACCTAATCTATTTGTATAAATCATATGTGGAACCCTTGCACCGGCGTGACAAGGGAGTACCAACAATGATATATCTATGATAATTCAACCTTGATCACTTACATCATCAAGAGTTACCTAAATAAGAATCTTGATAAAAACACCTCACATCATATCTCAAATTATATAGAGGAGTCCACTTTTATGTTCTAAACCAAAAAAACACTCAGGATAGGATACTCATGTGGTAAAGTATGAGTCCCGAAGAAGGAGATATGAGTGGATTTTTTAAGGGAACTAAATAATGTGTATAGAGGTCCACATGTCATGGGACATCACCATGGTACCTTTTAAAATCATTCCCTAGATATAAAGTGGAAATCTATGTCACAATATATGCTGTGAACTATTTTTACATGATTTGTCTCATCCACCCAGGGCCTAACCCTGCTCTTCTATCCATAATGGTATACATATGACTCTGGCCGTGTGCATGGTCATGCCTAAGTATCCTGGACATGTATGAGTATATAGGTGAACCTATGTAATTTGATCATGCCAATGTATCTGGATGTGTATATGACCATATACTATTAATGTAAAGGTTGAGATACCAAAACAAGGTCATGCAACAAGTTGTGGGTCCAAATGGTGTGAGATATTTTTATTCACCCAAAACCATGGGATTTTTTTCCAAAGGGCTATATAGTGTGTGTTATTTATAGAACACTATGTGTAGGTAGATTTTCCATAGAAACATATGTTTATTATTATTGATAAAAATATGATTTTTCCAAAAAATATCAACATTTGACTACCCAAAATTGTAGGGTATTTCCTACCATCCTTGATTCTTTGCATCCAATGGATCAAAAATTAGAATATGATCATCTGTAAAAGAGCCACTGCATTTCCTATGCACCTCCCATTATTCATTGCATCTTTGGATCCTTGATCCATGAAGCATCACCTGTGATCCATCCTAATTCATTGAAAATCGACATCTCATTCATTTTTCTCACAATAACCATGAATCCAAGCGTTTGATCATTCTAGAGACTTCATTAAAAATATAGAACCATGACCCCTTTTTCTAGTGGTGAAGAATATGTAGACCGTTTTTTATAAATGGAAAAGAATGAATAAAATCATTCATTTACAAGGAATTACTAGAAAATTATTAAATAAAAAGTTTTATCCTGTAGTGATGACATGAAATATCATGAATTATATGATTTAAACAATTAAAAGTATAGAATGGGCTAATGTAATGGGTGGATAACCATTGATCATTATAAATAGATAATAAATCCATGATTATCAAATTAAAGAGGGTGAAAGTACAAAAAATAGTGTTCCCTACATATATTTAGTATCAAGCGTTATTGAATAACATTTTATATTACGATGAAGATCTTACAACTTTGCTGCTACCTCTCAGTCCACCTCAATCTGATTTCTATTCATCATCCAATCCCAATCAGTCAATGAAGAACTGTCCCAGAACCTCTCTAATATCACAAGATAAAGTGGATAACCTTGTTAATTTACTATATAAGCATATTTTTAGAGAGTAAATTTGATTATGTCAATTGAATAAAATAAATTATTTATTTATTTACATTATTAATGACACCCACCAATGGCCACATCCCTCAGTACATCTGACCCTGACCAGCCTTAGGTATTTCCATAGGCATGCTATAGTTTCCAGAATCATCTTTAGTCTTTAATATTCAAGATGAGGTATCACATAAAATTAATACAAAAATCATTTAAATTATGTGAACAAAAAAATTTAATAATAATAATATGTTTAAATTATTAATTCTGGTTCCCTGAGATATGAAAACACCATATTGACTTATATGATAAATAAAGATATATACATCGAGATATTCAAAGTAAATATCTAATAATACAAGATTCATTAAATTCTACCCTCCATTAAAGATATTATATACAAAAAGATCATGATTCACAAAAATTTTAGTGTATTGATCCCACTTCTAACTCTCATGCTCCTATGACCTTTCTAACATGCTCTTATACAACCATAACACATGAACTAAAGTAATGGTGAATCCTTACCAGATTCTCTTATAGTGATCTTCAATTTCCATTGGTTACTCATTAAAAGTGGCTATATACTTTACATATATCCAAACCTATTTAATAGTGTTTGTTAGATTAGGTACATATCTCCTCACACATGACACATGGAAGATTTCATGCACCCGGTTTAATTGTGGTGGAAGGGAAATGTTATAAAAACTTCTCCAACCCTCTCTAATATATATAATATCCAAATGAAATTTAGGGATAAAATTGACCCAGGATAAAAATATGAAATCCACATCCTGGGGATACTCTTAGAAAATTGTGGTCTCTGAGATGATAAATATATGACCCATTAGAGAACGAGTACATTGTTTGATCCATAAATGGATTGTTAGATGGGGTAGAATATCCTAGTTTTATAGTACTTGTTGGGGGAATGTGTGTTAGATTTTGGCTACAACTAGGAGGATATCTTTCATTTGTTATAATTTACATAAAATAATAGTTATCACTCTACTACCATCATTGAACATTTTGATGCCTTCGTAAGATTTGTTTTCTACTCTAGGATATCCTTATATGCTTACAGATTAATTTATCCTTCTCTACCATTTCCTAAAACATATATATACCAAATAGATATGTCTCGACAATCTTATTTCATCATGAGGGTGAACTGAAAGGTCTCCCATACAAGGCATCAGAATGTTCGATGATGGTAGTAGAGTGATAAATATTATTTTATATAAATTATAACAAATGAAAGAGATCATTCTAGTTGTAGACAAAATCAAACACACATGCCCCCAATAAGTACTATAAAACCAGGATATTCTACCCAATCTAACAATCCATTTATGGATCAAACAATGTACTGGTTCTCTAATGGGTCATACATTTATCATCTAGGGAACTATAAAACCATGATTTGAATCACGAATCACTATCAAGGTTAATCACTGAGGGTACCAAATTATGTTCAATGATCCCAAACACCTAAAACTACCATGGATTCTCACTAAACCCGACTCCTTAATGTCATGTGAATATACCGACTTTGGGAATCAGTTAAAAATCGCCCAGATTTCATCATGGACCATCCCAGTCCATGGAATCCCCATCACATATTCTATGGATATTCCATCCCATATCCACTTGAGGATTTAAAGAGATTGTTTCAAACATACTAGAACTATACCACTCCAAGATACAATAGTATGTGAAACATCCCAATATTTTATGAGATAGATTCATTTTAACTTCAATGATGTCTAGTTTTTTATGCTAAACCAATATTAGAATCCAATATACAAAACATCATATTAGTTTTCAGTATACACAACACTATTCCTGGCTTGTGTTACACACAATTTCATGTTTTTTGATAGAATTTATTTCACAAAACATTGAGTATATATTTTGTTCAATGTATAAACGAACTATGTTTGGATTATGTTATACAAAACCCCAAAGTAATATTTCATTAAACATAACACTGACTTTCCCAGCATTACAGGCAAGAGCGACCATCCCTGATAGCTTGCATTTTACGCAATACCGAGTTTCAATAAATAGTGGTATATTATTTAAATATTATTATTTAAGGGGATATAAAATTGCAGTTATGAATATTATTAACCACATTTAGAGTTTAATGTAACATTAACATTTGTATTATGTATATTTTAGACATGATATAATAAGAAATTCATTTTTTCAGATAAAAGAATTATTATTCAAAAAATGTAGTTTTTCGGCTTTTTGATGGTGTGACCATTTAAATATAGTTATTCACACTTTTTTATATCCAACATGAAAAAATTAACTTCTTATTTTAGGGAAGAACATTAAAATTTACTTTGGTTGAATTTTTGGTATTTTTCTGATTAGTCTCATTTTTTTGATAAATAGTTTAAATACTAATTTTTCTATTTCAAATGCATTAAATAGTAAAATTATGTTTTGGATTAGTTTTTAATATTAATTAGTTAATATTTATCCAATTATAGTTTTTTTCAAATGATTTTATACATGAATTTATTAAAAAACATTTAATATTTAATAGGGGGAATTTTTGCAATAACTATTTTTCATGACATTTTAATGGTATTATTTTACATTTAATTTTGAAACTTATGTGTAGTGAATTATAGGAAATCAATGTAAAATTTGGATTTAAGAGGTCCAAGTTTCTATGTAGGTCACTTTTTGTTTTGATCAATATAAATAGTACACATGGTAAATATTATTTCCACGGGAAAGGGTAAATTAGGCGATTTGGGTTAAAAATAAAATTATAATAATAATAAAATGACCATATCAAATTACAAAAAACATATTTGATGAATCAATTTAGACCATTAACACATAAGGATAATAATTATGTCATTTAACAGAACCTTTACCTTGAAAAGAACTTAAATAATGTTTAAATCAAAGAAAGACACAAACTTTAATTTTCGTTGTCTTTAATATATTTTATGTTTTATCATATAAAAAATGGTTGATATCACTGAATATAAATGGAAAATATTAACATAATAAACAAATTTCCATAATATAAATTTACTTTTGACTCTTTGGGGCCATTTGGGAGACATTATGGTATTTATACTATTATATTTAAAGAACATTTAATGATGTCACATTCGTGTTTTAAATAATGTATCATTTTTTCAATATGGATACACAGATTCAAAATTAGACTATAAATACTTATTTTAAATTTAAAATTTTATATTTTTCATGGTAATTTATTTTTAATTTTTTTTAAATAAATAATTACCTTTATGTTTTATTTGTGGATGATGAAAAAAATATTTAATTGATGAAAAATTAATAAAATAATTTTTATTAAAATGATAATAACCATTAAAGGGACAAAATACTTTCCCAATTTTATTAGTAGAGTAAATATCGACTCTAAAAATCCAATGGTATAATTATGTACCATTTGGAGACATATAGAATTGATTAAGACAATTATATTATAATATTGAATGTAATGTTAAAATTTTCACATTCATACTTTAGTAAGTAAAAAATTTGTAATGATGGATTTTAAAGTAGATAAATTCAAAAAAATATTCTTCTCAAGTATAGTAAATTTATATTAATAATAGTATTTTATTTTCAAGGTTTATTAATCAAATAAGTATATTAAATAATTAACAAATTTTGATGTTGTAATTATTTTCTTAAGGGAAATATCAAATAAAAGTTTTTCAAAATATTAAAATAAATATAATATGGGACAATTAATTTATCAAATTAATTTTATATATTCTCCTGAACTCTTAGGGATATAATAAAATAGTTTTTTATGATAACTCCTTATCATAATATTTCAAAAAATACATGAAATGAATAGTGTCAAAATTATCAAAATTGATATTTTGATAAAATAACGTTTTATAAAATTATTTAAAAATCATAAAAAATTAAACAAATATAGGATAATTATTATATGGTCTATAATTTTATTTAATATGAATTTATAGTACAATTGAAATTATATATGTAAATATTTCACAATTTTAATATGGAATCATTTGTTATCTTAATTAAAATTAAAGAGAATAACTAATTGTTTATTAATTTGATAATACTTAAATTGAATTCAAAACTTGTATAAATTATATTTTGATGATATTTAAATCTTATAATATCCTATATTTCAATATATATCACATTAGAGGTATTTTTTTTTGATTTTAAAATTATTATAAATTTAGAGTTTCAATAATTCCAAAAGTGTCCCTCACTCCAATTATAAAAGGAAACCTCCTCCCTCATTTATCCAAAACAAATTAACCCTTAAAGTTCATCCATACCCTACCCATTTCACTTATAATATTATCTATTTGCATTATAGTGGTTCTTGGATTCTTGAAAGACCAAATCTAGTTCCACTAAGAGGAGATCTAAAGAGAGGACGTCAAAGAAGAGGTAATATCTTCTACCGATTCATTCATATTTCATTCAAATTCTACTTCTACTATATTAGTAGTTTAATTATATAATAATAAATCTTGTATATATTATATATTAAGATGTTATTATAATTTTGAAACTACCAAATTCAACATTTTATCAATCCAAATAAAGATGAAATCACCACGCGTGCGTACGTACAACTTACCATCTCTACACCGTGGTGTAATCGGTTTTTCACCACCACCTTACATTTATGTGGATAAAAATGGATGTAATAACAATATTTGATTGTTATAAAATGATATTGATCCTGAATTATAGTACAACATGAAATAAATATCATTCAACTATTATGGGAATGATATTATCGCTTGTTCGTACGTATGGCCTACCATCTCCACGATGCGATGTGATTCATTATACATGGAAACTACACAAGAATGATTATATAAATGTACTAAATAAATAAATATGGAATTTATTATGAAAATTTCATTTTATAATGATATATATATGACCTAATAAAGAGAACCAAAACTTATTTGACAAAACATGCATTCGATAATCAAGCTATTAAAACAAAGATAACGAGTAACAATGAATTGTTAGAAACAAAAGAAAGAAAATACTACCATATATGATGACCATTATTCTGGAATAAGATAATAAAATTTTCTAAATCATTATAATAGAGGTTCATACACATAGGAAGCACATCAGACCTAAGGTAAGGGATAATTTTTCAAATGTCATTTTTATCCGAGATTGTTTATATGTAACTATTTAGTAGGGATATAATTATCATCCATGTCCATGGTTTAAAAAAATGTTTTATTAAAATGTATACAATTCTAATATGTTTGTTTAAAGTCATTTTTACTAATTTTAAACTATTACTATATGGTGTGGAAGGAATCATTATTTTGTTTACCCTAAGAGGTACTTTTTGACTTTTCCAGAAAATGTATTAGGAAAATATATTTTTTAACTTATATGGAATGAAAGGGTTTTTAAATATTCATAATGAATTATTTCCATGAATCTTACTTTACAAGTTTTCAAGTATATTTTCAACTAATTTTTTTTCTTTTAAAATTGGACAATATTTTAAAAAATTATACGCATTTTAAAAATAAATGTTATTTTTCTGAAGATGTAAGTTCAAGTGTTTTATCAAAATTATTTTCCATCTAAGAGTACATAGGGTTAACTTTCTATCCCTATTATTGAATTTATTTGATTGTGTTTATGATGGAATTATTTTTATTAAATAAATTTATTTTATATGGATTATGTTATGATGGAATGATGTTTAAGAAAGCCATTTTATTTCCTAAGTTATGCTATGATGAATGATTTATGTTTTTGTGTAACATGTAAGAATGATTTCATTATGAGATGGATGGAACCAATATCTCCCTTTAATGAATTGGGTAATGATTTATATCTCATGCGATAAATATGGATGGAATGGAATGTAAATCTGGTTCAGTAATAATGGGTCGTAAAAACAAGTAAATCTTGTTCTGTAATACATGGATGGAATGACATGTAAACTAAGTTTAGTAAAGGACATTATCCACTATGATGGCCGTGGATGAAACTCTTTGGCTATAATGAAAATTATATTATTTGCCTATTTTTTTTGCAAATATTACATGTTTTTGTCAATGCTATGTTATCATGGTTGTGTTCATTTATGATTTATGCCTTGCGGACTTTTAGGATTTATTTAATGACTCTATATTTTGATATTTAAACTTTAGGTTCAGGTTTTTACATTATAATGTTTATGGTTTGTTTTATTTTTTCATTGTTTACACTTACTGATAATTTTAGCTCACCCTTTTTATTGTTTTTTCCCCGGACAAAGACACAAGGTTTTAGGTAGGAAAACTAATGAGGAAGATCTTTATCGGAGATGTTTAAAATCTTTCACGAAGATATAATAATTTATTCTATTTTACTAAAGACAATAAAAAAATATGGTCTTTGGGTGTCTGGTTATGTAATATATTATGTTTTTCGCAAAAGAAATGTAATGTCTATGTATGTTAAGAATGGTTCTTTAGAGTTTCTATTCGAGCGAAGGTTTAGTTAACCTTTGGAAACCTGGATGAAAAAACATATGTGATATCCCTATAGATATTTCTAATGTATGTCTGGATATGTCCCTATGGGTAAGTTTAACTATAAGTTATAGTCTTATAATTATGGTAACGATCATGAATAACTTATTATTAAACTTGAAATGTTAGATATTGAAAGTACCACCTTGATTATGTTGTTTTCCTAGTATGATTTCTTCCTATCAAACTATTCTTTTTGGGGTTTAGACCACAGATAGAACATGAAGGAACCATGTTAATGATCAATGCACTGAGAAATGAAATGATTTTACTCATGATAAAAAAAATTATAGGATATGGAATGAAAAAAATTATTGTTATACTTGCACAAGCTATGAACCTTTCTATAAATTCAAGTGAGCAGAGAAGAGAAAAAAATTCTATTGAGTCCTTCATGAGGAAACTCACACCTTCATCTTGTGGGTATTTAGATCCACTTGTTGATGGAAATGGATCAGTACCATTGAAAAGATATTTTCCATCCATTATTTTTCAAAACCTGAAAAATTATTTTTTGATATTTATGATTTAGAAAGTGAAGAAGACACGTGGTTGACTCTAATGAACAATACAAGGCCACAATATGAAATTGAATACTTGGAATGGGATGAGTTAAAGAACTTTTATTTAAATAAGTAATTACCGCATATTCTTTGATCAAATAAATAAATGGACTTTCTTGAGTCTATGAAAAATGATGATGAATATATTGGTAAATATGAGGAAAATTTTACTAGGACTTCCAAGGTATGCCTCTAGAATTATCAACCAACCTAAAAGCAAATTTGATCGATTTTTTAGTGGCATAAAACCATGTCTTCAAAGGGAATTATCTTTAAGACTCTTCATTAGCTAGGAAGAGATTGTGTGTTGTGCTATCAATGTAGAAAAGGAAGTTGGTGTTACATATCATTATCATGGTTTTGACAAGAAATGATAGATTGAGTTCAAAGGAAAATCTCAAAACAGTGGTTAAAAGAAGATGAATGTTTCCTTTTTCTCAAAGTGTGGAAAAAAGCATGGTGGAGATTGTCCTATAGTGACTATAAAATGTTTTATTTTTGGAAAAAAAAATTCATTTAGCAGTTGAGTGATGAATTAATGGAAAAAAGGTTTCTAATGATGTGAATAGAGAAAAGATTACAAAGAATACACCACTCACACATCAATTATACAAGTTCAAGGAAATGGGGAATTATGTTATCCAATGCCCAAATCCAAGGGTTAATGATGATGATCAACATCAAAAACCTCTTAAAGGAAAAGAAAAGGTAAAATCACATGTGATCATTATTGGTGATGTGTGAGTATGGCAATGAAGTGGTTGCATGACTAAATGTTAACGTAATGGGATTCAAAAATAGTGTTGTAGAATCTCTATTATGGTATTATGGAATATTAGAATATATATGTATTGGTCCATTGTGTTTTTTCATAAGTATATCGTACCAGTAACAATGAAAAGTGATTGGAAATTTTTTAGAAAGCACATGATATATGCATAATGAAGGGATAAAGAGATAAAGAGATGTTTGATAGTATTAATGACCTTATGACTGATATAAGGACAAAGTGATATCATGTTTTGAGTTTATATAATTTTTGGTATTTTTAGTGTGTTGAAAGTATTAATTTTGACAGAATTCATGTTTTCACTAAGGTTCTACAGTAATTCATGTTATTATATCATGTAAGAGAATACATGATTAAGGTATTCACATGGTTGGAATGTGACAACCAAGAACTGAAAATTGACATATGGGGGGAAAATGTTAAGTCAATTTAGTTCACATCTTTCTAATGCTTTATATTTTTATATTTTAGGAAGTTTTTTAATTCTAACCATTTATGTATAGTTTAATTTATATTCTAGTTGAAGTTTGTATTATCTCACTATAGGTGGCCTTATGAATATTTGATTACTTGTACTAATTTTTTTTAAGATATATGGAATGAACTATTATTCTGTCTCATTATCTAATAACACTTCAATAATGAAAAATTCAAATTCATTTATTTAATTAAGAGATGATGTAGAAATTGTTCAAGGAACAAACAATGGTGAGATTGTACTAAAATCAAGTAAGTATTTATTCTAATGAAAAATTCATCCATATTTACAAAAGTGACTTGAAAACCAAAAAATTTATCCTAATAACTTTTTATTCGATGAATTAGATAGTCCCTTAAATCATTAAAGATTTATGGATTTTTGGTAGTTAAATTTATCCAATCCTCATTCTCTATCACTATCCAACCGAACATAATGGTAATATTTCTCTTCCATATCCATGTTTTCACTTCCCATCTATATTATCTTATGTGGAAATCCAGTGATGAGTTATTTTGGGAAACTGTAATATTTCTAACATTATTTTTTAAATTGAAATTTTAGTATCCTTTATTTATGATGTGGGATTCCATGAAGGAAACATTAATGTAGTAAACAATTTATAACCCCGATGATTTTTTAGGGGGCAATTAATTTTAAGGGGGTTAGAATGTAACAACCTGATATTTTATGAGATATATTCTTTTAAATTTCTTTGATATCTTGTGTTGTACGCAACAACAAGATTATCTTGCACTATACACAATATTGTATTAGCTGGCAGTATATGCAACACTATTCTTGGCTTGTGTTACATGCAATTTTTAATTCTTTTGATAAAATTCAGTTCACATAACACTGGGAATAGATTTTTTTCAATTTATAAAAGAACTATGTCTGGATTATGTTGTATGAAAAACCAAAGGAATCATTCACTAAACATAAAAAATGACTTTCCTTTCATTACATTCATGGGTGACCATCCTCGATAGCTTGCATTGTATGCAATACTCTGATTTACTAAATAGTGATATATTAAAAAAAACTTATTTTCTAATGGGATATAAACTAGCCATTATGAATTTTATTAACCAAATTTTGAATTAAATATAATATTAAGATTAATCTTATGTAGTTTCTAGATGTTATATAATAACAAAGTCAATTTTTTAGATAAAATAAGTATTATTCAAAATATGCAGTTTTGTCTCTTTTGATGGCGTACCCATTTTAAATCAAGTTTTTAGACCTTTTTATATCAAATATGAAAAACTGGACTTCTTATTTTAGTTCAGAATATAAAAAACTAGTTTTTTTTGACGTTTTGGAATTTTTCTGAAGTTTTTTATTTTTATGATGTATAATGAAAACTGTTTTTTATTTTAAGGCCATTAAATAGTAAGATAGAGTTTCAAATTGGTTTTCAATATTAATTAGTTATTTTTTAACAAATAATCGTTTTTGAAAATTATTTTATACATGAATTAATTATAAAAACATTTTCTAATTAAAAAGTGAATTTTTTCCAAAAAACTATTTATGTGACATTTTTAACAGTTTTATTTTAAATATAATTATCCAACTTCTCTGTATTAAATTTTTAAAAATGGATGTAAAATTTGGATTCTGGAGGTGCAAATTTTCTATGTAGGTCCCTTTTAGTTTTGACCAATATGAATAGTAACCATGGAAAATGTTAGTACCACGTTAAAGGGTAAATTAGTCAATTTTTTTTAAAATAAAATTATAATGACTATAAAATGACCAAAAAATGAGATAATTTTATTTTATGAATGGAATTAGACAATTATAACATAAATATCTAAATTTTTACATTTAAAGGACACTTACCCATGAAAAAGACTTAAATAATATTTAATTCAAAGAAAGGCACAATGTGTCATTTTCTATGTCTTTAATATATTTTATGTAATCACATATGAGAAAATTAGTGTTATCAAAGACTATAAATGTTATTATTTAACTTAGTAAACATTTCCCCATAATATATATTTACTTTTGACGTTTTTTTGGCTATTTGGGATATATTATGGTATTTATATTATTTTATATAATTCAAATTCAAAGATATCCCATTCGTGTTTGGATTTATTTTATATTTTTAAAATATTGTAATATAGAAGCTAAATTCTGCAAAAAAAATAATTATGTGAAATCTAAAGTTATTATATTTCTCATGTTAATTTATTTTTAATTTTTAGGAAAGAAATAATTACCTTAATGTTATGTATATCAATGATGCGGAAATTAATTAATTAATGAAAAATAAAAAAACTATTTTTTATTAAAATTATAATAACCATTAATGGATTCAAAAATGTTACCAAATATAATTGGCCGGGTAAATATAGGCCATTATCATACAATTATCGAATTATGGACCATTTTGAGCCATATATAATTGATTAGAAAATTTATATTATTTTATTTAAATTATTGTTAAAATTGTCACATTCATAATTTAATAAGTATAAAATTTCTAATGTTTGTTTTTCAAGATGTTAAATTTGAAAATAGTTTTTTGAAATCAAGTAAATTTATCTTCATAATAGTATTTTATTTTCAATTTTTATTCAACAAATAAGTATATTAAATAATTATGAATTATTGGTGTAATAATTATTTTAATAAGGGAAATATCAAATAAATGTTATAAAAAATATTAAAATAAATATAATTTGGGATAATTAATTTATCCATCCTAAGAAAGGTGAAATCACCACACGTGCATACATACGACTTACCGTATCCACGCCGTGGTGTAATCTAATTTTCACCACCACCTTAACTGTATGGGTATAAAAATGGATGTAATAAATGTATTTTATTATTCTAAAATGATTTCTATTTTTAAATAGAGTACAAAATTAAAATAAAGAGCATTAATCAATTATGGGAATGATATTGTCGCTCATGTGTACGTACGACCTACCATCTATACGATTCGATGTGATTCATTATAAATGATAACCACTAAAGCATGATTAGATAAATTTACCTATTAAATAAATATAGTATTTATTATGTTAATATAATTTTATAATGATATAAACATGAACATACAAGGAGAACCAGAACCTATTCGACAAAACATGCATACAATCATAAAGTAGTAAAAACCCAAATAACGAGTAATAATGAATTGTTACAAACAAATGAAGGAAAATATGGCCACATATGATGACCATGATTCTGGAATAAGTTTATAACATTATATAAATCATTATATTTTAGGTTTGGACACATATCAAGAACATCAGACCTAAGGTAAGTGATTATTTTCCAAATCACATTTTTATTCAAGATTGTTTATACGTAAGTATTTGCAAATTTAATTTACATGAATATTCCTATACATGTTTTCAACTATATTTTAAACTAAATTATTTACATTTAAATTTTCATGAAATTTTGAGAAAATTAAACTTTTTTTAAAAATAAAAGATATTTTCCTCATGAATTAAGTTCAAGTGTTTTATCAAAATTATTTTCCATCTAAGAAGACATTGGATAGGGTTTATATCGCTATAATTAATTTTTATATGATTTTGTTTATGATGGAATTATTTTTATGAAATATATTTATTCTATATCGATTATGTTATGATGGAGTGATGTTTAAGAAATCCATTTTATTTTGGGGGTTATTCTATGATAAATGATTTATGTTGTTGTGGCACATGTAAGAATTCTTTCATTATGTGATTTGTGGGACCTATATCTTCCTTCAATGATTTGGGTAAAGGTTTATATATCATGAGATAAACATGGCTGGACTGGAAAGTAAATCTAGTTCAGAAATACAGGACTGGAACGACAAGTAAATCCGGTTCATTAATACATGGGTGGAACGAAATGTAAACCCAGTTCAGTAAAGGAAATTGTCCACTATGTTGGTATTAGAAGCAATGCCTTGGATGATATAGAAATAATATTATGCTCTTATTTTTTTTTTACAATTCCTTGTTCTATGTCAATTTTCTGTTATCATGTTCGTTTTCACTTATGATTTATTCCCTATTAACTGCACTGATTTATTTCATGAGTCAATATTTTGATATTTAACCATTATGTTAATGGTTTTACATTATAATGTCTATGGTTTGTTTTTTTCTCAATTTTTACCCTTAATAAGCATTTGATCTCATTCTTTTTATGTTTTCTTTTCCAATGGATATAAATAATGGTTTTAGGTAGGAAAACAAATGGGGGAGATCTTTATGGGAGATGTGGAATATCTTTCACCAAGCTAAAAGAATGCGTTCCGAGTTTCCAACGATAATAAAATAATACTGTATATGGGTGTATATTTGTGTAATGTATTAAGTATTATTCAAAAGAAATTTAATTTCCATGTAATTCAAGCTTGGTTCGTTATAGTATGATTCTCATTAAATAATTCAACAGCTTACATTACACACATCACCAAGCTCGAGCGCACCATGACCTGTCAAACAAGCTGTTTAAAAAGGCATTATGAATAGTATGAAAAAAATTATTAAATTTATATATTAAGTAATTAATAAAAATATTTTAAATACATCTATATGATTTTATAGGTATATGATACAAATTAATTCAATCTTACACATTAAAAGGATATTTTTTCTAAAAACAATTTTACCCCCTTTTATTAGAGAAGCCATTTTAAATCCAATATTTGACATTTTTATATATTAAATTGGATAATATAAACTTATTATTTGTAATTGGGACATAAAAATTTGTATTGGATAAATATTTGGTGCTTTTGAGATAACTTTCATATTTTAATGAGTAGTAAAAAATACGGCATTTTAATTTTAAACTGTTTTTTCATCTAATTTATTTATATTGATAGAATGTACATTAGATTGGTTTTAAAGTATAATTTGAATATTATTTCATAATTTAATATAATATATGTAATTTTGATTATTTTAACATAAAAATTTGATATAAACATATATCAATCTGATGATGGATTTTACTTTTAAAACCTCGTTTGCCCATTCCATCAACGAGATTTATTTTAATATAATTACTAAAACATATGTTCCATAAATTTTTTAAAACATTATTATTTATTTGTATTTATTGAGTCCAAACTATGTAAATAGGTTTAACTAATTTTATTGACATTATGAATAGTGTCTTTGGTAATTTTATATTTCCATGGATTAGGGTAAATCAGATAATTAAAGGAGAAAATAATTTTATCAAATTACACTAAAACCAATAAAAATCAAATTTTATAACTAAATTTTACCCTTATCATCTAATTTTATAAATTTAATCATTTATTGGACACTTTTTACTTGAATATGAAAAGAATATTTTTAAAATCAATAAATGTGACAAATTGTCACACTTCTATTTCTTTTAAGTATAATAATTTTAATATTGAGATCGAAAAGAGATAAAATAAATTTCAAATAATGTCTAGAAATATAAAATAATTACTTACAACATAGTAATTTATTTATAATTTTTATATATTAAATAATTACCACTATTGATGAGATAATAGTAAAGTAGAAATTATTTCATTAATATAAATATAAAATTAATGATATTAAAAATATTAAAGTAAATATAATTTGACTTAATCAATGAAATAAAATACATTTATTGATAACATAGAAATTTTAGTAACATATTTTAATTATTGGTTCAATTGTTTCAACTATTTTTTATTTTTTAAAAAAATTAAAAAAATTGAATAGTATCAAAATTGACATAAATGATAATTTAAAATAAATAATATTTTATTAAATGATTTAAAAATAGTAAAAAATAAAATGTTTTTAAAAATTACATTTATAGTGTTAAATATGTCATAAATTATCCAATTAGTGTTCATTTTGCATTTTACAGTAACTATATTTACAAAATATTATAAAAAGACAAGTAAACAGAGTAAGTGTTAAACTATTTAACTAAGGGTTCAATCCAAAAGATAAGGTTAGTTTTGTGAACAAATATTTTCTAAAAATCATTTTTTGAGAGTACATAGAACCATACTAATATTATACTTTGAATAACTCACTTTGGAGGTATTTTAAATAGAATAACATTTTATTTTAAATTAGTATTTTTGGAGTTTCTAAAAGTTCCCTCCTCTCTCTTATAAAAGAGAACCTATTCATATCTTTTATTAACAACTCTAAAGCTCTTTGTATCAGATAAAATATACCAAAATATCCTCAAAAAATCCCTCAATACATACTAAAGGCCATACTATTAGATGAAATCCCATATTAGGAGTCCTTTTTTTTCAAATCAATAAAAGATACCCGAAAAAGAGGTAATTGTTTTATCAACTCTTTCAAGTCCTTTTCTTCCTCTACTTCCTATTACTATGTTTTTTCCATACAAAATTAATAAATAAAGTATAATATAAAATATTACATGTTATTATAATTATTTTTTAACCATATTCCTCCTTTTATCTATCCTAGAAATTATAATATCACCTTACATGCGTAAGTACGACATATCATCTCCCCATCGTCATGTAATTTATTATTCAACACTAATTTATTTTAAATGGTATAATGATATGTATAATTTATATAAATAATTAATATAAAAAATTAATTATTCTTTTTAATTAATATACCATCTAACTCCATACCTTTTAACTATCATGGGAATGATACTGTCACTCATGTATATGTAAGACCTTCCATCTCCACAACGTCGTGCGATTAATTATACACGTTAACCACTGAATAATAATTATAATATTTATAATATGAGTGAATATTATAATTAATAACTTAATATCAGTATGTATATGTATAATTTTTACATTTTTTTAACGAAATGTTACTTACATAACCAAACACGTATAAGAAAACGAAATAGTTAACATCTGAAACAACAGTAATATTGAATATTATTAAAAAAGGATATGAGAGGATCATATATGATATCATAAATATGGATATGGTTCTATTATAATTTAATAATATGAATTATCTATTATACATGAGTTTAACACACCCTTTACTAAAGGAATGTACAAGGGAAGCCTGAATTTCACAATCTCATCATTAATCGAGGTTGTTTATAAGTATCTACTAGGACACATCGATCAACCATGTCCATGTTTCATAAATATGTTTTTCAAAATATTATCAAAAAATTTTTTAATGTCATTTTAACCAAAATTTTACAATTATAAAACATATTTAAATGAATCTTTTTGTCTTTTTACAAACGAAGTACTTTTTGACATTTTTGACAAACTATGGAAATAATGTTTTTTAACTTATACAGCACACATAACTATTTCCATTATCATTGTACCTTAAAATTTTGATTCTAAAATAACAATATTACTTGATTATTTTTCATTTAAATTTTTTCTTTTATAGTTATTTTAATTTTATAAAATTTCAATGTAAAAAAATTGTTATTTCTCTCAATGAGTTTTAATGATTTTATTAGATTATTTTCATTTATGTCAATATGATTTGTTGGATTTTATTCATATTTGAGGATGATTTATTATGATAGGATATTCCAAATTATATTGAATGGTTTGTGATATTTTTTATTATGGATGTGTTATTTTTATACCATTCATGGTTTATGGTTAGAGTATTAACATTTTATATGCTAGTCTTAATACGAATGTTTATGTTGGTTATGTTACACCATTTTCATATGAGGTGTGAATTGGACTTAGAATTTTATTTTTCAGGGACCACTTAATTAAATCACTATGGGTTGGGTACTAGTTAATGAAATCCACTATATTCATTGATAGTTCTCATGAGACAAACTATTTTGAGTTTTGACAGATTCTTACCTGCATAAGTATCGTCTTAGCATGAGGGATTGAAAATGTGATTATTATGTCTACCATTATGAAATCCCTCGTTATAAGATTATATAATGATAATTTGAGTGATTATTTTAATATAATAATATCCATGAGAAAATTTTAATGAAATTATTTGATTAATTCTTAGTTTTTTATGCTCACGATTATATTTCAAAGTCTTTTGTTTTAGTTTTTTACATTACCCTAATAGTTAATACTTATTAAATATAGATTTATCTATATTCTTTACCCTTATTGAGCATGTGAGATCACCCCTTTATTATGTTTCATTTTTTCCCAAGATGCAAAGAATTATATTTTGACTGGCATTTAGGGATAGTCTAAGGAAAATGGGTGTTTTCAAAGGAACAATTATGTTGTTTTTCATTTCAAGATTTAATGTAAAACTTTTGTTTGATTCTAGTTTTTACAATGATAATAAATGGATCATTCCTTTGGGATTTGATTTCTTTTGAACATGACAATGTAATATAAAAATGTACAAAATATATGCAATTAGGGTTCGGGCATTACAGTTGGTATCTGAGAAAGTTTAATATAAACCTTGGAAATTATATTTATAAAAAACATTAATTTAGGGACACTGTTATAAGGTTTAATTTGTGGATAATTATATAAGAACATCCTCTATTTTTGGTAACGTCGATATTAGGGGGTATTTGAAGCAATATGCCAACGTTTAGATACTATAAGAGGACATGGTTCTGGGATATATGTACCTTGTAGTGACTACTCTGACAAGATATTCCCGGCCTGATTCAGAGTAACTTGGTACATGACAATTAGCCTTACTAAGCAAATGGTTTAACACTACCATGGGATATTCATAAGATAATTCACATTTTCATTACAAAACATTATTATTAATGTAATATTAAACATGTCCCCAAAGATGCTATTTTTATGATTATGATATTAGAAATTCATAAATTTTTTAATTTTGGGTAAGTATTTTATTACTATGGAATTATGCATTATTATTCATAATATAATCTACTGTATTCCATTGATTAGAAATGGTTCCTAGTGGAAGTAATATAAATTTTATCAATGCACATAATTCATGTAGGGATTTTCCACCTTGGAAAGAAAATGATATTATTGCTGGTGATAAAACTACAGCTGGATAGCATATAAATATACAAGGAAAGATGACTCAAGTTATGATCAATATAATTACATATATAGAGCACCATGATCAAAAATGTAGAGAATCATTGTTAGACTGCTTCATTATAAAAAAACTACCAACATTCAATGGGATTAAAAATTCATTTGTAGCTGAAGAATGGATAATTTCATAAGATTAAATATTTCATTCATTGTTGAGTAACAAAAGGGCTAATGTTTTCATGGATATTTATAATCTTAAATAGATCTGGATCAATGGATTTCATTTATTCAAAACATTAAGGATGATGAAGAAGTTTACTATATTGAATATATGGATATCAAATAATTTTTTTAGGAAAAATAGTTTCCTCGTGATCTATGAGTGGATATAGAGAGGCCATTTCTGAGTCTAAGGTAATGGGAAGATGAGATTGTTATAATTTATGAAGCTAACTTCATATGTTTAGGAAGGCCTACTTTAGACTAAAAACAAAACCAAGAAATAAGATCGATAGATTAATTTATGGATGTAAAACCATTCCTTTAACAGGTACTCATCTCACAATATTTCTCATGATAAGAAGATATACTATCAAGTGATATCAAGAAAGAAAATGAATTCTCTAAGTCTTATGACATTAAAGGAAAGAAAGAGAAGAATAGAGAAACTGAATTCTATATAAAATAAAATAAGGGGAAGAATGGAAATTATGACATTCCACCCTATAGTAATTGTGGGATGAAACACCCTTGTACTTGCATAAAGTGAAAGAGAGTGTTTTAAAATTCTGGATAAAAATGCCCCAAAGACCGGGATTGTAATGGGAGGAAAGTAGCTGTCAATGTTCAACGATAAAATTATAGAGAAATGTTACATTATGAAAACAATTTTCCTAAACATCAAGGTAATATTCCCCAGAACAGGCCAAGGGAGTAAGGCCAAGCCTATGCGATCAGAACAAATATGTTTGATGCTTTTAATGACAAGGCATCATGTACTATAATCCGCTAATCAAAATTATAGAAATTTTTATTTGATTTTGGATCATCATATTTCTTTATATCATCCCAAATTTCTTTAAAAATTTGATATTTATAATTTAAATTAACAAGGGAGTTGTCAGTCAAAACCCTTAAGGGACGTCTCATTGTAATAAATATATGTCAGGTGGTTCCCATTAAGGTATATAAGCATGATTTTTCTACTAAAATTATCATCATACCTATGATCAACTATTTAATAATACTTGTTTTGGATTGGATCTCAAAATATGATGAAGAATTTTACATCAAGAAGAAGGAAGCTATGATTTGTGATGAATATGTACAATCTATTATCATTATAGAAGAAAACACATCATAGGATTATTATCTATATCCATCCCCCAGTAGTTCTTCTGAATGAAATTCTTGGGGTGGAAGGGAAAAAATAATCCATGGGTAATGAAATAAATATTTAAATTTAGTATATACCTATAGTACAAGAAAACATTGATGTATTTTCAATGGATTTAACAGGACATACTCTAGAAAAAGGAGTTTGAGATTTGTATTGATTTAATCCTTGATTCATGTACAATATCAAATTCTCCCTATAGAATAGACACATTGGAATTAGTAGAGCTTAAGAAGCAACTATAAGAGGATAGTAATAAGGGATTTATTCACCCAAGTATTTATCCATAAAGATCCCCAGTTGTATTTGTTAAGAATAGATATAGATCAATGAGACTTTGCATTGACTATAGGGAAATCAGTGCTCATATAATAAAGAAAAAGTATCATCTTCCTCACTTTGATGATTTTTTTGATCAAATTCATTGAACTCAATATTTTTCGATGATTGACCTTCGTTTTGGATATAATGAATTGTGTGTAAAAAGGAATACATCCTGATGAAATGATTTTAGACGAGGTATTGTCAATAAAAATTTACAATAATTACATTTGGATTGACTAATGCACCATTTTTTTCATGGATGTAATGGAAAAAGTGATCAAGGTATATCATTATTATTTTTTCATAGTAATTATTGATGATATCTTGGTATACTCTAAAATCTATAAAGAATATGAGAATCATGTACGTATTGTTATGAAGACTCATAAAAGAAATGAACTATATGGGAAGTTTCAAAATTGTGTATTCTAGATTTGGTAAATTTCTTTTATTGTCCATATTGTCTCAAATAATGGAATCTCTATTGATCCTACAAAGACAATGGAAATCCAAGAAATGCCAGCATTGAAGAGTATAAACAAGGTTTGCAGTTTTATTGGTTTAGAAGGTTACTATCAACGTTTTGTAAATAATTTCACATGATTATCTTACCCATAAACCAAGATCACACATAAATGTGATAAATTAAATTGAAAAAAACGTGAAGAATATTTGGAAAAATTGAAAAAAAATATTATTCATTTATTTCATATTGACATTAACATTTGGGAATGATGGGATTATGATTCATAGTGATGCATCAAGTAAAGGACTTCAGTATGTCCTTGCGAGGAATGATATAGTTATTTATTAATAATCTTGGAAATTAAAAATTCATCAACAAAACTACACAAATCATGATGTTGAGTCAGTTTTAGTAATATTTTCTCTAACGATATAGATACACTTTCTCTATAGCGAATGATATGAGATATATAATGTTAAAAAGAGTTTCAAAAATATTATCTCAAAACGAAATCAACATCAGAAAAAGGAGGTGGATTGATATACTCACATATTATGATTGAACAATACACTACCACACAAAGAAGGAAAATAAGGTGGATAATTCTTTATGTAGGAAGGACCATTTAATTATGATCAAGATGAGTGTCAAAAGGGGACCCTATATTCATGGATATAGTAAATATGGATATGAAAATTATCATATATGGAGAAACATTAATACTTTTTCAAATTATTTCCAAACAATATTTCCTAGAAAGGATAAAAAATTTTCAGTCTGATGATAAGGATTATCAAAATAAAATTAAATTTTTGAATGATGGGAGATTGATTGACATTGTATTTGAAGATTGTATTTTGAAATTTGGGGAGAGGCTTTGTTTTCATGCTTTACCTGAGAAAAAATGGTATTATTGGATGATTCTTATAGCGTCAATTTATCTATAAACCATGGTAGCATTATGATGTATAGTTATTTGAAGGAAATTTTTTTGGGGACAACATGAAGAGGAAGATTGCTGATTGTTTGTCAATATGTTTGGTTTGTCAACAATTGAAGGCCAAAAGACAACATTCTAATAGTTCCATGCAAACTATTCCTATATCTGTGTGGAAATGGGATGTTATTATGATGGAATTCATCATGGGGATACAAAATAATCCCAAAATAAATAATGTGATGTGGTTTATTATTTATCATTTTACCAAATCAGCACATGTTCATGCTATAAGTGAAGACATAGCACTTGAATGTCTTGAAGGACTTTTCATTAATGATGTTGTAAGACATCATGGATTACCTCTTTCAATTTTTCTGAATATGATCCTTGTTTTACATCAATATTATCAAATAGTCTATAGAAATTCCTAGATACTGATATTCGTTTCATCATTGCCTACCACCCTCAATCTGATAGACAATCATATTAGACTATTCAAACATTACAAGACACGTTGAGACCTTGCTCCCTTGAATTTTATGGTATATGAGATCAGTATTTACCTATGGTAGAATTCTCTTATGACAATTTCATATATTCAATTATTCATATGGCATGCTATGAAGTGTTCTATAGAAGGAGAAGTCATACAGTTACTTGTTGGGATGATGTTGGTGAAAGAAAACTTGTAGGCCTATAACTTCTTTAGGAAATAATGGAAAAGGTGAATATAATTCAAACGCATATCAAAACAGATCAATGTAGGCAAAAGAGTTATTCCCATAACTGAATGAAGGATTTGTAATTTCAAGTAAGAGATCATATTTTCAAGAAGTTAACTCCATTAAATGGTGTTATATGATTCAGTATGAAAGGTAAATTAAGTCCCAAGTACATAGTTCCTTTTGAAATTACAGAACTAATTGGAGCTTTATTTGACCATTTGGAAATGTTGCCTAGTCTATCTAAAGTTCATGATTTGTTCCATGTATCACTATTAAATAAATACATTCCAAACCCAAAACATGTAATGAACTATGAATAAATAGAACTGGAACATAATATATCTTATTTTGAAGATACTATCAATATTCTTGATACCCGAGAAAAATTTCTGAGAAATCAAATGACTCGTCTCATAAGATTTCTTTGGAGAAACCATAAAACGGAAGCGGTGGTGTGGGAACCTAAAGAAAATATGATGAAGATCCGACAAAATATTTTTATGAAGTCATATTTTTTGAGTCAATAAGGTTTCCTTATGAATTTTCCATTCCATTATGTTTTGAAAATCAGAAACAACCTATCTTAAGGAAAATTTTATTTTCGATAAAAATTATCTTAATAAGGAAAATATTCCTCCCCCAAAGAAATTTCTATCCTTAACTATGTTTTCATTGTTAATTTAATAATTTATTTTATTCTATATTCTTTTTTCTATAATGTCTAATTTTTTTTATATCTAAATCCTCAGAATCCAATAAATTCTTAAATATAGTGTATTATGTTTTTATATTCCAAATTCTTGGAAATATAGACTCTGAATTGTATGAAATTTAGACTCAGAATTCTCATAAATTCATACTTCGAATTCCTTAGAATTCAGATTCGAAATTCATTCGAATATAGATTATAAATTCCATAGAATTTATATTCCGAATTCCTCAGAATTAGGATTCCAAATTCCTCATAATTGAGACTCCCAATTCCTTAGAATTCAGAATCCCAATTCCATAGAATTCAGACTATGAATTCCTTAGAATCTAGATTCTGAATTCCTTAGAATTCCGACTCCAAATTCCATAGAATTCAGAATCTTAATTTGTTAGAATTCAGACTCTGAATTCCTTAGAATTTATACTCTGAATTACATAGAATTCAGACTCCGAAATCCTTGAAAAACAGAATCTGGAAATTTATGATTTATAGTCTCCAAGTGTTTATTTAGTTAGGCTCTAAAATTTATTTTCCTTATACTCCAAAAAATTGGATTTGGTTAAGAACCCATATTTTACTTACCCCTGTTATAGTAATGAAACGATGTCATGAAATCCATTTCTAATTAACCATTGATTGAGTGACACGTGGATAAGTCCCTCCAACATTCGAGGAAAAATATGACTGCTGGAGGAGGGAGCCGACCATTGAAGAAATGACTATAAATAGGAGCTCATTTGAATGATCTCATTGATAATAAAAACTGAGATAACGTTGATCACTCTAGAGATTTGAGGCAGCTGAAGTGATTTCTAAAGAGAGAGAATCTCATGATTTGTGCATACTGAACATCTTGTTCAGCATTCTTCGTGTGACTCTTATTATTGATGAGTACAATTGAGGGTTTCCGGGGATAGGAAGACAGAGGTGCTGACTACCTTGAAGTTCGAGTTCGTGCGGGGATAGCAAGACATATTCTGATATTCGTATCAGGGTTTTCCCTGGTGTGAGTTAGACTGACTTTCATGAAAGTATAAATTAATGGACCTTTATTTAAGGTTGTTGGATACACTACTCTTTGGGTTAAAAGATTTCTCACTTGTTACTTGTCTTGTTTCAATTCTATATTTCACTATATTTTGATACAAAAAGAATGCATAACCTTCTTATAATTTCTTGATCTTTTATGTACTCTAATTAATAAGATTTTATACACATTAAGGTATAATTTTTTTTAAACTTTTATTAAGTTTTATATCTGGAACCATATTTCTAGAACCTATCATGTTTTTAGAACTAAGAGGTCTTGTGAATTTACATTGTTTAACATTGTTAAACATAGTTTTCCATAAGTTTAAAAACAAATGTTTTTAAACATACAATTCACCCCCTCTTGTAATTGAGCATCTACAATCATGTTTTGATCCTACAATATTATATAAATATTGAGAAAGAAATTAATTTATGACGGAAAGAATGTAACATCCCAATGTTCAACAGTACGCTTCTCTTTAAATAATTCAATACATTATACTACAAACAACACCGAGTTCAAGCGCACCATGACCTATCAAACTATCCATTTAAAAATTCTTTATTACTAGTATTATCAAAAATATTAATTTTATGTATTATATAATTAATAATTTTTTACATCTATCCAAATTATTTTATAGGCATAAGATATGAATTAATCAAATCCTACACAATAAAACTAAATTTTTTCTAAAAAAATATCTTCCTTTTATTGGAGAACCCATCATAAATACAATATATGATATTTTGGTACATTGAATTTGAAAAAATAAACTTATTATTTGGAATAGTGAGATCAAAATTTAATATTTATAATTTTTTATGGTTACTATTTTATTTTAATGAATAATTAAAAATATTACATTTTAATTCAAAACTGTCTCTTCATATAATTTGTTTGTTTTCATGACCCGACCCTACCCGGGCTCGAGCCGCGACTACCCCAAGCCCACCTCCATAGGCCAGGGGTAGTCGACAAGCGCCGAAGGCTAAACAACTTGGGGAGGCCTTTCCCTGAGTACCTGTACACACACACGTAGCCCACTCAATAAAAAATGCATAGTAAAGGAAAAGTAAAGTACCAACTGCTATAAACATCCACCAAAGTGAATAAACCACTAAAAAGTACAATGCAAGTGCTGAAGGTAAACTGAATATAAAAGGGGAAAAACACGGGCCCAACCAAAAAAGTGCCACAACTCAGCAACAGGTAAACAAAAATAAAACAGCTGGGAGAGTCCCACACCTGGAACACGACTACAACCACTGCACGCAGTCCAATCTCTTGAACTCATAAACTCCTCTAACGTCACGACCAACCTGTCCGTTGTCTGCAATGGTACCCCAAGTGCGGGAAAAGGCCAAGCAGGGGTGAGTATAAAAATACGTAGTAGGATCCCCCAAAGTCTCTAGGGAGAAACAAAGGAGGTACTGAAGAGGTGAGTAGTAGATCGAACAGGGAAAAGTAAAGGAGTATAACCGAGAGTGCAGTAAAGAGTACAGCTCAACCCACCAAGAGGAAAGAAGTAGAATTGTCCTAATACAAGTAGCTAGGAACAGTGATAAGATGAACTTCTCCCCAAGTATTCACAACCTATAGCAGGAGAGTAGATTCGTCCAACCATGAGAAGATCGACATGGAAATCACGCGTCACACCCCGTACATCTTCTCCTCTCCTGGAAAAAGAGTAACAAAAACCCAAGAAGTGGGTACTAGAAAAAGGTATATACATATCCATGTTTTCAATCAAGAAACCTGAACAAGATCGTAAGGGGATCTCTATCCCATAGCTTAGCCGAAGAGAGTGATTAGCCAATATTCCCAGAAGTAAACACCATTGTTCCCTAGTATCCGCACGTCTGCCCTGAACTGCAAGTCAAGGGGATCAAATCACCGCACCTTGACACTATCCACATTGGGCGGCACTGACTCTCCTGCACATTTTTAGGTCACATATCAAAGATGTGTATTGGTGGGGAAAGCTCCCCTCGTACTTGAGAGTTCTTGGGAATGTCAAACAACACCTTGTCACCATCATACAATCGAGAGGTCTTCTCAAAGTCCTAGTTGTCACATCACTGACCTGTATAGCCAAGGGTTCTGCTCTGGTAATCATAGAGAAAAGCCAGAAACTAGCCTAGTAGAAAAGACTGAGTCTGAAAGAAATTGTCGAGCGACCCACTACCTAGTCTCTGCTAGAGGGTAGAACATAAGAGGTCATCGGGTGACCCACTGCCCATAATTTGCTGGACGGTAGACCCTAAGAGGTCAACGGGCGACCCACTGCCCAATCTCTGCTAGATGGTAGACCCTAAGAGGTCGACAGGAGACCCACTGCCCAGTCTCTGGTGGAGGGTAGACCTAGAAGAAGTCGAAAGGCGACCCACTGCACAATCTCTGCTGGAGGGTAGACCTGGAAGAAGTCAACAGGAGACCCACTGCGCAGTCTCTGCTGGAGGGTAGACATGGAAGCAGTCGATAGGCGACCCACTACCCAGTCTTTTCTGGAGGGTAGACCTAGAAGCAGTCGACAGGTGGCCCACTTCCCAGTCACTGCCCAGTCTATTCACGTAAAAGGCAGGCTTCAGACTCAATTGTACCCTCGGTTTTCCCATCCAAGCGACCATTTAATAGATACATGAGATTAACCATTAAAAGAATAAATTAATTATTTAATTTATTCATTTCACATTCCGATAGCGAGCGAGGGTTCCAAACGCCCCGCACCGACATGTTTTATGCCATTCCTAGGGTAAACAAACCATTTCAGACCCATTCATGCCCTTAGATTTCTGATCTGAAACACCATTTAAGAGTTATCCCATTTTTTTGGCGTTCCTTGTGTGAATGCACTGAACATTTAATTCCGGCAACACCGGGGCTCGGAATCGCATGCTGTTTGAAGGCGCTGCTCTGGAATAACATCAAGAAAATTTTCAAATTATTTTATATAAAAAACTGAGTTCTTAAATCTTTCTCGCCTTCAATATTTTCATCACCGAAAAGAAAAAAAGGGGAACAACTCAGGGTACTAAGCCCACACCTGGATCTCCCATACCCAAAAGAACTCCTGTACAATTATGTGCCACTGCACATTGACCAACGGATTTGAACTGTTCACACGAGGTCTTCCCTTGCCGATGATGTGCATAGGAGCACACACACATCTACTTAGGTAAGCCACATATGAGATTTCATGCACCCACTCCTGACCTTGTGGTTAGGGAAAGGTGATAGGGAACCTCGCCAACCCTCCGCACGGTCTCATGTGGCCAAAGGCCCTCGAGGGTAACTAACCTCCCCGGTCGAACCTCTACATCGCTCGCTGTGACTGGAAATCACTATTCGAACATGGGACAAGGCCCGATGATTCCATCCTTCAAAATATCCATATAGTGAAACACCTATGGATATCTGGTCACGCAAGATTTCATAGTCAGTGTCTCATGGACCCAGATTTCTTACACGCTCAAAGAGTGAAGGATTTAACACTATCGACTAACAGAAAAGGTCCCACGCCTTCTACCTTTCTGACACAGGGTTACACAAACACCCCGCATCACCCTGGTAACAACTAAAACAAGGACTTGGGAGAATATCATTTCACACACAGAGTCTAAAAACTCTACTGCAAAATGTAGAATAGTCGTAAAGCGTACCTCTTACCACCTCATGCTCCGCAGGATCGTAGACGTCCAAAGATCGCGGCTGTCTGCGGTCCCAACTATCTGCTCTTGGAGCTTGACGTGGACCACATAGTGGTGATGGGAATACCTCGTATGGTTGTCCTCTACTTCCAGATCCTCCCGCTCCTCTGCAAGAACCCCCTCTTTTAGAACTACTCTGATCACGGCGCTGCCTCTGTCGTGGTGGTGCACTCGCTGCCTGCCTAATATTCTCTGCCTGCCTGGTCAGGCAGTCTCGCGCCAGGTGACCTTGCTCATCTCAAGCATAGCATTAGCGCACTATGGGATTCCCTAGTGCCCTCAAGTGCCACTTTGGTGTACGACCACACCCCTGAGTCTAGTTATCGAAATGCCACTTGCAACGAGGTTCTGTTTGCTGACGTCCGCTAGCTGCGCCAGACGTCTCATCTCCATCGTGCCTACTACCACCAACAACTGTAGATCATTACAGGAAGCTCTCTATCACCAGTGCCTGTTCTAGTACCCTAGCATATGGGGAAATTCCCAAGGGTACTATGACAGCATGAATCCCTCTGTGGAGACCCTGCATGAACTTCTGTGCTCGGATGTTTCCGTCGTGTACCAAGTCCAGGTAAAATGTGAATGGTCCAAAAACCTAGTCACGTACTCAGTCACTATCATCCCTCCCTACTGAAACTGCAGGAGGTCCTGGATCTGAATGGAGCATAAGAAGAAGGGGTAAAACTCCTCATTGAACAGCAACTGAAAGTCACCCCATGAAAGTGACGACTCATCAAATATCTGAGTCAACAGACTCCACCAATGCCCAGCTTCTCCATGGAAAAGGTTGGCTGCCAAAGACACCCTCTGATCTGCCGGTGTATGCGCAAGCCTGAAGGGGAAAACCACTATCTCGAGCCAAACCTCTACTGCCTGAGGGTTTGGCTCACCACTGAACCTCATCAGTCTCTGTCGTTGGAACTCATGGAGCCAACTCAACCTGCACTCAAGCTCAGTCTGCTGATCACCATGTGGGGGTGGTGATACTGGACCACCAGGAGTAAGGGACTCGCATGATGGATCCTGGACTGAGGCCTTGTAGCTCAAAGGGTCATCGTCACGAACCAAAACTGGTATCCTGGCTGGCTGTCTTTATGGGGACATCATGAATATTATCAAGGAGTGCCGTGATCAGTTGAGCATATATGTAAATAAAAGTGACAACAACGGGGAGCTGATTTAAGATGGATAGTGAAATACTCAATCCTATGTGATGCACAATTAAATTTTCCCTGCAATGGGTGTCTCAGCATGCCGAGTCGACAAGAGGGTTATCAAGGTCCTACTGAATGGATACGTTGGCCGCCACACCATCACTGGACTTTGTAGCCTAAGATCCACTCTCAAGACACGCTGAGACTATTGCCCTAGATCCCAACCAATTTATTTTTAGGGACGTCCGAACAACGTCCCAAGGAACGAACCCCTCTGATACCACTTTGTCACGACCCGACACTACCTGGGATCTAGCTGCGACTACCCCAAGCCTGCCTCCCAAGGGCAGTGGCTGGCGACAAGCGCTGAAGGCTAAATAATACGAGGACGCCTTTTCCTGAGTACCTATACAAACACACGCAACCCACTCAATGCATAAATCTAGTGCAAAAGTAAAAGTAATGTACCAACTACTATAAAAATCCAAAAACGTTCATCGAACTCTAAACATTACAAAGAAATTGCTGAAGGTAAACTGAAAAGAAGAGGGGTAAAACACACACCCAACCCGAAAAGTGCCACAACCCGGTAATGGGTAAATGAAATTAAAATAGCTGGGAGAGTCCCACACCTAGAACACGACTATAACCACCGCACGCAGTCCAAGATCTTGAAATACTAAGCTCCTCTAATGTCACGGCCAACCTATATGTCATCTACAAGGGCACATCAAGTGTGGGCAAAGCCCAAGCAGGGGTGAGTATAAAAATACTCATTAGGATACCCCAAAGGCTCGAGGGAGAAACAAAGGAGGTACTGAAGAGGTGAGAAGTATATCGAACAGAGAAAACTAAAGGAGTACAACCAAGAGTACAATAGAGAGTACATCTCAACCCACCAAGAGGAAATAAGTAGACTCATATTAACATAAGGAGATAGGAATGGTGAAAAGATGAACTTCTTGTCGAGTCTTCGCTACCTTTAGTAAGAGAGTAGACTCGTCCAACCACAAGAAGCTAGACATGGAAAACACGTGGAATACCTTGTGTGTCTTCACCTCTCCTGGAATAAGAGTAACCAAAATCCAAGAAGTGGGTACTGGAACAAGGTAAAAACATATCCATGTGCTCAATCAAGAAACCTGGACAAAATCATAAGGGGATATTTGTCCCGTAGGTCAGCCCAAGAATGTGAGTAGCCAATAGTCCCAGAAGTAAACACCATTGTTGCCCAGTATCCACACGTCTTTCCTGAACTAGAAGTCAAGGGACTCAAATCACCACACCTTGACACTATCCGCTTTGGGAAGCACTGACTCTCCCGCATGGTTTTAGGTCACGTCTCAAGGATGAATCATGGTGGGAAAAGTTCCCCTCGTACTTGAGAGTTCTTGGGAAAGTCAAAACACACCTCATCACCGTCACAGAGTCAAGTGGTCTGCTCAAAGTCAAATTTGTCACATCACTGACTCATACAACCAAGGGACTCGCTCCGGTAATCAAGAAGAAAATCCACAGACTAGCCTAGTAGAAAGGACTAAGTCTAAAATAAGTCATCGGGCGACCCATTGCCTAGTCTCTACTGGAGGGTAGACCATAAGAGGTTATCGGGAGAACCACTGCCCAGTCTCTACTGGAGGGGAGACCTTAAGAGGTCAAAAGGCGACCCACTACCCAGTCTCTGCAGGAGGGAAGACCCTAAGAGGTCGACAGGCGACCCACTGCCGAGTCTCTGCTAGAGGGTAGACTGGGAAGAAGTCGACATGAGACCCACTACCTAGTCTTGGCTGGTGGGTAGACCTGGAAGAAGTCGACAGGCGACCCACAGCCCAGTCTCTACTCGAGGGTAGACCTGGAAGAAGTTGACAGGCGACCCACTGCCCAGTCCTTGCGGCAGGGTACACCTGGAAGCAGTTGACATGCAACCAACTGACTAGTCTCTAGTATAGGGTAGACCTAGAAGAAGTCAATAGGTGACCCACTGCCCAGTATCTGCTATAGGGTAGACCTGGAGGAAGTCGACATGCGACCCACATCCCAGTCGTGCTATAGGGTAGGCCTGGAAGAAATCGACAGGTGACCCACTGCCCAGAACTACTGGAGGGTAGGCTTCGAATAAGTCCAATAACTCAACACTACCACTCACATCACCGGGTGTTACCAACATCGCTATCGTGTGTTAGTTTGGAGTACGTCCAAAGAAGCCTCCAACCAATTCCCTTTTATATTTACACATTTAATAAGATCACGTAAGAGGCTTCGCTCGCACGAATTGATTACCCAATTGAAATCCTTGAGAAAACACGCGATATATACTACTAACTCGCTGGAAACATGCTCCTAATGGAAAAGTTACTCAACACCACTCAACTACCATACGACATCTCATGGGGCCCACACCCCGGTCCCAAAAGAGGTCAGGAGAACTGCACCACCGTGAGGCTATCGGAAAAGCATGCTGAATCGACTATTCATACACCCCAAACGGACTCTCAAAGAAAAAGTCGGCATACATTGCACACAGCTCAGAAGACGTCCTATGGGGCCCATGCCTCAAGTCTGGAATCAACACCCAGAACCAACCTGGTCAACTCCATCTCGATGCCAGGGTCACAACGCCGTTGACATCTCTTAAAATGGACCCCGGATGCAGAAGCTGCAACTCCCCATGTTATATGAAAACGGGGCCCCGTGGGGCCCACACTTCGAGCCCGAATTTAAATGGGCGGATTTTACCTTTTCAATCCCCTCAGAAGAACACTAAAAAATGAGTACTCAAGCAACCCAAACGGATGTCGGGTAAAAAAGTGGCATTCCACCAAAAAACGTGTGAACTGGGCCCTATGGGGCCCGCACCTTGTCTCCAACCTGAATGCTTCAGAGTGCATCTCAAAAAGTTATCATGAGGGATGGGGTCACGCTACCACTGACGACGTGTCAAACGGACATCCATCTTGTCAGGCAGGCCCGTCACAAGTTTTAATAATAATTTATTATTATTAAATTAATGCATTTTGGGTGACCCTCCTTCGGGAACAGAACCCAAAAACCATGGATCCCACTTCACACAGTCTTCATCGCCTATACGAACTCACAGGGATAGACGACGCATCAAACACATGCACCGTTTGGAAATTATGACCCCCTGAATAATGGGGGCCAACCGGGCCGGATCACCCCGCCCGGCCCGGCCCGAACCGTTGCGGCCTGCTGGCCGTGGCCCACTCCAGCCGCACCGGACCCTCCTCGGGTCCGGTTTTATTCCCCGTAGGCTGGAAGAATCCGGTATCCGAGTCGCGCTAGCAGGACCCGCAAACCGCAGGTCCCTGCTTCCTCCGCACCCCCGAGGCGTTGACCTCGGGGGTCTTCTCCGACCGTGACAGGGCCGCAGTTTCCCCTCATCTGTAGCACTCCGCTGCGAAGCTGTCACGACCTGCTTGCCACCTCTCCGCCATCACTTCCTGACGCCAGTGCCCTGGCCGCCTGGAGCTCTCCTGCTCGACTGCGCTTCCCCAGCGCTGCCCGTCCTGCCTGAGCCCCGCGCTCCCGGACTCCAGGTTCTCCGCTACCGAACCACGCCCCAGCCTCCGGCTACGCTGCACCCATAGCCGCAACCACCTTCGTCCGAAAGGCTAGACATCGTCCGACCACCTCGGCTCCTCATAGAGCTGCCCCGTCAGCGCCGGCTACTCCCGACACCAGCATCTTGTCTGAACCCCCGGCCGCAACCGTTACCAGACACCCATACCCCCCTGCGCCACCCCGAGCTCTGGCCACCGCCCTTGCCAGAGATGGGGCTTCTGACCACCGCCACCATCGCTACGGTGGCTCTATTCCAATTCTGAACGCGGGTTCAGGATTCTCGGGGCGAGGCCTTTGCAATGCCTACCCCCAATCGGTTATCGGACACGATTTTCCGCGTCCAAAAATTATAATGGATATCCACAAAAAACGGAACGAAGAACAAATTTCCAAATAGAGATCGATTGTCTTGTTCATGAGGCCATCGATGATTTTTGAAAATAAATGAGGGGAAACAAAAGGTGAAACCGAATTAGAAATTAAATCAGAGATCAAAAACAAAAGAGATCCTACCTTGTTGGATCTGTTCATCGTTGGCAAAGCCTTCGTTGTGCTCCACCTTCGATCCGCCAAGGTTTCAGCGAAGATCATCCCCCTATCCAGTGAAGAATGGCGAAGAACACTCAAGAGGGAGGGAGATAGAGAGAGAGAGAGAGAGTAAGAAAAATGGGTCTTTCCTCAACACATAGTGAATTTATGAAAAATCCACTAAAACTCTCCCAACGGGCAAGGATTCGGAAACCTCCGCGCCTGCCTATTTTATCTCACGCCTAGGCAAAACCCCCCATTTCAAACACAATGGATGTCTCAGATTTCAATTCTGAGACTTCATTATAATGTTAATAAAAAATAATTCCAGTGATAAAAATCACTAAGTGGACATTTCGAAATGACTACTTTGAGCCTGGGTGACATCTCTCAAAGCAGGCCCGCGCCCGCAACATTTACACCCCGCCTAGGGTAAACATCACATTTCGGACTCAACGGTGCCCTCATTTTTCCCATCTAAGTAACCGTATAATAGATACTTGAGTTTAACCATTAAATAAATAAATAAATTATTTAATTTATTCATTTCACAGTCTGATAGCGAGCAAGGGGTCCAAAAACCCCGCGCCGACAAGTTTTTTCCATTCCTACTGTAAACACCCCATTTCAGACCCATTCATAGACTCAAATTTCTGATCTAAAACACCATTTAGGAGTTATCCCATTTTTTTAGTGTTTCCAGTTTGAACGCACTGAACATTTAATTATGGCCAGACTGGGGCTCGGAATCGCACTCCGTCTGAAGGCCCTGCTCCAGAATAATATAAAAAAAATCAAAGTCTTTTGTAGCAAAAACCAGGTTCTTACATTTTTATTATTAGAATATCCTTTAATTTTTTTAAATTATAATTATATTTTTTATCATTTATTCTAATATAAGTCATTTAATTTATTTTCACATTATAATTGGATATAAACACACGTTTTTCTATTGATGGTTTTTAGTTTTAAAACCCAGTTTTCTCATTCCATAAACAAGAGTAATTTTAATTTAATTTTAAAAAATTATATGTTTAGAATTTTGAAAAATTAATTCTATATTTTCAATCACTAGTTCAAAACAGTGTAAATAGATTTATTTTTGTTTTTGACATTATGAATAGTAACATTAGTAAATATTATTTATTACCACAGTTAAGGGTCAATCAGGTAATTAAATGTTATAATTATATTATAAAATTACACTAACATGGGTAAAAATCCTATTATATGAATAAATAAGATTATTATCATCATAGATTTGAAATTGAATCATTATTGGACCCCTGTTCTTGAATATGACTTGAATATTAAAAGAATCAATGAATTTGACAAAATTTCACCTCTAATTTCTTATAATTATAATAATTTTAATATAGAGATCACCATGAGATAAAATAGATTTTAAATAGTATATGTAAAGCTAAAAATATTTCATAAATAATAGTAATTTATTTATAATATTTATAGATTAAATAATTACAACTATTTATGACACAATAGTATAAAAAAAGTTATTTTATTAATATAAATATCAAAAAAATTACTTTAAAAATATTAAAATAAATATTATTTTACTTAATTAATGACATTAACAAATTTTATAGATAATATAGACATGTAAGTGACATATTTAAATTATTGTTTCTAATCTATCATGTTGGTTTGAATTTTTTACAAATGAAAAAATTTAATAGTGTCAAAACTAACATAAATTATACCTAAAAAGAAATAATATTTTATTAAATGATATCAAAGTCATAAAAATATATGGTTCCACAAAATATCTTGTATAGTTATAAATATATCATAAATGACCCATTTGTGGTTTATTTGGCATTTTATTGTAACTCTATTAACCCTATATTATAAAAAGACAAGTATATGTGATTAGAGTTAGACTGTTGAAATTTTATAAAAGTAACTGGTTGAGATAATTTAGAACCATCCTCATCTTATCCTTGAAATAAATCACTTCATAAATATTTTAAATTTAAAATATTTATATTTTAATTTAATAGTATTTGCGATTCCAAAAATGAACCTCCCCACTCTTATAAAAAACCACAAGTCCTTCTCTTTTATTCAAGCCTTTAAATCATTTTCTCTCAGCAAAAAATACACACTTCTACTCAAACATCCCTTAATAAATCATAGGGGATGTACTTTGGGCCGAATTCCAACCTAAGGAGTCATTTTTTTCAAATCGAAAGAAGATACTCGAAAAGGAGGTAATTGTATTTTCAACTCTTTCATGTCCTTTTCTTCTTTACATTTTTTCCTATATTATTTCCATATAGGAATAATAAATATAGTATCATATATATCCTGATATGTTATTATAATAATGCGACAGCCATATTACTCCTTTTATCCATCCCATGAATGACAATACCACCGTGCATTTGTGCGTACAACTTACCATCTCTACATTGTGTTGTAATTTATTATTCAACATTATTTTTTTCATTGGGAATAATTATGAGTATAATTGATATAAATAATTAATATAATATTATTATTATTATTATTTATAATTAATTTACCATCCAATTACATACCTTTTAACCATCAAGGGAGTCATACCGTCGCTCGTGCATACGTACAATCTATCGTCTCCAGGGCATGGTGAGATTCATTCTCCATGTTATCCATTCAAGAATGATTATAAAAATTTATAACATGTAAAAATATAATATTTAATAAATTAATATAATTATGTATATATATAAATTATATCTTACATGTAAGAAACATAACTTATATAACATAACATGTATAGTAAAACGAGGTATTAAACACCCGAAATAATGGTAATAATGAAATGTTATTAAAAAAATGAAATAAGGGGATAATATAAGAAATCATTAATATCGATATATTCCAACTATAATTTAATAACATGAACTAACCATTATACATGATTTTAACACACCCTCTTCTGAAGTAATGTTCAAGTCCAAGGTTAATTTTGCAATTTCATTATTATATAAGGTTATTAATACATAAGTATATAATAGGAGACATTTTTCTTCCATATCCATGTTTCCTAAATATATAATTTTAAATATAATGAAAAAAATTTAAATTTATTTTCACTAGTGTTTGTATTTTTATAAAATGTTTTGAAGGGAAACATTCCATCATTTTTCAAATGAGGTACTTTAGGACCTTTTCGACAAATTAAGGAAAGAATGTTTTTTAAACTAATACGGTGCAAGAAGCTATTTCTGCCATCACAAAACCTTAACATTTTGAATCTTCCCTTATAATCATACAAAGTTATTTATAAAGGAAATATTTTATTTTATAATTATGAAACTTTTAAATTATTTCTATGTTAAAATTTCTATTTTTCTCAATTAATTTTAATGATTTTATTTGACTATTTTCATCTTTATCAAAATAATTTATTGGATTTTATTCTTGATTGAGGTTTATTTATTATGATAAAATCTTCCATGTTATATTTAATGGTTTATGATATGTTTGATTTTGGATATTCTATTTTAATAACATTAAATGTTTATAGTTAATGTATTAACATTTTGTATGTTATTTTTATTAAGAATTCTTATGTTGGTTCTCTTTCACCGTATTCATATAAAGAATGTATTGGAGATACTAAGTGATGGGTTAGGGAAAACATAATGAAATATGTATGGGTTTTGGACATGTTAATGAAATCTCCTCAATGTATCGATTTTTCTCATGAGGTAGAATATTTTCGGTTTTGACTAATGTCTTACCCACATTAGTATGGTCTTGGCACGAGCCCTTGAAATAAGATTATGATGTTCGACATTATACATTCCCTCATTATGAGATTAGTTAATTATAATACATCTGATTATTTGACAAGTATAATATCAATGTGAAAATTTATAGAACATCATTTTCTTAATTCTTGTCATGATATACCGAAGATTATATTTCAAAGGCTTTTGCTTCATTTTCATACCTTCCCATATAAAGATTATACTTATTTAAGATAGGATTAGCTATATTTCATACCCTTACTAAGCATCTGAGATCACCCCTTTCTTATGTTTCATTTCCCCCCAATATGTGAATAAGTACATTATGAATAGCCTATAGGGATATTCTAAGGAAGATGAGTGTTTTCAAAAGAGACACTATGTTGTTTCCGTTTTAGGATGTAATGTTCAACTTTTGTTTTATTTAGTTTTTCCAATGATACTTAACTAATCAGTCCTTTCATATTTCATTTCATGTGATTAGGATAATGTAATAAAATAATGCACCCACTCTAGAAAAATATGGTCTGGGAATTATGTGAACTTGTTCCCAACCTTCACCTGTAGACATGTGAGACATCGAGATATAAAGATGACTACACTATTCCTCACATAATAACTACAAAATTATGATTAATGGTCCCTGATGATATTTGCCACACTGTGATGTAAAACGAATGCAGAATTCTAAAACACCTTCATCGCCTCCTCTCACCTCATAACGGGAACAACTATTCATCCATAAAATGGATGACATGCTCCCCTCCAAAAGAAAATTCATATAGAAAACCTCTAAAGGATATCTGGTCATGTAGAACCTCATTTTTGATGCCTCTAAACTAGTCCTCTCTTACATTGTGAAGAAGTGAAGGAGTCCCAACCCTCAACTAATTAAAATCACCACCCTTATAATTCTATATGGCTAGGTGTAAGGAATCCTAATTCGTAGATGTCTCATCCACTAAGCAAGAATGGGGATTATTGCTAAGGGAATACACCACAACATTTCCTTTCTTAGAACTATATACTATATCTATGTCATAGTCCTATTTAAAATACTACCAATTAATCCTTATTAGGTCAATATATCCCTGAGTAAAGATATACCGGAGACTCAGGTGTTCATATTAAACAAAACAATACATACTTAGAAGACCATGCCTCCACATATTCTGAGAGAATACCACCATTTCCTACTCTATGTTGTGATTAGTGTAGTTCCGTCCAAGGGGTCTCAACATCCTCATCCCATATACAATGACTACATACCTCTACATTAACACAAAATTGATCCTATCTCCAGAGGCATCACAAAACACTTCATTCTCCACTCCCTCCTCTAGTAGTCTCAACATGGGTTCATTAGTTGGCCTCAGTTGCAGCACCTCGAAGGCTCTCTAACACTAATTAATCCAGATAAATGGATACCTTATTACTGACAAGGTATTCAAAGGGGCTGAAATCCTAGAGATTTATTCGAAAATCCAAACATATTACACCTCCATTCAAATAAAGGTCTACACCTCTGGCACACTCTTACAGGTCTACCAATAAATCACCACATCAATCATTATAGGTTACATAGATAAAACATGATCAAAATTAAATGCACTGAAATTTGAACCCTACAGATGAAATAATAATACTTATATAGCATTAGATGTAGCTAGATATCCCCATGTAAATCTTGTAACTCCCTCAAATTCTCTATATGATCGTCCTCTATCATACAATAATTGATTATTTAATAATTTAAGAATACCAAAAATCAGTCCAAGTATGGCTAAAATACCTAATTAATAATATCCACTAACATAATAAGGGAAATTTTGACACTGAAAGGAATCACCCGAAATTCATAGTGTTCACATTGAAATCGAAATTCCATCTTTGTAATGTCATCCTCCCAAAACCTCAGAATTTGGTAATGATACCTAGAATCAATTGTCAATAATAAATTTTCTGCTTGCAATTGGTAAAAGAGGTTTTATATAATCATAAATAGTCACTTTTTCTTTAATGTTACCATGTCCAGAACATGATAATCAACAAAAATTATTAAGCTCCCATATGCCTTTTTCACAAAAAAATAGAGATACCCCGAGGATACACTGGGTACGATGAAACCCCTCTCTCAAAGGTCCTCCAACTACGCACTCTACTCATAGCACTATATTGGGTCTATCCAAAATTCCAAAAAAAGATATCTATGTTGTACGTGGGTTTAAATAAATGAAAAGGTCTATCATTAACATAGTTTGTATACCATGAATTTATATAGGTAAGAACCCCCTAAATTCATCCACTATTGAAGCAAACCATATTCCTTGATATTCCTCTACAAAAAGGGAAAAGACCATTTTCCTATGCGATATGGGTTTTAGTTTCCCACCCATAAAGCCCACTTTCTCCACTAGAATATCTCTATCACCCAAAATGAAGAATATCATCTTATATTTTTGAAGGAATCTAACATATCTACGAGGAAAGTAAATATGTACTTGAACTATGGATAACTAACTGATTCCCAATATGACATCATATGGTTTTATTGTGATGATAAAAAGGTAGAACAATATACATTCCCCAACTAGCACCAATAATCACTCTCGACAAATATGTGATATTGAATAAATGACCAATATAGTAAAATTTGTCGTAGCCATTGGGATAATTTCGATACTAGAATATATCCTTTTCAAAAAAGAGATACATAGATGAAGTAATGACTCATGTATGTGACTATTAGTATTACGAGAAGTCTATAATTTATAAAAATCATACCTCGAATCATCTCATTTGTATCCTGGTCATGCCCTTCATAGTCTGTAGTTTCCCAGGGCATCATCTTCTAACTCTATGAGCCTAGCATGGGACACTAGGATGTGGTGGTTGATTCATATAAAATAATTGACATCCACAAAAAAAACTCCCTCTACTAATCTATCTTCTCCTCTATCTATATCAACTCCCTAAGGGATTCCTTGACCATTCATGGGAGTTAGTTAATCAAGAAACTGCCCCTACCATGGTGGATCATCCACTGTCTTCCAATATTACTCATCATGAAGGGTTCAGAAATCAATTTCTATATGACCCCTTCATTCACAATAATAACATATACCCTCAACTAGATGGATTGACCCTCTATACAATCCTAGATCCAGTGATCCAGGAATTTGGATCTAACAATAAGAATTCCTTTTCTAATAAGACCTCAGAGTCTGATTTGTACAACCAGCTACATAAAACATAGCCACATGTTGCCTACCCACATCTCCGACATCCTCTCATCCATCTTATAAGAATATTTCTATCACTAGATCCCTCTACAATACTCCATCATAACTAGGAATGCATACGAATTCCAAAATAGAAAGAATTTCCCTACAGATACCCTTCTTATACATCCTTTCTTAGAAAAATACTTCTTATTCAATATCATTAGAATATTGAAAAAGTTCACTAAACCACATGGAGTACCCATCCATCTTCATATCACTGTTTTGAAACACAAGAAGTACCTAGATATGAATTGAGAATATATATGATGGGTAATACTCCTCACAAACCCACATTTCAATGATAACCATGAGTTTATAATCACATCATGGGTCTACATCACTAGACGCCACTAGTGCTCTGGTCCTCCATGGAAACCACTAGTTTCTAGCACAACAATCTAATGAGGTAAGGTCTAAACCATACTAAATACCATAACCAACAACTCATTCCAATTCTCTTATGCCTAGAGATCTGGCCCACTATAGAATACTAGAAGTGTCTAAAATTTTAATGTATATAGTGTTCTATAATTATGCCATAAATTATCATTAACTACTAGAAATATCTACTTCTAAAGAGGTAGGAGGGAAACTACCTACCCAACAAGTTGAAAAACCTTAGGAGATGGCCCCAAAACTAAGGCCTCATCACCCATCAAATTGTTGTCACGATCCTGAATCTGTAACTTGGATGGATTTCTTCTTAGAGGCATCTAGAAAGTGATCAAGATATACCAAGGATAAATATTTATATACATATGGGGATCTAACTCAAGAAATATAGTCAAAGGACTCAATCCTATATAATGAACTTACCATTGTTCCCTGCAACAAATATCTCAGTATTGCGAGTGGACAATGAAGTAATCATATATTTGGTGAATATATTCCTCGGATGCCTCATCCACACTAGGTTCCATAGAATAAAGAGAATACTCGAGACACTCTGACATCTCTATCTTATGTCCCAAACAATCCTTAGAAAGGGACAAACACCAAACACTGTCTGATGAAATGAATTTCACTGATACCAATTTTTAGAAAACCGACCCACCAGGGCCAACCTACGCAGCCAAAGGGCGATCCAAAATTACCCAAACCACCTCCAATAGACTAGGGTTCAAAGACAACCACCATGAATGAATGAATAAAATGGGTTACTATGGAATAATGTACCTATATTCACCCACCCATCCACAACCATAAAATAATAGATATATATAATAAAATATGGTAACATTTGTAGTAAACCACACATAAAATAAACTCCAGTTTGTAAAAGGGAGTATAAAAGTATAATGAAAAGCATAAAATAAAGGGAAAATTACTCTTCCAATAAAAAGAATATCCTAACCATAAAATTGGAATAAATAAAAACTAATAAAGATCATAACTCCTGATATCCAATCCCTAACCACAAAACGCAATCAATGAACCCAAGTATAACTAATCTACACTATTGTGTATATCTATATACTATCATATTAAAAATACATGAGATGTGCGGTAATAATGAGAGAATTGTTTAGTATATACAATACCAGTAGTAGAACACCCTGAAACCACAAAGGGTGAAATTGAAATATATGATAGAAGTTAGTTCAACCCAAAGAAAGAGGGATAAATAACCGAAGATACACATATATTCATACAAAAAACTTAGTAAAAAGTGAAATGGGATCTCCATCTCAAATCCCAACCATAGTCCATGAGTATGTTTGTATCTCCAAAATTCCATCACTTATGGACTCTATCAATAACAACCACACCAGAATCTGTGTGGAGGATCCCAACCATTGCACTTGTGCTCTACGTATAAAGGAGAAACAACTCCCATACATGATTAATATACCAATGGAGATTGAAGATAATGGAGTTCTACTCCGTGGATTGGGGACCCATGACTAGTGTATGTGAGTACAACTTTTATCTATTTAAAGAGTATGGGGTGGCCTGAAACCTAGTGAAATAGTGGAGTACAAACCCTGAAATCTCTCTAATGATCCTACATTGATCACTTCTATCATCAAGTTCTGACTACATAAGTATCATAATAGGAACACCTCACATTATATCAAGTATCACACAATTAAGGCCTCCAACAAATTCTATGAAACAAAACATAGGATAGGCTACTCATGAAGAAAAAACCATGTTCCAACAAAATTGATATGATTGAAAGATGATTTTGGTGGAACTACATGACTTGTATGGGGGTCCCCATAGTGTGTGACCAACCATTTCAACATAAACAAGTTCTTACCAAGAAATGGTTTGGAAATCCGTATCACACTACATAGAGTTAAATGATTGTACAAGGTGAGTCTCATCTACCGGGGGCATGACTGTGCTCTTCAATCCATGACTTGGTACATCAAACTAAGACAGTGTATATGGACATGTCTGTGTGTACTGGCCATGTATGATTAAAAAGTCTTTCCTATATAAATTTTACACAACAATGTTACTGTCTATATCTATACTCAAAAACTATGGGTGTACATTCTTAGCCATCAGGATAGGGCCACATGGTGTGTGGTGGGTCCATATAGTATGTTATATGTTTCTTCTCCCGAAACCCTATCTATCATAGATAGGGTATTACACAACATGTGTTCCTTATAGTACATGGCAAGTTGTTATGTTTATTTAGAAACATATGTTTCTTTACATGGATCTGGATCCACGTTCTCCACCATGAAACTCATCATTTAGACAACTGAAATCGGAGGGTGAACACCTGTGGACTTTGATTCCCATCCATTATTGGATGGAAATCTGAATCCAATCATCCCTCCAATGAGACTTTACATGCACCATAATCCTCCCATACCCTATCACAACTCCAAATCCCATATGCAAAAAGAATAACCCATGATACAACTTGATCCATCTGCAAATCATGATATTATTCATTTTTTCACAACACCATGATGAGTCTAAGTGTTCAATCCTTCTAAAACCCACCCTGAAAATGATGAACCATTATCCCATGGAACAACGAAAAAGTACATAAAGAGTGGTAGGGAGAAATGAGCATTAATGAGGTAAATCCATGATTTCTCAAAAATTCATATCCAAATATTACATAAGTAGGGATATCAGGGGGTGATGGAATGGAAGATCAAGAATAATATGATTTAAACAATTCAAATTATAGAACGGGCTTATCTAAAACCCATAAAACCAATGATAAATATTAAAAGAATAAATGTATATTCTTATCAAATTAAATTGGTATAAAAGCAATCAAATAACATGATTAACCTTGATTTTGGATTGATCATTGGTTATGAACTCATTCTCTAGTGATAGGGATCCTTTTCATTCAATACATGGCTCTCAATAAACCTTGATATAATCATCATTTTTCATCAAATCTGGATCCATGAATGAAGAACTATCCCTATAACTATCTAATATCCTAATCTTATGTGGATAAACCTGAAAACATTCTATAAAAAAATATTTATAGATAATAAACAAGATATGGTCATTTAATTATAATAAAATAATTATTTATTTATATTATTAAATGCACCTGCCAACAGTCTCATGCCTCAGAACTTCCAATGCTGACCAATATTTTGTTTCACCTAGGGTAAAACCGAAATTCTAAAGTCAACCATGGTATCAGGTTTAAAAATCATGTTCATAAATAGTGGGAAATATAACAAATTATAATATGTGCATGCTTGTATTAAAATATATTAATATATTTCTAATATATTAATTCCTGGTCCTGAGACACCCAAAAAATATACGTATATAAAGGATAAGCATATATATATTTATAGAAATATTCAACGGAGAAATAAAATAAAAATAAATTCATTACAGTGTACATTCATGTTTGATTATAGTTGAAAGATGTGGAAGAAGAACACCAAATACAACATCAAAAACACAATAGAGTTCTTAATTTCTGTAATAAACTCTTTTTGGTACCCAAACTATTATCATTATATATTGAATCATTCACTTATATGTAGCATTTACTAAACTGTGTAGTGTAGGATGAACACTCATAAACAATCGAGAGACTATATTGTAAAATCAACATTATGAATCTAGCGGTCCATGTGATCATGGGGGAATCCATATGACATGAAAGTATAGACTTCTCACATTCATAGGGGAACCTTGAACATCATTTTTCCATTTATGTGTCTGGTTTTGATGGGTTTCATAAAATAAAAAAAGGATAGAAGATAGAACGTGTTATCTACTCACCAAATATTGATGAATGTAAAATAAAGGGAAAAAAATATTTAAAATCACCAACACTAATTAACCTATACAGTGTAATTTTATCCCAAACTGGACCCATTATAACTGAGGTGAAAAGACCAACATTTACTTTGACTTATCCTAATTTGAAATAATCATATGTTCTAGGAGGATCAGTTCCTATTGTTGGGGAAGAAAATGTTTTTCATATACAAGTATTTGTTGAAGTTTTTATTGAATATAATTATAGATAAACGAGTTCAATGGGTAAGTTCTCCATAAGATACTAGGTTTGAAACTATTTAAATCATTAAAAATCAATTGATTTTTCATAAGAAGAATAATGTTATGAAATTAATTTTATAAGGTTTATATTAAATAGAGAACCTAAAAATACTCCATCACCCTCTACTAAAAGGGATGAAGCCAGTTATAATTTTAATAATCATGTTATTTTTTTTGAAATATATGTATCATTTCCAGTTTTAAAATTTTAGGAAGTGTTGAATGGGTTACAGTTGGATATTATATATTCTAAACATAATTAAGATAATAGAAAGAAAATTCCATCACTAAGTCACATATTTCTTTATTGAAGTGTGAAATGGTTTTAAATTTTTACTTTGATAAATTTAAGTATATTTTTAAATCATTTAGATTATTAATAAAATATTTTTTAATCTAATGAAGAAAATGACTATTCCATGGTTTTCTATGAGGCTAGAAACTGGTAATGATTACTTTTAAAAATTTATTCAGATTTAAATTTACTAGATGAGAGAGTGTAGTATATGATGTTTAATTATTTCACTATTTATTTAATATAAGAATTCAGGAAAAATTAATCATTGAGATAAAATCAATTGATTCAACATGGGTTTTGGATTTTGATAATATTGAAAGATCAAGGCCAGATCATTTAGTGTTTTTTAAGACACTTTTTTATCTTAAAAAGAAATTATGGATGAAAATATTGAGAAAATATTCATGTTCTCTTAAACGGTTAAATTAACAGGAGATAATTATCAATTCATAATTTAAAATATGATATGCTAAAATAAAATATGTTTTGAAGACACTAGTTTAACAGATTTCTTTAGTATCTGAATATTTTTTTTGAGAAGTTTGGATATGAGGAATCTATTATTAAAAGAGAACAAACTAATGAAAAGGAATGTATGGCCTACATATAATAATAGTTAAAACCATTTTCGGATTCAAATATAATCTACACATCTTAGTTATATATTCTAGATAAAATTTTGGAAACATGTGGAAAGAAATCACATTTAAATTTAATTAAACTTTTTATGGATATCACTTGAGAAAATGATTTTCTTCTTCTTGACTTATATGAGAATGAGATTTCATGGATGTTATAAATAATTGGGTGATAATATTTTGAAATTATAGTCTGAATAACACTTTTACATAGTAATAAACCTAGATATGTTGATCTAATATAGACATTGAGAGATGTTTTTTCAAATATAAGATCTCTTCATGAACATAAAATGAATGATTTTGATGCTACTAGATGATGAGATAAATCAGCACCAATGCCGTCTCAAGTAATATTTCCTTCTACTCATAATGATAATTTTGATGAAAGAAGAGATGATAAATTGTAATATAAGATCAATACCCAAACCCTTCATCAAGGGATATATTGAACTACCTACTATACCACTATATGACCTAAATCTAGAGCCTAAATATTTTCCCTTTCGTATACTATGATATTTTTCAAGATAATTAACCCAATTCACTATATTTATGTTATTTCTCTTTTAATAAATCATTATGTCATTATTATTGTTAATTTAATTTATATAGTCTGATATCAATTTTTTTAAATGTTGTATACACTAATTGAACATTATTTTTGATATCATAAGAATGTGAGAAAATAATTGAATTCCCAAACTTTTACACATTACTATTTATTTTTATTGAGTACTACTACTAATCATGAATTATATAGAACTATGATATCATATCAGGAAAACATGTTGCTTTAGATTTATAGTTTTTTTAATCATAAAAACTATAAGATCGTTGGAAAAGTTATGGTCTCAGAAAATATCTGAACCTATAATAAATTTTGAGGAGCTAAAAATTCTTATTTATCTTATTAATGAGTTTACACTATGTGATTTTCAGTTTATAAATTAATGTTTCATAAAACAATTTACATATATATTGATATATTTTTTAAAAAAATTTACAATCTAGAATGAATAATTTTCATAACTATTTAATAATACATACATTGTTCAGAATGCTACTTATAACTCATAGAATGGTCCTTATGATGTCAGATATTTGGGGAAGTTTCAAATGATCCTTCCATAAATAATAATAGTCCTTTTCTTTCTGCAAACAATTATTACAAATTTGAAGATTTGGAAGAGTATCAAATGATCATTACAAAATGATGAATGATCTGTACATTAATAGAATGATCCATAAAAATAATTGAATGATTCTTATAGAAATAAATATTTTTTTATCAATATTCATTCTTTCAAAAATAAGAATCATCTTTATAGAAATTAGTATTACTCATACGGTAGTATGTAGGATTAGAAATTTTTCTAATCCTTTGTCCTTAATGTATAAAATTGATCCATATGGAAATCATTATTTACTCTTAGAAAGTCCAAGAGTTGAATACTATAGGGATAAAGAAAATTAATGTTAAAAAATTATGGGATTTTACCCATATAGAGGATAAAAAATAAATGTTTGAATTCACAAAGGTGAATCTTTTAGTTTATTTGGAGTCGAATATTACGGAGTGAAGGAAATATCTTTAAAAATGACATAACAATTTTGAAATTCCTATTTAATAGAATTTTATGTGAGACTCCAATGTTAATACTTTTAATTGGAGAATTAATCATATATTATTATTATCTATTTATAAGTTATTTTAAGGACATATTACTGAGTCTAAACCCACATTTTTTTAAGAAAACTATAGTTTCACAGTGGATAGATGGATATCTATTTTCTTGGAATATTTGGAGACTATTTTTTAATGAGTTATTCCTTCAATATTTTATATGTTTTCTCCATAAATCTATATAAATTGATATATCCTTTCTTTCTTCACACTAAATATATTTGTATTCATCAATAGGTAAAATAATAAATATATTGATGTTGTGTTCTTGTGAAAATTATTATTATAGTCGAATGTTCTTTTTAGAGTAACACTTTAGAGACATATTAATTATCTAGAAGGAATTATTTCAACTGTAAGTAATGTTTTGTAATGAATTCTAATATAAAGTTTTATTTACACATATATTGATTTCTGCAATAATGTTAAAAATTATTTTTATGTGTATGGTGTGAAGAAAAATAGTTGTTGTTATAATTAGATTGAATGGGAAAATATTTTCAATCCTCTTTAATTAGTAGAAAATTATTGAGATTAGGTATATGATCCATATGAAAAGGATTAGAATAAAAATCTCCAAACTCACATTGAGTGTTAGAAATATAGACTATAGAAGATTATTCAATCTCTAAACCACTATAAGAATTTAATAGGTTTCTCAGTTTATTTTTATGTACTTTTTTGTCCAGAAAAAATTAAGAAAAAATTTATATGTAATTACATAATATGAGGAATATTTTGATTTTCTTTCAAATTCAAGAACTAAATTCAACCCTCAAGTGTCATTATAAAATAGCACTGGGAAAACATAGTGAAGGTAGTTGAACTAATACTAAAACTAAATTAATGATGAATACATAACTAATTAAAAATACATAGTAACTTGACTAACATCCATGAATATTATTGATTTGACTTTTTATTGGATAATTTTAATGTAGTTTCAATCATAGCTATGTTATACTCCTAGTACCCGCTAACACAATAGATATTAGTGAGAAATTATATCAGTTTATTTCTTAAATAACTTTTTTAATTACCATTGAATAAATCACTTGAACAACACTCAAATCGGGCTTTCATATTGAACTAGGATCAATCCTAGATCCCTAAGGGTTAACAGATAGTGTAATGAGACTCAAAGTATAGTGGGGGGTTTCTTTTCGGATATGATTATAATTAATGAATAAAAACATTAATATATTAAATAAATATAATTTATATAGTAAAAAACGTATCCCAGTAAAATGATAACTGAAACACATGGCCAATCCCTAACACACATGGCTATCTTCAAACAATGAATCCTAGTCTTCTACTCATATAGAAAAATGAACTCCAATCATAGTGTTATCTTCCATGAAATGCAAAATAAGATACAGAATAATACCAGTAAATACATAATAAATAGTTTATGGAGCTACATACCCACTAGAGTTTACATAGAGGGTATGAGCATAACATATTCAGTAGGAAACAAATAGGATTAAAACATATATTAAATACCATTTAGATCATCATTTACATTAGTATACTCAATTGCATAAGTCTACTCAAATGGTTTAATATTCATTTACCAATCAAAGAATAATAGTATCATATAATGAACAACATTACAAAATAGTATCAAAAATAAATTATTACACTATATATTTGGAGGATTAATATTTGATATACATACATTGAGATGTGGAACATAATCTGAGATGGGATGATATTTTAAACCATGTCAGCTGTCCCCATAAAACCTATCTGAATGTTTTCATGGAACATTCCATGATAGAGGTAAAAGAAAAGGTGTGTACCAAGTCAATTCGTTCACTTATTCTCGAATAAAGGAAAGAGTCCATACCAAGTTGGTAACTATGTTTATTCATAGGGAATATATGGAGGGTATATTCTACTAAGGAACTGTAAGACCATCCTAATTATCATACTCTAAATAAATATATATCTTCATGGGGAATATATAATTAGGTATTCAAGATATCCCACCTAACATGCTTATGAAATTTGAAAGTTGTATCCATGATAAAAAAAATTTGATTAAGAAAATTTCCTTGATAATTTTATTAAAAGAAATAATTATACTATAGTGACAACACATCTATAACAATAAACAGAACAAATAAACCAAAAAGGAGACATGATAGCACATTATACCTTTGTTATCTTATAATAATATGACTCTTTATTTCAAATGTTCATTACATAAATATGTTAAATAAATTTACATTACATGATATATTTAAAATGAGAAGAGAAGAATTGAAATAAACACAACAGTTGTTATGGAACATTATAATATTCATCTTACATTATAGTCAAACATTATCAATTTTGGTATTTGGATAAGAGTTAATTAATAGTTCTTTAAAACTATGATAAACATGTACTTAATTTAATCATGGATGGAAAATGTTTTACATTAGTAGAATATTAATGGATAATTGAAGTATAGTATTAGAATTACCAAAAAATTCTTGATGTATATTGGATGATGAGTTAAAGAGGGTATTAAGTCAAATTTATATTAAAAGTTTTAAAGTATATATATATTCATATTAGGTTTTCATACTCATAATTACATTTAATAAAAACATAGAATTTCATTTTAACGTTATCAAATTTTTATATTTAAATTTTAATTTTCCTTGATAATATAGTATGAAAAATATGTTGAACGAATGTGGTTTTATAAAATCGCCTTTTTAAGAAATATTTTATAATAGAATCAATTTCTTTAGGATTTGATTAAAAAAGATAAGTTATTTTTTTTTTCAAAAAAATTAGTTAGGGTTGGAACCTAATTGATGAAGACAATATAGTTCTGGTGCCACATCACACTTTTCCACTTGAAAATAACCCATTGGTTACCTCACTATCAAAGAGACTATTTGCTAATGATATTTACAGAATGTTCCAAATAAACAATGCTAATTAAAGTGGAAAAAGATATCATCAATCATATAATTTAATGTCACACAAAAGGATGTCTTTTAATGATAGACATACCAATGATTATTTATGAGCTTACTCTTCCAAGTATGTTATTCTCATATCCATTATGATTCTATAGGGTCTCAAAAGTAAAACTTGAAGTTATATGTAAATTATCAATCATCCCACCATGTTTATTTAGAAAACCAATATAAGTAAATTATAAACCCTTTCTACACATATAATATGTTATTCAAAAACAAAATTAGTGGTTTATAATGGTCTGAATACCCTAAATCAAATTTAGAGTCAAGATATTAGGTAATAAGAAAACTGATTCCTTTTGGAATCAATTTTCCGTATGTTTTCTAATAAAAAATGATTTATTTTATTATAAAATGTATTCTTCATTTTATATTTCAAGTTTTTATAAAATAATAAATGAATGTAATTAATTTGACATCTCAATCATATATAAAAAATAAACGTACTACAGATTAAATCAACAAAAATAATTTCACATCAATCCTTATATCTCATATTATAATTAATCATTTTAGAATAACTCCATAAATCTAAATTCAATACTAAAATAAGAAATTTATCCTGATGTCCCGTGTATTAAAAAATATTTTCATAGAATATTAATTAAAATTTTCAACTAAAGAGTTTTCTGAAAGCATTTGACTTACATTTATAAAACATGGAATTTGATTAATCATTTTTTATGAAATAGTGGAAGATGAATACTAAGAAGGATAGAAGGAATTTCATATTGGCCCTAACCAATTACTAATGAAAGTTTCTTGTTGATTCCTTACTCATACTTAACTCCATCATAACATATCTTAAAATTTATCAATTCACATTAAATAATCCATTATAAAAATTACCTATAAAACATAATTTATCAAATTAAAAACCTAATATATGTCTAGATAAACCCTATTTATAATACCATAAATACCATTCTAAATAACAATAAATAAAAGGTTCCAATTTTCCCATACATAAAACACCTAAAATATATGTCTAAAATAATGAATTTGAAAATAAATCAATGAAAATATAGATATTATGTAATCAACAAGAAATAATGAAGATGATGCTTTTGTAGGTCCACTTTAACCAAAACTAAAATATATTAATGCATTTATTTTTAGTTCATCATAACTTTGGTAAAATATGAATTCAATGAGTTCATTTTCAATGTAGGGGGAAATAAAGGGATGAGATAAATTTATTAAAGGGCTTTATATATCATACCTAGAGTTATATTTTCAGGAAACAATCCAAAATTATATTCATATTAAAGTTAGGAGAACGGAATCATATTAGAGATGACGTATATCTAAATATTGGTGGTTGATTAACTAAAAATGAGAGGAAAAAAATATTTTGTTAAGGGATAGTGGGGTTAAATAAAAAATTATAAAATTTCCATTAATAAATATTCTAAATAAAATACACTAGGAGGACCCTAGTGTTTCGGTATGCCTCTAGTAGTTATATAGTTACTAGTTTTTAACAAGATTTCTTGTGCAATTATACTATAGTTTCGGTGCTATAAAAATAGCTTCACAAAGATTTCCATTTTCCCTTTATCCTTCATTAATCTTCTCCAAAAATCTTCTCACAAAATATCCATCTATAAAATGATATTTTATAATTAACTTTACAAAAAAATCGTTCCTCAAACTTAACCTAAACTAAATAATCAAATTATATTATAATTTTATAACTAAATTTCAAAAAAACAATTATGGACATGGTAGGTTTCTTTAAAACATCATTACATGATTTTATTTATATAACATTAGAAAAAATTATATCAAAAGATTATTATATGATTGATATGCAAGAGTACACAATAGAGGCTATGAGATTACACATAGATAATGACCAGGTTCAGCATTAATTGAAGATAATGCTTATTTGAACTCTTTACAATGGTGTTAAAAATTAAAGAACCTCACACCTCAAACTAGAATTTTTGAATTCATTACACATACATACCAATTCACCTATAAAAATCCATAAAATTATTTGTATATCCTTCAACCGAACCTACTTCAACACTATTTTTCTATGAATCCTTATTTAATATAGAATGGGAGATTCTATATATTTTTATTTAGGTGTTTGTAAATAATAACAAATTTGTAGTGAACAAAATTTCAAAAAATTCTACTCAACTTCCTCTCTATAAGAATAAGACAACCCATCCATGTTTTGGAAATAAATAATTTAAATTAAAATTATTTATTAGATATGAAGAAAAATATTGATGAAAGAAGATAAATAAAGAGGGGATGAATAATAAATGTATGAAAATGGGAAGAAAAATATGTCTTATAAAATAAATATGAAGACATGATATGTTTTTGTTGACCTATACAAGAAAATGATGGATGGAATATTCATTTAGGGGATTAATACATAGCATACCCCTAATTATAATTCTCCTATAAGAGTTAATCCTCACATATAGTGGTTCCCCTTACATTGAACCATACATAGTGTACATAAAATCTTGATACCATTGTTTGATAAATAAAAATTTATACTATGCCAATTTTATAGTTTTTAATTATGAAATATTATCTATCCCCCTTAATTTTGTAGTATTAATACACCACATAAAATCTTTTTTCCCATTACAGATCACCCTACATCTGTTCAACCCAAAAATCTCAATACAACCTTCCATTCTAAGAAGAACATGTTTTTTGTAGAATTCTATTAATGGATAATAAAAGATATTACTCTAATATCACATAAAGATAAGGGTGATGATTACATGTTGGAGTGAATTTATAGTCAAATCATAACAACCTTTTAATTTATTTTGGATTGTTTGGACATTATTTAGATATTTTATGTCCATTTAATCACCATTTATTTTAAAGCCACATGAAATATATTTTTTGAGTATCAATTAATTAATTTAGGTATGTTTGATCCAAAATTTCATGTCATTCATTTTCATTTAATATTTATTTTTCATTATGAATTAATTCTTCAAATGTTATTTTGATAAAAATCTACTTTTAGAGAATATAAATGATTATTAAATATTATAGATCCCCAATTTCAATAAGGTATAAAATTATTATGAGGTATAAAAATCAATGAAGCCTTTAGTAATTTTTTTGTATCAAATTTATGTAAACTATTCTATTGGGAAAAAACAAGTGATTTTTTTTCTTGAATTAAATTTTCATCGACAAGGTTATTTTAGATAAATTCTCTTGACTTTTGTAAAATTCAGAATAAGACAAATATAAATGATTGATATAGGTGTAAAAAATATAAAGTCAAATACGTATTCAATTTTTTGATTAAAATTAGAAAAGATTGTTGATTTATTTTCTTTTTGAAAATTTAATTATTTGAAATTTGTTTTAATTAAATGAATATATTACATCCATTACATGAGTTACTATTAAATATAAAAATAATATTCATAATAGATATTTTAAAACACATGAAATATTAATTCTATTACACTTTTTCTTATGAAACTCATTAGTTATAAATCTAAACTAGAATTTTTATTAATTATTATTATAAACATGAAGATATTGAGCCACATTAAAATGATTGACGATATTTTTTTTGTTTTTTATTTGTATTACCTTTGATCATACCTTATATATTAAATACCATTATGTTAATTGAAATGATAGAGAATTGGTTACAAAATTCACATTTTATGCATATTTTTCCATCCAATATATATTACACAATATTGTTGAATGATTGATTTTTAGCTAAAATTCATAATATTGTTTATTTCATAAATATTTTGTGAAAAAAATATTTTCAATTACAATATTATTTAGGATTTATTATTATTTTTGGGATATTTCTGGATAATGGTATTTAAATTATGCTCTTATAAATTTTATATCATTTTAGTAATTTAAAGGAGAAAAATATGAAATAAGAAGAGGAAGAATAATTTTGAATAATAAAATCAATTCAACTTTTTTTACGGGTTTTCAAGTGTATTTATTGGAATAATATCATTAGAATATTAGTTCTATGAAGTTATAAATATTCTATTTTTATTGATTTTAATTTCAAATCATTTATTTCACTTAAAAAAATAATCCTTGTTTATGATGTTCCATAATATCTTCATCACTACCCACCCAACCTAATTTTTTGAATAACATTTTTAAATGTCCAATTTATTTTGGGGGTTTGATATATAATTTTTATGTTTCTATAATCTAAATTATTATAGACAGAGTGTGTATATTTAGATCAAGAAAAATTTTATTTTAATGATATCAAGTTATGGAGGAAATATATTCTAATAAGGAAGTTCAAAACATCGGTATGGATATTTTAGAAAAGATGAGAGATGAGAATAGGATGCAATAGTTATTGAAAATTTAATTCAAAAATAAGGAATTATTGAGTAAAAATGGATTGGAGAACTGAAATTTCAAATTTTGGATTAAATATTTTTATATTAGGATGGTTTCTATGAATTTATCTTTTTTATAGTGATGTTTTCATTGATGTTTTTGTTTATATGTTTTTATTTAGGACAATAAAAAGATTATTTATGGTGTTGAGTTTGATTTTATATTTTAATATTCATTTAATCATAGGATTTTTTATTCAGAAATTGTGTTTATTATAAATAATTTATATTATTGTGGATGTTTTATTTGAATATTAAATATTTAGATATAATTTAATAACTCTTAAAGAAATGTATGTGAATTAGAAAAACTATAACATGTGCCATTAAAAAGTGTAGTGTAATTTATCATTCAATTAAGATTAAATAAAACACCCAAATACCATTGGTTTTGTAAACCTATAATTTATATGAAACAACACTCATTGGAACTATAAATGGTCAAATAATGGAAACAATTTGTAAGTATAAAAATTTTAAGGTATGATATGAAATATATAATTTATTAACCCAAATTTTTCCTGAATAGTTCATTTATTTTTTACAAAATATTTTTTATGACAAAACCTTGTTTCAATGGATGGTCCTGGATAGAATATAATAAATAGTTTTATATTTTCACATGAGTATAGAAAATTTTTAGTCATTTTATCTTAGATAAGAAAACCATGATGTGATGGTGCATACTAATTTATGGTATGAATTATCTGTTCATTTTATAGGTATATCCCTCATTGATTTTTTGCGATGTAGCTATTTTGTTTGGGTTTTTCTTCATCTTTTAACATTGTTAGTCGAGTCCTATTTTTGAGAGGAGAGATATTTCTACGAAATATGACCAATTTTTTTTGGATATATGTTTGTTTTAATTAATGGTGTCTGGGTAAGCATGTTACATTCTTATGAGTGTTATCCATGAGTTTGGAAGGCATTAGAGGGGGTTTAGTTTCTTAGCAAAATATGGATTGAGAGATGTCTACTAGAGAATTACATGATGTAAATCTATAACACAGTTTGTAGTTGATTCCATAAAGAATTCATAAACAATTTTAGGGCATGAAATGGTTACATTCCATGAAACTTGTTTGTGACATATGAATGTGGCTTGGAAGATGTAGTGAACTACATAATAACATGAAATTGTTACATTTCATGAAATATATTGATGTTGTGTAATGCTTTATTGGGGTTATTTTATTAAAAGGAGATGTGTTTTTTTATAACACATAAATTTATAAATAAATTATGTTAAATTATTTCAAATTATGTAATGCTCTATTTTAGATTGATTTCTTCCACGTCAGATGTCCCGATAATATTCATGATCCATCATGAGTTGTTTTTCTATGGTTTCCCCCAATAATCCATGTCTCTCTGTTGTAGTAGTGGGATATATTGACTGTAGTTGTTTTGGGTGTTGATATTTATATTGTAGGATCTACCTTCTTCGTTGTATCATATTCACCTTTGTTCTCCTTGTTGTTTCTATTGAAATAGTTATGTAGATCTCTAGAGAATGGTAGGTGGTAAAAAAACTAAACCTTATGATCTATTTCTATTGTTTATGTATGTGTAATATTATGAGATCGTTTCAAAAAAAATAATCACATTAATTAATTTAATAATAGGTGATGATAAATCGTGTTTTTTATTTATGTTGGGAACCCTTTGGATTCAATGTTGTTTCTTCCTGGATTATAATTACCTATAGGGTGAGCCTATCATAAAATAATAATTTTTTTCTACTAGATTGAAGTAAGATTAGAATGAAATAAAATCTCATGGGATTTCTTATGATGGATTTACCTTTTGAAAACGGATTAATGGATTATAGGATGAATAGTGGTTTTTTACATAAAATGGGTGTGAAAATTTTCATGGAAGTTACTTAATATATAAATTAATAAATGAATGGGTAATTAAAAGGAAATTGTAATTGGATGATTTAACCATTTTTCAAATTGATAATATGATGGGTAATTCATTTTGTATTTACTTTTCTTGTCTTATGATAAAATTATTATATTGAGCGCTTGTCCAGCTTTTACTAAAATACTTATATATAGGGATTCGTCTGGTTATGATGAAATTATTATATAGAGGGATATGCCCTATTATTCAAAAATTATTATATATAAGAAATGGATTGAATGATAAAATTATTATATAGAGGGCTCGGGCCGGTTATCTGAAAAAGATTATATAGTGGGAATGTCCTGGATGCTGGAATGCTTATATAGTGTACTTTCCCGAATTATGAGGAAAATTTTATACAGAGGGAAATACCAGGTTATTTGATTATACCTTAGACCTGTGGTTATTGTTCACATGGTTGTGCTACATGCTAATAGATATTTCAGCATGGTTCTAAGGAAGGTTTATTTTTTTAATAAATTAATCGATTAATTAATACACTTATTTATCACTTTATTACATGTAATTATTATCATACAAGTTTGGTTTATGCATGATGGTGTGTACCTACTGATCTTTAATCACTCTCAATTCAGGCCTCAATTTTCCACCAGAGAAGATTATGTTGATGTAGGTTTGGAAAAGGGAAAGGGACACTGTATTTGATTATTTCTTTCTAGATGGGATGAATCTTGGAGTCAAGACCCACAAGGTTTTCAAAACTGAAGTATTTTGAGTTATTTAGGTTATCATAATATTTTACCTGTTTCTATTTTAGTTTGACATTTATATACATTTCCTCAAAAAATTACATCAACTATTATTTTATTTACATGGTTTATACTTTACCTTCTAGTTATATGATGTTCATTTTCTACTGTTTCAATCACACTGATATTTATTATTATTATAACTCTATTCCTAGGGGTATAGTTTCCATATAATATTATTTACACTCCAACTATGGACCAGTATCCTCAAGCATATGGTGAGGTGAACGTGAGGTTTGGTAACCAATTGGATTTGAAAATGTGGGAGAGTTCCGAATCTATGGTTGATACAATATGGCAATAGAGATATTATGTTGGTATTTTCCATTACATTACTATTTGGGAAATGTATATTGGAGACTAGGATATATCAGAACTTAGTAATGAGCTTGTGCAAAGGAGTAGAAAATCAACATACAAGGGAAAATCCAAGTTCCTTGAAAGGAGACTATTGTTCATGATGTTATATTGTTATGATTAAAATTATTTCACTTTGGGTGATTCACATGTTGTCTTATGTTATTGAATCTTAATATTTATAATTGTGGCTTGGTATGGCATGAGATGAGTAGGCATGAATCCTAATATAAATATGGTTATATATATTAAAATGCATTATTATTGATATGGACATATTTTTTTCATGTGATATATTTTACTATATGAACTATGAAAAAAGATAACTATAATATCTGATAAATGAAATGAAATAATTTCATGGTCATATTAATTAAATTGTTAGGACATGTATATAGAGACCATGAGATAGTGCTTCTTTATTCTAGTTACATGTTGTTGTTGATCATGTTGTTATCTTGTGTTCTACGGAGTTTATTTTTATTATAGAGAAAATTTCTTCTCAACATCATTGAATTAAATTTTAGGAGAGTGTTAATATTCTTTCTCCTATCATAGTTAAACAAGATATCCAAGTATCTAATTATTATTATATATCTATTCAGAATTTCCAAATAATCCTAAGGGTCATGATATCCATGGAAAGGGAGACAATATTCATTATTCTTTCTATTTATGAGTTGAAAATAGAGTTTTAACTGTATAATTTTCTTATGTTAACTGGGTTGGGTGGGCCCCAAGTATATGAGTTATAGATCGAGTCATTCTAGATGATCTTTAATTCCCATGGTAAAACAACAAATAAGAAAGTGAAAATTGGTTTGTACAAGCATCATGTACCTTCCTAGCATTGGTGGGAGAATATAAAGAAATATGGGAAAAATATAAGTTATCCTAGGACTTTAATTTTAATTTTATGATTCACATATATCCTGAGACATTTTTTGATGAGAAATATCAAGTGTTCAGGAACCTGAAAAAACCGTGATTATCAGTGATAGATTTTGTTGGAAGTTTCACCAACTTGCAATTCTTTGTTCCATCATTAGCTTTTAATGAAGTCTATAAGAGGATATGTTTTTCGGGAGGGATTAACTATGTGATAAATTCACCAATAAATGTCTTTATCTTGAGTAGATTTTTTTGATGTAGAGATTCTTGTAATCATCATGGATGGGAATATATGAGAGGCCTAGAGTGGAGGAGAAGTTGTTTTAGCTATGAGAATTAAGAACTCTTCTTTTGTAGGTAAGAAGTTCCTCTATGACAATTATTTCCAATGAAATAGTAGAAAGAGAGTCCAAGAAAATGGGTATACATCTATGGTATGTGTTCTATTAAAGTACTATTAGTGTAAAATTTTCATCCAAAAGAGGCCTCAGTGTCCATACCTTACTTCACAGTCTCATTCTTGTGGTTGGTTAGGAAAACTAACATGGTTCTATAGGGGAAAATAGATGAAGTGAAGTGGTAGTAGACTAGGATAGGTACAAGTATCTATTAAGGAAATAGTTACCCCTTCGTAGATATGTAGTTTTATTTTACCTATATGTTCTAATAGAGGTAGGGTATATGTTAACTCGATGTAGGAGTAGACATTCTTTGTTGATGAAGAAGCATAAGGGAGTCATACCTAAACCTTGGGAAGAGGGGAAATTCTGTTGCATAGTATGAAATATACTCTCACTAGTTTGGATACATGTCCTTCTACCATCATAGGAACTATTAATTAACCATCGACCCTTAATTTTGTTTTGTTTGATATTGGAGGATCACATTCCATTTTTTTATTTCTCTTTTTGAAAATGGTTTGGCCTTGTTTGGGGAGATCTTGGTTGTTGTTTTGACAGTAAACACACTGATGGGAGTTTCATCATAGAATATAAAACATTGAAAGGAATTTTCTCAAGAAATAGGGGGTTAAAAATTATTTTGGGGATCATTTGTACTTTAAAAGATAGGTTTTGATTGGGTTCTTGGTATGAATTGAATTTTTCTTTACAAGGATCATATCAACTGTTACCGAATGATAGTTGAATTTATATATACACAAGGATGTAGCTATTCTCACTAGGGTTAGTGGGATCTTATGAGTAGTTTTACAAGACTAATTTTGTATAGATTATATTTACAAATGGCTTAGATAGCAGGCATTACTCTGGATGGTTGTGGAATGTGGAATGATACTTTTCCTCAAATAATGGACCACTTTTAGGATGTCTCTCCTAACAGTTTCTACAGATTTTCACATCAGTGGGAGATCGAGTTCATGATCAAATTAGATTCATGATGAGATCCAGTTTCTATTCAACCTTACAGGATGGACACTAGTATGGATTTGGGAGTAGAAAGTTGAGTTGTGAAATCAAGAAGAAAATGTTTTAATATATCTAAGTAAGTCTCTCTAGGGTTCTCTAGTTCTTTTCCCTAGGAAGGTTAATGGTACATTTTTCTCTTGTGTGGACTATTGATGATTGAACCATATGATTGTAAAACCCCACTAACCCCTTCCATTAATAAATGATATCATTGATCATATAAGAGGTGATAATAACTTCTATAATATTTAATTGATATTAGGATACCACTAGTTGAGTTTGATAGTGTCAGACATATCACAAACTAATTTTAGGGTTCATTATGGCTGATATGGGTTTGTAGAAATTTTTTTTTGATGAACACACCCGAGTTATTAATGGCCTCAATGAATTAGATCATTAATATTTTTATGGATTCATTTGAGGATTTTTTCTATGTAAACTTTTTATCCTCCCAGTCAAGAGATGATCATGGACAACATATTGTTATCATCATGAGTACATTGAAAGAGCATCATCCTTATTCTAGGGAAAACAAATTCAGTTCAATGTTTAATAAAGATAACTTTATTGGTTATGTTATCTTGAAGGATAGTGTGTTAGTGGACTCAGAGAGAGTTCTAGTTGTGGTATCTTGGGAGTGACATAATAATGTCATTCAGATTCAGATTTTTCTAGACTTATCAAGTTATTATCAATATTGTATCTAAGAATTCTACCATATATAGGCATAGATGTATAAGTTGAACATGAAAAGAGTGATCTCCATTTAATAAGATTTTTGAGAGAGTGATTTTTAAAATCTTAAGATAAAGATGAACAAATAACCAATTATCACTTTACCTATGCAGGGTAAGGCATATGGCGTGTACTTTCATTCATCTAGAATTAGACAAAGTATAGTTTTAATGTAGGTGGATTGAGTGGTTCATTATGGTTCTATATAACTAAAAAAACATGAGAGGACTTATCCTACTCACAATACAGAGTTAGATGCAGTGGTACAGTCCCTATGATTCTCTAGACACTATCTTATGTGTGTGAGGTTTGTGGTGTACATAGTCCACCAAAGCCTCAAGTAAATATTTTCACAGTGAGTCCAAAACCATCTTCATAGGAGGTGGGTTTATTATATTAAGTATTTCAACACTGAGTTAGATTATACACTAATTAAGGGTAATGTGGTTTCTTATTTCTTATTCCCCAAGACGCAGATTGAGGTATTGTCATAATCTTTTTATAAGGGGCGGTTGATGGATCTCTTTGCTGATAAGAATTTAGATGTTCAGGAGTCCCATAGATGAGTAGTTAATACTTTAACATTAGTTTTACACATTATTTGATACCAAATCAAGATATATAACTAATTTGATATAGAGGGATTTGTTTCAAGGGACTTATTATATGATGGGAATCCACCAGCATGATGGTATCTTCTATGTGGGGATTCTCATGTTATTCCTTGTTTATTCCCTTACTATGTATTATAGCTCACCCCTTTCATATGTATGTCCCCACATTATCCTTTCCAGTTTTAAGTGGGAGCATGATAATGAAATTTTTAAAAAGGATATTGTTTTTCATGATTTAAAATTGTTATGTAATGTACCAAATTACAAATAAAATATACTTATAAATATTATGGGATTTGTTAGGTGTTATTTTATATAATAAATCATGCCTTTTAAGTGAAATAAAGAACAAATCTATTATATTCTGAGAGATATTTCAGTAAAGGACTCAAGCAGGTTTGTGTTGTAATTTATTAATTGTTTAATTAATATATAAACATGTTTATTTATTTTTTTCAGAAAATTATTATAAGATTGAGAAGTTTAGAAACAATAGTTTCGTCCTGTTTATTTATACTCACACACTATTCAGTGCAGAATTTGAAACCTGAGAAGATTATATGAATGTAGGTCTTAACAAGCAAAAATTAACATTCAATTGATTGTTTCATTGTTCGATGGGTTGGAGTTTGGAGTTTGTACCGACATGGGGTTTGGGACCCTGGAAAACTCACTCTTTATTTGAGTCTTCTAGTATTCCATTTTTATCATTTCTAGAAGTATATTTAGTAACATTCTAGTACATCATTAAATTATTCCTTAGTTATTAATTGGATTATTCATTTGTCTTTTATTTCTTTATTACACTTTTTTTATAATTTGATTTCATTTGGTTGTATATTTTATTTTACTACTTCTATGACATTTAATTCATGTCAGTATAGTCTCCCCAAAATAATTTTCACAACATCACTACTAAAAGGTAGTCTATGGAATATGGGGAGGAGTTCTTTAGGTATCATAACCACCCCTTTTTTCCACATGAGAGAATTCAAGATTCGTTAAAATTACATGAGGGTTGATCAATGTATATGTTTCTTAGATCAAATTAGTGATATTATTAATATCCCACCACAAATAATTTTTTTGGGTTGTTGAATAATAAAATTGAATCACTTCCTTGTCCCATTGATGGAGTTTCTAAAATTCCACTACGCACACTTATGGAATGTTGGGAGTTCTAATTTCTTTTCACAATTTGATTAATCCAATAATTCTATATTATTAGTACCAACCGACACTTCTTCTTTTTTGGACCCCTGAAAAAATTTAGATCTACCAATCTACATCTCAAACATAAAGAGATAACAAAAAATTCCCTCATCGATACTAAAGTCTCAAATCATCGAGTCTTTTTTGAGAATCTTATTTATCCCACTAATGATGTGGTAAACTGTACTTTTATGTTCAATGTAAAATATGGTGGTGTACCATATGATCAATGTGATGTTTTACTCATAAGAACCAATATATTATTCGTCATTTTCTTTATTTTATTGAAGTTCCTAAATATTTGAATTTAGAGAGTGAATGTAAAAAAAATATTTATTTTTTTCTTGAATTCATCCAATTCCATTGATTTTATGTCTTCTTTTTTTAGTATTATTCATCAATTTTCATTACATGCCAGCTTTTCCATCTAACTGATAAATGTAAAATTTAACTTTCTCAAGTTTATAGAACTATAGGATAGAAAATATCTTCTCAATAGAATAAATCCATTTATATATGATTATGTAATTAGAAAATCCCTTATAGTTATATGCCTTTTTTGAATAAAATACTCAACTTCATTATGTTCTCTTTTTTGGGAAAGAGGATATTCAATGTGATATAAGATATTATTTATAACATGAGTAATTTATGAAAGTATTTATATAAACTACACTACTCTATACCACATCATATGTATTATTTCATTATAAAAATAATCACATATCCCACCGTATATGTTTTTTGTCATTACTCCTCATATTTATATCCATTTTAATAAATTGATGAATTTTTTATGAAAATTATTAAAATAAATATCATGAAACAGTTAAGCTATGAACATAACAAGAATAAATAAAAATTATATGTATGCCCGAAAATATGAATTTATAGGGTCTAATCAATGTTATTCATGGATATCTTCATATTACGTTCTAAATATATGTATTTCATCATCAAATTACATAACACTACATTAAAATATTATATAATTTCTTTAAAATAGTATGTGAATTATCTATAGAATATCCCATAAAATATAGAAACAAATCATGTAGTTAGGACTACTCTTCATGCATTGAGTGAAGATCGAGTTACATCCCAATCATCCTTTTTTTGGTTTATTAGCCCAAGGTGAATTTTTTCTAGATCAAGCATACACTTGTGTGTATCAAAACTAGGATTCCATTTAAAAAAACAAACACTCTATAATATACCAAAAATTTTAGATGTTTTCCTATACATAGATTAATGGCGCTATCGTGGGCGCTTTCAAATGAAGTTCGGTTACCGGTTACTTAGGTGCAGTAGAGTGGCTGACCAATGTCATCTCTCAAAGGAGGAAGAAAACTATAACAACTTGTTAAAGGTATTCTAAAAATAAAATAAAATAAAATAAAAACAATAATAGTATGTATAGGGGTTGTTTATCACTTATAAAACAAGAAGAAGTATTCTAGAAGAATATTTCAGTTTTATGGTCTTTGTTTTTGAAATGAAGTTTGATTAAAAATACACAACAAGAAGATGTTTTTAGACAATATTTAAAAGGTGTAATCGATCTAACTCTACCAGTTCACTTAATTATGTATCATTATAATTTAAATAAACATTAACTTAATTATTATCCATTAATTTGTTAAATCCCGAACCCTATGAAAATTAACATTACCACAGAGATGAAGTGAATATAACCCTAGGCTATCTTCAGAACATGAAATCACAGCACCCTGCTTTGATTGATGTTCTAAGGTTATCTTATGGTCAGTGGTAAATTAAGGCACATTTTAATTCTGGAGAATGAGGATGAATTGTGTTTAGGTAATATATTTTAACTCTACAAACTTATCTCGTGCGGTCTTGTATTACCGATTAAGTGTGCGCTCTCACAATTTAAACAAAACCTTGACCTCACATGTTATTATGTTAATTGTTCAATTGCTTTATTAGTTTCATATAACTTAAGAACAAAATTCATGGATCATATTATGTGAATTACAGGATCTCAATGATTAAAAATAATTAAATGAAGAGGTTATAAGATCGATCGATCCCTAGAAAACTACTCTTCCATGGGTGGTGTGGTCATCGTGGAGAAGTTTTGCATGAGCAAAGGATTGAAAGGGTAGAACACAATATCGTCTCTACTCTTCATTCCAACCCAAAAATAAATATTAAGAGAATAATGAATTTTTATAAAACCAAAAAAAATAGAAGAAATAATATACGAACAAAGAAGTTTATTATGAAAACACAAACATTACATCATGAAGAAGTAGAAGAAGAAGGCTTCGACGAAGGGATTCTTACTTCATGAGATACACTTATTGAATTTCTTGAAGAATTGGATTGGAACATCTTATGAACTTACGTCAACTTCCTAATGCCCGTAAAAAACCCTCCAAATTAGAAAAAAACAAATTTATAGAGTGGATGGGAGGCTAGGTTACAAGTGGTTTCAAGTGTGAATGGGGAAATTTGGCCAAATATTTTAATCCAAATTGAACTGCCCATTTGACCACCAAAATGCGTGAATATTCTCTCTTGAAAGACTTATTATTTTCATTAATTAAATCCTTGATATCCGCTCAAAATTTGGTCCTAATAAAACACTGATGAAGAATTTAGGGACGAAATACAGAACGCATGTCCATTCTGGCGAGTCTGGCCCAACAATGACTTACTAGACCATTTACTCCATCCAAATACAATCATTAGCACTAATGTCTTGAATAAAAGTTGTAGAAACATAATTTAGGAACATTATTTCAAAATTTTAAGATCCAATAAGTCATTTTGAAATATTTATACGTGAAATACTAAAATGTATCTTAAAAGGGCAAAACTGGGATTTTCATCAAATTTTCAAATAAATGATCTAATCCCAAATATTTAATAAATGAATATATTTAGCACAATGTGTTGAAATTATTTCATTTATTATCAATAAAATAGTCTAAAAAATAGTGTTTTATCAACTCCCCCACACAAACCCTTTTTCACACCTAGGAAAAACCTTTTGTCAAGTAAACATCATTATCAAATAAAAACAAATTTTAAAACACATATCCTTGAGATCTAATAATTCCACAACAAGAAAAAAAAGATATCAAGCATTGTAAAAGACAATTATTTCAAGTTATCCACTTATATCATTCAATATATTTCCACTTCATTTATCCTACCATGCACAAAACACTTACCTCACTTGAATTTTCTCTAATTACACAAATGTCAATTTTTTTAGCAATGTATTTCTCATCCAAACTCATAAAAGGTCTCCATAGGCTTGATAAATTCCTACATCCCCACCTGATGTGATTCAAGATAATATGTTTATCATGAGGAATTTTTAGGGGTTTTTTGTGGCTTTCAGTTGGTAGGATTCACATGTGAAAAAATCGTAGGCTTAATGAGGGGGGATTGACTCTTTTTGAAGCAAAATTGCATTATTCTAATTGTCACTCAAGTATGGTCTCCTCCTCACACCTCCTTGTATCAATTCAACTCCATAATCATGAATGATCGTGGTTTGTTTACACCATTCATCATTTTAGCAACAAAAATGTCAATCCTCTCAAATATATTTTTTCATGAAAGTCCCAGATAGGCACAACTTTCTTTATTCATCAGAAGCTCTAGAAAGGCACAACTTATTTTATCATGAATTCTCCGAAAAGACAGAACATTCAATAGATTTATTTTTTTCAGCAGAAAACACGTATTTTTGGATTTTTATTTTCTATCCAAAGTATCAGAGAATTTGGTATCACAAAACATGATAGCTTCCCCCACACTTAAGTTCAACTAGATTATGCAATTTCACTTCACGAGTTGGATGGATAAGGAAAATTGGATTGTAATGTGGCTAACCTAACAGGATGTTCATGGATTATAAGGGCTAAAATGATTAAATATTCATTTTATTCTATTGTAAAAAAGTATTATTTGAAATAGGGGCTTTAATACGAAACAAATGACTCAATAATTTAAAACATAAGTACCTCAAACCCTCATGTTTTAACACGAATAAATCAAATTCAGGTAAAATCAAGCATAGTTCAGTTCTCTCAAGAAGTGAGGTGAATGTGAAGAATATAAAAATAATGGTTCAGATGCATAACAGGAAAATGATTTCAAATATAATGACAGTGAGATGTGGCATGGGATTCAAAATTCACAGTACTTTTCATGAAATTACTAAAGATTTGAACATGAAACAAAGTTATTTTCAACATTAATTGAAGCTCGGTGTCAATTGATAAATTGTTTAAATTATTGATAAGGATCTCAAAATGGTTATAAGATTAATTTTTCTAAAATGTTTAAAAAACACACAAAAAATTGAAATATAAAATCACAAAATTTGAAAAACTCATTGTTTTTTGAAAATCATTGAAAAACAGGAAAACAATTAAAATTACTAAACTAAAAGGTTCCCTCACCAACACTTAAAATATTGCATTGTCCTCAATGTGAACCCATTAGATGATATATGAAAATGAAATTTATAATTTTGAACAGGACAAAGAAAAAAACTGAAAGGGTTAGGAACAATCTGATATGATCAAGTGATGATGGGGTCATACAGTGTGATGAATTCAACTACATCAGTAGGAAGTCCTTCAATGTATATCTTCATACGTTTCCCACTGATTGTAAAGCTCCATTTAGTATCATATTTCCTGATCTCCACTGCATCATAAAGAAAAATATCAGTCAAAACATAAGGATGTAACCACCTGGAACGCACATTACCATGAATCAATTTCAGTCGTGAACTATAGGGAAGTACTTTATGTATAACAAGAAACTCTCTTTTATATATCATTTTTTCATGATCTTCTTTTTATCTTTCCTTATAGAGACTTGAGTTCTCCGATTAAGAAAATCGAATCTCTTCATGCTCTTGAATTTGCAGCTTCCTTCGGATTCCAGCTTGGGCCAAATTCATGTTACATTTCTTTATAGCCTAATAAGGCCGATTCTCAACATCCACAAGTAGATTAAATTCCTTCCCAAAGACAATTAGAAATGGGGACATACCAATGAGAGTCTTTTATACTATCTTATAAGCCCATAATTCATCATCCAAGCACTTGCTCCAATCTTTCATATTTTACTGCAATGTTTTCTCCAAAATTTTATTCAACTCACAATTTGAAACCTCATCTTGGCCATTTCTTTGGGGGTGGTATAGTGTTTATGTTTTTGGTGTCACCCCATACTTATCAAGAAGGGAAGAAAGATTCCTATTACAAAAGTGTTTCCCTTGGTCACTGATGATGGCCTTCGGTACTCCATTCTTACGAACAATCTGCGCTTTGAAAAATTCCACAAAAACATGAGAATCATCAGTCATGGTGGCCTTAGACTCCACCCATTTACTGACATAATAAAAAAAACAAAATATACAAAAACACAAATTAACTAGGAAAAGGACCCATAAGATTTATACCCCACACATCAAAAATATCACCAAATGATATGGGTTGTTGAGGCATCTCATGTCTCCTAGAAATGTTTCCCATGTGTTGGAAACATGAGAATGATATAAAATACACATGAGAATCATCTAATAATATTGGCCAATACAATCAAGAGTATAAAACATTCCAAGATATCCATTGGGGTCCAAAGTGTCTACCACAAGAAAATGTACGACAAAATTGTAGAACAGACTCCAACTCATGATCAGGAACACACCTCCTAATAACTTGGTCACTACACATGCACTATAAGTATGGATCATCTCAAACATAAAATATTGACTCACTCATTAATATTTGAACTTTATGTTTCTTTAAATTTGAAAGGATTTCAAAGTCAATAAGGTAGTTAACTAAATCTACATACCAAGGATGCGTACCTGAGATGGAATAAAGATGCTCATCAGGGAAAGTGTCCTGAAGTGCTACATGGTCCAACGAGTCATCCTCTAGTGTATGAGTAAGCCTACTCAAGTGGTCTGTCACCAAGTTTTATGACCCCTTATTTTCCTTTATCTCAATATCAGATTCTTGAAGAAGGAGCATCCATCGGATTAGCCTGGGCTTGGCATCTGGCTTCTTCAAGAGGTACCTCAGAGCTTCATGGTAAAAAAACAACTACTTTAGAGCCCAATAAATATGAATATAATTTATCTAAAGAAAATATGACAACAAGAAACTCATTTTCCATGGTTGTGTAGTTTGATTGGGCTGAATCTAGTTTCCTCGATGCATAGTCAGTAACATGTGAACGTCCCTCCACCCTCTGAGATAAGATAGCTCCAACTGCGAAGTTTGAGGCATCACACTTAAGAACAAAAGGAATCTCCCACCATGGGGGCTGTATGATTAGTGGAGTGGTCAGGAACTTCTTTATCTCATCAAAGGAAGTCCTGCAAGAATCATAAAACACAAAATCAGAATCCTATTGAAGTAACCATGATATAATAAGAGCAATCTTACTAAAATATTTGACGAAGCACCGATAAAATCTTGCATGCCCTAGTAAATATCTAACATCACACACACATGAAGGATATGATAGGGATTAAATAATATATACCATAGATCTATCAACCTCATTCCAATGTTTAGACACTACATGCCCTACGACAATTCCATGATCTACCATGAAATGACACTTTTCTAAGTTCAAGACTAGATTCTTCTCAACACAAAAATTCCACACCTTTCCCGAACCAGAGAAAAAATCATCAAATGAAGACCCATACACTGTAAAATAATCCATAAATACCTCTATGCAGGTCTCAATAAAATCATAAAAAATACTCACCATGCACCTATGGAAGAAACCTAGGGCTTTGCAAAGCTCAAATGGAATCCTTTGGAAGGAAAACATACTGAATGGAAAAGTGAATTTTGTATTTTCTTAGTGCTTCGGAGAAATAGGAACTTGAAAATATCCAGAAAATCCATCCACGAAACAATTGTGTGTTTTTCTAGCTAGTCTCTCAAGCATCTGATCGATAACTGGGGGGGGGGGGAATGGTATTTATGAGTGGAATGATTTAGTTTCCTATAATCAATAAACACACTCCAACTATTTTTCACCCTCATTGGATCTAAATCATCTTTCTCATTTTTAACAACTGTAACACCACTTTTTTTAGGCACAACCTGAATAGGACTCACCCACTGGGAATCTGAAATGGGATTGATTATACCTGCCTTGAGCAATTTTCCAACCTCTTTTTTAAAAACTTCCTTTAGGGTTGTATTGAGTCTCTTTTGTGGTTTCCTCACTGTTTTATCATCATCCTCCAAAAGAATCCTATGCATAAAAATGGAGGGGGCTAATACCTGATATGTCAGCCATGGTAGACCTGATTTCCTTAATGTGCTCCCTTAAAAGATTCATAAGTTTTTGTTCATTCTCACAAGGAATATTATTAGCAATTATAACAGGTAATCTCTCACCACTTACCAAGTTTGAGAATTTGATATTTGGTGGAAATGGATTGAGTTCATGTGTGTGTGTGTGGGGGGGGGGGGTTATGGATGGAGACATAGAAGGAACTGAAATATGTGTACAAATAGCATTAATATCAGAATATAAATCATCAAAATCACATAATAAAGCCTCAAAAATATCAGCATACTAATCATCCATTCCATAATTAGAGTTCACAAGATCAAAATCAGAATATTATTACATTTTAAAATTAAATCTTAGATAGTCTTGTTCATTATAAATATGTGTGGATGTACTCTGAGATATCAAACTAGAACTAATACTCATAATCTCTCTAATAATAGGGAAATAAAATTCCATGGGGTTTTTATTTGGTGGTTCAAAATTGGAGATAAAAAATAAAGAATGGTCCTTTGAGGGGTACCTCATGGATTCTGAAACATTAAATATCACAACATCATCCCCAAACACCATGGAAAGTGTAACCTCACTGAAATTTATGATAGTTTTTGCAGTTTAAAGGAAGGTTATACCTATGATAATGGGAGCATGAGAATTTACCTGATCATCCTCCATGTTGAGAAAGTAGAAATCTGCTGGAAATATATTGTCTCTTACTCGGACAAGCAAATCCTCAAGGAATCCCGCTAGATATGTTGTAGCTCTATTTCTTTACTTCACCACTATTATCATCAGTTTCAGCTCTCCAACCTACAAAGAAGAGAATATAGTGTGAGGCATCACATTTATGGAATCTCCCAAATCATAAAGTGCATCAAGAAGTGAAACTCTTCTATAGAGCATGGGATGGTGAATGTCCCTGGATCCTTGAACTTTGCTGGAATTGGTAGAGTTGGTGTAATGATTGATGCCACATTCATTCCAAGGTTGATCCTCTTATTTCCCTTGATCCATCTTTTATTGGTACAATGTTCTTTTAAGAATTTTTCATACCTTGATATTTTCGTAATGGCTTCAAGTAAAGGGATGTTGATCTCCACATGCTTGAATGTATCCAAAACTTCATTTTTTCCATCACCTCTTCATCCATCTTTTTGGTTTGTACAATTCTATTTGGAAATGGAAGGGGTCTAGGAGGAACATCATCAATATTTTTCTTACCTTTATCTTTCGCTTTGGATTACTCATCAGTTGGTATTGAATGAGGCTTCACTGGAGTTGTGGATAATCCCAGTCGAACGATAGGTGTAGATGTATCAGTTGTTTTCTTCACACTTCTCAATGTTATGGCACTGAAATTCCCCCATCTCTGAACCTGGACTCTTTATCTCATTCTGTTGATTAAAAAAAATTTCTTCAAAAGGTCATCAGTGTTATAATCTACCTTGGACATGGGATTCTCTTGTTGATGTCCTATTGATGCTTGGGCTTCAAATCTACTTTGGGGTTGTTGGAAACCCTACAGTTAAGGCAGAGGCTGCAGGTAGTTTTGTTGAAAAGGGGTCCTTCGGTGTTGTCCAGTGCTATACCTCATGTATGATTGATCTTTCCACCCTTGGATGTATGCTAGTGCAAAGGAATCATGCTTCTTTTAGGGATATGGTTGTTTTTGTTGCTGATATGGTCTCCTTGGGAAAACTACTGTGCAATCAAATATCTCTTGTAGTTGTGGGAAACCGTCAATTGAGTGGCTTGTCTTAGTGAAAATTCCACAAGGCCTTGAAGGAGGGGGTTGGAATGTATTTTGAACCAAAGAAATCATTCTCACCATAGTTTTCAATTATACCAACTTGTTATCAATCAACTAAATTTCTAGAGAAGACGGACTTACCTGATGTACTCCCCTGACATGTGGTGTTCATTGATCACCAAATTATTTGGAGTTTTGGGCCATTTTGTCAATCAACACATGTGAAAATACTGCTGTCTTCTCCACCAATGCTCCTCCAGATACAACATCAACCATTCTTCTCTCCATAGGTGTGATTCCTTCATAGAAGTACTGGATGAGGAGTTTCTCACTAATATGGTCATGTGGGCAGCTTGCACACAACTTCTTGAATCACTTCCAATACTCATACATTAACCCCCATTGGTATTTATTTATCCAAGATATCATTTTACGAATAGAACTAGTCATTGATTTTGGAAAAAAAATTCTGCAAGAAAAGGCGTTTCAAATCATTCCAATAAGTTACATTTTCAGGTTGTAAATAATACATCCAATCATTCGTAGCTCCATCATGTGAAAATGGGAATGCTCTTTGTTTTATTTGATCTTCAGAAACATTTATTGATTTTAAGGTCGAGAAAACCACATTTAATTCTTTAAGGTGTTTACTTGGATCCTCACCAGATAATCCATGAAATTTTAGAAGAAAGTGAATTAATCCAGATTTCAGTTCAAAGTATGATTTGAGATATGGTTATCCAATAAAATTTAGTTGATAATTAATATCAGGTGCATCCAGTTATCGAATGGTGCTATTAAGTTCATTTACATTATTTTCAGCCATTGGATCTTCCTTTATGTTTGAATTTGAATTGCTTCCTATTTCAATGATCTTGGAGTGGAGTAATTCTCATAATGGTTGAATGTCGAAACATCCCATAGACCGAGAATTTCTGATTCGAACGCTAAGGCTGCATTAAATATCAACATAAAGATCTTAGAGATCTTCGGGATTAGTTCGTGTCATAAATAAATGAAAGGTAAAAATGGAAATGAAGAAAAGTGGACAACAATAAAAAAAATAAGTTTGAGTTGGTCTAATAAAAATAAATGAAGAGAGTAAGAGAAAAAAATATTGAGAAAGAAGAATGAATAAAGAAAGAGGAGAAGAAAATAATTAAATTTAAAATAAAATAAATAACTCTAATTACTGGAATAAATTAATTTCCTCCCCAGCAATGGAACTAATTTGAAATGCCCTATCATGGTAGCTGTCAAATTATGTTTGGATTCAGGTTACTCAGGTGAATCAGAGTGGCTGACCAAGGTCGTCTCTCAAAAGAGGAAGAAAACAATAACAACTTCTTAAAGATATTCTAAAAATAAAAAAAAGAGAATAAAAACACTACTTGAAAGGATGGGGTTTTTTTATCATTTATAAAACTAGAAGATGTTTTCTGGAAGAAGATTTCATTTTTTTGTTTTAATTTTTAAAATGAAGTTTGATTAAAAATACACAAAAAAGGTATTTTTTAGACAATATTTAAAAGGAATAAATGATCTAACTCTACCCCTTCACTAAATTATTTATTATTTCATTTAAATTTACATTAACTTAATTATGATCCCTTAATTTGTTAAATCCTAAACCCTATGAGAATTAACTTTACCACAAAGATGAAGTGAATTTAACCCTAGGCTAACTTCGGAACATGCAATTGCAGCCCCCTAATTTGATTGATATTCTAAGGTTAGCTTATGGTCAGTGGTAAATTAAGGCACATTTCCATTCTAGATAATGAGTATGAATTGAGTTTAGGGAATATATTTTAACTCTACAAACTTATCCTGTGTGTTCTTCTATTACCTATTAAGTTTGCGCTCTCACAATTTAAACCAAACCTCGACCTCGCGTGTTTTTTTGTTAATTTTTCAATTGGTTTCTTAGTTTATTATAATTTTACAACACAATTCTTGGATAATTTTATTTTAATTAAAGTATCTCAATGATTCAAAATAATTAAATGAAGAGGGTAGAAGATAGATTTATCACTAGGAAACTACTCTCCCATGGGTGGTGTGGTCATCGTGGAGACGTTTTGCATGAGCAATGGATTGAAGGGTTATAACCCAATCTCGTCTACACACTTGATTCCTACCCAAAAAATAAATATTAATAGAAGAATTAATTTGAATAAAATAGAAGAAATAAAATAAGAACAAAGAACTTTATTACGAAAACACAAACATTAAAACCTGAAGAAGAAGAGGAAGGCTCCGACGAAGGGATCCTTTCTTTAAGAGATACCCTTTTTGAATTGCTTGGATAATTGGAGTGTAACCACTTATAATATTCCCTAAACTTCCAAATTCATGTCACAACCCCTAAAAATTAAAAAAACACTATTTTATAGAGTGGAGGGGAGGCTAGGTTACATGATGTTTCAAGTGTGAATGGGGAAATTTGGCAAAATATTTTTATCCAACTAGAACCACCCATTTGACCACCAAAATGCGTGAATCCACTTTCCTTATAGAAGGATGATTTGTGAGAAATTTAATCATATAGATCATCTCAAAAGTGGGGCCTATTCCAAGTACGAAGGAATATTTTATGGCCCAAATACAGAACCCATTTTCATTTTGGAGAGTCCATATCACCATTGAATTAATGGCCCATTTACTCCATCCAAATGCACTCTTTAGCTCTACTGTCATGAATAAAAGTTTTAGAAAATTAGGTTTTGAACACTTTTAAAATGGGTTAATTTAAAATAATTCATATTATAATATTTATGTGAGAAATACTACAGTGCATTTTAAAAGTGTAAAATTGGAATTTTCATCAAATTTTCAATTGAATAATCTAATCAAAAATATTTTATAAATGAATATATTTAGCACAATGTGAGGAATTTATTTCATTTAATATCAATAAAATATTCAACAAAATAGTGTTTTATCAATACTATTTTCCTTATTATTTTCACTATATTTTTCTCAGTTGTAATCACGATAAATAACTAAGACTTACATTGATACAAATTATAGTGACCCTGGTATCATTAAAATTTTATTATATATTTTATCTTATAAAATCAAAGAAAATATATCCATGAGAATCAATATTTCTAGTACCTTTGGTAGATTAAACATATAATTTCATCAACATAAATATAAATAAAATCATGTTTATTTAGACACTATCACTTGTTTTTATATCACATGGATCATGTAACAACTCATCATGAACCACCAGGTCTAAGAAATAGGGTCACATGACCTCATGTGTACCTCCTTATATGGAAAATACTACTGACTAGTAGGGATGGTCTATGTTTTTCAGTGGGGAGACTATACCCTACAAAATTTTATTTCCTTAAAAATAATAAATATAATTATAATAAATATAATTATCTTTGTGTCATGAGAAATAGAAAATATAGAATAGAGTCATATAGTTAGAAAAAGGGATTCCAAGGTGGAAATACAACCCGTAGTTATAAAATCAAAAGATAAGTAAATAAATAAAATATTGGGTTCTTATGGTGTTCGTCCCTGTCTACTACCAAGTCTATACACCTATGTCCAAACGTCCTCTATAGAGCTGTTACAATTAATCAACTTCCTATTCATGAAGTTTGTACATGAATAAAAAATTCCCATATAGGATTTGGTAGACAAACCAAGTAGAACACCACCAATGCATCCTTAAAAAAAATTTCCAGCATAATAGGTGTATTCTATGATAATAATAAATGTGTAATAAGATTAGAAATCATATCAAATGTATCGATCATTCATTCACTAAACAATCTTTAAAAAACACCTAGTTATAACTACATCTACTTCATGAATATAATATTATATTATTATTTCAAAAATAATAAAGAAAAATCCACTTTAGCCATAATATATATCACATTGATTTCAAGGCATCCACTCAGATCAGTTCCCCATACTGTTATATCATATCTCCATCATGGATTAGGTGTAGAACTATTATACCCCCATTTATACCATGAGTAAGGCCCCTAGGTCCCCATACCCCTTACTTTCCACCTCTGGTCAAGCCCCTAAACCTACATTCCCCTACCCCATGCTTAGGTCCAATTTCTTCATCATCACAATCCATGCGTACTTCCCCCTTTAATGGATATAGATCACTTGAATGTCTACCTATCACACATACCAATAACAAAAACAATGGAAATAGTAACACGCATCATAAGGAAGATCATATGAGTTAGATATTTCGTATCACCATGATAATATAAAAGCTATAAGTAACATATTGTTATCATAATTGAACATGGAAACAAGATAATCTATAAATACATGTGGAAAAAAATATAATAAAGATCCTCACGGGTATGCAAAAAACCACATGAGATCATAGTATAGAATAATATAAATAGTTTTCCAACACAATGAATACAAATGTATAAAATAAATCCTTAAAAGTTATGGAAATTATTACCTTAATTCAATTATGAAGAATAACATGGATCATCAAGGAAATACCTCTCATGTAACATCCATGTATTCATTAACTCAAAAGGATCATGAAGGATTTATTGAATAGAACCCAAATATTTTATTTAAAAAATATCTTATATCAAATATTATAAAAGTTTATCTCCCCAAGATAATTTTCAATTTATGAAATTATTCTAATTCATTTGATTGCAATTTCCCCCTCAATGAAAAATAATATTACCACAATAGATAAGAAATTATCTCTCCAGAATAATATGCATGTGATAATCCTTTATTAATATTGTTTGATAATTTTGGGTGATGATTGTATCAATAATTCTTCAATAATAACCATATCATAAGATGAAATCAAATTCAAAATGTATATAAAATAATACATTGAAACATTCTCGTCTATAAGGTTCCACAAATAGTGGAAGAAGGAGAGAGAGAAACCACTACACAAGGAAACTATAGGAAAGTATTTTATTATTCTTATAGGGTTACACTGAACTAGAAAACCACAATAAATTGGCCACCCATACTTAAGTGTTTGATCACTAAATAAGGGTCAAAAGGATTATCTTTTATAGAAAAAAATCCACAATAGGTTCACTATAATAAAAAAAATTGAATATCATAATTAAAATATGTTTTAAAAGATTCTTAACAGTGGAGTGTTTAATTTCATCCATCAATATGATTCATAATCCTTAAATGAGATAAGTATTAAATTATCATGATTTTATAATTTAAGTCAATCATATACATGTTACAGGGTTGTTTATTGAAAGAATAAGAGAGAAAATATGAAACACATGGTAACTGTTTTCCATTCTGTATAAGGTATTCACTATTTATGGGTAACTTGTTTAAACCCTTTTGTATCTAGTTACACTTATTCATGATTTGGAAAACCTTGGGTTCTATTATGTAGCCTAATAAAAATCACCCTTACATTTGCTCAGTGGTAGAGTTACCCTTACACAACCCTTATAAAATGGAGTTACCCTTATGTAGCATTTAGAAAAACATGGTCACCCTAATGTAGTGCTCTATTTACCTTTAATCAACTCACTTATGAGTTAAATTTCCCCCAAAAAAATACCATTACTCAATCCAATACCCTTACGCAATATTTGGGTTACCCTTACTCGTTTATTGAACCATGAGATTAGCCTTATATAGTGTCATTTTTAACATTACACAAGTCAATATTACCCATAAATAGTGCATGGAATAGTTTCGCTTCCATTACACAGTATATGGAAAAAACCACTACCATTATATAACTTTATAATAAAAAATTTACCCTTACACAGATAAATGTTGATTTGTAAGGGTATAAATTACCTTGAATAACATTAATTTTAACACCAATGTTTTCAATACATAATCCTAATATATTTTTAAAAACATTAAAATATTGATAACATCCAAACTAACAATTGTTCATCCACTTGATGAATCTATAGTTATCTAACCCGAACAACTTAGGCCTTCGAGCGCAAACATCATATTCCTAATCTCAATGATCCTCCTGGATCAGTCCATTTTTCTACTTAATCTAGAATATCAGTACCATATTCTCCCATTTTATATTCTCATTGAAGTCTACAATATATGTTGTATTCTCCTCATATGATGGACCAAGCTCCATCAAGAAACTCATCATAGTTGATAACGAGCATTAGATTAGGTATTTTCCACTAGAGTTGAGAAACATGAAACAAATAGTGCATACCTCATTAATGTGAAGGACTATCTAGGTAATATGTCCCCATCCCAACCCACCTAGTGATCTCAAATGTTCCAAAAAAACATTCTTCTATCATACCCATCTTTCAAGAATAAGGATACCCCAAAAAAATGTTAACAAGAAAGAAAACCAGATAACTAATAGTGAAATCCAAAGGCTATCTCCTTTGGACTTCATATGGTCACTACCTGCTCTTAGTTATGATCTACCGCTTTGAAATCATTCTAAATCTATCATTGTTCTCCTAAACCAAATTGGACCCCAACCACTACCTCACATACCTCATTCTTACAAATTGTTAAATTATGGGATATTCTATAAAGATCCTCATAGAGCTCTATCTGAATCAATGCATGGTTACTATTATTGTATGTGAACTAATACAATGTTACATAATCATCCAAACATCCACTTAAGACTATGACATAAGATCCAGGCATATCAACCATTATGTGATTCATCAACTCCAATTATCCATATATCATCAAATGGTAAACTATGATCAATCTCAGATGAGTACCTTTCAATTTTTGTAAATCTTTCACAAATCACAACATAAAAAAGCATCCCTATTTGAAATAATTTCCAAAATTACTCCATGTAATCATACTATTAAATAGATATACAGCTTTCCCAACGCATCCACTGAGCAAGTCTCTCAGATTTGAAAGAAGTGGTATTAATTCATTCACCAATAGAGAATCACTCAGATATTATCACAACTAATTATGGTATTTGGGAACCCCATGAAACAATCCATCGTGAGACCCTCCCACTTCTACAAGGGAATAAAAAGTATATAGAGCATAAAACTAGGTTTTTATGGTCATCCTCAACCCTCTTGTAGGTAAAGCATGGAGGGAAGAAAAAAAAAATCTCTCTATTCATCCCTGGCCACAAAAAATATAATCTTAAGTAAAGGTATATCTTTTTCACACATAGATATAACCTTAATATAGAGGTATGGAAGAATCCCATCATATCCTCTCTAATGAAATCAGGGACTACAACTCTCTCGTGAATAAGTATCACATTTTCATCACCCAATGACCACCCGTGTTTCAAGTCTCATAAATCTAATTGTTCCCTCATCACAAAACACTTCTATTTAGAATAATATCCAACATTTAACCAATATAACAAATATGACGTGATCGCCACGAGAGAACATTTTATTGATCCTCAATCCTCATATTGTGCGTCCTCCAGTAATAAAACAATATCATCAAGGACTACTAATAATATAAAATCCAATCACTAAGATCCTACGTAACATATATCTTCTATCTAATAGAATTTATATTAATGTTACCTTTCCAAAGTGAATATGTAATCTCAATGTATAATGTCCATAAGTACTCAACAAAGATCCTATTATTTAATTTTCGGCCCTATTTTTTATGATATAATTTAGGTTCTTATAGTTAATTTATACTTTAAATTGACCACTAAAGAGATAATGTCACAAACACTTCATAGAATATACCCCATCAGCCAAATATAAGAAATGGGTGGGGGTAGTTATACTAATGGGGTTGCAGTTTTCATGACCCAAAAGATACTACATGTTCTCTTTTTATCTATACTACTCTAAAACTAGTTCTTGATGAACCACAATATAATATATATATCCAATCTCAAACTTTATAGTTATAACCATTGGAGTTGTATTTCAACTACGATTCAACTCAAGGAATGCCTCTTCACACTGGTATATCCACTTGTATATCAATCTCTTCTTGGTCAATGCTATCATGGATGTTGAAATTTTTAATAATTCCTAGATATATCATAAGTAATATATATCTAAACCTTTAAATTTCGTTGTCTCAAACATGTTATGGGGATACATGTAAGACGTCATTACCTCAACTATTTCAAGGTCCATGGACAAACACTGTCAGAGACTACCAAATTCAGTAAGAAATTAACCTTAATCAATAATTCACACCTCGATAACTAGGAATAAAGATGTTTCATTCAAAGCATAATCAAGAAAACAATGAGTTTATGGCATGATTCTACAGTGTCATCGAGTAGATGAGATTGTCAACAATGAACATCATGTTGAATGAGTCCATGTAAGGGTGGAAGATCATATTAATGAGATCTATGAACACTATCAGGGAATTTTTTTAATCCAAATAGAATCACTATTTACATTCAAAACCCATAAATTATACAAAACACCATCAACATTTTTGGACTCCTCGTGTATTAATCATGTTTTAATGATCACATATCTTATTACTGTTAATTAACTTCATTATTATTTCCAAATCATATGCATGATCACAAATCTAACTTATCGTATCTTTGTATTTATTTTTCACGATCTCTTACCTTATAATGGTTAAGAATAATTCATATTATTCATATTACTGTTTATGTTTGAATATAGTTATTTGTCTAAGTATCAAGACACCGTGAAGTTTGACACAGTAAGACAGACTGTGTGCAAGACAGAGACACCATGAAGTGTAAGACAGACACAGTGAAACAGACACCGCAAAGTATAAGTCTCAAACACTGTGACCAGTGAGACACTGTGACCAGTGAGACACTGTGACCTCAATACACCGTGACCCAGACACAGTGAAGGACACACTGTGATTCAGACACCGTGAAGGGAAGACCATGAGTCAGACACCGTGAGTCAAACAGTCATTCAGACACCGTGAGCAATACACCTTGAAGGAAACACTGTGAGCCACATACCGTGAAGGTCATATCGTGAGGGGCACACCATGAAGGAGACACCGTTTTCATAACTACTTTGAAAATGTTTCTTAAGCTTTTTTCAATATTATTTAAATATTTCTAATGGTCATATTTGATGTTTTTAATGAAATTAATGTTATTTAATGATATTTATTGCGTGTCAGGAAACCGTACCTCATACATATGGAAAGGAAATCATTACTATTACCGGAGATCGAGGAATATAAGGAGGATTGAGCTGCAATAGAGAAAAGTACACACCAAAATTTCACATACTAGAATATACACAAAGCTACATTAAATACACGAGAAGTGATTTGTACTGAATAGAAGAGAAATCCTGAGCACTGAAGAACACATTTCAATATCTTCAAAGAACTCTCTTGTGTGCAATTCAACACAACTGATGAACACACGGAGAATCAAGAGAATTTCATCACACGTGAATGACACCAATCTAAACCACGACACTCTCGTTTTCAATAGAAAAACCAGAGAAGGACTCAGAAGCATTTCTGATGAATCCAATGAGTCCAGAGCTGCACTTCCAATCACTAGAGCTTTCTAGAATTTCATATACTCTCTCTAAGTGATTTATTTATTTACTTTTTCGAGCAGTGTGTGTACTCTGTATATCATACACACACACTATCTCCTGTTCTGAACTGGAGGATACTAAATACTCATTCCAATCTTTCTACACCTTCTTGTGTCCCACTAAGGATAGTGGTAGAGGTCAAGTAGGACCTGGACAGCCTATGGGTTGTTGTCTTTGTTTTCCCACGAAGAACAGTGGTAGAGGTCCCTGCCTGGCCTGGATAGTCTTGTACTGTTGTTAACCCCGATCCAGGGTGTGGATCACCTTTATATAAAAATTTGAGAGGACTAAGTCTCGTCTTGAGACTGAACCTCTTGGTTATATCTACCCTGCTTTTTATCTTATGTTTAAAGTATAATATATATATCCTTTATATTCTGCAGGTATTACTTTGAAATACAAACTATTTTATAGTTACTTTGATAGTTAATCTAGAATTTATTTGTAACTATTATAAATCGGTAGATTAGTTTTAAAATCCAATTTAATCTTCTGATTAAATTGACCGAGACCTAATCAATCTTTGAGAACCTAATTGAACCTTTACAGTTTTACAAATTCACTAATGATTAACAAGTTTTCTAAATTTGGGGGTTTCAGTAGACATTATTTTTAACAGAAATTTTAATTGGAACTCAATTAACCCCCTCTTGAGTATCGACTCCAACTAACATTCGGTATCAAAGGCTTCATTTTTGTTGTTCAATGTTTTCAAAATACTCTGTTTTTACAACTGTGATTTTAGTTTCATCTTTAAAGATCTTAAATTTCTGTTATTTCTAAATTTTATCTCTTTAAATATCTTCTCTAAAATCTAGCTATGGAGAATAGACTAGAGGGTGCTGCTACTAACATGCCACCTTTCTTTAATGGTACAAACTATGCCCAGTGGAAACTTAAAATGAAAATTCATTTATAAAGTATGGGTTTTGATATCTAGACTGCTATAGAATCTCAATATAAAATTTCAAAAACTAAAATAACAACTTGGGATGAACCTACTAAAGTAGCTTACAATAATAACTGTAAATCTATGAATGCTTTGTATTGTGCATTAGGAGATGAGGAATTCAATAGAATATCTTCCTATAAAACAGCTTATGAAATATGGGATACTTTAGGTGTTTCTAATTAGGGAACAAATAATGTTAGAGAAATGAGATTAAATACTTATACTATTAAATATGATAATTTTAAAATGAAGACTGATGAACCAATTTCTGATATGTATCTGAGGTTCAACGAGATAGTCAATACAATGAGTTCACTTGGAAAGGCTATTCTAGCAAAGGAACAAATCATGAGGATACTGAGATGTTTTACAGAAAGATGGAGAGACACTTCTGTTTCAATCAGAGAATCATGTGACATTGGTGCTCTGTCTGTTGAAGAGCTTATTGGTAAGCTTATGATGTATGAGGAAGAACTCAAGGTGAATAAGGAAGAAGATGATGAACCTAAGAGAAAATCCATGGTATTTAAGTCTACTTCTTCAAAGAGAATGGACAAAGACAAAGTTCAAATAAAAACTGAATGTTTTACAAGTGAAAGTTCAGAATCTGACAGTGATGCAGAAATGGCTCAAATAGCCAAGAGATTTACGTAAATCTATAGGAAGAAGATGTTTTCCAGAAAACCAAACTACAAGGGTAAGTATTATCAACAAGGTAAGTGGAAGAAGGATTGGAAGAAATCTGATAAGGAAGATGATATAGTCTTCTATGAATGCAAGAGGAAATGACGCATCAAGGCTGACTATACTACGTTAAAACTCAAAAAGAAATATTATTATAAGGACAAAAAGTACGTGAAAAGATATGAAAGCTACTTGGAGTTACTTAGAAGATAGCACAAGTGAGTCTTAAGCTTCTGACTCTAAAAAGAACCGTGCCACATTTGTTTCATGACCAATACTTCTGAGGTACCTGTTTCCCCTATACTGAATGATTATTATTTTAGAACTGATTATGATTATGAATATGAAAATATGACTTGTGAAGAACTGTTTGAATACTGAAATATGATTGAGGAAACATGCAATTAACTTAAGGACAAATATAATTCATTAAAGAAACAACATTCTCTCACTGTAAATGTTAACTCCGCCCTTGATATAGAAAAAGAAAAGAATGCTCAACTGTTAAAGGAAAATAATGAACTAAAAATTTCTAGTGAGAAACATAGAAAGGACTTAGAAAGGTTCACAAATGGAAAAGAGACTCTAACTAGAATGTAGGGAAATAAAGTGGCACCAAAGTACACTAGTGGAATAGGTTACCATCCTGGAAAAAGATAGTTCACTAAAACTAGATTTATTCCAAAATCTGGACAGAATACTGCTAGTTCATGTTCTGGAAATTCATATTCTCCAACCAGCTATTTACATTGTTATATATCAAATAGAGTTTATCTTTCAAAATCTTTTTATTCTATGAAATATATGAGACCCATAAGACAAATTTGTGTACCAAAATCATTGATTGCTAGCCTGTCTGGACCTAAGAGAATCTGGGTACCAAAATCATTCTCTGTTTAAAACTGTTTTGTAAGAAACCTAATTGAAGAGATCCCATAATAAGATATGGTACTTGTAAAGTGGATTTTCAAGGAATATGATTGGGGATTACTCATGATTCAAGCGCATAATCAAGGTTGATGGAGGCCATGTCACCTTTGGTGATAATTCGAAAGGAAAAATCATCGGCCTATGCCAGATAGGTAACATTAATTAATTTTTAATTTCTAAAGTTTTATTTGTTGATGGACTTAAATATAATCTATTGAGTATTCCTCAATTAGGTGATAATGGCTTTATTGGTAGGTTTGAAAATGATTCTTGTAATGTTTTTAATTCTAAGAATGTTTTAATAATTTATGCTTTGAAAAATGAAAATGTTTATAGAGTTGATTTGAATTCTTTATCTAAACAAAACATTACTTGTTTAAATGATTTTCATAAATAGTCTTGGCTTTGTCATAAAAGATTAGGACACTACAACATCCATACACTTAGAAAATTGACTACAAAGAACTTAGTTAGAGACTTACCCAGACTAGAGTTTCCAAAAGAAAAAGTTTGTAATCCCTTTCAAAAGGGAAAACAACTCAAAATATCTCTCAAACCAAAGAAAGAAGTGTCAACTTCTAAACATCTAGATATGGTTCACATGGAACTGTTTGGACCTTCTAGTGTTTCTAGTTTAAATGGGAAGAAATATGTCTATGTCTTAGTAGATGAATTTTCTAGACATACTTGGGTATATATCTTAGTTCACAAAAGTGAAGCTTGTTCTTACTTTATTAAATACTCCAAGTCTGTAGAAAACCGTAGTGGACTTAAGATTAAGACCCTATGAAGTGATCATGTATGTGAGTTTAAAAATCATGATTTTGAATCTTATTGCTCACATAATGACTATAGTCATAACTTTTCTGCCCCTAGGACACCTCACCAGAATGGTGTAGTAGAAATAAAGAATAGAACCCTTCAGGAAATAGCATGAACAATGATTAATGAGTATGACCTGCCTATTTACTTTTGGGATGAAGCTGTAAATACAGCTTGTTATATCATCAATAGAGTTTTAGTCAGACCTGTTCTCAATAATACCCCTTATGAGTTGTTGAATAATAGGAAACCAAAGGTTAATTACTTTAGAGTCTTTGGCTGTAAAGTATTTATTCTCAATACTAAGGATAATCTGGATAAGATTTCTTCTAAGAGTGATGAAGGAATATTTTTAGGATATTCTAGAAAAGCCTATAGAGTTTTCAATAAGAGAACCAAGTGTGTTGAAAAATCTGTTCGCATCAAATTTGATGAAACTGATCCATATAAACCTATGTTATCTCTTGAAAATCATGAAGATGATTTCTCTGTTATGAGCCTTAATGATAAAATCAATGATCCAGCTGTAAAGACAACCCATTCTGGAAATATTTCAGAATCTGCTCCTAATAAACCCGAACCTAGAGAAGAACCTGAATTTTCTAGCCCTACCATTACTAGATCTACCAGGATTCTAAAGAATCATCCTTTAGATGCAGTTGTAGGAAATCTGGATAGAAGGACACAAACTAGAGCTTCTCTTAGAAATCAGGTTGAACATCAAGACTTCTTGTCACAACATGAACCTAAAAACATTGATTATTCTATTAATGATGAATTTTGGGTAATTTCTATGCAAGATGAACTCAATCAGTTTGAAAGAAATAATTTTTGGAGACTTCTTGAAAGACCTAATGACACTTTCACGATAGGCAAAAAATGGGTGTTTATAAATAAAGTAGATGAATATTGAAATATAGTTAGAAACAAGGCTAGATTAGTTACACAAGGTTATAGTCAAGAGGAAGGAATGGACTATGAAGAGACATTTTCTCCCGTAGCCAGACTAGAAGCCATTAGGATCTTACTTGCATATGCTGCACATCTAAATTTCAAACTATATAAAAAGGATGTAAAGAGTGAATTCATAAATGGGTATATAGCTGAGGATGTTTTTGTTGAACAACCACCTGGATTTACAAACCCTCATTATCCAAATCATATTTTCAAATTATCAAAAGCTTTATATGGTTTAAAACAAGATCTAAGAGCTTGGTATGATAGGTTAAGTACTTTTCTTATTTCTAATGGTTTTACAAAAGGTATAGCTGATCCTACCCTTTTTATAAAATGAATTTCTATATATGTTTTAGTTGATCAAACATATGTAGATGATATTTTTTTGGATATTCAAAAACTTATTTGTATATTGATTTTTGTAAAAGTATGCAAAAAAAAAATTGAAATGAGTTTAATGGGTGAACTAGAATTCTTTCTTGGATTTAAAATCATTCAAAACAATGATGGAATTATTTTGACTCAAAGTAAGTATACTAGAGATCTTTTAAAATGTTTTGGATTGGATAACACTAAAAGTAGTGACACTCCCATGAGTACCACATGTAAGTTGGAACATGATGAAGATGGAAAATATGTTGATCAAACCACTTATAGAGGAATGATTAGAAGTCTACTCTACTTGACTGCTAGTCATCCTGGTATTATGTTTAGTGTGTGTATGTGTGCACGTTTTCATGAAATCCCTAAATAATCACATTTAAATGCTATAAAAAGAATTTTCAAATATCTCAAGCATACACCCAATCCAGGACTGTTCTATCCAAAAGGACAATCATTTTAATTAGTTAGATATTCTGATGCTCATTTTTCTGGATGTAAGTTAGATAAAAAAAGAACATTTGAAACATGTCACATTTTAGGCACGTCACTAGTATGGTGCTGTAGTAAGAAACAAAATTATGTTGCATTATCTACTGCAGAAGCTGAATATATAGCTTCTGGAAGTTGTTGTGCACAAATTTTGTGGATGAAACACACATTACTAAACTATGGATATCAATTGAGACATGTCCTAATAAATTGTGACAACAAAAGATCTATTAACATTTGAAAGATTCCTGTTTCACATTCTAGGACAATACATATTGATGTAAGACATCACTTTTTGAGGGATCATTATCAAAAGGGTGATATCACTTTAGAATTCATTGGTACTGAATATCAACTTGCTGATATATTCACTAAACCATAAAATTCTGAGAGATTAGATTACATCATACATGATCTTGGTATCATCAATCATAAATAGATATCTTACTGTTCTTAATGTTTAATATTTTACTCTATTTTACTTTACGGTTTCATTACTCATGATTTCTTAGTCACTGTTTCATGCTTACAGTCTCACAGTTAACACCTTGTGTTCATGGTCTGTCACCTAACTGTCTCACCGTGATGGATCAGTTTACTCACTGTCTCACCGTGACAGATCAGTTCACTAATTGTATCACCATGACGGATCAGTTCACTCACTGTCTCACCGTGACTACATAGAGTAGTCACTGTCTCACCGTGACGACTGATTTTCATCACACCATAATGCATACTCACGGTCTCACCGTGATGATTGTTTATACTTTTACATTAACCTTTATCGCGGTAATTTTTATTTCACTGATATTTAATTTCCTACGTTTTTTATGACGTTTGACATTCCCAAATGATAAAACATAAGGTTTTTCAATCGATACCTTACCCGAGCTCTCTCATTCTCACTCTCTCAGACCCTCTTTACATTGAAAACCTTCTCTCCTTATCTCTCACTCAAATATTTAGTGGATTCCCAAGATGAAGCATCCATCAGCACCCTCATCTGAGAAGCACCACACAAAGAAACAGAAAAGAGCACCGAAGATAGCTCCCGATGGTCCCCTGAATCCTAACCTAGTAAGTTGTATTGTAGTTCCTGAGAAAGATATTTTCTGTGAGTGGTTGCTGTCTAGAAATTATTTGGTTCTAAAAATCTTCAGAGAACAAGGATGGCTTGAATGGTTCTCTAAACAAGATACACCTATCTACCCGAGGTTGGTTGCACAATTCTATCAGTATGTAAAGTTTTCCTTTAATTCTTGAGAACGTTTTATGGTAACAAGCTAGATCAATAGACAAAAGTGCTCATTCTCTTCGAGGCTATGGGATGCATGCTTGAGGATTCCTCATGAAGGGATCTGTGATGACTACTAGAGAGATCCTCCTCCAACAACCGACATCTTTGACCTAGAGAATTCCTTGAATGTTCTAACTAGAAATGTCACCAAAAGAAGGGCCATAACTGCAGATCTAGATGGGGAGACAAGGATCTTGTTTAAATTTGTTCGGAATTTGATTAGCCCAAGGAAGGGTGATTTTGCTGTGTTAAAATATCATAATGTGTTCTTGATTCATCTAATGAAGAATGGACATAAGATCAATCTTTGAAAATATATCACTCACCACATGTGTGAACTGATTAAAGTCACATCCAAATCAACCTCCTTGTTTTACTCAAGGATGATCTCAACTATACTAGTTGCCAAAGGAGTTTTTGGACTGAATGAAGAAAAGCTTGTGGATTTTTATTTTTGTTTGTCCAAGCATTTCATTAGAAGGATGAAAATTTATTGGAACCCCTGGAAGAAGCAGTGGGTTGAAGATAATGAAAAGGTTTATGAGAAGTGTAATCCGGTTGATTATCCAAAAAGGCCAAAAAATATTATTGATCCTGGTTTGGAACCAGATGAGATGGCTAAGTATCCAGAAGAGGAAGAAGAAGAGGAAGTGGTAGCTGAAGTACCACATAGAGAAGAGGCTGAAATACCTCAAGAGGAAGTAGCTCCTGTTGATAAGGAAAGTACTGTTGTCCCTGCTGATGTTCCTTCAGAAATTCCTCTTAGAGAGGAAGTTTCTGTTGTTTTTAGAGAAGAAGGATCTCCTGCTGTTCTTGAAGAGGAAGAATCTCATGCTTCTAGAGATGATGTTTATCCAGAAACCCAACATGAGGCTGCAAGAGATTTGATTATCCCTGTTTTAGAGCAGAAAGCCATGGAAGAGTCTGGTGGTGCAGAAAACCTCCCTGCAATACAATAAGAAAATCTAGAAGAAACTCTAGAATATCTCACCTCTATGCAAGAACCATGTCTGGAAGCATAGCCTGTGGAACAGTTGGTCCTTAGTACACACCCTCTGATGAAGAATTAATGGAAATTGCCTTTCAGTTGGCAAGGAAAGAAATGGTTGAGGAGAATAGAGTTGATCCTATGGATCCTGACCATGCTGCTGAGCCTATAGTTCTTCAAATGGAAGCACCTATTGAGGGGGAGGAACCTCAAAACCTTGATCCTAGTGCAGGTGAGTCTGATGAATCTGAATCTGAACCTGGTGATTCATCTCCTTCCACTGAGTCATACTTTGTGTACACTCGGTATGAATTCCCCATATTTAATGATGTGAGTGAATCACAGCACGTGAATGCCACTGGAATGGATCTATCCCCCTTGTTTCAATTGAAATCAGTCACTCACCCTGAACCTACATCTGAACCTAAGCCTCAACCAGAATCTACACTAGAACATGTACCACTACCTTCACCTGCACTCTTACTCGAGAAAAAGTATTTTTTAACCAAATATGATTTGAAAGTCTTTAGAGAGACTATCTTAGCTGGAGTTGAGAAGATTATACCATCTCAACCTCGTCCTGTGACTCATCTAAGTCAGGAAGATGCCTCGATTATTTTTGGAAAATATCATTCTGCATATTCAACCGAGGATGATCCACAAAATTCATGAAGTCGGGGTTGAAAACAAACGGATTAGTGCTGATTTTTCATCTTTGAAATGTATGGTATCCTACTTGAAAAAAGAACTGTCTTCAAGATCAGAGCTTGCTCCTATTGTTACTTCTCCTCCACCTACTGATACTTCTACTGAACCAAACTTTTCCAACATTTCTAGAGAGATTGTATCTCAGATGCATACCTACCTGTTTTCTTTTGATGAGAAGATTTGAGAAAGGCACACAAAGATGCTGCAATGCATGAGAGAGCCTGTAGAAAATATGAATAAGCTCACAGATGAGTACACTGGATGCCTTCAAACGGTTTTGAAATAGCTCAAAGATCTAACTATAGCTGTAAAGGCTTCTCCTCCATTTGTGAAATATTCTGTTTCCTCTTTGGATGATTCTATTCTCATATCCCTTATCAAGGAATAAATTCAGAATTCCCTTCGTGGTTTAGATTTTTCTTCTTTATCTGATGTTGTGAATAATAGTGATAGAGCACTTGACTTGGTTCACATTCACTCTAAGATTGCCAATGATGCTCAACAGGAGATCACCAAGAAGATAGAATTTTATCTCACCCGGTTTTTCTCTAAATTTGACATGACCAATCACTTTATGTATCTTGTGGAGAATTCGAAAATCCCTCCAGTGACTCAAGATTTTAAAGCTCATGTTCAGAAACATACAGAGTTCACCAGATTGTTGGACAAATTCATGGAGAATAAGGATGATTTTGAAAAGGATATGCAATATGGTGGAGAAATAATTACTGATTTCATCAATCTTTTGAAGCTTTATCTTCATGTATAGAGTACAACTATAGTTAAACCAGCTGCTTCCCCTCTTCGACCAGGTCTACCTGCCCTAGCCTCAACTACTATGTCAGTCAGCCAAGCCCTTTCTCAGATCAGACCTGTCATTCTTGATCAACCACATACTAGATCTTCTACATCTCCTACTTTGGCTCCCTCCATATTTGAAGGTCTACCTTTACCATCTTTGTCTACTACCTCCATGCCTTCTTCTACATCAGCTCCAGTTCCTACTATTGATAAAGGAAAAGAGAAAGCCAATCCATGAGCCAACCAATGCTTCTTAATTTTTGATGGGAAGTCTTTTGATTTTTATATTTCTATTGTATTATTTATTCTGATCATTATTAATGAAAAATGCATTGTTTCACTCCATTCTCTCTACTTTTTGATAATCCAAAAAGGGGGAGAAAAAGTGCTAATAGTTATCTCTTAGTACATTATTAGTTATTATTTTATATGTTATTTTCTCTAACATTTCATTTCATTTATACTTTAACTATACATGATTTTTTATCATAAAAAAGGGGGAGATTGTTGGAATCCTTAGGTATTAATCATGATTTAATGTTAACATATCTTATTACTGTTAATTAACTTCATTATTATTTAAAAATAATAAGCATGATCACAACTCTTACTTATCTTATCTCTGTATTTTTTTCAAGCTCTCTTTCCTTATAATGGTTAAGAATAATTCATATTATGCATATTACTGTTTAATTTTGAATACAGTTATTTGTCTAAGTATCAGAACACCGTGACATTTGACACAGTAAGATAGACTGTGTGCAAGACACAAACACCGTGAAGTGTAAGATAGACACAGTGAAACAGAAACCCTGAAGTCTAAGTCTCAGACACCGTGACCAGTGTGACACCATGACCTCAATACACCGTGACCCAGACACTGTGAAGGACACAATGTGAGTCAGACACTGTGAAGGACACAACGTGAGTCAGACACCGTGAATCAGATAGTCATTCAGACACCATGATCAAAACACCGTGAAGGACACACTCTGAGCCACATACCGTGAAGGTCATACCGTGAATTACACACCGTGAAGGAGACACCATTTGAATAAATATTGTGACACTATTTCTTAACCTTTTTTCAATATTATTTAAATACTTCTAATGGTCATATTTTATTTTTTAATTCAATTAATGTTATTTAATGATAGTTGTTTCATGTCAGGAAACCGTACCTCATACCTATGGAAAGGAAGTAATTCCTATTGCTGGAGCTCGAGGAATATAAGGAGGATTGAGCTGCAATAGAGAAATGGACACAAAAAAATACACACACCAGAATATACGCAAAGCTATAAACAATACATGCAAAGTGCTATGTACTGAACAGAAGAGAAATCCTGGGCACTGAAGAACACATTACATTATCATCAAAGAACTCTCTTATGTGGAATTGAACACAACTTAAGAACACAAGAAGAATCAAGAGAATTTCTTCACATGTGAAAGACACCAAGCTGAACCATGACACTTTTTTTTCAATAGAAAAACCAGAGAAGGACTCAGAAGCATTTCTGCTGAATCTAAGAAGTCCAAAGTTGCACTACCAATCACTAAATCTTTCTAATTTTTCATATACTCTCTCTAAGTGATTTTTTCCTTACTTTATTGAGCAGTGTGTGTAATCTGTATATCTTAAACACACATTGTCTCATGCGCTGAAAAGGATACTAAATCCTCATTCCAAACTTTCTACACCTTCTTGTGTCTCACAAAGGCTTGTGGTAGAGGTCAAGTAGGACCTAGACAGCCTGTGCGTTGTTGTCTTTGTTTTCCCACGAAGAATAGTGGTAGAGGTCCCTGCGTAGCCTGGACAGTCTTGTACTGTTGTTAACCCCGATCCAGGGTGTGGTTCACTTTTATATATAAATTTGAGAGGACTAAGTCTTGGCTTGAGACTGAACCTCTTGGTTATATCTGTTGTGTTTTTTAGCTTATGTTTAATGTATAATATATATATCTTTTATATTCTGCTGTTATTACTTTGAAATACAATCTATTTTAAAGTTACATTGATATTTAATCTAGAAAGTGTTTGCAACTATTGTAAATTAGTAGATTAGTTTAAAAATCCAATTTAATCTTCTGATTAAATTGAATGAGACCTAATCAATTTTTGAGAACTTAATTGAACCTTTACAGTTTTACAAATTCACTACAGTTTAACTTATTTTATAAATATGGGGATTTCAGTAGACATTATTTTTAACTGAAATTTTAATTGGAACTCAATTCGCCCCCTATTGAGTATCCACTCCAACCAACAAACATGATTTCCTTTTCTCTAACCCACAAATGGTGATAACACTGTTGTAGATAAAACTTGTAGAAACAATGTGATCCCCATAACAGATTGAAGAGGGCTTCAATCCTAGGAAAGGAAAATATATTTTACATCATAAACAGGTGAATATTTTGATAATTAATTAAGTGTTAAGGAATATCATATGATTTCTTGGAGAACGGCACAGTCACACACCATGGTGAAGTACATAACCTAATAAGTCACCTTTACCTCAATTTTTAAAGATCTACCTTAAGGTGATTGAGACCAACTACAAAATTTGGTAAGGGGTTATAAAAATGAGTTTTCTAATTGGAATGAGTTATTTATCAATATAAACTCTTTAATTAAGAGTAATTCCAATAATGTCATTTCTAAAAACATCCTTAAAGAGAACCATGATTGTTTGAAGATTCATTGAGACTACTGTTGATCCTATCGAAAGATCTGGACCCTCTATCGGAGTCTTAATAATCCTAATTTCTCTCAAGTATGGGCCAAATTAACCTAAGCCTAGTTTCCAATCTCTATTCATCATGAACCTATCACCCTTCAATGAAGTGAATGACACACGTTTTTATGACAATTAATGTTACTAAATAAGTTGTTCTATCATTACATGACAAGAATATCGTTGAATATTAACATATTAAGAGTCATAAGGCCCCAAATATTTCCATAAATATATATGAATATATAATACAAGGGGAATCACATGATATGGTCCACTTTCATGACTAATTATGTATCAAGGGAGACTAACATAGATAATTACATTATTGGAAACTCTGGTACAACAACTGTGGTATATATATGAAAGAAAGTGAAGCACCCATATCGAACATGGTTGTATAAAAATGGAAATGATCAATATTATAACTCATACAATAGATAGTACCTTAAATCCATCTAATTTAGTACAATATAGTATATATAAATGACATGCAACAACTTTGAAACCATATCTATTATATGATTGAATAACCTGAGTCTCGGTTGTCTTGGAATATTATTGAGGACCCTGGCTAGATCACTGGTTCCCTGAAGGCATCTATAGCCCCCTTACAAAATCATGATCTCAAAGATTTATGGGAAAATTTTCATAGTTTTCCATTATTTCCACATTATTAATACTTTCTCAAAGGTGTCAAGTTGGCCCTATATAAGTTCCTGATCGTCCCATAGTTGAAGAAGTGTGGATCACCTCTTGAGTGAACCCAAAAATTGGATATTCTCTCCACATGTGTATGACTTTTCTATTGTACATATATGGTCTTCCTCTTCCTACTATCAAAATATTTTTACCATTGTACCAGTAGGAGGACTACCCACCTAAGAAATCAAGGGTAGACAAGGAAAAAATTCTCAACTATTCTCCAAGATCCTCTTGCTACTCAAGGCCTTCTATAAAATCTATAAGTATATTTCTTGATCAATGATTGAGATCTACTATCTAATGTCTGGAAATGATCTAATGTCAAAAAATTTGTCCTTTTCAGCCTCATTCATAGTTAGTAGAGTTGAAAAGTTAAGAATATATGTAAAACAAATATAGTAGGTAGAAATTATCATAGGATCCTGATAAAGAACCATTACTTTTTTAGTTCTTTCAAGATTCAATGTATCATGAAATAACTCCCACAAAGAGTAAGAGCTTGATGAAATCCCATTTTATACCCTCACCTCACATATCCAGTTCTATTACTCCCAACAATTGTTTTATGGGTACTTATAGTATAAAAGATAATTTATTCACCTTCTTTCTCTCGATTTCTTGATGTTTTCAAAGTAACCACAAATATATACACCCATTCATCAACATAATGTGTTCACCAATTTTATAAAAAGATATAAAATGTTAGAACAGAAAATACATGTTATAGTAGACCATATGACTTAGTGGAAGGGATACTAAATTGAGTGTGCCTACTGTAAAGACCAGGAATTTTCATGGAATTTTTTTCATAATTATTTAAAATTTTACGAGTCTCTGGCTTCTAACGGCAATTGATTCCCAGGCCTGGTGTGCCTGGAATCAATTTAAGAGGTTTTTCTTGGATATGTTTAGTAAACGCATGTGCAGGTTTTTCTATCTTTTGAACCGGTGCTTAGAATTGAAATATGAAGACATTGATGAACTCGTAGGGCCGATATTCGCTCAAAGGGACCATTCCTGTAGCTGCGTTTTATGTGGGTTGAAAGTTAATTTTTGGGGTTTAATAAAAAAAAGTTAAATAAAATTTGTTGAGAACAATTTTTTTTATGATGGTAGTTTAATCTTACATGGGGAAGTTAATGGTGGGGCCCACACCCACATAACTTCCCACGTGTGGATAATTGTGAGGTGGGGCCCACACGAGCCTTAACCTTTCATCTCCCCATAACCTCCCTTTAACCCCCTTTTTACTCACCTTTATTTAATTCTCTGACAACCCCCCTTAATTAAGAGATCTCTTCACCTCCCTCCCTCTCTCTCTTTATTATTTTCCAACACATTTTAATTAATGAATTCAACATCTTCAATTAATTAATTACGTTTTTCGAATTTAGAATTACATGTGTGAATAAAAATAATATCTTTAGGTATTATTTTATTTTGGGGAATTCGTTGTGTTGAGAGGATTTGTGAGAGAGCTTTGGAGAAATAGAGAAGGGTGTTCTTCTCTCAACGAATAACATCATCCTTCCAACAATGAACTGCCAAGGAATGTGAATCATCATCGTCGATCTTCGTCCAAACCAAAGGAGAAGGATCCACCAGCGAGGAACACCAATGATGCGCCATCCTCATACCTTCTTCCCCGATGTCAACGAGTTTATGTCGTCTCCCGCGACGCCATCTTCTACGATTCTCGACTACCACGAACCTTATCTCAAGGTAGGGGTTTGTTCATTTTGAAGTGCTTATCTCGTACCCCGTTCTTCATTGGAAACCATTGTTTATTTTTGGCCAACTGCCACCACCTAACGTGGAGGGAACATGCTGAATGTACATGGCCCGATGACCCTCCGTAGTGTCTTTTGATATCGAGGGAGATCATGATAAGAAGATGGAGAAGAATGGTGGTGGCGACCGTGCGCTGGCCATGTGCGGAAGAACCACAGAATGCAACTACGGGCTGCTCAGCCGATGAAGAATAGACCAGCTAAAGCCGACTATGCCGAAGGAGGACCGCGACGCCACAATGGGTGCTGCACTGCGGAAGACTGCAGCCCGCATTCCGCGGACTGATCGGTGGCCGAACCGGCCGGGCTGAGCAGAACCGTGGCCCGAGGAGGGCGCCACACTGGAGAGACTACGGCCCGCCCGAGCAATCCTCTTAAGCCAAAAAGGATGTGCAGCTTCGGCTGACCGGTTAGAGAGGTCGGCGTCGCTTGGCACCGCCGGTTCGGGCATCCGGGGGACTGCACCCCCCTCGGACAGCCCGACCCACTGGCCGAGCCGTGGCCGGGCTGCGTCGGTCCACGCATTTCATTAGGTTGGCCTGACCCCCTGCCAGGTTGGACCAGCCAAAACTGGGATGACCCACCCCGCTATCCCACTGGGCTTAACGGGCCAAGCCCATTTTCACTAAAGGGTGAATAACTTGAAGACAACACATTTGATAGACGCGCCGTCTACGACATAGGGAACTTCTTGACATGGCGGTCCTTTTGCGATACTCTAAGTGAGTTTTGGATAACTTTGCAAAATGTAAGGGTTTGGAACGAGTGTATTTCCAATCGGGCCCCGTAAGCAAAAATGCTAATAACTCTCAGACCAGACATCCAATTGACGCGCCGTATTTCGCGTTGGGTTCCTTTTGATGAGATGGAACTTCAGGATACATCAACTCTAGACTTTGTGATAGTTGATGTATTGACCCCTTGGCTCGAGGAGCGAACCCTCCCGGAATCGAGCGTGCTCTGTGCGGGATCCCTAAAGGTAGATGTGACTTCAACGACTACAGTACTGGAATCCTCCTTGGGTTCAACGATGATGGAAAATGTACTAGAATCATCCGTGGGTTTGACGATGATGAAAACTGTATTGGAATCCTTAGTGGGTTTGACAGTGATGACTACCGTACATGAATCCTCTTTGGGTCCGGTGGTTTGACTTATGTTCTAGTATCCTACATGGGTCCAACAGAGTATCTGGTCTAGTATCCTACGTGGGTCCGACAGCTTATCTGGACTAGTATCCTATGTGGGTTTTCCATCTTAGATGAATCAGTGACTGCATTTGATCATCTTTATCACATTATGAAAGATTTATACCTATGTGATCTGAGTCTTGAATTTTAATCAATACCATCGATGTGATTGACTTCTTTCCTGTGTGGACTGGGTTGTGCTTGGACCCGAGAGTTGGAGACGAACTGGAATTGATGACTTAGGTATATGTATGGGCATATACCAAAGTAGATTTAGTTGATAATTTGTGATTATAGCTTTCTTGTGTGGTTTATCCATTTGTGGATTCTGGGAGACCTTCGAGGGTCTCGGGGTCCCTACTGAGTATCATTATACTCACCCCTGCATAGGCAATGCCCGCACTACGTTGTGTTGGTTGCAGACGACAGACATCACTAATCATGGTTGAGGTTTGTAGAGCTGGACATTACCAAGAGGTGGACCACATGGTGAGACGTACTTAGAGAAGACGGATGGACCTGAGGTGCTGAGGAGACCATCTATACTCACCCTTCAGGTGGGATTCCCAGAGGATGATTCTGTGGTTGATGTTTACTTATGTACTAGTTTTTCAGTTGTATTGTACTTTTAGTTGGGTTTGTATTCTGGACCGTTTAACTTTCAGCACTTACTTTGTAATCAGTATTACTTGTTCTTACTTCATTTGCATACTCTGATGTGTTGTTTTCTTTTATAAAGGCTATTCCATCCCTTTTTATTGGGATTTATGCCTTTGGGGCTAGTCGCCAGCCCCTAGCCTATGGAAGGCGGGCTTGGAGTAGTCATGGCTTGGGCCCCGATGATAGGTCATGACACCTACAATCTATGCCACTAGAGCATGTCTGCAAATATTCCCAGGAGCACCCTCTTTCTCAAAAATTAGTCCCACAAAAAGAACATGAGAATGAAAATTTTATAATAAGAAGAAACAATATGAAAATAAATATATCCTAACATGTCAATTGGATCCCACAAGGTTCTCTAAGGAGCTTACGAATGACCTAATCTATACCCCTTGAGAACTAACCAAGGTCTCATCCCGGTATAATATTTAAAAATAATTATATATACACTATAATTACTACATGATTACTTCAAAAAATTAACTCCTGAAGAGATATATCATAATATCAATGAAAAATAGAAATACATAGAAAAATCTATTCAACGTCAAGAAAATATAAAATTTTAATATATTTGTTTTAATAACTTATATATAGCATAAAAATACACAGATATATATATATATATAGAATGTGGACCTATGTTCCTTGTCAAGTTGCATAAAGGCTCCTGAAAATATCTTATAAACAAAAACATAAATCCCACAAAAGGAAAATTAGTGGTCGTTTAAACATGTGTTGGACATGAACATGGAAAATATACTACCTGAGTCCCACAAAGTTATATCCTTCTTTCCACGTCCTAGGTTTGACCCAAAAGAAATAGAATAAAATTGGTCCTCTGATACCATTCTGTAACACCCTGGCCTAAATCATCTAGCCAAGTAAGATGATCACATGACCTCATGTATGACTCACCTAATATAAGATTCCTACAATTAGAAATGAGGTTGTAAGACTATTAGTTGGAAGCTCTGCCCTCTATATCATGTCATCACCTAAAAATGATAAAATAATAAAATAAATAGATTGAACAGAGTATCCTATAGAAAATAACAGATGGAATACATACAAATAGGTAATAAATGGACTCCTAATGTGGAAATAAAAACTATTGTAAAAAATGATTATAAAAATAAATAATGAAAACAATAGAGTCCTCCAATGTCTATCCAAGTCTACTACCATATTCATACTCCTCAACTCAGCAATCATCCATATTCCACTTTTTCTAACTCAAATCCTTATGAATGAAGTCTTCGTACACATCAAGAAGGATCATAATGGTTCTAAGTGATAAACCTAGTACGAAACCTTAAATGTGTCCATTGAAAAAGTACTCAAGTATAATTAGTGTATTCCATGATAATATCAACTATGTAATAAGCATAACAACCATAACACATGTACTATGAAAACATACACAAAGAAAGCTAGAACAAACCCACATCCATATTTAGTTTAGCTCTATAATGATAAGATTATCATAATATTTCAAAAGTGGAAAATAACAAACCACCATGCTCATGACACATGTCTCATCGGTCTCAAGAAATAGAGTTAGATCAGGTCCCCAGACTACTGTATCCCAACTCCATCAGGGGTTAGGCCTCCATACCATAGTAACCCGTCTCTACCTCAGGTCAACCCCTAAAACCTTTATACCCATAAAATATACCTAAATTCATGCCTCATTACCCTTATGATTGTAAATTATGATATGTTCCATCACCATCATCATTATAATTGATGCACACTCCCTCTCTATGGGATTCACATCAAATTAGGGGCCATATGTCTCTAGCACCAATAACAATATCCATGGAAATGGTGACACACATCACATGGTAGATCATATATGGTATTCATATCATATTATTATGAAAGTATAGTATAAAAACATAAAAATAATTGATCTTAATCGAACATGGAAAAAATATACTCTAGAAATTATCTTGGAATCGAATATCACAACGGTTCTCACAGGTACACACACACCCATATATGATCATAATAAAAAATTACAAAAAAATTATAACAGTATAAGGATTAAATCTTGGAAAGATATGAAAATGATATTTATAAAATATAAGTAACTTCCTACCTCAATTCATTGACGAGGAACTTCAATGATCATTAAGGAAACATCTCTTAAGTAATGTATGCATTCTCATTATCTGAAAAGGATCACCAAGGATTCATAGAATCAAAACTAAATATTTTATTTCCAAAATAATTAAAATATCAAATTTTATAATATTATCTATCTCTTAGATAATTTCCAAATTATCAAATTATTCCAACGCATGTGCTAGAAATTTTCTCCACAAATAATAATAATATATTGACATGTGATAATACAATATATCGCTATAATAATATGAATGTGGTAATAATTGATTATTATTAATGGATAATTATATGTGATCACTGTATCAAGAACAATTTATAAAATACCAGATCTAAGGAGGAAGACAATTTTAAAAAACATACAAAATAATACTTGGAAAATTCCTCCTCTAAAATGTTCCACCATCTATGAAAGATGATGGGTTGGAAACTGCTACACCTAGAAACCTGAAGAAAGGATTTTATTTTTCATAGATAGTTTTTAATAAACTAGAAGATGCAAAAAACCAAGGTATTGAAACTCAAAGGGTCAATTAAAAACAATGTCCAGAAAAGTTATTCTATTTCATAAAATAAATCCATGTACATGTTCTCTTTAATAAAAACAAAAATTAAATATAAACATTTAAATTGTGATTTAATCAATTTCTAAAATCAAAATGTTTACATAAATATAAAATTCGGAATCAATATACCTAAATTAATCATGAATTCTATTGTCATTATTTTTTCATTTAGAACTGTTATTTACATGTTACAGTGTTGTGTTTCCAAAGAAGAATGGAGAAAATACAAAAAACTGGTTAAATGAAATACACTTACATATAGAGTATGTGTTGTTTAACCATAACTTGGTTTTACCTTTACATAGTTGATTACCATAACGTTAGCTTTGGAAAAGTTGAGGTGATATTATGTATTCTTAGGAAAATCCACCTTACATTTATATAGAACAAGATGTATGCTTTCATAACCATTATAATAGGAAGTTACCCATACACATCCTTTAGAAAAATTATGTTACCCTTTCAAAAAGCTCTAGTTCCCTCTATGAAACACCCTTATGTAAGCTATTAACCTTATCAAAATACAATTACATAAGTTGGTACCCTTACATCATCATTGGGTTACTCTTACAAATAAATTGAACTAGGGGTTACCCCCTGAACTAGGGGTTACCATTACATATAGGCTATTTTACACATTCCCCAGTCAATCCTATCATTATGTTGTGAATGGAATTGTTCTTTTACCTTTATGTGAAGTATTCAATAAAAATATAACCTTACTCAACCATTATAAAACCCAAGTTAACCTTATGCAGACCATGAGTGCTATATAAGGGTATGAATTACCATAAAAACATTAAATTTTCACACCAAATGATTATAAAAAGAAATAATAAAATGTATTAGAGAACATTAAATGATTGAGAATGTTAAACATCCTATAACAATATAAAAGATATAATGAAGAATATATAAAGAAAATGGTGAGCTATAAATCATTGTTGGGGAACAATCTAAGTAAGCATGGAAAATATGATACAAAAAGAATATTAGGATATCATAAAATAACATATTGATAAGGAATCATTGAATGAAAAATAAAATTGGATAATAAAATAAATGTAATGTGGAAATAACATGAAATAATTCAATGTAATAATATGTTAAGGTTATATTCCTATACCTCATAACATTATGTTCTAGGATCACTACCCACACATCATACATGGTATCTCATGAGATGAAAACATTACCAAATGAATTATAGTTCTATCCAGGTGAACCCTTTATATGTATAATCTTATTTGTTTCACATGGATTATATATTATAAGATATAATTTAATTAATAGCCCTTGGATGATGAGGATTAGTTTCGTATAAAAATAATTCAGTTTATAAGAGCTTCATGGAAAGATCATTTATAAATATCATCCTCATTAAAACGAAAGGTGATTTTCATACATTGAAATCCAAATTAATGATTTAAAATTATATTTATATGAATATCATTCAATGAAAAAAAAGATATGTTATTTGTAATGATAAAATGGGGTAACAAAAAATCAAATAATGAATTTTTATGTAGAAAATGTATAAAAGATGGTTAATGTAATTAGGTTAATGATATATAATGTGGTCTCTCATCGATTGAACATAATTTTCATGTTAATGGAATGATTATAGTTGTATTAAGTAGTTTTAAATATAAAATTTGAAATATTACTACAATGTAAGTACTTTAGTTAAATGGAAGAGAAAGAGAGTCACATACCATGCAATATAGCTTCATAAATATTGATAAAATCTCCTGATAACCATATAAAACCCTTAAAAACTCTACAGGTAGTAAATGATATAAAATTAAAGATCAAATGATTTAGAGTGGATAACAGTAGTAGAATGGGTGGGTATTTATTAAAATCTGGGGGGGTTATTTATTAATCTCTAAACATATTCTATGGAAATAAATCATATAAGAAATGTAAAACTAATGGTATTACATGGGTTTTGATATATATATATATATATCAGATCTTTGTATTTTAATTTTTGTGAACAAAACACCTTAGAATAATTTTATTATAGAGGTGGAGGATATTCTTGTTCAAAAAGAATTGTTGTTAAAATTTTAAAATATACTGAAGTCATTGTAAGTATATTTTTAGGTTTCAAAAAATTAATATTATTACTTCATAATTACATATATTATTGACTAAAAATATTTTTGGTTAATAAAGAATATTCTTATTTTTAAATACTTCATCTAAACTTATCATGATTCCATAATAATTACCGTATACTCATAACATTTTTCACTTTTTAAATAGAAATTAATGTCTCTCATAAAATTATTTATAATTTAATAACATCTAATTTTTATGTGTTTATATCAAAAATTAATTTTTTTCGAATAATTTTTCAAAATTTTAAAGTGTTAATTTTAAAATAGAATATTTAAAAATTAAAAAAATACTAGTTTTGTGAAATATTAATCTTTCCAATACTTATAAAAACAATGAAAGACATCATAAAATTATATTATAATTTATATTAAAATAAATATTTCTTTATGAGTAAATTTTATGGATTGATTATTTCAAAAAATTATATTTATTATAAAAAATTGTATTCTAAAAAATTTAAAACATATATATTATACTAGAAAACTTTTATGCCTTTTTTGGGAATTTCATTTTTGATGCTTAATAATTTAATATCATTGTATTATGATTAGGCATTTTTATGTTATTAAAATTAAAAATAGCAAATTTCACTTTTAACTAATTTTGACTGTATGTAAAATAATGGAGTTTTATAAAAAACTCTAATTTATGGATAAATGATTTTACACATAAATACATATGATACCCTTTTTACAGAACCCCAATTTACACAAGAATAATCTCTTAGGGTAACGTTTGCGATGGAGGAACATTCATGGGTTGGTTCCTCCAACTTTAATCTAGTGGTGATCAACACTAACATAAATATCTCCGAAAGAATATTTTTATTGAGCCTCAAATATTAATGATCTTCATAGGATATGTCAAGGTATGACCCATGGGAAGATTAATCTCTCCAAATTTTGGATAACTAATCTCTATAAGGAATTTCTCATCAACTGTTGGACATCACCTATCTTTTATGAATTAATTATCTATTACAATTTCCATTAATATACACTGATTCAAATGTTCACCTTAATAGTTATATTACCAATACTCATAAAACCATAATAGTCATATTTTGTTCATATAATGTATATGTTCTCAGTAAAAAAGATAAATTTTTATTTTCTATTTTATTTAATTTTCCAAACATATTAATTTGTAATGAAAATTTCATATATAAACGTTTGAGTCGTAAAATCCTTGGAATTGGATTTATAAGGGTGAAGGATTGGGCCTTTTTTTGGTTATATCGACATTGGAGGAGTGAAGATTTATTTAAATTATACTTCTTCCACCTTCAACATCATATAGTATTTAGGTGAAAACATCATTTCTATACAATTGAGATCCCTCCCCCTAATGGTATCCTCTATAATACCCCCAATGACAGACTCGAGAGACTCATGCATCAATAGAACTACTTTCATTCTCTGCATTGAAAATTATAAATCAGATAAAAATTTATGGCGGTACCATTTCATGGCTATTTGGATCAAACATATATTTTTAGGATAGATGATTGAATCCCATTTTTCAGCCAAATAGTGGTTGATTATTACAACATGGCTTCCTGGTTTTACATATCTTACCTAGGTTTAGTAATGGGAACCATCAACTCAGTGGATAAGATTAGCATATCTAGCTTCTAAATTTACTTAACAACCACCATGGGAGTATTATAAAAATAAATTTCCGTATAATACCTAATTTTTTCTATCATATAGATGTGGAATCCACCATGAAATATTTTATTTTTATTCAAAATAGAAATACTATTGATACCAGTTCACCAAAGCTTGAAAACTTTTGGATATATATACGCTCATGATTATTGAAAAGATTCAAGTTTAAAAAAAATATATAAATTTATTTTATTTTAGAATGAAGAATATTATTAATAAAAAAATTATATATTAAAAACACATGTGCTACATTTAATTTTGATATTTGGGATCGTTTTATAATATTGATGTAATGTTTCTATTAGTATTAAAATTCATTTTTCCACATAACAATTTATATTATTGTTATTTCTATGTTACCACTAATATTAGTATAGATTATGGGTTATGATAAAGTCTAACTGATATAAATGTAAGAATAAATGGCCTCAACCAGTAGGATCATACCCAATCAGGCCATTTATCAGAGTTTCTCAGGGATTATTCATTCCTGCGATTTTCCATTTACCAATATAAAGATGAAATTCAGAAAATTAAACATGAGTGAAACCATTTATACACGAGGTTAAAGCTTATTGATATCACAACTTAGAACTTGTTCATCATTCCACCTCATGAATGTACTACAACCACACACCTTACTATTATGAAATATGCTAATGTTAGAAGGTTTTACTTTTCCATACAACAATAGTATGAATTTATATATTTTATTTTTAATTTAATAATATTTATATTTATACCCTTTTCAATATTACTTCAGTTATATATATATATTGTTTTATAATGATTTTGATATAAATTAAACATTTATACAACGAAACGAAAATTTTATTTCTAAAAATTTTATAGTCTCAATTTATTTTTTTAATAAATTCCTGAATTTTTAAAATGTTTTTTCCCTGTAAAATTATTATGAATTTTTTTTATTTAAATATTACTAATAATATAATTTAATTTTTTTCAATTTAATTTTTATAAGGGATTGAAAGTGGTTAATTTTATTAAAAACTATTATTATTTAGTAAATATTGTTTTTAATTTAAATGTAAAGAAATTTCATATTTAAAATATTATTTTTGAAAATAAATATATTTTTTTGGAATTATCATGCCAAAATTATCAAATAGTTAATTGTTCATTATTTTCTACGATGGTCTTATTTTTGGGTAAAAAATAAATACAGTATAAATATATGGTATGTATTATGACATCGTAATAGCCCAAAAGTGATTTCATAAATTATTTAAACAGAATACATGATGAAAAATATATTTACCCTCTAAAAAATATGTTTTGTAATTTATTTGATTAATATTAGAAACCATTAACGAATCTTCCCAAACCAAAATTTTATTTTATGGTTTTAAAATAAATTATTTGTGTACATCAATAACATCCACATCATGAATGCTATTATTTTGTGAAATTAGGTTCATATAATAATAAAATATAGAAAACAAATCCTATTTTGTAGAAACTCTAGGAAAAACATGGGAACATTTTCATTTTTATTATTTTATCACATATATTCTAAAACATATGTTTACAAATTAATAACGAATCTCCATTTAATTAGATATAAATTTCCACCAAACCTACCTTTATTCTTTAAAAAACATATTGATAATAATATTTCACTTCATCTACCACTATGAATCCCTCTGAGCTATTTTAAAACTATTCAGAATATCCTCCCAATCTTTTAGAGCCTCCCTCTAAAAGTAAGGGATTGACTCCTGTTCATTTTTATTCAAGTATTTTCATGGTACTAAGGCTTATTTTTTCAAATTTTTCATGTTTTAATGTGTTTTTACATATCCCATTACTATTTATATGATTCCATTTTTATTAGATACCACATTCCAGTCTTATTAATCTATTCCTTGATCCTTTATATGCACATGATATGCTTCCAAAGTAATTGTATGATTTTCTAGGAAAAATATTTTTTTGTGAATACCCATCAATATTTCCCTTCAACTGTATTCATCTAGATGGTCCAATACTTAATTGATAGGTTACTTCATTTTTTTAACCCACACTTATTAATAGAGGGATTAAATGTGATGAAATATGTTCTTATGTCATATATATGGCACAAAACATCATATACATGATATGAATCTAGCAGGTGGGCCATCGATTATATAACTCTCCAATGATTTGGGTAATGTTTTTATCTCATTGGATACCATGTATGTTACATATATGGTCAGGATAACAACATTATGTTATTATTTTTCATTGTTAAACCTTGAATTATGAATATGAATTCATGTTTTATAAGGGTTCAACAATCTTATGTTTCCTTAATATCATCATCTTAAATCACAGATTGATGTTCATGTTTATTAATCTAGACATTTAATTTAACCTTGATATTCTTACTAACCTATATATTTTAATTCATTATTTTATTTTATGATTATTACCTTACTAAGATTTATATCTTACCCCTTTCTAGTGTATTTCCACAAAAAAATCCTATGAAACATTAGAAGATTAATTGAAGTCTAATGGAATATTATTCAGTTTTAATTAATTTTGGTGTATCCATGTTTAATGTTATTATGATATATATTTAATTATTCAAATACTATATGCAATTCAATCATTTGATATTTTATTATGTGATTACTTATGTAATAAATCGTGATTTAAGGTTTATTCAAGACAAGGTTTCGTATTGTTAGTATCAGAGAATGGTCTAGTTTTTTAGGGGATTATCATTTGAAAATCTTAATGAAATCCTTAGAGATAAGAATAAAAATAAGAAAATTTCTTAAATTCTGGTAATGTAATGAGTGAATTGTTTCCAATAAAAAAGAATCCATGAATCGATACTACTAGTGGATGTGGATCTATAACAATTGTACCTAGAGTAATAACCCAAAAAATTCAACATTAGGTAATAACATGATCATCACTTTGTGCAAATAAAAATGGCCTTTCTTTACATCTTTTTTCACACACAGAGTATGTATGCATTGGTAAATTCTCATGTTATTTATAAAATATTATAAAAAAATAATATTCTTATGAAATTTAATTGTATGAAATACACAAAGAGTAACATGAATTGAAACATATAAATTCATAGGTTAATGAATATATATTTTTCTAGTTAATCCCAGAAATTCCCATTTGTATCATTTTTTGTGTTTAATAAACTGAAAATTATCAACCCTATTTTTTCCTTTATTTTTTACATTTTAAGAAAATAGGAGAAATTCAGTAAACTACTACAATGTTGGGAAATGTGATGGTTTACAAAATGAGATTTCTAACACAATGGGAGTAAGAGATGAAAACATCAAGATAATACATACTCAATTAGCACTTATTTTGAATAGAAACTTGATTAATGGGGAAAACCCACAACACCCTAAGCAAGGAAAAGTATTAATTAATACCTTAATTTTATAGAGTCCATCGACATTAATTGGATCTTCTAACCCATTATTCATGAAAATGTAACAAATCCATTGAGAATATATTCTCTATCCTCAATTATCAAAATAATATAAGGTCTTGATTGTTGTTTATTGAGTGGAGGGATAAGTTAATAAATAGGGTATGTTGATTAATAACATGATGCTCATGGTTGAGAAAAAAGCAACAGATTGAAAATAATTCATGATAATGTATTTAGATAAATATTTTCATATTTTTCTCTATTATTTAATAAATATATTTTTCATTGTCCTCAACAAAAAAATAAGGACTAATCCATCATAGGGTATAAAAAATATCAAAAGATATTCATGATATTCCATCATATTTTTCATTATCCCTGAAACTAATTTTGACCACTTATTTAGTGGGATAAATCCAAATATGTTTAAAATGTTTGTAAATGTATCATTATAGAACTATGATAAAATTAGATGATGTTACCCCAATTTTAAATTGTGATTAGTTCATCTCAAGGGTCTCAAGGGTATTGATATAATAAGTGAAGAATATATTTTAATATTTGTGGGGACACATAGAAAATACATATTTATAATAATATCCTACATCAAAATTGTAAAAAGTTTAGGATGAAGAATCCCAGAAATTATCTTTATTAGACAAGTAAATGTCATTGTTGTGGGAAGTAGGGGTAACTGGCTAGTGAATTCCTACTAGAGAAACCCACAAATATGATGAAATAATGGAATTCTCTAATCTTACATCATCCTATTTTCAAATTCTTAAACAACATGGATCAATGAAACTATGTTAATAAATTCACTAAGACAATGGTTATTGAAGATAAGTGTGAAAAATAACCTTTATGACCTAGACATAAATAGTGATCATATTCTATCATAATTACTATGGTTGATATAAATAAAGATATGGTGACTGATATTCTAATTATACATTCAATGATAAAAAATTAACTATTTTATTATATTTTTATGCATTATTTCATATTAAACATGTTTATTATAAGTATTAAAACACCACCTCAAAACCTAGAAGTCTAGCTATTATTGAAAATTTAAAATTGTACAATAATTTTATCCCAAGTATATAATTCCTACCTTATTAATATTTGTGGGATGAATTTCCTAACAGGCCTTATGATGCTACCTTTTATAGAATTCAATTTAATTCTATGTATGGATTTGATTTCCTTGTATGGTGACAACATAAATTACCAGGAAAACTAAATTACCCTCTATATCATAAACCACCCTATTATTCCACTCAGGTGTGTGGAGGAGGTTGAATCTAATTTGGAATCAAAATATGATACATATATATTGTTTCCCTGGGAGTTGTTGTGTCTAGCTCATATAATCAAAATGAAGGAAAATTTCATCCTTTAATACATTCAGAGAATAAACTTATATTTTTCCTGAATAATTTCTTGCCTTCTTCCTAGTTGATAGGTTGAGTTATTCATCAACATTATACCTTGATATTTTATAATTTACAGGACTCTAACATAATATCACATTGTAAACTTAAATATCTAAATAAGAAACTATAAAATAATTTAAAAAATGGTTTATAAAATAGTACTTCATTGTAAGTTGTGTCATTCCTATTCAAAAATAAGAAGTTCGGGTTAATATTCCTCTGCATTAATTAACGTTAACTCAATAAACCGATGATATAGAATAAGTATCCTCCATCACGAATTAATGGCATCTTCAATTAACCACATGAAGTCTAGTACATCAATAAGGTGGATCCTCAGTTGGGATATTATAATGTAAAAGTTATAAGGGGGAATACACATGAATAAATTTTATATAATATAAGGGCACTACGATTTCATAGTTATACCACTTGGATTCACAAACAATCCCATTATCTTCATGGATATAATGGTAAATTCTGTGGGGATTACCTAGATAAGTTTTTGGTAGTATTTATATAAGATATTCCTTTCTAATATAAATGAGAGGATGAACATGATAAGAATTTGAATATCGTATTGATGACCTTGTGAATGGAAATTTAGTATGAAAACTGTATAAAATTTGAGTTTTTGGCATAATATGTTTTGTTATTGTGTAATTTTATCAGTATAAAAGGGATATATTTAGATCCATTTATTATAGAGGTAATTGTAGGACAACCTATACCAACATTTATGAAACATATCTAAATATTCCTTGGATTATCTTGGTAATATTATTAGTTTTTGAGAAAATTCTCATGATTTTTAAGCCCACTATCCTTGTAAATAGTAAGAGAGTCTTATTTTTCTATGATGATGAATGTGAGGAGACAACTAAAGTGTTTAATAAAATTATATTCATTTTATATGTGGTCACATTACACACTAATGGGGAATTATTTTTGATTAATTGTGATACTTTCAAAAAAGTATTTGTTTTTGTACTCATGAAAGATAATAATGTAATATCATATGCCTCCCAAAAATAAAAAACCATGATAAGAACTACTCAATCCATTATCCTTATTTAGATACAAATATTCTCATTTTTATTATGTGGAGACATTACCTATATGGGGATAAGTGTGAAATATATAAATATCAAAGAAGTCTAAGGTATATAATCACACAAAGATAGCACAATATGAAAAAATGAAGGTAGTTAGAGCTAGAAAATGATTATGATTTTTTAATCCATTGCCATAAAATGGATGGTGAATAAAATGTAGGATTCAATATATTGAATGGATCCTATAAACCTATCTATGATGAGTAGTAAAATAATAATCATCTTGGACATGTAATGTTTTGAAATGGGAATACAAAATGGAACTGAATCCAACATTTCTCAATTAACTACCCATCCATCCATTCTAAAGAGGCTTAAGGGGTTCCAAAAATATGATAAAGAGCTACAAAGAAAAGTTTAAAATATTCTATAGTCCTAAATTTCTAAATGTGGTGCTATATGATTTGGATAATATATATATATGTACCATGAAAACCATAACTAAAATGGTAACGTATAGATAATATAACTATCTCATCCTTCATTCTTCATATAAGAATAAATACAATGTAAAGAGATATGAAGTAATACTTTTTTGGGTTAACATAAAGAGGGATATTTCATAATTTGTTTCTCAATTCTTGGTATGAAAATAAGTTAAGGATGTACAACAAAAGTATCAGGTTATGATTTAACCACTTACCATACTACTATGGAAATTGGAAAATATAACCATAGATTTTATCATACAACAATTTAGGATATCTAATGTAAAAAAATAATATTTTTGTGGTGGTTTATTTCATTACAATTTTTTCTCACTTACTTTCTATAAAGGAAGATTTATCTCTTAACCAACTCACCATGATATAAAGAATAGAAGTGATAATATTGTATGGAGTAACATTCTCTATTGAATCTAAATGTGATCTGATGGTTACCTAGAGGATTGGGATAATCCTTCAGTAAGACATGGAAATGGATCTCAGTTTGAGTACTAATTATCACCCTCATATAGATACTCATTCTCAGACAACCTTCCAAAATCTATAAGATGTGATAATATCTTATTTACTAGATTTACATGGATGTTGGGAACAACACCTTCCCCAAGTATATTTCTCATAAAATAACATTTTTCATTTTAGTATCCAAATGGCACCATATCAGTCTTTGATTGGTAAGAGGTTTCTGACTCCTTCATGATAGGATGGATTTAGAAATTGGACACTGATTGTACATGATCCTGTCAAAGAGATTATAGATAAATTTCAAACCATTAAATAACATATTAAATTTCTAAAATTCAAAAATAAATCTGTGGAGAAAATCATCAAGAAGACCAGTAGATTAGGGTTAGAGATAATGTGTTCCATTGTGTATCAATCTAGATGAAATTCATGATACTTGAGAATAAGGGAATTTTTTTCCAATATATCTTCTCCCCATTGATATCCTTCAACACAACGAATTTGGGACCTATAGAAAAGCACTACCACATAACCAATATCTAGTATTTAATATTTTCAATGTATCTCTCTTAGGGAAGTACATGTCAGACCCTTCACATGTACAAAATCATGAGGTGGTACCATTGGAGAGTGACATTTCATATGATGAGAACCAGGTGAGGATCTTAGATCATAGAAAAAAGTATCTAAGAAATTATAAGAACAACCACCATAATGTATTTTGGAAGATCAATATGTTTTACTAGGAAACATGGGAACTAAATGAGTTGATGAAATATTAGTAACCTCATCTATTTCAGTGTTAGAAATTATATTTCATTGTAAAAATATTGGAAGGGATAATAATTTAGAAACCTAAACACTAATAAATTAAATTACCTTTTGAATAAATAAATTACTTATAAAAAATTGTAGTTATTGAAAAAAATTCACAACTTTCCATTTTGTTATTTTATCCCATTATAAAATATGGCCATAATATGTTTTTTTGAGATTAAAAGAAAATTTAGAATCATAACCATATATATTATAGTAAATCAATAGTTATCATTAATATTAATATATATTATGGGTTATGATAATGTCTAACTGACTAATATGGAAGATGTGATGTCCTTCACTAGCAGGATCATATGTTATGAATCCCATTTGTCTGAGCCTCTGAGGGATAGATTATCACAAGGATTTTACCATGACCAAGACTAGGTTAATATTCAATAAATGAGACATTAGAGAAGTTATATATAGGGGATGTTCAAGCTTATCGAAATCACATCACAAACCATGTTCATTGAATAAACCATGAATGTAATATTATCACACACCTAACCCTAAAAGAGTTTGTTGGTATAATAGGTGTTATTTATCTAAACCTCAATAATTCTAGTTTCTATATTTACCATTTAATAAAAAATTGATTTTATTTATACATTTTTCATTCTAACTTTATATATATATATATATGTGTGTGTGTGTGATTATATAATGAGTGATAAAAGTTTGATTTTGATATAATGAAACTAAAATTAAATTTCATTAAAATATACATTTTCAATTAAAACACTCATTATGAAAATTTAAATAATCATTGAAATAAATGTTATATTAATGAAATATTTTTATTAAATAATATTTATTTAAATAAAAATGACAAAAAAATTAATGAATTCCAATGTAATGGCTCAAAAAGTAGATATTATTGTAAAAACATGGATTTTCAAGCAAACTACGATTTTTTATCTAAATTTTTAAATTCTGATATATATAAAAAATTAAAATAAATATTATTTTTGAAATCAAAATTTGGAAATAATAATGTGGACATTTTTGAATAATTTCATGGAATAATAAATTTTTTCATATAAATTAAATAATGTATATCTATATGGTTTTTATTAAGACATGATAATATCATTGAAGTTATGTAATAAAGTATATAAAGGTCATAAACAAAAAAATATATTCCACCATTAAATGTTTTTTGATGTTATTTGATTATTTTTAAAAACCATTAATGAATCCTTTAAAGACTATATTATATTTTAATGTTTTAATATCAATTCCTTATGAGTATGACTCAGTTTCAAAATAGGAAATGTATTGTTTTATGTAGTATGGTTCTTATAATATTTTTTTGAAACCACTCCCAGTTGGTGAAAACCGAATCTAAAACTGTGGTAAGGTATGTTGATTTTATTATTTTATAACTGAGAGTCTAAAACCTAGTTTTATAAATGAAAAATTAATTTCCCTCTCATCTTGTATCAATACCCACCCAACATACAATCCATCTTAAGTAAAAACCCATTGATCATGAATTTAATATCTCAATCCCTCTATAAGGCCCTTCCATGGTGTACCAAGTCTCCTAAAAATATTCGAACAATCATTTTGAAGTTCCCTCTCATGGAGAGGGATTTTATTATCTTCTTTTTTATTCAATTAAGTTATTTATACTAATAACTTTTATTTCCACTTTCCTATGTTTCTGTGTGTCTTACCACATCCCTTTATTATCCTTATGATTCCAAATTAATGATAGACCACCTTACACTCCCATTAAAACGTTATTGATCTTTTATGTATACTCGTTATGCTTCCAATATTATCCCATGATTTTTCATTCCATAAATTTTTGTTGTGAATTCCCATATCCATTTCCACAAAATTTTCCTCATCCAAATGTTCCTATCGTCAACTAATTTTTGTCATCCATATATATAATACAAAATGCTTAATAATGGGATTAAAAGTGATGATTTTTTTTATATTTGGATCACAAATTCATGTACATTATATGAATCTAATAGGTGGGACAAGATTTATATAGACCTAAAATTCATTGGTTAATGTTTTTATCTAAAGTGATGCCTTGTACGATGCACATACGGTTATCCTAAGAACACTATGATATGATATCTGATCATTTATCCTTGATTTATACCTATTATTTCATGTTTTATATAGTTTCCACCTTAATATGATTCTTTCACTTCATCATCATATATGATTATTCAACATTGAAATTATTGATTATCACCCTATTTTATTACCTTAATATTCCTCATGACTCACATGTTTTTCTTGGATCATATTATCCTTTAATTCTTGCCTAATTGTGATTTATATCATAACCCTTTATTATTCACATTCACATACTATCCTATGTAATTTTAGAAGATCAATTAAATTTTAAGATCATGTTATAGAGTTTTAATTAATGATATTATATCACTATTTCAATTTATTTTTATATGTGTCTTATTACCCAAAAAAACTAGTCATCTTGATTCTTTTTAATTATCTTGTGTGACTATTTATATTATAAATTGTGTTTTAATGTTTATTAATTATATGGGATATGATACTTGTTTTGTCTTGAGGATGTAATAGGCTCCTTAAAAATAAGATTCATTATAGGTGTCCCATGTTTTATGAATCTAATAATATAAATTAGTTAACTCTTTTTACTTATTTTAGAATCCTATAACAGTGGTTCCAGGTTATGGGGATTGTTGGATATATCTAGTTATGGTTGAACAGATAATCCATGAGATTCACTGGGAACTACTCTTTCATAAATCTTCTTAGTGACCCTTCTTCCACATTTTAGTCATTGGTTGTTATGATAAATTGGTACACTGTTGGATAGTATCCTCTTTGTATAAGATGATATCCATGATTTTGAATGATTAGGTAATTTCCTGATGAATGATTCATCTAGATATTTTTATCCTTTTATTTCATCATCACCTAGATTTTACTTAACACTATTGGGTTTCACTCTTCAGTAAAATATTCTAGTGGCTCCACAACCCAAATATCTATACAATAGAACTGTCTAGCCAACCATTTGGACGAGTTAACATTTCATATGAAATCATAATCGATCTGATCTTCTAGTATGCAGTACTAAAAATAAAATTTATATTAATGAAAATTGTATCCATCATTGCCAGTATACATTATTATTCTTAAGGGCAGTTCATCCAAAGAATAATACTTGAGCTTTGATTTGAATATCAATAGATTTATGGCCTTGTATCCATTTCTAGGTAGTACCCAAATATAAAAAATTCCCTGAAATTTTTTTCTGAAACTAGAATTTGGAATTTTTTTAATTCGCATAAAAGTTTTTTAAAATTAAGATGTATATATTTACATCCATATATCATTTAGAATATACCAAAAATATAAAATTTAGCATTGCAATTATTGATATTAAATTAATACAGGTGTATCATCTCTAATACCATCACATTTAATATTACAAAGTTCCTTTATATGAACACGACCATAGTACAAAATCTATTTGTTCTGACCTCAGTGAGAAAATCATGACATGAAATCATGTCACAACCGAGAACATTCGAAAGCAACTAGTCCAGTCATGTTTTGGGAAGGTTATTGGCATTGATTTCATAACTCCACATCTCATATTTTCTTCTATTTAGATGGGGATAATATGTTTCATTAGATCCCTTATTCAACATCAAGGGATATCTAGTTTGTTTTTTTCATATGGGTTCATCGTCATGGGGGATGAAAAAAAAAGTCTTCAAGGTTCAAAATCTAATATTTCTATATGGCTAACATTCCTACCTATGCATTTAACTCGATCATTTAGTAGTGTACAAACTAGTTTGGGAATTTTCTAATAGTCCTCCCATAATGAATTTAGAAACAAAAAATCATCATATATTCCTCCTAAGATCATATCCTTTGATATTGTGTATATATCCAATTGAAAAGTCCTTAAGTCCCTATGGATCATATTAAATGATTTAGTTTCTTAACTCTTGTAGTTAAAGGTCTATGTAATCTCTTTAGTATTTTGGTAAAAATAAGACTATGAGATACATACTACCTCACAAATTTAAAAATACTTAGAATATAATATTGAACTGAATACAATTTTTTCATTTATAGTAAACCCATGTACACTTGGGCTTTATTCAAACTCCAGATTTCATTTACTAGTCATTTATCCACACATCAAATGATCCATCACCAACTTGTTCTAAATTTTATAATATTCGTTTATGTTTGGTTTAGATGGACAAGATCAAATATCAAATAAATAATTAGAATGATGTATTTTGATTAAAGGGGTGACTTCGCCCACATCGATATAGACTCCAATTGATGTTATTTTTCATCCCAGAGATATTTTTATGAAGTGAACCATGATCCTAAGAAGTTATAATTTGGACTCAGAATTTTCCTGCCACTTAGAAGATAGTGAAAATAAAGCGTGATTAAATCTTATTTTTTGTACTCCTTGTGATTCATCCACATGAATTCCCCTAGTTATGATAGTAATGGATTACAATCATTAGGGAACGTATCCTATAGTTATAAATTCAAAACCTTGATTTATATCACCTCATCCATATTAAATAAAATAAAGGGCAAGTGAGACATTATATTTTTATGAAAAGAAAAATTATTAAATCATTACACTATACTATAGAAAAAGAACCAATGAATGCGGGTAACATAATTCAATGATTGCAAATTTTAGGAAAAGAAACATCAATCATGATGGTTTGATGAATCTACTGAAACAATATTGTGAATGGATCAAAATTTATAATTCATGTCATAATGTATTTTAATAATATCTAGATCTTAAAGAAGATCAAGTCAATGAACCCTCTTGATTCATTTCCCATATAACCATTCAGACCAGTAAGAATAAATTTATCCCAAGGAGAGAGATTTCTAGAATTTTATTAATTATTTCATTGATCTTAGTAGTGTCTATTTTTTTCATGTATACAATAAGATTGTTATAGATTCAAATACTTTTTTATAATTTTTTAAAATCAATTGGTATGTGCTATTAAAATATTTAGATCCAAAATATATAAATTCAAAAAAAAATCATTGATTCATTTCATGGGAATAATAGTATTATTAATTAATATAATGATATATATACACCCCATCAAAATTAATTATCAAAAAAAGAATAAATAGAGATTAATATACAAGAATAGAAATTTGAAATTAAATCATTTTATATAAAAATTCTATTTTAGACACTCTATATTAATGGATATCTATATTCCTAATCATTTTCTACCTCAATCCAATTTGATCAACAAACCATATGAGTTATCGTTTGGTAATAATCCAAGGTTGAGGAGAACAATGTTATTCGGCAATCCTTTTTACATTAAAAAAGAAGGTTAAAATTTAGTAAAACTTGATATTGGAGCTAATAAAGGTATATTTTTTAGAAACATACAATGTGTTAGGATTAACTAGTGTTATAATAATATTATAAGAAAAATATTCGATAGATTTGATTTATTTATTTTAGAAAATAAAAAAAATAAAAGAAATTTATAAAAATTAATTATTAAATTTTTGAAGATCTTAGATAAAATGTTGGACTATATAGAAGAATCCCATATTTATAATAATATTTCAAAATCACTAAGGAGAATTAATAATAATCTAATAATTTGGAAATCATTAAACATGGTGGGAATTTTTTTAAGATACCTATAAATTATTTAAAATATAATATTGGTTCTGGAAATAAAAATTAGAGTCTAAACAAATATTATTCTGATAAATTCCAAAAAATTTATATTTGTTTCCAATATTGAAAAATATAATGTTGAATAATTTTTATGATTTCATTATTTGATAATATAAATTGAATAAGATATAAGTCCAAACAATAAGAACAGAACATGGTATTTTATGTTCCATCATAAAGAAAGAAATGTTATTTGGATGAGGTTGGTTTTCAAAAATAAAATCAATTAGAAATAAGAAGCATCATAGAAAAATTCCCATCATGTTTGCAAGGGATATGCTCAAGTTGAGGGTATAGATTTTAATGAGGAGTTTGATGATATAAAATTTTATAAAATGAGTCAAATATTTTTTATGACATGTATAAAAATAATTTATATATATTTCAATATATACATGATTTATCAATTTATGAATTTAATTCTTTAAGAAGTACTATAGATTGAAAAGAAAATAAGGGTTTATCCTTAATAGTGATGATTTTAATGTGTGAAATTTAAAAAATGCCTTATATATTCAAAATTGAGAAAATTTTACATGGTATTAAAAGGAAAAAATATATTAACGGGTATTCATTTTTAGAATGATTGGCGGATTCTACTCATCAACTCAAGGGAGATTAAAAATCACTCTTAGTAATTTCTCGTGATGATGACATAATATTTTATAAAAAAACAAAGAATTATATGAGTTATTTTCTTCAAAAAATATTAGATACTTTAATATGTTCATGGTATATGAGATGAAATTATTTTTGAGATATCAAGTTAATAAAAATAAAAGATTATCAATTTATAATAAGACAGTTTTTCCAAATAATTAATGAATAAACCCGATATGGATTATACAAGAAAGGTCTCTGCTCATAAATAAAATGGGACGTTTTTTAATTAATGAAGAATAAAGGAGTTTGAATAAAATATATATTTATAGTTTTATTTCTAGCCTAAAATACATAACAACAAATTAACCCAACATCATATTTATAGTGACACTTTCTACATGTTTCCAATGTAATCTAAATAAGTGGAATCTTATTGTAGTGAAAGAGATATTGATTTATATCAAAGGGGTTATTTATTGTAATGTGAGCTGTGATAAGAAAAAAATATTTTAGTTCCAGGGTTTTTCCAACACTTATCTCTTTATTGATTTAGGAAATCATATATCTACAACAATATTTATATTCTATATAGGAGAGAGAAGTGATTCATATAACTGTATGTTAGTAAATTATTTCACATTGAGTTAAAAAGAAAATAAATATATTGAAAACCCCTAATATATGACAGAAATGATTTTTATGAAGTAATATATCATGGAAATGAGGGTGGATGTCTCGATTCCTTTAATTATTTGGGGATACAATCAAGGTGAAAAAAGCTTTTCAATAAGTCCAGTGTAACATTCAAGGCCAAATTATATTAATATTAAGTATCTCTTCATCAATGAATTGGTGGATCCTAGTGATATTTTATTGAATTATATATCAAAAGGGATAAATTTATGATATATTAATAAATATAAAAATAAATTATGCCATCAAATCTTTGATAGTGTTTTGAGGAGTTCATTTTCTCAAACAATCCATTTATTTTCCTTGGTTGTTATCAAATTTTCAGTCCTTTTCATTTTTCAAAAATGATGGAGAATAAAAAGAGATATTATTGAATAGATAAAATGGAATTATTTTGTTTTTATTGGTTATTATTGATTTAGAACCCTTAGTTGTAGGAAAATAATTTTGAGTATAAGATATTTCTAATTTTGATTCTCATTTTTCAAAAGGAATCAAAATATGGGAGATTAATTTTCCCTTATGATATTGAAGAGTGTTTAATGGTTATGGGTTCTAATGACCATTTATGTTCAAATAATACCCTCACAAATAAAATTATCATAGGGGGTAAAATATTTTATCTAAGTCAAGACAACATTACAATTTAATTTTTCCAAAAATATGATTCAATGTACTCTCACAATCCCCATTCCATAATATGGTGTACTTTGTTGATAAATTCCATGTTATCGGTATGTTATAATAATAATTTTTAGTAAAATAATATTAGTGAACTGGAAGTGTTTTATTATTTTATCTATTGAAAATGAACTCATGGGTGGTCTAGAGGGTGTTTATAGTTGATTGAAGATGTAAATAAGATACACATTGGTAGGTTTAAGTGCATTATGGAATGAAATATATATATGTTTCCTTGATTATGCTGAAGTATAGTACTAGTTTTACTCATATATATTACCATAAATCAAAACTAGGTTGGTTGATTCATGAATTAGTTTAGGTGTATACATGATTTACTAAAAGGAAATGACTTTCTTTAAGATATGTTCACCTGGGGAGTTGTGTGGGACTCGTTCTATTGTTATTTTCACCACATTAAAAAATGAGGTTTTTCTAGTTTTGGGGACATTTGGTCTCATATAAAAATATAAACCCTCACACCATAGTAGTTCTTTTTTTGATATAGTTTCTAGGTCATGGTAATTCAATATTTTTTATATATATTGTAAAAAAATTGAATAATAATAAAGTGGTTCATTCAATAAAATAACATCCGTGAATAATAAAAAATTTTAGTTGACACAAAACTCATTCTATGATAAGGGTTTGTACACCACAATGATGGTCATGATTTTCGAGATTTAATTTTCTTATATATCAGATCTATAGATCACACTATGATGAAGTCGATCATGCCACAATGTATCAATATTCTATAAATATGAAGGGTGTCATTATAGAAACAAGAGGAAGGAGATTGTAAAGAATGTTTTAATTATCCCACCAATCATTCTAGGGATAATTTTGTGGAGGTAATTGACGTGACATGAGTACAAGAGAATGGGTAAACATGTAATCCAAATTATAAATTTAGTTCATTTTTATTAATTTAAGATCACTCAAATGTTTGGTTCTCATCATTCAATCACGTACATAGTAGTTTGTTGACATTTTCATGGTTCTTTCATTGTTTTTACAGATAATAAAAGTTGAATGAGTTTAGTGGGATCAATAATATTTCACATTGGATATTATCCCATTTATAATAAGATTCAATGAAACATGTCTTCACTGTTGGGTTGTTTTTGTTCTTTATCTATATTTCCCTATCTCTATATCACGATCATTGAGATCATGTTCATAACAAATGGCATCGAAAAGTGGGTTAAGAGTGTGTTTTTATGGAAGAAAATTCATTCATCCCACTATTAGAATTTTTCTACACTCATCTAGACCATTTATTGGTGTAAGGTCTACTACACACTGGGATAATGGAAGTGTCATATCAGTGTAATCACTAGTCATTGGGATCCTTTTCCATTGTAGAAAAAACTAGCTTCTTCTACATGAAGGCATAGGTGGTTCCCCGCTTATGGAGAATTACCATTCAAATAAAAATGAGAATATTAATTCAATGAATTTTACCAAGGTACAAATGATGAAATTAGACATAACATTTAACGACCCATAATTTACATACATTTATATTACTTCAGAATTGAAGTATATGTATTACAACATATAAGAAAACTATAACAAGACCGTATAAGTATAGTGTCTTTAGAAACTGGGAAACATAATAAATTGGTTCATAAAAATCCACATTATCTCCCATTTATTTCATCATGACTGAGATTATTTTTAGAATATCATACTTAATACCCTTCTTCCTAAATTGGGGAAATGAAACATATGAAAGGGTGAGCTCAACTACTTAGTAAGGGAAAACAAAGGAAATATCAATCATATATAACATTTGAAAATCATATCCTTCATATAAGAGATCATAATATCAGGTCATGGGATAAGTCATATAATTTAAATTTAATCCCAATAATCATAACATAAGACATGAACCTTTGTGTCATACACACATAAGCCTAGAAAATCATTTCATATTAGTCAAGGTTCATTTACAAGACCATAATAGTGGACAAAGTCCATTTCTAAATTGAGTTCACTCCTTGTTCCAGCCCTATATTACTGAACCGTATTTACATAATGTTCTAGCCATGTCTACCTCATGAGATATAACCCTTTACCCAATGCATTGGAGGGAGACATAGGTCCCACCCATATCATAATGAAACCATTATTATGTGTGCCACAAAAACATAAACCATTCATCATTTCATAACCCATGTAATTAAATGGGGTTCTTAAACATCATGCCATGATAACATAATCCATATAAGATAAATTTACATCATAAAATTAATTAAATCACAAAAATAGATGAATAAAATTAATAATAGGGACAGAAACATAACCCACTGTCATCTTAGATGGAAAAATAATTTTGATAATATACTTGAATTTAGTTCTTGAGGAAAATATCTTTTCTTCTTTGAAAATGATTTCTTTTCTCAAAATGTAATGAAATTTTCAATGAAAAGAATTTAATTTAAAATAAATTAGTAAACATTTAGTGGAAGATTCATGGAAATAAGGTATTATGAATATGTAAAAACACATTCATTCCATATCATTTAAAAACATTCCCCTCGTATGTTTACAAGAAAAATAAAAAATTACCTTATACGGTAAAAATAAATAAATATTCCATCCATACCACATAGTAAAAGTAAAAAAGGGGTAAAAATTAATTTAAAAATACATGGAAGAATTGTAAATATTTTGTGAAAAAAATTTAGAAAACATTGACATGGATGATAAATATAATACTAGTAAATACTTTCGATTAAACAATCTCGAATATAAATGAGATTGGAGAATTTACCCATTACATTAGGTCCAATATGCTTCATATGTTTCCAAAAATCCTATATAATTATTTAAATAATGTTACTAATTTATTACTGAATCATAACAATTTTTATTATAAAATTTATGATAATATTTTCTTTTGTTGGTTAGTAACATTTCATTGTTACTCATTATTCAATCATTATCTTCTATACGTTCTTATGTATGTTATATGAAATAAGTTCTTATTACTCATTTTTTGATATAGATATATCATATAAAGAATGCTATTATTATAATATATATCATATTATTTAATTAAATTCATTTATATAATCTGGATTTAATGAAGATTATGTAGAATGAATCACGTCGCACCGTGGAGACGGTAATCCATACGTAAGAACGAGCAACGATATCATTCCCATAATTGTTTCATAGTTTTAAATAGTATGTTTTATAGTATAATAGAATTAGTATCATGTTATATGAATCATATATTGTTATTATTTAAAACATTATACCCATCCAAGTAAGGTGATGGTGAAAAACAAATTACACCACAGAGTGGAGACGGTTAGTCGTACGTACGCACGCGCGGTGATTATGTTTTTCTTAGGATGGAAATATTATGAAATAGGGTGCTTTCATATATTTAATAATGTATTAGTATATTATTGATACTAATTTTATTACTTTATAATGAAACAACTAATTAAGAATTAGTAGAAGAAGAAATAAATTGGAAAGAATCATTAGAAGAGATTACCTCTTCCTTGATGTTATTCCTTTAAATTTCATCTTAAGGCACTAGAGCTAGTCTTTCAGAATAAAAGAACCTATAAAATGTAACTAGGGAAGTTTATAAGAGAAATGGGCAGGGTTTTTCTGAGCTTTATGACTCAAAATGTAGTAAAGAGGAGAGGGAGGAGGTGCCCTTTACAAGGGAAAAAAGGGGCACTTTTAGAAACTCTAAAAAATATTTATTTATAATAAATTTAACTTTAACTAAAAATGGTCCAAAACAAATTTAATTAAAATAATATACGATTTTAGATTGAATAACCACTATAAAATAGTATTTATACATGTTTATAAATTTTTTAATCCTTATCTTTTTTGTTTAACCCTTATTTTTCTATTTTTAATCTTACCATGATATCATGTTATTTATAGATTGTTGGTTAATTTAATTAACATATCATGTAAAATTAACCAAATAACATTATTTATAAAATATTCGAAATTATATCAACCATTTTCCATAATCTTGTATTTTTAGGAATTTAATAGAATTCAATAAACTATTTTATGTTTTAAGTTATGAATTGTGTCAATTTTGGACACTATTTATACTTGAGTTTTTTTTAAAAATTATTAAAAACATTATTCCTTCAAAAATAAGGATTTAAATCAATTATAATATGTCAAAATAGTCCATATAATTCGTGGATGACATCAAAATAATCCTACTACATTTTTTTTAATATTTTTAAATTCATTTATTTACATCATTCATTAATGAGGTAATCACTACAACATATTTGTGTAACATATATAACTCTTTATATAATCTCTAACAATTATAAATTAAATACAATGATTTAGGAAATAGTTTTACCTTTATAATTAATATTTATAAACATAGATATCAGTTATATAAACCCTTATTAAAATCTATTTATTAAAGATATATGTTTTGATTGTAATTATATTTATATTAAATAAATTCTTATAAAATTCCATTTTCACATCCATGTGAATCCATGGGGTCCCAAAATTGACCCAATGATGCCCATGGTCAGAAATAGTTCATCCAATTGTATTAGGACATGTTTTAGGGAAATATTTTATTGTTAAATTGTTATTATTTTACTCTTATTTATCGTATTTACCCTTTAACCATAGTAAATAAAATAATTACTAAAGTTACTATACATAATGTCAAAAAAATAAATGTTACCTATTCACAATAAAATTATACCTTCTGATTCCATTATGGAATGTAGTTTTTTCAAATTCAAAACACAGAAGTTGTAGTAATTGATTTTAAATTAATCTCATTATTGAAATTAGAATACCTGTTTTGAAAGTTAAAACATCGCAAAAGATTGAAAAGTTTTTATCTATGAATTCAATGTGAAATTAATGATAATAACATACATTATATTAAATGGTAAAAATATATTCTATTTATACATTAAAAAAATTTAATATTATATTTTAATCATATAAATTATCTCGATGAAAAATGTTATTTTTAATTAAAATTTAGTGTATTTTACTATTCATTAAAACATGAAAGTTATAAAGAAAATATTAGAAATTTATACAAAGTAAATTTTCACATCCCAATTCAGAAAAATGTTTATGTTTTCATATAAAAATTATCAATGTGTCAAAATCTTAATTTAAAATGGGATCTCCATTCAAAGGTATAAAATTAACCATTAAAAATAGGTTCTTATTCATGAAATAGGGTTTTATTCATACCCTATGTCTAAAATATCATTTGGATTAATATAAAAAAATTTATTAATTATATAAGACATATATCTCATTAATCTCATTTCAAAATATAATTAAATCATAAAATAAAAATATCTAATTGAGTTATATTTTTCATAAATAATTAAAATCCAATGAATATATAATGCATTTTTATAAGTTAGTTATAATTATTCCCGCTAACTAAATGTCTATGATATAAATATAATTTTATATTAAGGGAATCTTGCAGTTCGTTTAAACTCAAGATTGTGTACAAAGAAATCTAGTGAAGAATAAAAAATATTTTAAAAAATATTTCATAAAAACATCCTGGTGTTACATTATACTCCCTTAAACTAAATTTCTCCCTCAAAATTCTTCACTTGGAAATAAAAAGATGAGGATACCTCTCTATCATCATATCCTCAAGTTTCCATATATCTTCTTCAAATTGGTAGTTACTCCATAAAACATTAACCAAGTGAGTGCTCTAGTTTGTAGAACTTTTTCACTACAATCCAGAATCTCTATTCGTTGTTCTTCATAAGAAAGATCGAGCTCCAGCGGTATGAATTTTGAGCATAGTAAATGTGAAGGATTGAGTTTGTAACTTCTCAGGAGATATACATTGAACACATCATGAAACTGGAAGAGATTAAGTGGATGTTCCAATCGGTAATCTACATTCCCAACATGATCTAGAATTTCAAAACGACCGATATAACTAGGGCTCAACTTTCCCTTCTTTCCAAATCTCATTACATTCTTCTAGATAGATATTTGTAAGAACACCTTATCACCCACTTCAATCTATATGGGTTTTCTTTAGTTTTCAGCATATCTTTTTTGTCAATACTGATCTTCTCTTATGTGTTGTTTATTAAATCTAACCATTCTTGCTATTTCATAAAAAAGATAAGGTCCAAATAGCTTTCTTTCCCCAACGTCATCCCAGAAAGTTGGAGTTCTAAACTTCTTTCCATAGAGGGCTCCAAAAGAAGCCATCTAAATACTCAAGTGAAATATATTATTTTAAGAAAATTCCTCCATTGGAAGGTTTTGATCCCAACCACATTTGAAATCCATACGACAAGCTCTCAACATTTCTTCCAGAGTTTTAATTTTCCTCTTAGAATGAATGTATGTTTGAGGATAATAATCAGTGCAAAAATATAACTATTTATCCAGATCATGATGAAGACTTCGCCCTAACATTGAGGTAAACCTCAAATCCCGGTTAGATATAATGGAAAGTTTTACTTCAGGTAATCTAACCACTTACTCTACATATATCCAGACAAGATAATAAAGAGGGAAATCCTCTATAATAGTAATGAGGTGTGCCGACTTTGTAAGGCGATAAACTATGACCCAAATTGCTTTATTTTCATTGGATGTTTTTGGAAGTCTGATGACAAAGTCCATAGTGATGTTATTCCTTTTCCATTATGGTGTGGGTAATGGTTGTAACATCCCCTTAGACTTATGTCTCTCTGCCTTAACATAATGAAAGACTGAGCATTAAGAGACATAATCAGTGTCATCTCTTTTCATTCCATCCCACATGAAGTACTCATTCTGGTCCTTGTACATATTTTTTCTTCCAGGATGAGTAGAGAATGAACAACTATGAGCCACCTCCAATATCTCATTCGTTAATTCTTTTATGGGAAGAACACAAACCTGGTTCTTGAACCTTATTATTTCATCACAATCAAGGTTGAATTCTATAACATTTCTCACCTTCTTTTGTAACTCTATATCTCCCTTCTGTGCTTCACTAATATTCACATGAATAGATGGTTGAAAATTCATTTTAGAAGGATAATATTTTTTCCCTTTAATTATAATTTCAAGATCCTTCTTTAGAAATCCATAAATATTGGATCTTTCATGATCTCCATCATGGATAAGCTGTCATTGTCTTGTCAACTTAATGAATCTGCCAACTAGTTTTTGTTCCAATGGTGGTAATATATTGAGCAGTCATAATATTTAATCAAATCCAACCATCTTCTTTGGTGCATATTCATCTCCATTTGTGTGAAAATATACTTTAAGATTTTATGATCAGTATAAATATCAAACCATTCACTATATAGATAATTCCTCCATATCTTTAATTTATATATTACTATAGCTAACTCCAAATCATGAGTTGGGTAATTTTTATCATGGATTGTCAACAGTCGCATGACATAATTAATCACCAAATCATTTTTCATGAGAACACACCCTATCACATTCTTAGATGCATAACTATAGATCAAAAACCTGTCTTCACTATAAGGTAGTGTGAGTACAGGGGTACTTTCTAACCTTCTTATAAAATCATTGATATTCTCCACACATTCCCCCATACAAATGAACATAACTCCTTTCTGAGTCAACTTGGGGGATGGATTTGATAATCATGAAAAATATTTCCCCAAACATCGATAATTTCCAGCCAAAACAGTAAAACATTGGATCTCAGTTACTATTGTTGGTCTCAACCATATTCAATAACCTTTGATTTTACTGGATCTATAGATATCCCACCTCTTTATATTATGTGACCCAAAACTGAAACTTTATGAATCCATTATTTGCACATTTTAAATTTGACATAAAGAATCTCCTTTCTTAAATACATCAATACAATTCTCAAGTGATCTTAATATTCATCCTTCCTCTTTGAAAAGACAATAATATCATCTATAAGGACTACCACAAACTGACTAAGATAGTCTCTGAAGTATCTATTCATTAGATCCATGAATCTTGAAAGGTTATTAGTAAGACCAAAAAGAATCACTATAAATTCATAGTGTCTATACCTTGTATGGAATTCTGCCTTTGGTATATCCTTCTTTTTGGACCTCAATTGATGATACCCTGTACAAAGATCAATCTTGGAAAAGTATTGATCTCCAGGTAGTTGTTCAAATAAGTCATCAATATGGGGAAGAGGATATTTTTTCATGATATTGATCTTGTTAAGTTCTTGATAACAAATGACCAGTCTCATTGATCCATCTTTTTCCTATCAAAGATAATTAGTTCTCCCCAAGGTGACTCACTAGGGAATTTGAATCCTTTATCAATATTCTCTTATCATTTCTTCTTTAACTACTTCATCTCAATTAGGTCTATTTTATAATGTGTCTTTTAAATAGGCATAGCACCAGGTATGAGTTATATTGAAAATTCAACTTCCCCATTTGGTGTAAGACCTTGAAATTCCTCTAGAATGACATCATCAAACTACTATACAATGGGAATATTCTTAATAGTGAGTTTCTCTCCAACCATTTGAGATAAATATCCTTCATTTATTGGAGTCAAGACCCATAAGATGGAATAAATTTAGACTTAAAGGTTATATTCATACGTGCACATATATGTGATCATTGATTGATTTGGAATATGAAATGTGACTTACCTTATTTTCCAATTTATATGATCTCCATATAAATAAAGCCAATCCATTCCAAGAATCAAATCAAATTACACTATAGGAAGGATTACAAGATTTTCAGGAAGCACATTCCACACACTTCAATTATAAAAGAATTGTAAACATTTGATGCGACCATTATGACATTAGATGTTTTGATAGCCAACTCCATGTCTAATTGTTGAGGTAATATCGACATACCCAAAGAAAATTCTTCAAAAATAAAAGAGTGGGTGGATCTGGAATTAAATAAAATATTTTCTAATTTATAGAGGATGGTAACTATTCATTTTACCACTTCATAATCATACTCCATGTTGCCGATAGTAATTTCTTGTCACTTTCCTTTTTCGTTGCCCTTAAGAGTTTTTTTATGTCGATATTCATCAATAACCCTTAGATTAGGGCATTGATTAACATAATTCCCCATTTCCTTGCACTTGTAACATTAATGTGTAGTAGGTTCATTCTGGGCATCCTTTTCTTTGTTCGCATCATTATACATATTTTTCCCATCACTTCGGCATTCAACTTTTTGATGACCTCCTTTTACACACTTAAAACATTTACTAGTCCCTTTATGAAAATTCCCTCCATGTTACTTTCAACACATTGAGCTTACGGGAAAACTCATCCTTTTTTTCAGTGTGGTCTTTAGATTTTCCTTTGAATTCCATTTTCCTCTTCTTATAAAACCCATATAATTGATGGATTTTTCAAATTTCCTTCTCAACATTGAGAGAACATTGATCAATTTATTCATAGCTATTGAAGTCCCTTATGGATAATTCCCTTCAGAGACATAGTTTTAATCCAATAAAGAATCGTTCAATCTTACTTTGGGGTTGGATAATAATTCCAGAAGTTTACCATGATAGTCTTGTAAAATTTTCTTCGTAGGTACGAACAGATTCATCATCCTTTTGATTATTTTCAGGGCACTCCATCACCATATTTGTTCGATGAATATGAGGAAAGTACTTATTGAAAAATAAGTTCTTGAACAAGCCCTATTCAATGGACTATATTACATCTCTTTGCCTCATATTCTTGATATGATTCCACCATTGATCAGCTTCACCTTCCAAATAAAATAATTCAATGTTGACTTTATCATGCTTAAAACATTTTAGAATTGAAAATATCTTTTCAGTGGTATTGATCCACTGTTCAGCCTCTAATGGATCAGAATACATGTTGAATGAAGGTGGAAATTGCCTCATGAATGATTCAATATGATGTTTCTCTTTACTTTGCTTGTTTGGAAGTCATGCATGATTCATAGCTTGAGAATGTTGTGTGATCATGGCTACAAGATTTTTCCTTCAATCTCCCATAACATTTCGTTTCTCAGGGGAAAATCATTTCATTTCCCATCACATTCAGCATTAATGCGGTCCCATCGGGTTCAAGCCATTGACTAAAACCAAGAATCATAATGTGAGAAACACTAATCATAATATGTAATCCCAATAATCCAGAATAAAATTTAAATTTAAGACACATTAGTTTTTATCTTAGGGTATTCATGGTCATTTCAAAAACACTAGGATTGTATCATATACTTAGACATATCCTTATGGTTATTACTATGGATTTTTCATCTTAGCTTCCAAAGGATAATTGTACCTTTTCTTTGATACCAACTATGACAACCCATACATTACATACATTGATATTTCTTCAGAATGGAGTTATATTTACTAAAACATATAAAAAACAAAATAGGATAATATAGTTATAGTTTCATTAGAAATTGTGAATCATAAACAATATGTTCATAAAACATGTACATTTTATCCCGTCAATTTCATCATAACTAGACCCATTTTTGGAATATCATACTTAATAACCTTCTTCTGGATTTGGGGAAAATAATCACGCAAAAGGTTTACCCCTATGTACATCTGTTCCAGAGCCCCTGGGAGTGTCGTAACCAAGAGTGCAGCAAGGCCTGTTTTCTTTCACCAGTTCCCGTTCGAGTCTAGATCAAAGCGGTGTTTTCGGGGTTTACCCCTATGTACATCTATGCCAGATCCGCCTCTACCTGATCATATCCAGATAGGGATGCATTTGTTTGATAAACCACTTACTCAATACTTACCAAAATACCAGGAAGTTTTCTTATATTTAAAAATTTTTATAGGGTTCTTCGTAAAGTTTTTATATCCTAATTTCCATAAATAACTAAACCATCCTTTGATACGAACTATAGAATCCCGTCTTTTTATAACATAACTTTCATTTCATTACACGGAACTGATGATATTTAAAGTTTAGTGTCTTGGAAACAAGGAACATAATACATGAAAAGAACATAAAACATTCTTCTTAAACACTTGAAAGGGTTATCCTTCAGTTGATCCTAGGTTCATTATTGCATCTCATAACCTGGGGACATACATCAAAAGAAAGGGTGAGTAGAATGCCCAGTAAGGGAAACAAGAGAAACATTTTACATGTGAACTTGAGATACTTCAATAAGGACATGAAAAGAACTTTAAGGCATGAGAAAGAAATCATGAGATACATCATAATAAAAATAACATTTTTCATAACCTGAACATGTGGCTGCAACATTCAATATTTACAATCATTTCATTTCACTAAGGTCCATCCCCAAGGTGTCATTAAAAATTACCAAGGTTATTCACCAAGGTATCAGTCTAAAAAGTCACCTCTAGAGATTAAGTCTTTACCCAATGCATTGGAGCGATATCTGGGCGCACCCTTGACATGTATTTATTATCATGTGAGCCACATATATCATCCTCAATAATTTCATAAACAACCCATATAGCATAAAAGAAATGGGTTTCATTCCATAATCATAACTTTTTAAAAACTGCTTTAAAAACATGATCTTTAGGTCACTTTAAACCCACGGAAAAGGGAAAGTGGGTTTCATGTATGTAAATCCTAGAATTTAAAATATAACATTTTGATATATATGTGAATACACCTGTAGAAATAAGAGATTTGAGTATTCACTTAATAACATAAAATAATTTTTAGATAACGAGGGAGGCATTTTGAGACGAAAACTGTGCAGCATAACGTCTACGATACATGGTTTTAGAAAACATTGAAAAGAGAGGGGGCATGGGTCACCCACACAAAAATGATACATAAAACAGTAGGGGAATAGAATATATAGTATTTAAAAACATGGTAGTGAAATATGAATGACATACCATATGAAACGAAGAACTTGAAAGGAAGACAAAAATAAGATTTCTCTTATGAGAATTCGGCAACCTAACCGCGTCACTTAAAACTTCCCAAAAATGGATTGATGAGATAAAATGGGGTCTCTCATAATATGAACATAAATGATCAGTAAGATAGATATAGGTATCATACCCCAAAATAATAAAAATGAACTTGAGAGACTTGACATGAAAGTAGATCTCGAAAATGAGAAGGGTTAAAGAACCCCTTAGAAATTCAGCAGCCTAACGGCGCCACTTAAACTTCAACAAAAATGAATTGATGAGATAAAATAGGGTCTCTGATAATATGATCATAAAAGATCAGTATGATAGATATAGATATCATAACCCAAAATAATAAAAATGATCTTGAGAGACTTGACATGAAAGTAGATCTTGAAAATGAGAAGGGTGAAAGAAACCCTTAGAAATTCGGCAGCCTAACGACGCCACTTAAACTTCAACAAAAATGGATTGATGAGATCAAATAGGGTCTCTCGTCATATGATCATAAAATATCAGTATTATAGATTTAGAGATCATACCCCAACATAATAAAAAGTAACTTGCAAGACTTGACATGGAATTAGAACTTTGAAAAAGGATAAAGGTGAAAGAACCACTTAAAAATTCGGCAGCCTAACGGCGCCACTTAAAACATCAAAATACTGAATTGAAGAGATCAAATGAGATCTCTCATGATATGATCATAAAATATAAGTTTTATAAATTTAGCGATCATACCCCAACATAATAAAAAGGAACTTGAAATACTTTACATTAAAATAGATCTTGAAAAATGAGAAGGGAGAAAGAATCCGTTAAAAAAATTCGTCAGCCTAACGGCGCCACTTAAAACTTCATAAAATGAAATAATGAGAGTAAGAGGGGATCTCTCATTTTATGAAAATAAAAAGGGAATTAAGAGGAGTATATAAGAACATCCTTTAACATAAGAACATGGAGAATAAAAGAAATGACATAAAAGAGATTTCTTGAAAAGAAAGAGAGAGGTCAGATCCCTTACCTTAAAACGTAACTCTTAAAACTCAATGGTTTGGACCTTGAGGGCTTGGGGGCACCTTGGGAGGACTCCTTGGGAGGTAAGGAGACTAGAAATTCGTTGGGGGATAGTTGGGAGTGAAAACTAAAGGAGGAAAGGGTGGGTATTTATAGGGAAAGTGAGGGGACAAGACATTAATGGCCAGGGGACACCTCACAAGTGCTTTTCTCAAAACCATGTGCTCTCCCTTGGCATTTACCATGGAGTTAGGACACATGGGGACCCCAAAACAATAATTCATCACCCTTGGCCGGCCAACCCTTAAAATATCTAATGGCAGCATAATGACACCGTTATGATGTCATTAAACATACCGAAACCCTAAAACTGCATTTTTACTATTCACTGAAAAATTCATCTTTCTCAGAAAAATCCCAAAATTTCACCTTTACCAAATATCGATACTCTAATTAAATTTATGAACTCAGTTTTATAAAAATAATTTTCTAAATATGTATAATTTAATTTTTAAATAAAAGAACTATTCATCAAGAATTCATTTTTTTCAGAATAATCCCCAAAAATTACCATAACATAATATTGATGCTCCGAGTTCAAAAATAATGTACTTTTTATAAAAATAATTTTCTAATTATTTTTAATTAAATTTTTAATTAAAATACACTATTCACCCGAAAGAACTAATACTTGGCTAATAATTTATGAAACCGTTATTTACCCATTTTATTGAATCACATTACTAAATCTAGGTGTCTAAATTATATTAAAAATTTCTTTGAGTGAAATTACTAATCCATTTGGTCACATTACAAATCCTAAGCATAAAATCACTATTCATAATTTACTATTCATCAAAAATTAAGTTGATCTTATTAGACTCCAAATTCCTTACTGAACACTTTTGTAGAATACCATTTTTTGAAAATCATTACACATCATTAATTATTTAGGGTTTACATAAATATTTTTAAATATCCTTTTTTCAAAATTTATCAATAAAATACCTCCTAAAATTATCCGGACATTTGAAGTTTCACAAACATCACTAAAGGAAGAAATCATAATTAATTCATCACAAAGGATTACACAAAGATGCTAGGGTCTCATCACATAGCCCCTTATAACACCGGCATATGACCTAAGTGTAAGGTGTGCTATGGTGAGAGAATCTGAGGGAGGCTCAGATAACATTGCCATAGTAGTAATCTCTACTAACTTGAACTTCTCTTGCAGGTGTTTCTATTCAAGCTTGACATGCTGGAGTTCAGCTTGGGCTTGGTCCAAAGCGAAGCCCACAGATTCTACCTCCTTCCCAAGCTCTGATAAGTGGGCTTCATAAGGTTTGAGTCTACTGGATGAATCCATTGACTCGTCTTTCAGCACTAACCATTAACATCTTATTAAATCATTAAGAGTAAGTTAATATACTACTCAAAAATATTGGGTCGTTACAAATGTACCTAGGGTTGAGCTTCCCTTTCTTCCCAAACCGCATGACTCTCTTCCAGGGAGAAATTTGAAGGAAGACTTTGTCACCAACACCAAACTCCAAGTCCCTTCGACGACTGTCAGCATAGATCTTCTGCCAACTCTGAGCAGCCTTTATGTGTTGTTGGATAGCATGAACCTGTTCTTTCATCTCTTGCACAATATCAGGCCCAATAAGCATTCTCTCCCCAGTTTTATCCCAAGAAGTAGGAGTTCTACATCGCTTTCCATACAGAGCTTCATAGGGTTCCATCTGAATACTCGAATGGAAGCTGTTGTTATAGGAGAACTCAACTAATGGGAGGTGTTAATCCCATCCACCTTTAAATTTCATTGAGCATAATCTCAGCATGTGTTCGAGTGTCTGAACAGTCCTTTCAGATTGGCCATCAGTTTGAGGATGACAGGCCGTAATAAAATTCAATTAATTATTCAGATCATGTTGAAGACTTCTCCAGAATTTTGATGTGAATCTTGGGTCATGATCAGACCTGATGGATCGTGGTACCCCATGAAGCCTTACCACTTGCTTCACGTATATCTTGGCAAGCTGATCTAGAGAGAAATCTTCCCGAATAGAGATAAAATGGGATGTCTTGGTGAGACGGTCCACAATAACCCATATCACATTGTTTCATTTGGATGTTTTCGGGAGCCCAATTACAAAGTCCATAGTGATATTATCCCACTTCCATACTAGTATGGGTAGCGGTTGTAATACCCCCTTAGGAAGTTGTCATTCTTCCTTTACCTGCTGACACACCAGGCACCTTGTAGTGTAATCAGCAATCTCCCTCTTCATGTTATCCCATCAATAATGATCACGAAGGTCTCTATACATCTTAGTGCTTCCCGGATGTATAGAGAAAGTAGATCTATGAGCTTCATCCATCAGTTCTTTCTTTATCTCCAGAATTGATGGACCACATAGTCTTGTACGAAATTTCAATAAACCTTCTTGATCAATATTGAAATCAGGAAAATTCCCATCTTTTACAGCCTCCAACTTCTCCTACAGCAAAGGATCTTCTTTTTTAGCCTTCTTGATCTTCTCTAGTAATGAAGCTTGAGAAATTCTTTGGGATAGGGTTGATGATGTCCCTTTCTTTATAATTCCCATGTCCAGTTTTACTAGATCATTAATCAAGGGATCTCCTAGGATCCTCATTGTTTCAGGAACAACATGATCTTTCCTGCTTAACGCATCTGCGACTTTGTTTTCTCTTCCAGGGTGATAATGAATTGAACAATCATAGTCTTTAATAAGCTCCAACCATCTCCTTTGTCTCATGTTCAATTCTTTCTGCGTGAAAATATACTTTAAACTTTGGTGGTCGGTGTATATATCACATTTCTCCCCATAAAGATAGTGCCTCCATATATTTAGAGAAAAAACAACTACCGCTAGCTATAGATCATGCTTAGGACAATTCTGCTCATGAATCTTCAACTATTGAGATGGATAAGCAATTACCTTGTCATATTGTATGAGGACGCACCCATGCCCTTTCATAGATGCATCGCTAAAAATAATAAATCCTTCTCCGATAGAGGGTAGTGTTAACACAGGTGCAGTAACCAATCTCTTCTTCAGCTCTTGGAAACATTCCTCGCATTCCTTTGTCCTGATGAACTTAACCCCTTTTCAAGTAAACTTGGTTAGTGGATTAGAAATCCGTGAAAATTTTTTCACAAACCTCCTATAATATGCCACTAAACCAAGGAAACTACGAATCTCAGTTACTGTTGTCAGTTGAGGCCACTCCTCCACAACCATTGTCATTGCATGGTCAACCGAGATTCCATCATTGGTTACGATGTGCCCCAAGAAAGCCACTTTTTGTAACCAAAACTCACACTTGATGAACATTCCAAAGAGCGTCTACTTCCGTAGAGTTTTCAAAATAACCCTCAGATGATCTTCATTCTCCTCACGGACTTTTGAATATATCAAAATATCAGCAATAAAAACTACCACAAAGTTATCAAGGTAGTCCTTAAAGACTCTATTCATCAAATCCATGAAAATAGCAGGATCATTAGTCAAGCCGAACGACATAATAGTAAACTCATAATGCTCATATCTTGATCGGAAGGCAGTCTTTGGAATATCATCCTTCTTCACCCTCAGTTGATGATAACCAGATCGAAGGTCAATCTTGGAGAAAAATTGAGCCCCACGAAGTTGGTCAAATAAATCATCAATTCTTGGAAGAGGGTATTTTTTCTTCACTGTGATCCCATTCAGTTCTCTATAATTAATTCATAGCCGCATGGATCCATCCTTCTTCTTCACAAAGAGAACTGGTGCTCCCCAAGGAGACACACTTGGTCGGATAAACCCCCTTTCCAACAAGTCTTGGAGTTGTTTCTTTAACTCTTCTAACTCCCCATTTTCCATTCTATACGGAGTCTTTGATATCGGTTGATACCCAGGTAAGAGTTCAATGGAGAACTCTACCTCTCTTTCGGGGGGAGGTCCAGGGAACTCCTCCAGAAATACATCCATGTATTCCTGAACAATTGGAACATCTTCTATTGGTATGCTCCCTTTTCCTTCTTCATCATCACCGATTAAATCTATAAAGAAAGCTATAGGAGGTGCTTCTAGAAATGGATCAGTTCGGGATGTCTCTCCTTGGAAGATAATTTTAGGTCGTTTATTCAAGAATACTGAGATTTCCTTACTTCTGAATTTGATCTTAGAATTATACTTTGAGAGCCAGTCCATCCCTAGTATAACGTCGAATTCCAACATGGGAATGACTACTAGATTTTCGACAAGATTGTGCTCACTAAAGTAAACACTAGAGTTTCTAAACACTGTTGATGCACGGATAATCCCACTTGGAATATTGACTGACAACTCTACCTCAAGCAATTCCGGGATTGAATCTATATTCTTTGCAAACTTGGAGGAAATAACGGAATGCGTGGAACCAGAATCAAACAAAGTAGTTGCTAGTTTTGAGAGGACAACAAGAGTACCTTCTACCACGTCATTCGGAGCTTCAACTTCAGTTGTTGTGATAGCAAAAGCATGACCTTAATCCCTTGGCCTTTGCTGAGGTTGATGGTGATTCACCTCCACTGCCCTTGGATTTGGACAGAGATTAGCATAGTGCCCAAGCTGTCCACACTTGAAGCAATGGACTTCGGGTAAGGCCAGAACCATCTTTCCTCTATCGTTAGTGTTGGGGAGTTGAGGCTTCACCTCACTACAACAATTCCGAGCAATATGGCCCCCTCATCCTCACTTTTAGCACTTGCCACTTCCGACCAAGCAGTTCCCCGGATGCTTCTTCCCATATTTATTGCATGTGGTAAGTTGCATTTTCTTTCCACCTCTTCCCCGATCAAAAGTCTTCCCTAAACTAGGCTCCACTTATCTCTTCTTTTTATTTGATTTATGAGACCACTATGTCTCACCAAACTCTAACTCGACTTTCATTGCACTCCACACGATCTCCTCATAGCTATCATAGTCCCGGTTGGCCAAATTCTTCCGCAGATGAGGTCTCAGTCCACCGAAAAATCTATCAACCATCCCACTTGGATCCATGACAAAGCTAGAGGTATATTGTGAAAGTCGGGTGAAGTTCATCTCATAGATTCCGACAGATTCATTCTCCTTCCGCTTCACCTCGAGAAACTCTTTCTCCATTCTCGTTCTCATGGAATGAGGGAAATACTTGTTAAAGAATATTCCCTGGAATTCTTCCCACTCCATATCTTCCATCTCTCCTCTAGGATTCGTGTTTTTGACCAGTGACCACCACTGGTCATCTTCTCCCTCTAGGCGATAAACAGCAAGGGTGACTTTTTATTGTTCCGAACAAATGAGTACAAAAAAGATCTTTTCAATGGAGCTTAGCCATTGTTCCGCAACCAAAGGGTCAGTAGATCCAATGAATGATGGTGGTCGTTGACGCATGAAGGACTCAACAGAGTGTTGTTCCCTTCGTGGTGAGGTCGGCCTCTCAGCTTGATTCAAGTTATTACTCATAACTTGAGTCAGTTGGTTCATCATTCGCATGAATGTTTCCATTCTGACTTCCATCGGAGGGCCGTCAGCACATGGTGCATTGCGGCCACCATCGGCATAGTTCCTCCTATTGCCCGCCATTTTCTAAAAGAACAAAACCTTAGTGAGAAACTTATTTCATTTATGAATCTTTTAACTAAGACTTCATGCTTATACAATTACACTTCTCTATAATTCCTTCATAATGATTCATAAAAAGTTTGTGATTAACCAAACATATCCCCCAGGAGTGTCATAACCAAGAGTGCAGCAAGGCCCGTTATCATGCACCAGTTCACATTTGAGTCTATCTCAAAGCGGTGTTTTTGGGTTTTACCCCTATGTATATCTGTACCAGAGCCTCCTCTACCTTCTCGTATCCAGATAGGGATGTATTTGTTTGATAAACCACTTACTCAATACTTACCAAAATACCAGGAATTTTTCCTATATTTAAACTATTCTATAGGGTTCTTCCTAAAGTTTTTATATCATAATTTCCACAAATAACTAAACCATCCTTTGATACAAACTATAGCATCCCATCTTTTTATAACATAACTTACATTTCATTACACGGAACTGTGGATCTTTAAGGTTTAGTGTCTTGGAAACAAGGAACATAATACATGAAAAGATCATAAATATTCTTCTTAAACACTTGAAAGGCTTCTCCTTAAGTTCATCCTAGGTTCATTACTGCATCTCATAACCTGGGGACATACATCAAAAGAAAGGGTGAGTAGAAGGCCCAGTAAGGGAAACAAGAGAAACATTTTACATGTGAACTTGAGATATTTCAATAAGGACATGACACGAACTTTAAGGCATGAGAAAGAAATAATGAGATACATCATAATAAAAATAACATCTTTCATAACATGAATATGTGGCTGCAACATTCAATATTGACAATCATTTCGTTTCACCAAGGTCCATCCCCAAGGTGTCATTAAAAATTACCAAGGTTATTCACCAAGGTATCGGTCTAAAAAGGCATCTCTAGAGATTAAGTCTTTACCCAATGAATTGGAGCGCTATCTGGGCGCACCCTTAACATGTATTTATTATCATGTGACCCACATATGTCATCATCAATAATTTCATAAACAACCCATATAGCATAAAATAAATTGGTTTCATTTCATAATCATAACGTTTTAAAAACTGCTTTAAAGACATGATCTTTATGTCACATTAAACCCATGGAAAGGGGAAGCGGTATTCATGAATGTAAAACCCAGAATTTAAAATAGAACATTTTAAAATATATGTGAATACCCTTGTAGAAATAAGATCTTTGAGTATTCTCTTTAAAACATAAAATAACCTTGAGAAAAGAGAGAGGCATTTTGAGACGAAAATTCTGCAGCATAACAGCTATGTTACAAGGTTTTAGAAAACATTGAAAAGAGAGGGAACATGGGTCACCCACTCATGAATGATGCATAAAACAGTAGGGGGAAAAAATATATGGAATTTAAGAACATGGTAATGAAATTTTAAAGATATACCATATGAAATGAAAAACATGGAAGTGAGACAAAAATAAGATTTCTCTTATGAAAATTCAGTAGCCTAACGGCGTCACTTAAACTTCAATAAAAAATGATTTGAAAATATCAAATAGGGTCTCTCATCATATGATAATAAGAGATAAGTATTATAGATATAGAGATCATACCCCAACATAATAAAAGGAACTTGAAAGACATGACATGAAAATAGAACATGAAAAATGAGAAGGGTGAAAGAATCCTTTAAAAATTCGGTAGCCTAACGGTGTCACTTAAACTTTCATAAAACGAAATGATGAGAGTAATATGGGATATATCAACATATAAAAATGAAAATGGAAGTAATAGGAATATAAAAGAACATCCTCTCACATAAGAACATGGAGCATAAAAGGAATGACATAAAAGAGATTACACGAAAAGAAAGAGAGAGGTCAGATCCCTTACCTTAAAACGTAACTCTTAAAAATCAATGGTTTGGACCTTGAGGGATTGGGGGCACCTTAGGAGGACTCCTTGGGAGGTAAGGAGACCAGAACGTCGTTGGGGGAGAGTTGGAAGTGAAAACTAAAGGAGGAAAGAGTGGGTATTTATAGGGAAAGTGAGGGGACAAGGCATTAATGGCCAAGGGACACCTCACAAGTGCTTTTATCAAAACCATGTGCTCTCCCTTGGCATTTACCATGGAGTTAGGCCACATGGGGCCCCCAAAACAATAATTCATCACCCTTGGCCGGCCATCCCTTAAAATATCTCATGACATCATCATGACATAGTTATGATGTCATTAAACATACTGAAACCCTAAAACTGCATTTTTACTATTCACTGAAAAATTCATCTTTCTCGGAAAAATCCCAAAATTTCACCTTAACCAAATATCGATGCTCTAATTAAATTTATGAACTCCATTTTATAAAAATAATTTTCTAAATATGTCTAATTTAATTTTAAAATAAAAGCACTATTCATCGAGAATTCATTTCATTCAGAAAAATCCCCAAAAATTACCATAACATAATATCGATGCTCTGAGTTCAAAAATAAAGTCCTTTTTATAAAAATAAGTTTCTAATTATTTTTAATTAAATTTTTAATTAAAAACACTATTCACCCGAAAAAACTAATACTTGGCTAATAATTTATGAAACCGTTAGTTACCCATTTTATTGAATCACATTACTTAATCTAGGTGTCTAAATTATATTAAAACTTTCTTTGAGTGAAATTACTAATCCATTTGGCCACATTACTAATCCTAAGCGTAAAATCACTATTCATCATTTACTATTCATCAAAAATTATGTTGATCTTATTAGACTCCAAATTATTTACTGAACACTTTTTTAGAAGACCATTTTTTGAAAATCATTACACATCATTAATTATTTAGAGTTTACATAAATATTTTAAAATATCCTTTTTTCAAAATTCATCAATAAAATACATCCTAAAATTATCCGGACATTTGAAGTTTCACAAACATCACTAAAGGAAGAAATATTAATTCATTAATCCCAAAGGATTACACAAAGAAGATGGGTCTCATCACATAGCCCTATATAACACCGCCATATGACCTAAGTGTAAGGTGTGCTATGGTGAGAGAATCTGAGGGAGGCCCAGATAACATTGCCCTAGTAGTAATCTCTACTAACTTGAACTTCTCCCGCAGGAGTTTCTGTTCAAGCTTGACATGATGGAGTTCAGCTTGGGCTTGGTCCAAAGCGAAGCCCACAGATTCTACCTCCTTCCCAAGCTCTGATAAGTGGGCTTCATAAGGTTCGAGTCTACTAGATGAAGCCATCGACTCCTCTATCTGCATTAACCATTAACATCTTATTATATCATTAAGAGTAAGTTAATATACTACTCAAAAATATTGGGTCGTTACAACTTCGGCATTCAATTTTTTGATGACCTCCTTTTACACACTTAAAACATTTACTAGTCCCTTTATAAAAATTCCCTCCATGTTTCTTTCAACACATTGAAATTACGGGAAAAATCATCTTTTTTTCAGTGTGGTCTTTAGATTTTCCTTTGAATTCCATTTTCCTCTTCTTATAAAACCCATATAATTGATGGATTTTTTCAAGTTCCTTCACAACTTTGATAGAAAATTGATCAATTTATTCGTAGTTATTGAAGTCCCTTATGGATAATTCCCTTCAGAGACATGGTTTTAATCCACTAAAGAATCGGTTAATCTTACTCTGAGGTTGGATAATAATTCCAGAAGTTAACCATGATAGTCTTGTAAAATTTTCTTTGTAGGTACAAACAAATTCATCATCCTTTTGATTATTTTCAAGGAACTCAATCTTCATATTTGTTCGATGAATATGAGGAACGTACTTATTGAGAAATAATTTCTTGAATACGCCCTATTCAATGGACTCTATTACATCTCTTTGCCGCATATTCTTGATATGATTCCACCATTGATCAGCTTCACCTTCCAAAGAATATAATTCAATGTTTACTTTATCATGTTTAGAACATTGTAGAACTAAAAATATCTTTTCAGTGGTATTGATCCACTGTTCAGCCTCTAATGGATTAGAATGGTTGTTGAATGAAGGTGGATGTTGCCTCATGAATGATTCAACATGATGTTTCTCCTTACTTTGCTTGTTTGGAAGTCCTGCATGATTCATAGCTTTGGAAAGTTGTGTGATCATGGCTACAAGATTTTTCCTTCAATCTCCCATAACATTTCGTTTCTCAGGGGACAATCATTTCATTTCCCATCACATTCTGCATTAATGCGGTCCCATCGGGTTCAAGCCATTGACTAAAACTAAGAATCATAATGTGAGAGACACTAATCATAATAAGAAATCCCAATAATCAAGAATAAAATTTAAATTTAAGACACATTAGTTTTTATTTTGGTTATTCATTGTCATTTCAAAAACACGAAGATTGTATCATATACTTAGACATATCCTTATGGTTATTACTATGGATTTTGCATCTTGGTTTCCAATGTATAACTATACCTTTTCTCTGATACCAACTATAATAACCCATACATTACATACATTGATATTTCTTCAGAATTGAGTTATATTCACTAAAACATATAAAAAACAAAATAGGACAATATAGTTATAGTTTCTTTAGAAATTGTGAATCATAAACAATATGTTCATAAAACATGTACATTTTATCCCGTCAATTTCATCATAACTAGACCCATTTTTGGAATATCATATTTAACAACCTTCTTCTGGATCTGGGGAAAATAATCACGCGAAAGGTTTAGCTAAAATTCTCATTCAAGGTAAACAAAGAAAATACCAATCATATACAACATTTGAAAATCCAATCTCGTGTATTAGAGATCATAATATAAGGTCATGGGATAAGTCATAGAAGTGTAATGTATTCCAAATAATCATAACATAAGCCATAAAACTTTTTAGAATTCACAAATAAGAATAAAACGAATTTCATATTAGTCAAGGTTCATTTCAAAGACCATCATAGTGGATAAAGTCCATTACTGAACCGAGTTCACTCCTCGTTCCATCCCTGTATTACTGGACCATATTTATATATCGTTCCAGCCATGTCTATATCAGGAGATATAACTCTTTATCCAATGTATTGGAGGGAGATATAGGTCCCACACATCTCATAATGAAACCATTATTATGTGTTCCATAAAAACATAAATCATTCATCAAAACATAACCCATGTAACAAAATGGGGTTCATAAACATCATGCCATCATAGCATAATCGATATAAGATAAATGGAATTAATAGAAATACTTAAATCAAATAAATAGTCAATTAAATGTAATAATAGGGATAGAAACATACCCCTATGTCATCTTAGATGGAATATAATTTTTATAAAATACTTGAACTTGGTTCTTGAGGAAAATATACTTTCTTCTTCGGATTTTTTTCCTTTCAAAAAAATTAATTCAATTTTAAAAAAGATTTTTATTGAAAATACACTTGTAAAAAAGTAGTGTATGTTTCATTGAAATAAGGCATTATGAAGAGGTAAAAATTCATTTAGGTCGTATAAGTTAAAAAAACATTCTCCTCATACTTTTATTGGAATATTCAAAAAGTATATCATATGGTAAACACAAGAAAGATTCCTTCCTCACCACATAGTAAAAGTCCAAAAGGGGTGAAATGACTTTAAACAGACATGGAAGAATAATAAATATTTTAGGAAAACATTTTAATAAAACATGGACGTAGATGATAAATATAATCCCATTAAATACATAGGAATAAACTATCTTGGATAAAAACGAGATTTGAAAAGTTATCCCTTACCTTTGGTCTGATATGCTTCATATGTATCCGAGTCTTGTATATATTTATTTAAATAACATTAATGATTTATTCCAGAATAATAATAATTTTTATGATAAAATTTATTATTATATTTTCATCTATTTTTAGTATCATTTTATTGTTCCTAGTTATTTAGGAAATAATTGATTTACGTTCTTATATATGTAATGTCGAATAAGCTCTTATTATTATTATTTTTGTTATAGTTATATAATTTACATAATGGTATTATTATAATATATATCATATTTATTCATTCAATTCATTTATATAATTAATATTTAATGAATAGTATGTAGAAATAATAACATCGCACCATGGGGACGATAAGTCGTACGTACGCATAAGTGGAGATATGTTCCCATAATTTTTTAGTGTTATTTAATTGGATGGTTTATAGTATATTAGAATTAGTATCATGTCATATTAATCAAATATAATTATTATTTCAACTATTATACCCATCAATGTAAGGTGATGATAAAAAACAAATTACACCAGGACTTGGAGATGGTAAGCCGTGCGTACGCACGCACAGTGATTTCGTTTTTCGTAGGATGAATAGATGGTGAAATAGGGATATTTCTTATATTTAATAACATATAAGTATATGATTGATACAGATGATTTTATTTTATAATTAAAAAACTAAACAATTGGATGTAGAAGAAGAAATAAATTTGAATGAATCGTTAGAAGAGATTGCCTCTTCCTCGACATGCCTCCTTTAAATTTCCTCTTAAGGAACTAGAGTTTGTCTTTTGAGAGTACCAGGACATATAAAATGTTACTGTGGAAGTTTATAAGAGAAATTGGAATGGGGTGGATGATCTTGAAATCTCACAATGGAGTGAAGAGGAGAGGGAGGAGGTTCCCTTCTATAAGAGAGGAGTGGGGTACTTTAGGAAACTCTCAAAAATATTAATTTATAATAAATTCAATTTTTACTCAAAATAGTCCAAAACATATTTAATTCAATGATAAGATTATTTTGGTTGGAATACCCATCATCTAGTAATATTTATACCAGTATACATTTTTTTATCCATATCTTTTTTGTTTAACCCGTATTTTACCCTTTTTAATCTTACCATGATATCATGTTATTTACATATTTTGGGTTAATTTAATTACCATATCATGTAAAAGGACCCAAAAAATGTTATTTATGACATATTTTGACATATATTAATAATGTTTCCTAATATTATATTATTAAAAATTTAATATCCTTTAATAAACTATTTTATGTTTTAAGTTATGAATTGTGTAAATTTTGGACACTATTCATACTTTACGTTTTTTGAAATTCATAAAAACATTATTCCTTACAAATAAGGAATTAAATAAAAATATAATATGGTAATTTAATCCCGAAAATTTGTGTATACAATCAAAATGACCAAATTACATTTGTTTTAATATTAATAAATTCATTTATTTCAATCTTTCATTAATGAGGTAATCACTACATCTTATTTGTGTCATATATAAAAATATTTATATAATCTCTAAAAATAATGAATAAAATACCAAGATGTAGGAAATATTTTAATATTTCAAAAGACTATTTATAAGAATATATATCAGTTATATAACCCTATATTAAAATCTATTTCATAAAAGATATATGTTTAGGTTATAATTATCATTACTTTAAATTAATTCTTATAAAATGTCATTTTTCCATCCATGTGAATCCATTGAGTCCCAAAATATACCCAATGATGACCATGTTCAGAAAATTTTAATCCAATAGCATATGGAAATGTTTTAAGGTAGTATTATATTATTAAATTATTACTATTGTACCCTTATTTATCATATTTACCCTTTAAGCATGGAAAATAAAATAATTAATGAATTTGTTGTACATAATGTCCAAAAATAAGAGGTACTTGTTCACATAGTTTCTAAATTATGATTCAAAATATGGAATCCATTTTTCAAAATTCAAAACACAGAATTTTCAGTATTTTAATTAAATGTAATCTCGGTGTTGAAATGAGAATACCAGTTTTAAAAGTTAAATCATTGCAAACGATTGAAAGGTTTTTACATATGAATTAAATGTAAAATTAATTCTAATGACATAAATTATATACAATGGTACAAATGTATTCTATTTATACTTAAAAAGATTCCATATTATAATTTAACATATAAATTATCTCGATGAAAAAAAGTTGTTTTTAATTAAAATTTAGTGTATTTTTGTTATTCATCAAAACATGGATGTTATAAAAAAATATTATAAATTTATCCGAAGAAAATTTTTATATCTAAATTCAAAATAAAATTATTATGTCGTAATATATTAATTATTAAGGTGTTAAAATATTAATTTAAAATCGGTTCACCATTCAAAGGTATAAAATTAAGCTTTTAAAAAATAGGTTCTCATACATAAAATAGGGTTTTATTCATAATCTATGACTAAAATATCAATTGTATGAATATAAAATAATTATTAAGTATATAACACATATATATCATTAATATAATTACCAATTTTAATTCACCCAATAAATACAAATATCTAATTTATTTATATTTTTTATAAATAATTAATCGCTAAAAAAATCATAATGCATTTTCATAAGTTAGTTATAATTACTCCCATTAACATAATGAATAGGATATAATGGTAATTTTATATTAAGGGCATCACGTAGTTCGTTTAGACTAACACTTTCATTCAAAGAAATCTACTAAAGAATAAATTTTTTAATTAATATATTTCCGTAAAACATCCAGGTGTTATATAAAAACCCTTTGGTGGTGTGTTAAAATGGTTGTATAGAAAGAGAAATTTAGGTAACTATAATTTATAGTAAACATAGAATAAAAATGGGGAAATAAAATAAAATATTTCATAATAGTTGTTTCGTTGGATAGATAAATAGGTCTCCATGTCCCACATGTTCTCAACTATCAAATCAAAATTGTGGCTAAAGAGGATAGTGTCGAATTAGCGTTTTTTGAGGTAGTTGATATAGGAAATAATTATGGTGTTCTTATGTGTCATAATATAATATCAAACATTGATTGTAGAATCCCCAAACACAGATAAATTAGTGAAAGTGCCTCCATATATATAGGTTAAAATAGATGGGTGGTTTTTTGATACATGGGTAGAAACATTTCCCAATGATAATCTCACCCATGACGAGTAAAATGAAACCACCCCATCCCATAAATAGATAACCATCTCAAAATTTTCCTTATTTGATAATAATGATTTCCCATCATGTAAAAATATTTATAGAATCTCTAGAAAGAACTCCCTATATGTACGAGTTGGGATTGGGAATACCTCAAGTAGGCTATAGTGGGAAAAAATCTTCTATATCCTATAGGATATTGACCCTATTTTTAAGGGTCATCACTGGGACCTGATTAATAAACTATATGGTGAATCTCAAGAATCTCTCTAATCTGGGCTTAGTTATTCTCTAAAGATTAAAAATGTGACAAGGTTGTAGATGATGGGTTTGTGATACATTAACTTCCATTTCCTAAGAAGTATAGGTTACAGAGGACAACCATGATATTACAACATCCAGTAGAAGAGGGAGTGGTGGTGTATCACCTGATTGTACCTATATCGATTATTTTGGATGATAACATAATGATGGAATATTAGTATAAAGCACCACTACTTTTTATGTATCTAATATAAGTAATTCTATGACTTTCATCTGATTTTCTACCACATTATAGTCCCTAAATATAGAACAGCCCTTTATAAATGATGTAAAATGGAATTTCTTACCAGAAGAAGATGTATCCCTATCTTATGTGTAAATAAGGAAATGAACTTAAAATTAAAAATAAATATAAAATAAAATAAAAATATGAAACATTTATTTTTCAAAGTGAATAACATGTTCTTATTGAGTGTCTGATGTGTGTTTTTATGCCTATGAATTTGAAAACAACAAGAATTGGTGTTGAAATCTAAAATATGATGATAATTGGTAGAGATAATAAAACCTCACAATGTATCTCTCCTCATGAAGTCACATACCCTGTAGTTTTGTACAACCGTACAATATCCATACAAAATCACCGACCTCATGGAGTACTAGAATCACAAAGTCTCTAACTCCACTACATCATTTTTCCTCTCTTGGTGCACATTGTGGTTAAATTGTAGTGATATGGATACTAATATCACAATCTTAGCATGAAAAGCACCAAAACATATGATGTCAAAGTGGTAATTTTAACTGCACCGAATAATCCTTACACAAACATCATTTTTTAACATCAACTCCCTATTGTGTCATATGCAAGAATTTGTCATTTTATTTAATTCACCAAACCTCAACTATAAATATTTGGGTTTTTATTTTTTGGTAGAGGAACCCATATGAAGATAGAAAACTAGACACCCAAGAAGAATAAAAGAGTCATGATATTATTTTTCTAGGAATCATTATTCTATAAAGATATTTCATATATAATTTCAAATAGAAATTACAGAAATCATAATGAAAATAAAATTTCATCCCATGAAGGGTGATCACACAAAAAATACATACAAGACTACCTCATCATTTTGAGCCTATGAGTAAGATACCATGGTGGTTGATCCTATGAGATATCCTTATGGGGCTACCTTAGGAGGTCGATCCCACTATTGATAAGCCCATGAGACTACCTTACAAGGTTATTCTATGAGAAATATTATACAAGGCATATATTATGAGTACAGTTCCAAAGGATAACCTGTTATAGGCCAGTATGTGGGGTTATTTTGTGAGGACTAGTCTAAGAACCCCCCCCCCCTAATAATGGGTCCCCCATTCTGGAATTCTATATCCCTTGCTAGATAGCCATTTTAAATAATAATCCTTTTTATTTTCCAATACATATTCAATTTTTTAGGTAGAGATCATGTTGTTAGAGAATAGATACCTTTGACATCCTTAATTTTCCCCATGTTTCCTCATCAATCAATGAAAATCCATAAGACATTTATGGTTTCATTCCACCAAAATCAAAACCATGATAATGCTAAATAAAGTCCCCCCTAAATCCGCCTAACATATGTGATCAACGAACCCACACCCTTATTCACCCACTGGATAATGTATTCTATTTATTTAAGGGTTTATCTGTGCTTTTCCTACTATAATGACAATACCCTCAAGGAATCATGATCTTTTATTCTATTAAATTAAGGGTCTCTGACCTGGGGACACCAGGATGATCTCTCATGGTTCATATATCTCATCTAGGTTGACCTAGGCCCAAACCAAACCACCCTATATTCCTTTTTGGTTTTTGATTCAAATTAATTACCCATGAGAACATGGTCCACCTCCCATTATGTGTACTTCCTTCTCAAATACCACGTGATTCTAATCGTGGGATTCATTTTTTTGGTATAATACATAAGATCATTCTCTATGATGATTCGAACACACGAAATCATCAAGGGATACAATAAGAGATAATAACCTTTTCAAAAAAGCCATTCCAATTTCACTCAAACAATATAATTTTTGAACCCATTCTTGGGTAAACTTCCCTCGTGGTCTCCTATTTCCCAAGTACCAATACAGACCTCATTTTATATAATAAACCCCCCAAATAGTTCTTCTTAGTGATTTCGTCAACAAGAAACATCTATGAGTTAATATTATTCGTCCATTGGTATCCCCACTGCATAATACAAGACTCTTGTTTTATGGTCCATTCCCCCTACCCATTAAAACCACCATTTAAGGACCATTTTACAAATAATCCATCAAGAATCATGATTGATATTTCATTATCTATTGTTTCTCTCACCAAATGTGACTCAAATGTCTTTAGATAGTTTTATTGATGATACCATTCACATGATTGAGGCATCCATCAATATCATAGTTGATTGAAATAAAATATCATGACAATATAAATGTTTCATTACATTAAATTACATTAAAATATTAAATTAAATGATGTTAAAATACATGGTACGTTCTTCTCAGACATCCTTAAAATATTTCACTCGAACTATATTGGATTTGATTCTTATTTAAATGTGATATATGGTATGGCTCTTTTAGGTTCAAACCATACATACAAAATACTCATCTATTCTTTCGAAAATGAACTAGATTACCTCATTCCCCCAACAAGAGTGTAATATTCCCTTCAAATAATCATTATTTCATCATCATTTGGAACATATTTTTATGATCTTCTTAGTGGGTTATATCACTAATAGTATATAAAACCACATATCTCATAGATGAATATTACACATGAACAAAACCTAATTTTTTTTTCCATATTCTATTTGAGACCAATAAAATAATCTGCGGAATATACAACACACTTCCCATTTCTATTCACCTTCAACATAAATTTCCACTTTACCTAACAATGAACAGTTTGTAACCTATTCTTTCAATACAAACATAAAAGGTAAAATGTGTCCCAATAAATGGAATCAAACTGTGTGTATTATCATTTAATTTAAATGGATATATAGTTATCCCATTCCATGGATGTGATCCTAAAACCACAATAACCTTCACCTCCTTAGATGGAAATAAAATATGAATTACCATCTATGTGGATTTAAACCAAAGATTCTAAAATTAGGCATACTTAATTAGTAAATTAAATATTGAGAAACCCTTAATACATATATAAATTAATATAGATTCAGCACTTCGATACAGTATAAATTTTTTTGATCCAATTATCTTATAATGATTTGGGAATGATTCATAAATACATCATAAACATATAATAGTGTCTCTGAGATAGAAATATTTCACATATAAAAGTTGAAGATGAAATCGATCTCCCATCCTATCAATCAACATGCATTCATAAGGATATGTAGTAGTGTTCCAATGACTATACTACATTGGAATAAACATTAATAATGAATCAAAAATTTAATTTCAATAAGTCTATATATAATTTATATATCCCCTTGAGAAAAAACATGGTGAACCTGATGTGATCCTTTATTAACCAAAATTACTGAGTTATCCTTCTACCTAGAAGAAAATTTATTAAACATACTCCTTTATATGATGCTTAACTAATGGGTTATATTTTTAGTGTTTATTTTTCCTTTATAAGACTACTTCAAAAATATACAAATTTTATCTAAATCGATGGAGCCACCATATTGAAAAGATAATTTCATGGATGTTTCCTAAGTTGGGTACCCATATTCAAGAGGATTCTACCTACAATAGAGGGTGTCCCCTAAAAAATCATAAATGATATCATGTGTTATTACCTACATAATGGAAATATCCTCACTATGAAGACCTTATAAGAGAGAGTCATTACTATCAAGTCCCAATAGTCACATCATCAATAGAGGAGGATTATAAAAACGTTCTACTGCAACCCATTACCACTGTGAACTACTTTGGGAACCATTCCCAAGATTATGATAATGAGTACCTTCCTTGACATAGGGACATATAAGAGAATGTTGATTTTGAATTCAGCCTAGATCACAAGGTTCCTTGGAAGGTTCATACTAAATTGAACTTTCCCCAATATTTCATATCATAGACTCTCCAGTAACCAACTGAGTGTTCCATTTAATAACTCTTAGCATTGAGCACTATATCCTGGTAACCCAGTAGATCACACTTATGACTTATAGCTTCCTAAAATATGTAACAATATCATACCCTATACCCATAGAATAACTTCATCAATGCATTATAGTTAAGATTGAATAGTTTTCTTATTTTCCTACTATTGTTCAACTATTGTTTTAGTATACATTAGTAATGCCCAAAGGAATAAGTCACAATATCATGGAATCTATATAAGCATATGATCATATTCCCACTCTCTCATTTAGATACCATATGGATATCCTAGGAGAAAATAAAGGATTAGAGTGTAATTATATCCCAACTCTCATTGAGAATTGGGCTGATATCCACATTCTTATAATAGAATCTCATCAGCATATCCTAGAGGTTATGAAGTTGCAAACATACATTTGTTCCTACCCCATGATATGTATATAGTATATCTTAGTAGTAGTAGTTTTAGATGAATAATAATAATTATTAGGGAATATTGAACTGTCCATCATGGGTAATCCCATATTACTTCACCCTATAATTTTAATGAATATCATCAGCATATTTTTTTTATCTTCTATCCTAGAGCTACTATTTTATTCGATGGAGGACTGCTGGGATATATAGTGGCTGATACATGGCCATTCTATCACTTTTGGGGTGATCCTACTTGATGATGGTGATGAAAATAAGACAACTATTTCTTAAAATACTACTAGCCAATTGAGTTCCAAGATCTATCTATCCAGTAGTGCCCAAAACAATGCATCATTATGTTACTATTGTTCATTTTTCTAAAATCATATTATTAACTTATCCATCTCCCTAATATACCTAAAATGTGAGAAAAAGTTCATAGAGTGGTCTCCCAGTGTGATCTAGGATTCCTCTTCCTCTATTTATGGGAACTTAATGTCTATATTGATCTGGTGGAAGTCTTTGATAATGATGATGGATCATAAGAACTGGTGACATCTCAACGATCAATCTACGATCTTCGGTTGACAGAAAGTATCTTTTTGTAAGTTGATGTGTATTTATTCTGTAGGCATGAAATATTCCATAAATTCCAATTTTAAAGACAGTACAGTGATTGATTTGGTCTTTTTCTTATGATTTTTTGTTCATTAGTTTGATCCAGGTGTCATTATTTTATGGACCTTGTAAATTAGTATCAATGTATTTAAGGAAGAAAGTTCCTACCAACTTGGGACTTTCTATATAGTTTTTTAAACATCGTAGGATTGTGTGCATCATCAATATTTTGATACCCTTTTATGATGTTTTATTTTTGTGTGTGTTGGTATCCCATGCAACCATTCTCTATTATAAATTTTTTGTTACTTATAACGTCACACCATATATGGGTCCATTTAATGTATTGTGGAATATTCGATATTTTATGTTTGTTCCATTATATATTGAGTCTTACTTGTCAACTAATTCATAGAACATGGAACATTTTTTTGATATACTGTTCCTTTATATGTTATTACTAAAATGTTCACTTTGATATATCAAGTGGAATATATGTTTCATTGTTTAAGTTATTAGGTGTCCTTGATGGATTTAATAGGTCCCCAAGATAGAGAGCTTCGATATCATGACTCGTTTCTTATATCTCTAAATACAAGATTGATAATTTCAAATCCTAGTATATGATTTTTCTATTGTTGGAGAAGGTTTTATAACCTTGGAATAAGGTCCATAGGAAAATATGATTTTATGAAAGAGAATTTCCTCTCATGTGTGTAGTGATCCATCAATTCAGGCTTGTTAAGAATATGATCCCTAGGAGGGATGAGGTATTCATGAATCTTGGGTGAAATTACCTGAAAGGTATGTGTGTATTTGTACCTTAAATGTGGGATTGTAAATTTATATAATAGAATACATAGTTTCATTTCATGAATTATTTCATTTGAGGATAACTTATGACATTCTTTCAGTATGGTGCTGAAGTAGGTATGGTTAGAGTTTGTAGAATCCAAGTAAGAAACCCATCACCAAATATATGATTTTGTGTATAATTATATTTGAATTTAATTTTCAATCATGTCATACACCTTTATATACATTTTATTTTGTGTTAATTATGCCTTTGTAGTGTCTTAATGGGTTTATACTCACCTATATAGTCATATTGGTGAATATAAAGACATCATGATCAGTGATCCAGAGAAGAACAAGGGCCCAGTGGTATTTTGCTGAGGATTTGGAGTAAATATAAGGATTTAGTACCTATACAGACTCTAGATATCTATCAAAGAATCATTAATATATTTATTTTCTATTTTACAACTTTTTCCTTTTAATGACACATTGGGATATGTTTATTTGGATATTGTATGTACTAAATTGAAATCTATTATAGGATCATACTTATTTTATTTGTCAATACATTTTTTTTACATTATGAATATTTTTTTATAGCTGTACAGTTTTGATTACTGAGGGTATAGTCTCCCCATTGAATCTCTAGACCTTCTATACAAATTAGAAATCACTTTAGTATATGGAGGAATGCATGAGGTCATATGGTACATTAGCATAGACCCAATGATTTGGGAATATGTTTTACAACTACAAAAGAGTGGGATAATATTCCCACTCACATGTTAAAGGATCATCAAAAAACATTAGATAAGAATAAGTAGTTGTATTAGGCTCATATTCACATTCTAATAGGATTTGTCTAACACATTCCTACAACCACTCTAGGGTACTCTTGTACTCCTTATGATTCAAATGTAACTCATTTGAAATTTTTTGTATTTTCTACAAAGAAATTATATATTTCTTCTCTCCATAAATATAAGTAGAAATGATATAATATCTTATGGGAATCCGAAAGTTAGGCCCATACTCCAACCCACTCCTTGTAAACTCACTAGAATAGTCTTGAGGAAAATAAATAGAAGATTTATATACCCTATAATCTTCAAAATTATTTTCTACATATTCTAAGAACAAAATATGAGTATACTTATAAGTATAATTTTTTTAAAGGACACTATGAAAAAATCTTGGATTCCACTACCCAAAAGATAGCATCTAGAAGGATAACATAAAGAGGGAAATTCACAACTCATGATTGGGCACATATTCTTTCCTCTATTGACATTAATTTTATTAATGTTGTAAAATATATTTCATTATTTGAACAAGAATCTAATAACTCATCAATTGGAAGTGTAAGTAGTTTAAGTCATAAATGTTCTCCCTATAGTGCAATAGTCCATAATTATAGTGGACCTCCCCTTTCATGTGCATCAATAACTACTCATGATGGATGCCATCTCAACAGAATTCTCTGTTAAATTCCCCCACATAGTGTCATGTCATATGTGAAAGAAGTTCCCCCTTTATCAATGTTAAAAAAGATAATCCCCCATGTTGAGTGATTCTAATATGTTTGAGTCCAATAAAATTATGCCTCACCCCACTGACTGAAAATATAACATCTCTTCTAAGGGATAATCTATTGAAATGGTCATTTTCTATGAAACCATTTCAATTTTTATCCTTCAATTTAATTTTAGAGGCCCCAAAATGTCTCTATATCATCAATATAATAGTCCCGAAACTACCACTTTGGTCATATGAATTTGAGGAATATAATTTTTAAGAATAGGTGAATGCTAAGACGATGAGAAAAGAACTAGTCCAAAACAATATACCATTTTTGTTCTTGCCCATGGATACTCTATAGATTGATATTTTTAATGATTTAATGAAATTGCGTGTATGTTATCTTCATATAAATCTATTGAAAAATTATTTATATTTGAATGTTGGACACCTATAATACTGGGAGAACAATAACCATAACAAAACAATTAGATAACTCTTCCATTGAATTAACATGGTTTCAGTTTTAGCGGTATGACACATGATTTCAAGAATACATCATAGAGACTATCATCATGCCTACCTAAAAACCTTGAAGGTTATATTCTAGGTATTCACTATTACCCATTTCAATTTACATTAAATGGATGGTGTGAATATGGAGTGATTTATTTCACTCCACTCTCTAACTAGTAGAGTACCACCCAAATGGTGTCAAAAAATGAAATATTCTAAAGAAATGTATCAAAACCACATTCCACATACACACTAAATGTTATCTTCTGAGTAATAACATTGAATCTAATTTCTAGAAATGGTGTACCCTACAAGAGTGAGAAAATGAGATGTTTGCACACTAGGATATAAAAAATATGTAATATGTTCCATGTTTGAGGAAGAAAAAACATTCAAATGTAGAGAATACATAAGTGGATCATTGTTCATACACAAAAAGAAACTTATATATGGATCATTATCAAAAATAATCCTAGAATAGTAAAAGGAAATCTGATGTAGTGACCAATATGGGAATTTGGGAGAATCCCCAGAGCAAAATGTGGGTGAATGTTTTTCATTTTCATTACAAACACCATCCTTAGGACATACAATCATTACCAAATTCATGATATAGGGATGATAGAGTTCGGAAACCCCCATCCCATAGAGATTTGGAAACTTATACTAGAATCCCATCCTATAACATGTAATTTTGTTATCTCTAGACTATGACAGTTGTTACCACAACCTCCATTTAAGTACATTTCAATTTTTATTATTCCATCTTCATTGAGAACATATTAAAATTTTGATATTTGGGTAAAAAATTAGGATCATCCCCCATCAACCACTTCTAAGAGAGAACTTAAGAGTAAATATGAATCGTCATAGAGGTTGAAAGGATGAATATCCTTTCATGAAGGTGGACAAAATTGAAAAATATAGCCTTTAGCTAGATAAATTTTCCATGGATGATAGATCTATTTATCTTTTAGATGAATACATAATTTTCTTATTGTATTACATATATGTATATTTCATTTCCATCAACCTTGTGGAAGTAATGGAATGAGATTTTGAAACAAAAAATCATTATGATAATGTTAATACCCATAATATAATATACATAAAATTATTCCAAGAAGGTTTTCATACACAGAAATAGAAAAATAATTAGAATTTGGGGCCTCCTCCAATTATGAAATATCCAATCATTCAATAATCTATGGTAAATTAAATGGGAAAACATGTTGAAAATTCCCACCCACAACCCTTAGAGTCCTAAGATATCACTATCAAGGAAAGATGCACTTGATATGAGGCTACATTGGAAGGAATGAAACAAATTGCTTCAATAATAATCCTGGAAAATCTTCCTACTCAGTATAACTCCCTGGAAAAAGAAAATTTTCCTCCTCTAGTACATATAGAGAAATATATTATTTCTCAATCAATTCAAGTATATCCTAATAATTCGATAAGATATAGAATTGTGTAGCTAGTGTTCCTAAGCCAAAAATAAAAAAAAAATTACAAATAATTCCCTCTTAAGGGATTCCAATAAAATCCATGCTAATGGAACTATTTCTCACCAATTCATTAAAGGATTCATCATCAGACACAAGTGAGTTTACCAAATCAGACCCCACTTGTGACTATAACTCTATCTTCTTCTTGTTCAATTATCCCTCCAAAACATTTTAATATATTGAGTCTCTAGAATCCACTTTATATTCAATGGATGAACAATGATAACAAATATAACTAAGTAGAAAACCTAATATAAAATGGGTATATTTGACTCCTCATCCACCCAATTTCTGGAATCCAAGGTACTTTATCATAAATGGTAGTAGAGACCATGGGAAGTAACTAGTTTACATCTTTTCTTATTGATGTCTCGTGAAAGGAACACTTGAATATCATGAAGTAGGTAAATTTAGATATATATTACAGACTCTTGAAGCTATCATATTCTTCTGGAATAGAAACCATCTAGTAGGATCCATCACTAATTTGGAATAAATCCATCAAGAATTATAATATAAGTTCATTTGAACAATAAGGGAGATGATGATCCTATATATGTTAAATTGAAATAAATTATTGAATGAGAGAATCACAAACATCATTCCAAAATGAAAGTGCCCAACCTATTTTTTGAATTAAAAACTACAGCAATTGAAGTTAATCAATATATGTATAGAGAATATAAATTATGAATTTCAAACACCACATAGCCTATTGAAATATAATTGTGCATCCCGAGTGCTAGAAACCATATTGAAATTATTTTAGGAGACTATATGACGTATCAGGTCCATGTATAAGTCAAAATTAATATCTCAGCAAAATATAAACATTAAGGTATAAATAATGATCATAGAACTCAAATTGATGCCAAAACAAACCCCCAAACTATAGCTTGTATATGATAGTATTGTTCTACTCTAGAAATGACAGTGACAAAAAAAACATAGCCATCAGGATGAGATAAATGATCATTGGAGTATGATATTCAATGAATTTAAGTTTAACACCTATATATTTTCAATGAACAAAATTATTTTTGATATTTTATACGATACACAACACTGAACTTATATGAACCATGAAATATTATATATCAAAATTATAACCTAGCCATTGAATTAGAGAGTATAAATAAGAATAAATAAATCATGAAATATATATTTATAGAAATGTCTTGAACTATAGGAATGTATTGATTATTTCTTATGAAATAATCTTTTAGTTTTTAATTAATGTTATACTATTCTTAAAAAATACATTCCCTTCTAAATGATATGTTAAATTTTTCTTATTGAAAATAATGTATTTAATTTTTGAATCTTTGGGAATTTTTTTTATAAAATTATTTTCATTTTAAATCATAACATCTAAACTATATTATAGTGAATTTCTAGGATTTTTCTAAAATGGTTTATATTTCATTAAATAGTGAAAAATATTGATTTTATTGAAAACAATATTTTTGTATCAAACATGTACAAAGTTATTTTTTTAAATTATTTAAAATTAAACTTAGTTTTAATTTTTTTTAAATTATCCAATCATTTTTGTTTGAATCAATTTTTTGTTGAATTCTGTATAAAGACATTTTATACCTAAAGATTCGTTTTTTGAAAAAACTATTTTTATTTACGCAATGTGTTTTTATTATAATAAATTAAATAAATCACTATTGGTGAATAAATTTAATGAAATATATATATTATATATTTATAAAAATATTTTTAAATTCATATAACATTTAATATGAATTCGATAAGAAAAAATTCATTTGATGCTTAAAATCGTATTTTTTAAACATTACTTATCTCATATTTATCACAATAATTTTTAAATTATTTTCTACCACTTATAGGCATTGAATTTGATAAAATTAATTAAATTTTTTTATCAGGAGATTTCAATTTTATAAATAGTTCCCTTTAATTTTTATACATTATGAATATTAACCACAGTAAAATTTACCACAATGGTAATGGGGAAATCCGGTTAATCAATGTTAAAAATTAGTGTCAACATCACTATTTTTAATATAAATTATTATTGGATGAAGTTAATTATACCATTTTCACCTTTGGATCTAAATTTATTTTCTTAAGAAATAATTTCCCATGAAAATGACCCATATGATATTGAAAACATGGAATGTTACAAAATTACACTCTCTTAGTTTTTAGTATCTCATAGGTGTTCACATTGGGAAACAATTACTGAATAAATCTTAATTTTAATTTTCTTCATAATGAAATTATCTTCATGATGGTAATTTATTTGTAATTTTTTCTGATTAAAAAATTATCTTAAGTGTTTATGAAATGATATTATAGTATTTATTTAAATAAATGAAAAATAAAATGAAAGATTTTATAAAATATTAAAAGTAAAAAAATTTGAGTGACAAATACTTTTCCCTAAATTTATTGGATATATATATCATATTAGTTATTTTTTAAATGATTATATTATATTTTAAGATTCAACATGGCTTCTTAAAGGTAAAATTAATTGAATACTACCAAAATTTACATTATTGATATTTTATAATAAATACTAAATTAATATATAATTTAAAAACCATAAAACTGTTATCTTTATCCATTTCAATGGGATATGTTTCCAAACATAAACCATGTTCAATTTATGAGTTTCTTGTACACTTATGGAAACATTCTGAACCATTTATGATTATTATAGTTGTTATCATGGGTATGGTAATAAATAATTATGAAAGGGATTAAAAAAATATATGTTCTAAATGACACTAAAACCTATATACATTTAATTTTATGATTTTATTTAAACCATAACTACTTTTTATTAGAATTAATGCTAAATTTAATGATTTTTTATTGATAATTACTTTATTATATTTTAATATTTTATGAAATTTCATGAGGTCCTTTAACAACCTAGGTACTTATAAAATAATTTCATTTTATTATGGAATTAAATAGTTAAATTCATTATGAAAACATAATGAAATAAGTTTTATTTATAAAAATCAAGTAATATGTACTAATAGAATATTAACCTTACCTATGAGAGTGGAAATGAAATTTATGTATCTTATGGGTGAAAATATGATATATTTATATCTTGGAATAATAAAATAGATGTTTTGAAGATGACAAATTATGTGTTCATATTTTTCTGAAATGTAAGTGTTTATTTACAATTTTATACTTAATATAATCATTAAAAGAAAAATAACTTTATAAAATATATTTCTAAATTAAATTTTTGTCTTATGATTATAATATAATTTTATAAGACCTAAATTAATTTTTCCAAATGTCATAAAATTAATCATAATTTTAAAATATGTGTTTTTTGAATAAATAATTATTCTATTTAAAAATAATTTTTCTCATATTTGGAATATTATTTTCATAAAATTGAGTTTATTTTAGAATTCTACATTTCAAAAAATTATTTGGGTCTATTTTTTGGATTTTTCTAAACTAGTTGGTTTTTATTAATATTGAAATACAATAAAAAAGGTATAAGCTGAATATATAAATTATTGAGTAGTTGATGTTGTATGATGGATGTAATCACCTTTGGTTTGACCTCAAAAATAATATTTACTATAATTGGCCATATGAATCTATTCTATTCATATTCCTAAGCCAAAATAATAAACAAAAAATAATCAAAAAATACATGTCTCCTCCAATATAAATACCACCACTGATCACCTCTTCTACTCCCACCTAAAAATCCTTGATACATGTCTAAATTTTACCCAATACTCTTCTCAAGTCACTCCCAACATTCAAGTTCCTTTAGTATCAACAAAATACCAAACTAAATATCCTCAAGGACGTTCTCAAGGAGAGTAATTCAAGAGGAAAACTCTTTTTTCCTTTCCATTTAATTTCTTTTCAATTTTATTTCTTTTCTTTTCCTCTCCTCACCTACCCTAATCCATGTGACATAATAACTCTATTATTTTTTATACACTCTAATGTTGTTGTGAAAATGTAAAAACCCATGGTCATTTCTCTTCCACTAACTTTTTTTTTCTAAACATAAAAACATCATTCCGGATGTGTTGATTTGTTGTATTCAAGGATGACGAGTTTTCATTTTAATTTTCCATCCAAAAGCTGGTCATAAAACCATTATTATTTTTTAAATATAAAATTTCTTTATATTATAAATTTTTTCAATCTTCTGGAACTAATTTTTATATATAACAACAAATTAATTGAAACTAGTTTGTGATAATCGAAAAAAACAAGAAAAAAATAAAGCAATCATTTATCACTAGTGTTTTATTTAATGAATCATCCTCATATAAGAAAAAAATTCTATATGGTATAATTTATAATTCTTGAAACATATTAATACCAATTAATTCCACTTATATATTTATTCTTCCGTTTCAAAAGAAGAACTATAATTAACTAACCATGAAAACCATGATCTAAATGAATATGAAACAATGGAAATAATAAAATGTTATTAATAAATGTGTTGAAAGTTGTTATAAAAATATCATGTAGAGTATTATAGATATGAATATTGATCTAGAATATATTAATAAACTCTTTAAAATATTATACAGGATGTTTGAACATGTTTGATGTAATACGAACCATAGGTAATAAAAATTTATTTTAAAATACAATTTTAAATTTCTATTTTTAAAAAATTAAAATGAAATATTTTTATGATGCAATTATTCATGTTTTATGATTATGTTATGGTTCTTAAGAATTTTTTATAATTTAGGTATTCATGTGAAGTGGGATATGAAATTTTAAATATTATGATAATGTATAATCAAAAATCTCATTATATAATTAAAAAATTTATCTTGGGTGAGTTCCCTAAAACACCTACCAAGAGGAAATTGGATTTTAATGAAAAATATTGAGGAAATATGATTTATTTTTCTATATGACTAGAATGTGTTAAGAAGAAGTTAAGGGAATGTCTCAATGGAATGATAAGATTCTTTCTCTAGGGAAATAAAAGGAATATGAGATGTAATTTATGAGGAAAATGAAGAGCTTTATGAAGGGAAATTAACTTCAGCCTAAGGTACTATTTAAAGTTAAATGTCTTTTGCATAGGGAATTTGGGAATTTTCTGATCTAATGCCCAAATAAAAGGGTTAATTCCTCATACAAGGAAGTACATATGTTATTATAATTGTTTCAATGGAAGTGTTGATGTATTTCTTTGTTAGGATTTTAGAATTATGAAATATAACTATTAAATCAATGATATTATTGATATATGAATCATAAAAATTATATGTATTATTCTACTATGGTGTTTAATTATGGATTTAAAAACAAATGTTAAATGGTACTAATAATCGAGAGAAGTTGTATTTTAATATGGTCATAATGTTTAATTGAGTTAAAGAGATGGGTGACATTGATGAGGTCAATGAGATAGAATTAGTGACCTTGAAATTTGTTCATGATTTGATGAAAAACTGAATTAGTTCATCTTTTATGAAGTTTATTGTATTTCAATAATGTTATTTTATTTTAGGAATGAATATTCGGGAATAATATATATTTTAAAGTGAGGTTATCATCATATTTGTGGATACTATCATTGTTTTATTAGTTTAATGGAATAGATTCCCCATTTAAGGTTTTATGTGATGGTATTTTGAGGTGGGGTGAAACATTTATTGTTTTTTAGAGAGAATAAATATTGAGGATTAAATTAACCATTATGAGAGTATGTTGTTTTATATTATATTATTTATGGTTTATTAGATAGAGAGAAATATATAATTTTGACGGTTTAAAGGTGATTCATTGAAAACTAAATATTCTTGTGATAATTATGGTCAATCATGGTATTAGCTTTTAAGATATAATCTAAATTTTATTCATGATATTTTTGTTAAGTTAAAAAAATTATAATATTTTTTATGCTTAATATATCTATTTTGGGAGATGTTTCATTGGGTTGATGTAAATGTAACCCATTAGGTTAAATTCTGGTTTAACATGAAACATTATTTGGTCTAAATGAAATTAAATATCCGGGGAAGTAACATGGAAGGCAAAAGATAACATTTTATGTTAAAACATTCTTTTATGATGTTGTTACTCTAGTTATTTTTAATTTAGGGTAGTTTATAAAATTTTATATGTGGGAAGTTTTTATTAATGTTGAAATTTTGGAGTTAAATAGGTAGGTTTATACAATTTTAATATTATCTTACCTTCTAGTAACCATGGGTTTTATAAAAATTTAATTATTGGATGATTATATTAACATCATTTTGTATATTATAATGATGGTTCTAGTTCTTTGAGAATAAAAAATTCTTCTTGATAATCTTTATTTATATAAAATATGGTTTTGTTGAAGAAATTGAATAAGTTAAGTAATTAAACTTGTTATATATTTATATATCATTATTATTTAGTCTATGTGTTCCTCAAATCTAGGGAAAAGGATCTTGATTCAAAAAAATTTATTATTACATTAATTTTCGACGAATCGATGGTATTTTAACCCATCCAAAAAAGGTTTTTTGGTTGTTAATATTCTCTTAACTTTGTTCTATAAAACTACATTTTAGTCATTGGGAATTAGATTCCTATTGTTTTTTCATATTTTATCTTCTCGTTAATTCTATCCTACTGGTAAATCTAGCTTTCGGTTATTCCAGATGGACTTTGTAATTTTTTATTTCTGGTCAAGTTGAAGTATTTTTAACCCTTTTTATGATGTGGGTTTCATAAGAGTAATATTAAAATATTAAACTCTTTTTTACCTAGAAAAAGTTAAAATTTAAAGGATTCAATTTTTTAAAGGGTTTACAATGAACCATCCCAATAATTTAAAAGATGAACACTATGTTTGATAGTGTATACGACCCACATCACCGTGCATAAAAAAATATTAAAATAATATATAAGACCATTAAAACCTAGTTGTTGATTTAGTGAGAATAAATAATAATAAAAACATTATTAAATATATATATATAGAATGATTATACACAATAAAAATTTATTTATTAATTATTAAGTAACAATCATTGCTTTTTTTGTAATGTTATATTAAAATTAAAAAATACATTTCCTTTAAAAATTATTCTATTTAATAAAACTATTATACTTATTTTTTTAAAATTAATAAAATAAAATATCCTATAAAGTAAATAAACCTTTAAATAATTAAAATTAAACTATATTAGGGTTACATTATGTATTTTCTAAATAAATTTTTTTCCAGTGAATTCTGAATAATTCTAATTTTTATTGAAAAATGTATTTTTGTTTCAATAATGTTAGAAAGTTCTGATTTTAAAGAAAATATTTCAACGTAAAATGAGTTTTATTATATTTTAAATATTAAAATTTCATTCATTTAATTCTATTTTAACATTGAATTTGGTATTAAAAAATATTTAATATGTATAAATATATTTTTCAAAAAACCTTATTTAATGCCTGTAATGTGTTTTTATAATGATAAAATAAATATATACCTATTGGTGAATGAATTTAATTATGTTTATATAATATAATTTAAATCAAATTTTTTAACATTCATATAATCTTTTCACTATACATGGGATAATATTAAACCCAGTTTTATGTTTATAAATGTATTTTTATAAAATATGTTTTTGACGTATTTTCAAACATTATTTAAAAAAAATTTATACAAATTGTAGTTAATTGTTTTAATAAATTTTTTTATATAATTTGGATCTAGGTTTTCTAAATTCGGTAAATATCTCTTTTTAAATTTAGGCCTTATGAATCATAAACATGGTAAATTTTATCACCATAGTAAAGGGTAAATCTTTATATTATATGTAAAAACTTAGTTTTAAGTTCATTATCATTAAAAAACTACTATTAGATAATGTTAATTATACCTTTATCACCAGAGGAATTTTTTTTAATTATTTAAGAGAAACTTGTCTATTAATATAAAATATATAATTTTTAAAACAAATAAAGTCACTAAGTTTCACTCTATTAGTTTAAAATATATTCTATATGGTCAAAAAAGTTTAAATTCATGTTATTAATGAATATTTAATATAATTTTTTGAAAAATAAAATTATAGTAGTTGTATTAATTTATTTATATTTATTTATATAAAATAATTTAACTAAATTCTTGAGTAATGTTAATACAATATTTATTAAATTAATTGATAAATAAAATAAATGATTTTAAAAACATTAAATGTAACTAAATTTGATTTAGTAATAGTTTACAATAAACGTGAAAAATATAATCCTTTATTTTGTAACATCCATTGAAGTGATAAAATAGTATTCATTCATAGATACAACCTATCATCTCTATAAAAATGTAATTAATTTATATATATATATATATATAATTTAGAAATGAATATGAATATATATAATGAATATATATAATATTAATATAATTATTAAAATAATAGAGATAATGAAACCATGATTAAATTACAAGGATAAGAATTAACATCAAAAATGAAAAAATTAACTCCCAAAAAAAGAAACGTTTAATTAATAATTTCGGATAAATATTTATTAAAATATTATAAATGGAAAATATTTTATTTTATAATAATTTAAATTATTATACTATATAATTATAATAAATTTAAATTTATTTTACAATAGGTTAATTTTCTTTTGAAGTAAGTGAAACTCAAGGAAAGGGATTATCATCTCAAAATATCTTCTTTGAGACATAAGTGATGTCATCCCCCTATATTATTTTACGAGGTCTACATAGGTCCCATTGAAATTTTATATCATGATTAAAATTATGTTCATGATATTTAATATTTTATTTTTATTTTATTACTTCATGTATCTTTTGATTCAGTTGTCACCAGTACAGTTTGGGGTTTATGTTAAAATCTGATTATTTATCAGGAATGTGTATGATTATGTTTTTTCAATTGAAATGTTAGGGCATGACCCCCAATAAAATAGTGAATTTTTTCCATCTATGTTTATCTATGGATATTATTGGATTTTATATCATTTTACTATACTTAATTACTTAGTATACTAAAATAATTGTTTTAATAAAAACATATTCTATTTCTCTCTTCGATCAAAAATCAATTATGCTCCATGTCCATGTATTCTAAAAATATTAATATTTTTTTTAATATTCTCAAATTATTATTTTAAGTAATTTTTATACATGATTATGTTTTTTTAAAATGTTCTAAAATGAATATTAATATTTTTTCTGAATGAGGTAAATTTTAACTTTTAAAAAATGTGAAATGAATTTTTTTCATTTAACTGAAACCAACTTATTTTAATTTCTTTCCATTGAGAAATATCATTAATAAAAATCATTAATTATAAGTATACAATGATATTTTAAAAAACATTATTTTTACAATATTTTTTCAATTTATTGTTTTTGATATGTAATTTTCATAGTGGAAGGGGTATTTTTTCAAAGAATTCATTAATAAACATATAATAGTATTTCAACATACAAAAGGAATCAACCCTTGACTTAACATATACTTTATTGGGGATACAATATAAGAGTACTATTATTATTCTTTATTTGGATCATTTATGATTATGTTGAATTAATTTTTGGGAATCCATTTCATTTTCCATGGGTTATGATATGACAAAATTATAAAATGTTTATGAAATTAGTTTCTATTCCAATGGTTAGGATATGGTTAAATATTTCTGAAACACTCATATTTATCACATGTTTGGATTTTCTTAATGTTTTAGGATCTTAGTACAGACATATATACGATTATTATTAATTGACATGTGGTACTATAATAATACGTCCCTCCAATCCACTCCATAAATATTGGTATCTGAAGAGATAAATATTATTGGCATGGGTAGTGATCCCATTTATATATGTGACTTTGTTTAATATTATTTTATTTAGAGTGATCCTAGACTACTAATATTTTTTGGGGAGGGAACCTAATAAATAATGATATAATGGGAACAGATCCTTGATTACTGTGGGAATGGTTTTCTATTATTATATGTATTCTAAAAACTTTTTTATTATGCCATTTTTATTCTCCCATCATCCATTTTCTTTGATTTCTATGTGATTATTATCTTATATACTAACAATATTTATGAATTTACTGAATATTATGATATATGATATGAATTTTTTTATTCGTAAGTGTTATGCTCATGTTCACATACTCTTATGCTCATATTATTCTAAATTGATAGGTGATATCTCCCTTTTGACCCATACAGAGCATCAAACCTCACCTTTCTTACATTTACATTTCCATTGGTTATGAAGATAGAATCTAAGAATGATATTTTTATGAAGGGTTCTAATTATGATTATTTTAGTGGGAGATGATATAGTACATATATGCACCATTTTTTCATGAATACTTTTTTCCAATGATAGTAGACCTATATGATTCATGCATGTATATCTATGAAATGAAATATATATTCAGATAATAAGATGTAATATAAACCATGTTAGGCTTGGGATGACCACCTATATGTCTACTTCAAGAATAGTATAACCCCATATGTAACCTCTTTCAATTATGGGTTGACCACTGATGTACCCTTGTTTTTGTGATTGGGATGACCACCCCAGTACCATGTGAGCTTATAGAACATTTATCATTATATAAATAGTGGAGGTAGATAGGTTTCACCCATCACATAATGAAAATCATATATATGTGTTTCATAAGATCATAATACATTAATCTTATCATAACCCAAGACATAAAATAGGTTTCATAAACATTTTATCAAATCATAAACTATGGAAAACATACATGTTTTGTTATGATTTACCATTCCTCTAGAGAATAAATATTGTAAAAGAAGAGGGTTTCATAAAATTTATATCATCATTCAACCCTTGGGAGAGAAATGGGTTTCATAATTATCATGTTATCCTAAACATAAAAAATAAAATAAAAATAATAATGTTATCCTAGGATCATATCCCTAGTAAATCATATGTTAAATCAAAGGATGTAATCTTTGATGGAAATTTATTTTGAATGATTATTTTAAACATTTCTTGAGGAAAATTTTATTTATGCTTTGAAAAAAAAATTATAAAACACAAAACATTTTAAAAACATTTTTATTTAAAAACAACCATGAAAAATATAAGTTATGATTCAATGAAAATAATTTTCATGAGGATGGTAATTTTATTTCATACCATACAAATTAAAACAAATATTCCTTTCACATTTTTGATAAAATACATATATGAATTATTTGAAAAAATACATTAATATTACTTTCAAATAAATTTGTTAAAACATTAGACAAGGATAAAAATTTATTTTTCAAAAAAATAATGGGAGAATAATAAAATATTTTTGAAAATATTTTTAGAAAATAATTTTTTAGAAGAAAATAGATTTCCGAACATAGGGAAAAATAATGTCTTATTTTCGTAAAAACGATTTCTCACAACCACCGCCAAATTATTATTTTATTTTATTAAAGAAAGGTAAGAAGTTCACAAAACAATGTTTATGGGGGTATGAAGAAATTAGGTCCCATAGAATATTCGTAGATAAAATGAATAACTTCTAGGGTAAAAGAATTAGGAATCAAGAATATAGTCAGATGGTAATATAGTGATGCTCTAGATGCAAGAAAATCTTCCACAACATCTCCCTCTCTCCATGTATGAAGAATGGTCATCTGGTCATTCATGATAGACTTGTAGCTTCAAATGGTTTGCTCAATAATCTTAAGTACTAAGGAATAGGAAAATGGTAATATTACTTGTAAATATAATTAATAAAAATATGAGAAAAAATTTCATGAGTTTCTTTTGAGATGTATCATAATATTTTACCATTGGAAACAAAATCATAAACAATCCCGATAAATGATAGGATTGTAACATTAAATTATTACCACTTTATTATCATTTAATTGTAAGTCCTGTGAAGGAATAACATAAAGTAAATATTAATATATCATGAGAAGGAATAAGTTATTTATTTTACATGTCAAATGGTATTTATATACACCTATTGGTAGAATATTGGTGTATAATATAACATATGTCTGAAAGAAGTAAAATTGAGACAAAATCCAATACCATGTTGGTAATCAATTAAATCGAAATAAAAAATAAATAATAACCTTAAATGATATTTAAAATATCATTAAAATAATGGTATTCATGATATAACATGTATAATTGTCAATATAAACACCAAACAAATGAAAATTGGGGTGGATTTTTATATGCCTCGTAGAAATAAAAGAGAGGCTAGAAATCCCTTACATTATTTCTTGAATTACATCATAATCACTAGAACCTCATTTATAATAAATATAAGTTTATAATTCATATTTCATAACCATGATAATATATATTACAATATATTATTTATGTAAGTCATTTTATTACCCATTCGTTAACAATTCCATGTTATAGTCTAGTTTCAAGTAATAAATTCTTTGTTTTTTGTATATGTTTTAATTTTTTCTTTTCTATGTTATTAATTGGATTAAAGTTAAATAATATCTATAATTTCAACCAATATATTAATATCATATATATTATGTATATATGTATTTAGAGTAATCCATAAAATTTAGTGATAGAAAATGAAATACGCTATTCCTAGAGATGGTTGGTAGTATGTACTCATGAATATTGATTCCATTTTCTTTTCTGATTAAAGAATTAATGTTAAATAATATATTATAATTTTATAATCTTTTTTATTTCATATATATCACACTTTTTCAATAATACCATATTTATTACCTTCCATTTAATGTGTGAAATAATCGCATTGATTCTTGAGTTGGTAGTCCGCCGTTCACACGAGCGAAGTAATCATATTCCCAAAAAATGTACATGAAAAAGGTATATCTGGAATAATAATTCCATAATCACAATAATATAATAAATATAATTTATAAACAAAAAATAAATCATTATTTCTTACATTCATATGAGGTAATTGAAAAACAAATGACATCAGTTCAGAACATGGTAGTCCACTGTGCACACAAATGATGATTTCATTAACCATTTGGTAAAAGTGGATTTGGTTTTAGTTCATTAAAATAGCATAAAAACTCTCAGTTTATTGAATATACCGATGTTATCGTATCATCATTTCAATATAATAAAATAATAGTGTTTTGGAATAAATAAGAAAAAACACTCATTGATGTATGTTACCTCATCTTTAAGTATCCTCCTTAGGTATTCACCAAAAGCATTCCTATGATGAAATTATATGAAAATTAAGGATTCAAGGATGAAGGGGGGAATGTTGGGAAGTGATTTGGGTAGGTATTTTTAGTCCCAAAAGTGTTTTATGGTTTTAAGTAGAGATGATATGGGGCGTACTATTTTATGTGAGGTGAGTAGCACACTTGTAATTTTTTAAGGGAAGAACTCCAGCGACATTTTTTCATGTTAAAAAGTATATAATAATGATTATTTCCCGATATTTGAAGATATAATGTCTAAATATGTGTAGAAAAGGTTTTTTTGAATAAATTGGGTAATTTTTATCCCTTTTATTTACAGTTTAACCCCCTGGAAATCCTCTTTTATCTTTACTACGGTAAATAATTTCCCCCACTTTTAACTTACCAATGTGATAAAAAATAAGTTAAACTTATTAGATAATATAAATTATTATTATTCTAAACATGGAAACCATTTTTTTAACAGAATTCATATAAGTGTAAAATTTTAATTTAAAAACCATCCAGTAGATGGGATAAGAATTCTGTTTTTAAAGAGAAATTATTCCAATGTTTAACAACTTTTTCTATCCAAATTGAATATAAAATTAAATAAAATTACATAAATTTTATTATTTATGTATAATTTAAATAATTTTACATTTAAAAAAAATTTAAAATATAATTTAACATTATATATATATTAAATTTAAATGCAGTGTTCAATTAAAATTCAATTTTTTTCCCTATTCATCAAAAAATGAATATATATATAGAATAAACCAACATTTAAACCTAAGATAATTTTTAAATAGTGATTTTAGAAATTAATTTATTTTTTAAATTAAATTTTCTAAAAGTATTAATAATTATATTTAGAAAAAAACCTATACACATGATAAAATAATTATCTTTTGAGATGTGCATTTTTCATATAAAAATGATTTTATATTAACTTAATGTATAATAATAATCATTGTATGGATATATATTAACATTTTGTTTAAATATAATATATTACATTAATTTAAAACATTCATCACTAGGGATTATTTTAATTTATTAAAATAGAAAAGCATTATGCACATTAGAACAATATTCTTAATAAAACCCATTTTTATCCCCACAATAAACTTATATAAAAATCCACTATAAAGTAGATTAAAAACTAATTAAGTGAGTAAATATAAATAAATAATAACTATGTTAATTTAAAATTATTTTAGAAATTTCAATTACTTAATTTATTGAAAATAAATTATAGTTTTACAAAAAACGTTATTTTTCACTTTTAACAGAAAAATCAACATTTTATGAAAAATTCCAAAATTTCACAATAAGTTAATCTTGTTGTGTTTTTTCAAAATTTGATCTCATTAGATGAAATAAATTTTCTAAAATCGTTATAGGTTTTTTTATAAAGGGGAGATCCAAGGATCTTGATATATAAAATCATTGTTATGAGAGTCTGAAGGAAGGAATTTTACATTTATCCAGTTGAAAAATAGGATGTATGTCATAAATATGATTTTTAATGTAGGTGAAAACCTCATTAGAGAGTCCTTTGTTTCCATGGTTGTCATAAAAATGGTCATCTTTACAAAAGATATGTGTGATTATGTATTTCATTGAAGCAAGAATGTTCAGATAGTTAGACCATTTATCTTTCAACTTCCATGATAGGTGGATTTTTCCCTACCAGAAATCTTGGATGATGGTAGAGGATTTACATTTGAAAAAGATATTTTTTTAGTTTCTTTTACACTAAACAGAGACAATGTTGATGAATCTCATCATTTCTTCCTCTAAAACAGTGACATGAATACATGGATAAAAAAATTATTCCATAACATCACTGTCACGATCTCAAAAAATGACACTATAACCTACTGGTCCGGAATTACCCCTCTAATCTCCATCATATATACACTTTATCCAACCAACGGGGGGGGGGGGGGGTAGAAAACCACTAGTGTACCATGTGGTTTAGTAATTTTACCATAGATTTTCACCTTCCTTAGAATAAATAGGTCATTAATCAAGTTGTTTCTACACTCCTCATACATCATGTTTTCATTATGAACAGCCAACATGATATCCACAATATCAGTTTAGGAGTTGAAGTATTTTTTATCATGTATAATTTTTTTTTACTACTTCATATGACATGGATCAACTCGGCCCAAGCCACCATGAATAGGATAATTAGTTTATTGGATATATGAATACCCGTCAAAGAAAACATAAAATCCATTAAATTGAAAGCCTAAAATGGATGTGTCTCAAAAATATTAGAAACTAATCTGTATAAAGAGGATTTTGTTTAGAAATAGAAAAATAATTAATCCACATCCTCACGATGTTGATGACATGACACATATCATGAAAAATGTTAGATATCAAAATGCTATAATTTTTCACCAACAAGCAGCTTATTGGGGAAGAGTCTCCAAAGAAGGGTAAATCTAGATGAAGATAAACATTTTTATTGAATTTCACAATCCATTTGTTATTACCTTGAATATGGAGATTATTAAAAATCAAATAATTGATCATTTTGCTTGGAATCGATTCTTAGATGTGCATTTTCTTCTAATTAATGAAATCATGTGAAGAGACAGTTGAAGTAGTGTCATAAGGTAGGATGTTCAGATTTCCCAGTTGGTATTTTATGGAAATATTGTTGGCAATTTCTTGATTAAAGGTACTAATACCATCTATTAGTGATTTTCTGCTCCAATTTTCAATCCATAACATGGTGAAGGAATTCAAACTAACCCACCAATGAGGTTTCATGTTAATTTTTTGGAAAAAAATATAATACCAGATCAAAAATAGGACTGGATGATTCTTAACATTCGTTCTATTATTTTAGCCAAAAATTAGGATATGAGGAAATCCAAATAACCAAATTCTCCATTGATGAGTCTCCGCAAAAAATATTCCATTAGGGATTAACTGAAAAGATCTAGACTCTTGATACAAAGGCCTCACAGAACCTGAGGAATGAAATACTACTTCTAAGAAGTTGTGATAATTATCCATTCTAGTATAATTCCACTCCACAAAACTTTTCTCATCATAGTATTGATGGTTTTTATAACAGAGTCTGGCCATGCATACACCATTAAGGAGTACACAAACATTGATACCACCGCATGCTTGACCAAGCATGTTCTTAATTCTATTGAGATGAATTTTCCATTCTAGTAGGGGAGGTTTATTTTTTTCTGACTTACCATATTAGTTCAGTGATAAGCCAGAGGTATTCCCCAAAATATATAAACTCCACGATATATGAAGGGGATATAACCTTCACATATACCTATATCATAGATCATAAAAATATTTTATGGAGGCCGATATGTTCTTTCAAAAACATATAAAACACTTTTTACTATTAATTTACTAACCTGATACACTTTCATAGTGCAATAATGAATATTTAATATTTATAATGTTCTACTTGTCCCCTTGAGTAATGATAATAATTTCATTTGAAAATAAAATGTGTTAAGGAGACGAGGTACCTCAATCCACTACGATGGTTTTATGATCACCCTTGCTCACCATATGAAAAATATGTCTATTTAGATAATCCGTATCTATAGAAAAGATGATATAAAAATGGGGATCACCCTGTCTCACCCCCTATAGAATTTGAAATATCCTTCTGCATACCTATTTACGAGAATGGAGATGACATATGACCCAAGAAGGGCTCTAATCCCATGTATGAGCCTCATGTTAAATCCAAACTGAATGATATTCTGACCAATAAATATCAAGTCCATGGTGTAAAAATATTTCATGATGTTAATCATAAGAGTGATGTTTTATCTTCTAGAGGTCTTCTGGAGAACGTTCAAACATTATTATGTTGTGAGTAGGAAGTCATGTATTATTAGAATTTGATACATCCAAATTGGTTACATGAAAATATTTTGTCTTAGACAAGAGAAAGTAAGTTGGAAAGAATTTTGGTAATATCATTGTGGATAGGGTTGATAACCGTAACCGGTATGAAATGACATATGTCATTTTTATAATCAAATTTTATAATTAATACAATGAATTGTGAATTTATTCCTTGAGAGAAATGTACACCTACAAATAATTGTATTACTAGTTTGAAAATATCATTTTGAATGACCTCCCAATAGAATTGGACAAATGGGTAGTGAACCCATCCGGTCCAGGTGAACATCCTTTGTAGATACCAAAAACAACATCCCTGATCTCAAAATCATGAAGAGTAGTTGTGAGAAAATTATTATCATCCGCAGTAATCATTTTTGGAATAATACCTTCCAAAATCCAAACATTTTTGTGTGTGTTCTACTTCAATGTTTCACATAGACAAACAGAAAGTGATTGGAAATTAAACTTCGATCATCCAAAAACGCATACCCATCCTTTAGTAAATAGAGTGGACTATTTTCCCTTACTACACTTTGAGGAGCGTTAAGAAACGTGGTGCTTCCATCCCCATCAGTGAGCCACCTAATCTTAAAAATTTCCTTTGGAATTCATTTCCTTAGCAAGATAAGGTGTTGTAATTTTGAGAAAATCATGGATTCTTGGCTATTACCTCTATAAAAGTAGTTATTAGTTCTAGATTCTGGGATATGATTGAGAGAGAATTCATGTACTTTCATCTCTTTATCAAAGAATATAAAATTCTTTTTGCTCAATTATTTCATTTTAAACTTTCCCATTTTTATTTTGAGAATAAAATCTAGAGGGTTTCCGTTGTGGTCATCTACTACCCAAGTGTCATGAAAACTTTCCGCACACACTTGAATGGTTATCAAAGAATTGATGAACATGAATGGAATAGGATATTTTTCCTCGATATCCATGAAATTCTATAAATGGGGTGATGATACAAGTTATGATTTTCCAATGTAACACATGAGATTACCCTCTAATTTCAAAGTGAGACTATAAGGACCATCCCTTAAAACATTACATAATCTCGAATTAAATGAATAATTCACATTGAGGATCTTTTAAGGTTTATTTCTTTAGAGAATTAGGCCCTATCTATTACCTTACATCTAAAAAAGTACAATGTAGACACTTCTACTTAGTTTCAATTTTTTTCATAAAATAAATAATCTTGAAAAAAATGAGTCATGTCTAGTTCCATGTTTTAGATAGAATGAATTTTCCTTGATCCCATCTTTGACCCTATTCATCTTTAAGTCTGGTGATAAATATTTCAAAACCTGGGATGAGCATAAAAAGCTTTATAAGGGTTATGAAACAAAGAAAGAAAATATTAGTTCATCATTACATACATAACATATGCTCTTTTACATACCTCGTGAAATCATAACATTTATGAACAACACATTGAAATCCTAAATCATAAAGGTAACTTGTGGCATCCATATCATACTTACATTGTAGCTATCATAGCTATATAGGGAGTTATATTTGGAATACATATAACAGGATATTCCCTAAATATCTTAGTATAAACATTCATGTTTACCTCCATCACGTTACCCAGTGCATTGGAGAGATATCTCGGGTTCACCTGCCCTAGGTTTATCCTGGAACCACCTATATACATAAATAATTCCCATGAACCCTAACATATTCACTGCACATAAAATAAACATAAAGGAAAGTTAACATTTCTACATTGCAATCATAATATATCATTTAAATATATTGACATAACAAAACCATTATCAAAACCATTTTCAATACCCAAATACGTAAAAAATTATATGCTATTTATTTTCCTTTTAAAAACATTACAGCTTATTAAGGAAGTCGTATATCAAATAATAATCACGACGGCGGAAATCTTTGTTGTCACCACTAACATTAAAGAGAAACATTCTTTTTTTCATTTAGTAAAACAATTCATAGAAAAATATTCCCTTTGAAGGAAATGAAATGTCTAAGTTGTTTATATAGTGTATAAAATAAAGTCATTTATTAAAACAAAATATGCCTCAATAAAAGGAGATTGAGACGAAGTCCCTTACCTTGTGTCCAACATGACCAGTTCCTTATTTAATATCCTGAATAATAAATTAAAGTTAATTTATATTCTCTTAAGAACCCTTTTTATGTTTATTATTCCTTTTATATCAATTATTACAATGTTATAAACATCATTTAATCATTTAAGTTAATAGTGGTAATTTTATCAATATTTGGTACTTGAGTCAAAAATGAACTTCTTATATTTACAATTTGTCTCTGTGGTCAAAATTACATTATATATAAAATGATATTCATGATTTAGATATCATATATGTAATATATATCTAGTTTATGTATGTATTTATAATTGAACATAACATTTGAAGATAAGAAATGAAATACATTGTTCTTGGAGACGGTAAGTTGTACGTACGCATAAACACTACTTTCATTTCTATTTCCTGTTTTAATGGAATTAAAACATAACAATACATAGGTATATTATAATTCTTGTATAATATCATATATAATATCATTAAAAAACATTTATATGTCCCATATATGGTATTAACGAGTCATATCACTTTGAGGGGGTGGTAGTTCGTACTTGCTCAAATGAAATTATCGCGTTTACCCATAATAGAAACCATAAAGGTATGATATAAATAGAAAATAGAGAAGAATAAAGAAAAAATATATATAATATATATCATATATAAAAAAATTTCCATCATAATGGACACCATGAGAGGCGGTAGAAGATAATTGAACAATCATCGTTTCGTGAGGCGTTAGTTTTCCATCCACGGAAACATTATGTACTTTACCCATTTGATGAAGGTGTGTGTAAGTGTAGTTCTAATACCTCTCATAAAAACATTATAGTATATTTATGATACTGTTTTTGTTATAAAAGAATGTAATAAAAAGAGTTTAGGGGGTTGGAGAAGTAAAATAAAACAACAGAACATAAGAGAAGATGTAAACTTTAAATCGGGTAACTCTCTTTGGTTTGAACCAAAAGGGTTTTTTGAAGTGACTTCTACCTACATTAAGGCTTCTAAAAGGAGGAGAGGGATGTATGAAGATTAATTGGGTAGAGGTTGGATGATACAAGGGTCTTGAGAGGTGTGAGGAATGGGTTATAGATGAGAACTTTTGATAAGGTGGAGGAGGGGCTCTTTAGGAAAGTGTGAAAATATTATTTTATTACATAATAAATTTCGGTTTCTAAATGTCCAAAGTTTATTAAAGTAGTAGATAAGATGAATCATGGTCGAAATAAAATCATCCAATTAGAATTTGATAGGTTTTGAATATTATTTTATTCTTTATAATCTTATTTATTTAAATATTTTATTAATGTGGTAACCACTACATCATTATTGTTTCATAAATAATTTAATTGATTTTATGTCTAAAAATTATAAAAAACAATTCTTATGTTGGAAATATTTTTATTTTTGAAAAAAATATTTATAGTCGAAAAAATAACTTATATATCCTTATGGAAATATTAATTTACTAAAAGATATTTATTTATGTCATTTTTTCTTTACTTTAAGTTAATTAAAATAAAGTGTCATTGTCACTCCCAAGTGACCCCATGGGGTCCCAAAATCGACTCAAGGATTATCATGGTTGTATGTGTACAAACCAATATTATTAGGACACATGTTAGGGTAATTTTATATTATTATAGTAATATTTGTTTAGGCTTATTTTCCAGATTTACCCTTTAACCATGGTAAATAAAATATTTACTGAAGTAATATTCATAATATCTAAAAATAAAAGTTACCTATTTACATAATTTTAACCTCCTTATTCTAAATATATAATCCATTTTTCCAAATTCAAAACACAGAAGTGGAATAAATTAATTTAAAATTAATTCTTGTTGTCAAAACAAAAGGCATGTTTTTATGAAATAATAACTTTCAAAAGATTGATAGTTGTTTATGCCGAATTTAAAAGTGAAATTAATTAAAATGATCAGAAGTGCATTAAATGCTAAAAATATAATCTATTTACACTTTAAAACCAAATAAAAAGATAATGTAACTATATAAATAAATTAGACTAAAAGACAGTTTTGAATTAAAATATAGTATTTTCACTATTCATTTAAAAATGAACTTTATCAGAAAAGTAACAAAATTTCATCCAAATTAAATTTTGATGTCCTGATTCTAAAGAAGAATTTTATTTTGTCAAATTTAACATATAAAAGTGACCAAAACAAGATTTAGTGGGTGTTCTCAATCAAAAGGCGGTAAATCAACCTTTTAATGTAAATTATGATTAAAATTAGATTCATTTGCATTTTAAGCCGCTAAATTTTCCTGGTTAAATGTAAAAACATTTAACAAACATGTATTATCATATTTTAGTTAGTTATGTTTTTTTCTTTTATGCCAATACAATGGCTAGACATTAAATACCATTTAAAATAATAATATTATATTATTATTGTTCAATGAAAGATTTGAAAGAAACATGTGGTTGTGTATCGTGTACGCCATCAAACATAACAACCCCTTTAAGGTAAAATTAATATTTAATACACAAAATATTAACTAAAAAATGTATTATTTCTTTATTTACCTGGATTTTACATCCTTCCCCCATTTTGGAAATTGCATCCTCGTAATTCTATTCACTTATCAAATAAATGGGGGTATTTATCCCTCATATCGTTTTCAGATTCCCATGTTTCCTCTTCAACCATATGGTTTTTCCACAAAACCTTTACCTGGTGAATTATCTTATTCCGTAATATATTCTCTCTTCAATCAAGAATCTGGACTAGTTGTTTCTCATAAAAGAGATTCTCTTCCACATGAACTACCTCTAGTCTTAAAACATGATATGGGTTTTGCATATAATTCTCAACATTGAAACATGAAAAATGTTGTGTACCTGGGACAAACATAGAGATAAATCCACATTGTACACAACTTATCCAACATTCTCTCAGATTTCATAAGGTCCAATGAACCTTAGACTCAACATTCCCTTCTTATCAAAATGCGTCACACTTTTTCATAGAGAAACTTTGAGAAAGACATGATAACCTACCTCAAAAAAGATCTTTTCACCAGTTACCCGCAAAACTTTTCTGCCAACTCTGAGCTGTTCTCATGTTCTTTTGAATCAACTGAACATTTTTTCCATATCTTCTACCAATTGTTTTCCATCATCTTCATTTCACCTACTTCATTCCAGAAATATAGAGTTTGACATCGCTTCCCATATAATGCCTCAAATAGAGCCATCTGTATTCTGGAATGAAAACTGTTATTATAAGAAATTTCAACCAGATAAAGAAATTGGACCCAACCTCCATGGTGATCCTATGAATAGGCACGTAGAATATCCTTCAAGGTCTGAATTGTTCATTTTGACTGCCCATTAGATTTTAGATAAAAAGTTTTACTAAAATTTAATTCTAAACCCAAATACTTCTGAAAGCCTTTCCAAAAGATAGAAGTAAACATGGGGTCATGATCAGATACAATGGAGAGGCGAACACCATGCAACCTGACTATCTCTTTAACATACAACCGATAAAGTTGATCTAGAGACAGTATATCTCGAATAGGAAAGAAAGGAGCAGATTTAGTCAATCGGTCAATAATAACCCAGATTGCATTATTGCCTCAAGATGTCTTTGGTAATCCCACAATGAAGTCCATGGATATATTATCCCATTTTCACCCTGGTACCAGTATTGACTGAAACATCCCTATTGGTAACTATCGCTCTGCTTTAACCTACTGACAAGTTAAACACTTCATAGTAAAATTAGCAATATCTCTTTTCATTCCAACCCACCAGTAATACTTCTGAAGATCTTTGTACATCTTAGTACTGCCAGGATGAACTGAAAACATGGAACTATGAGATTCACATAACAACTCATTCATCGATTGTGAATCACAAGGCACACATAATCTATTTCCAAATATCAAAACACAATCGTTATCAATGTTAAATTTAGGCAACAGACCCTTCTGAACCAACTCTACCTTTTTCTGAAACTAACTATCTTCCTTTTGCGCTTGCTTTATTCTGTCTGATAGAGATGATTTCACTAACAAAAGAAACAAAACAGAAGAATTTCCTGCCCTAACAACTTCTATTCCATGGTTCATCAAATCAAAAACCAAAGGATCTCATTCCAAATGTATCATGGTCAATGAAGTATTACTTTCTCGACTCAAAGCATTAGCCACTTTATTTGATTTTCCCAAAAGGTAAAGGATCATGCAATCATAATACATGATTAATTCTAACCATATCCTCTGTCTCATGTAAAATTATTTTTTAGTGAATATATACATCAAACTTTTTTGGTCATTATATATTTCATATTTTTCTCCATAAAAATGATGCCTCCAAATTTTTAATGAAAAGACAACTGCAGCTAATTCCGAACCATGTTTAGGTTAATTTAACTCATGAGATTTCAACTAAAGAACAGAATAATCAATGAACTGATCATTTTGTATAAGGACACAACCAAGTCCTTTCAACTAAGAATCACTATAAATAACAAACTCACCATTTCTTAAAGGTAGTTCCAAAACTGGATAATTCACCAATCTTCTTTTCAATTCCTGAAAATAATCATCAGATTATTTTTTCCAAATGAACTTAACACCATTTAAAATTAAATTATTCATTGGACTAGATAACAGTGAAAAATTTTCAACAAACCACCGGTAATAACCTTCAAAACAAAGAAATATATAGATCTTGGTTATATTTGTGGGTCTTGGACATTCTTTGAAAACATCTGTTTTAGTAGGATCAACAGTTTTTCCATTTTTTGAAACAATGTGACCATGAAAAGAAATTTTCTTTAACCAAAACTCACACGTTCTGAATTTCTGAAATAGTTTCTTTCTATTTAAGGTTTGAAAGAAAACCCTTAAATTACTTTCATGATCCTATTTACTTTTAGAATAAACCCAATTATCAGTAATGAACACAGCCACAAACTTATCCAATAACTCATGGAAAATTCTACTCATAAGATCCATGAATACATCAGGCGCATTGGTTAAACCAAAAGGTATAACTACAAATTCATAATGGCTATATCTAGTATGAAATTCAGTCTTTGGAATGTCATTTTCCTTTATATTCAATAGATAATACCCTGACATGAAGTCAATATTTGAAAAATACTAAGCTCCTTGGAGCTGATCAAACAAATCATAGATATGAGGCAAAGGATACTTGTTCTTAATAGTGATTTTATTCAATGCTCTATAATCAATGAAAACTATCATTAAAACATCTTTTTTTAACAGATAAGACAGGAGCACCCCATGGTGATGTGCTAGGTCAAATGAAAATTTATCTAATAACTCATTCAATTACTTATTTAACTCTAAAATTTATATTTGAGCCATTACATATGGGGGTTTTAAAATTGGCATAGCATCAAGAACTAAGTCAATAGTAATTTCAACTTATAAATCAGGTATAATACCAGGAAACTCATCAAGAAAAACATCAAGGTACTCATTTACCATTGGAATATAATTAATCTGAATAGTTCCTTTCTTTTCAACAATACATGCAAGGTAGCATTAATTTCTATATTTTACTAGTTTCTCAGCTTCCTGATATGTTATCAAAAGAAATGGTTCATTTCATTACACAAACTAAAAATCTTTCTAAAAATAAACCTCTTCATCTCTGCAGTCAATATTATCTTGATAAAAAGAAAGCCAGTCCATACCGAAAATAACATCAAACTCTACTTGAGGAAAAACAATATGGTTTTCAGGTAGATTCTTTCCAAACATAAGTATAGGAAGGTTCTTATAATTACTTTTTTGTTTCAACATTTCCTCCATGTATTTTTACCATAAGTTCAGAATTCATATCTTGATATGGAATTACCAATTTACTAGAAAACTTCTCAGAAATGAATGAATGTGAAGACCCTGAATCAAACAACATATTAGAATAATCTAAATAAAAAATAGTGTACCTGATACTACTTCATTTGATGGCCCAACATCTGCTCAAGATGTTTCAAAGGGATTCACCGCCCCTTTCTTCTAGTTGTATGGATGCTTTCCCTCAATTGAGTTCTTCATTAGACACTCATTTTCATAATGACCCATTTCATTTCACTTAAAACATTTTAATAATTGTAAATCATATTTTTTTATTACTGTTACCCTGATCTTTTTTAGTGCAATTACAAGCCATATGTCCCTTTTACCACATCGTTATCACTTACCAGAATTCAAAAGACATTCCCCCAAATGTTTTTTAACAACATTTTCATAAAATGTAAACTTATGTTTCTTAACATCATGCTTTTTTGATGATTTTTTCCCTTTCTTCTTCCACATAGACCTATTGTTCTATTTCTTTTCAAAGAAAACCTGATCCTTGGTAAACTCCCTTTCCCCCTTCTCCGCACATCGAAAACATTTTTCATAACTTCTGAACTCACGAGAAGCTAAATCCATTTGAAACTTTTCTTTAATCCTGAGTAAAAATTGTTGATTTCGCTATCATGATATCATATGAAATTTTGAGGATACATTTCCAATCGAGTGAATTTTACTTCATAAGCAACCACTGAGTCATCCTCCTTCCTCAATTCCAGAAATTGTTTTTCTATCCTAAGAATAACCAGCATAGGAAAATATTTCTCAAGAAACATACCTTTGAATTCATCCCAATCAAGAGAATCAATCACCTTACTATCCCTGATATTTTTCACCATCGACCACTACTGATCATATTAACCTTCAAAAAGGTAAACAATGAGACTAACTTTTTTTTATGCTCTGAACACCCCATAACATCGAAAATATTCTCTCATGCTTTAATCCACCCTTCTGCTAGCATAGGATCTGATGATCCTATGAATGATGAAGGATGTTTCCTCCTGAAATGCTCAACTACTAACATTTTCATATGTGGTTGATTTGGCTCATCTCATGCATGTATAACACCACCATTTATAGCCTGAGTCAATTGTTCTATCACTGCAACAAACTATTCAGTTCAGATTCCAACCATCTCAAGTTGCTGATTTGGAAGGTTGTCTTTTTCCTGATGTCATCCCAACATAGCTATCCTATTTCCTCTGTAGAAAACTATTCTAAACAAAGAAATATCTTAAGCAAAGTAACATGGTAATATATAAATGCTATATCAATTCAATCTTACCATAAATTAATTTATGGGAATTAATTTAACAATATCCTAACTTCTAAATTTATCTAAACTGACCTATGTTTCCTACAATAAGGACCTGGTCTTAAAAGATTACATAATCTTTAATTAAATGAATAATTCACGTTAAGTATCTTTTCAGGATTAGATTTTTAGAGAATTAGGCCATAACCATTACATTACATCTCAAAAATTATAGGGTAGAAACTTCTACTCAGTATCCCTTTTATCATAAAATAAAAACTCTTGAAAAAAATGAGTCATGTATGGTTCCATGTTTTAGAAAACATGACATTTCCTTGATCCCATATTTGACCATATTTATCTTTAAGTCCCATGAACAACATTTCAAAACTTGAGATGAGCATAAAAATATTAGTAAGGGTTATAAAACAAAGAAAGAAAACACTAGTTAATCATTACATACATAACATAAGATCTTTAACATACCTCGTGAAATCATAAGATTTATGAATAACACATAGAAATGATAAATCATAAAGGTAACTTGTGCCATCCATATCATACTTACATTTTATCTATCAGAGCTACATTGGGAGTTACATTTGAAATACCCATAAAAGTATATTGCTTAAATCTCATAGGAGAAACATTAATGTTTACCTTTTTCATGTTACCCAGGGCATTGGAGAGATATCTCAGGCTCACCTTCCCTAAGTTTATCACAGAACCACCCGTATATGTAAAACATTCCGAAGAACCTTAACATATTCATAGCACATAAAACAAACATAAATGAAAGTTAAAATTTACACATAGCAATCACAGTATATCATTTAAATATATTGACATAACAAAACCATTATCAAAACCATTTTCAATACCAAAATATTCAAAATATTATATGTTATTTATTTTACTTTTAAAAACATTACAACTTATCGAGGAAGCCATAGGTCAAATAATACTTGTGGCGAAGGAAAAGGTCATTGTCACCGCTTACATTAAAAAGAAACATTATTTTTTTTGTCGTGTAGTAAAGTGATTTGTAGAAAAAGATTCCCTTTGAATGAAATGAAAAGTAAAAGGTGTTTATTCAGCGCATAAAAGAAAGACATGTATTAAAACATAATATACCTCAATGAAAGGAGTTTAAGACGAAGTCCCTTACCACGTGTCCGACTTGACCCGTTCATTCTTTAATATCCTAAATAATAAACTAAAGATAATTTCAACTTGCTGAAGAACCCTTTTCATGTTTATTATTCCTTTTATATCAACTATTACCATATAATAAACATCATTTAATCATTAAAGTTAATAATGGTCATTTTGTTGATATTTGGTACTTCAGCAAAAAATGAACATATTATATTTACAAGTTGTCTATGTGGTCAAAAGCCCAGTATATCCAGAATGATATTAATGATTTAGATATCATATTTATTATATATATCTAGTATATATATGTATTTATAATAGTAAATAACATTTGGAGTTAAGAAATGAAATGCACCGTTCATGGAGACGGTATGTCTTATGTACGCATGAACGCTACTTTCATTTCTATTTATTATTCTAATGAAATTAAAACATAATCATACATAATTATATTATAATTAAAGTATAATATAATATATAATATCATTAAATCCATCCTTTATATGTCCCATATATTTAATTAATGAGTCATATCACTTTGAGGGGGCGGTAGTCCGTACTTCCTCAAATGAAATTATCGTGTTTACCCATTATGGAAACCATAAAGGTATGATATAAATGGAAAATACAGAAGCTTAAAGAAAATATAAACATAATATATATCATATATAAATAAAGTTTCATCATAATGGCCACCATGAGAGGTGTTAGGAGATAATTGAACAATCATCATTTCGTAACGCGTTAGTTTTCCACCCACAGAAACAGTATGTTCTTTACCCATTAGATAAAGGTGTGTGTAAGTGTAGTTCAAATACCTCTCATAAAAAAATCCAAGTATATTTAAGATATTTTTGTTTTTATAAAATAAAGGAATAAAAATTGTTTATGGGGTTGGAGAAGTAAAATAAAACAAAAGAACATAAGAGAAGATGTTACCTTTAAATCGGGTAACTCCCTTTGGTTTGAACCAAAATGGTTTTTTAAAGTTCCTTCTTCCCATGGTAAGGAATCTATGAGGAGGATAGGGATGTAGGGAGCTTAATTGGGTAGTGTATGGAGGATCCAAGGGGATTTAGAGGAGTGTGTAATGGTTTAGAGGTGAGGGATTTTATAAGGGGAGGAGGGGCTCTTTAGGAAAGTGTGAAAATATTATTCATTTACCTAATGATTATCAGTTTCTAAATGGCCAAAACTTATTAAAGTCCATGAAAATATGACTCATGATCTAATTAAAATCATCCCATTAGAATTGGACTGGTTTGGATATTATTTTAATCTTTATAATCTTATTTATTTAAATCTTCTATTAATGTGGTAAACACTACATCATTATAGTTTCATTAATACTTTAATTTATTTGATGTCTAAATTTTTTTTAAAAAGATACCATGACGTAGGAAATATTTTTATAATTCCAAAGAATATTTATAGTCGAAAATATATCATATATAATCCTATGTAAAAAATTAATTTACTAAAAGATATTTGTTTTTGTCATTTTTGTCTTTACTTTAAGTTAATTAAAATAAAGAATCATTATCACACCCAAGTGGCCCAATGGGGTCCCAAAATCGACCCAAGGATTTTCCTAGTAGGAAGTGTATCAACCAATAGAATTAGGACACATGTTAGGTTAATTTTATATTATTATATTTATATTGGTTTACACTTATTTTCTAGATTTACCCTTTAACCATAGTAAAAAAAATATTTACTGAAGTAAATATTCATAATGTCTAAAAATAAAATGTCTTTATTTACACAATTTGGACCCCCTGATTAAAAATATGGAATCCATTTTTCCAAATTTAAAACACAGAAGTGGTATAAATTAATTTAAAAATAATTCCCGCTGTCAAAACAAAAGACGTGTTTTTATGAAATAATAACAATCAAAAGATTGTCACCTGTTTATGTCAAATTTCAAAGTGAAATTAATAAAAATGGCCTAAATTGGATTAAATGGTAATATTATAATAAAATTAAACTTTAAAACCAATTATTAAGATAATCTAACCATATATATAAATTAGGTTAAATAGATGTTTTGAATTAAAATACAATATTTTCACTATTAGATCATCCATGTTAGATCATTTCTTATATGCCTCAATTTGAATGTTTTGAGACTCAATTTTTTCATCAAATAAATTATATTATTGCTCCCACTCTTCAACCAAAACCACACATGTTATTCTTGTGCAAGTAGACTGGTCTCATTATACCCCTTTTTCTTTCTCATTCAAATCATTTATAACATATTCCCTAGGGTATGGTTTCTTTCCAAACGAACGGAGGAACCTCTCATGCTCACCGTCTCCATAATATCATTCTTATTCAAAAAAATTACTCTTTATATATTAATAATAAAATCTCATAGAAAAATATAAAAAAAAATTGAAGAGAGCATATTTTAGAGGAATATAATTACTTTACAAAAAAATTAACCGATTTTTAATAAGTGTTATAAATAAATTTATATTGAGTATGAAATATGTATATATATATTAAAAAAATTATTAATAATATTTATTCCCATAAATTTAATATATATGTTATTTTGGTTATATCTATTATTATATTAAAACATTTTTCACTAAATCTTGATACTGGATGTCCTGAAAGCTACCCAAGAAACTCATTGTTTCATGTAATGCAAGATGAAATAATTATTGTGTATAATTCAAGATGTCAAAATTTGAAATTTATTTCATAAAAATTACAAAATATCTAGAAGTAACACTCTACCCCTCCATAAAACGAATTTCTCCATATAAACTCATCTCGTACATCAATGTTTTAACAATGGATAATTCCATCATTGAAACAATGATAGAAATTTAAATTTTTATTTTAAAAAACACTTTTACGGGAGAGTGATAACCCCGTAAAAATAAAGCTTCCCAAAACTCAACCATATAATAAATCACCTAGCCATTCCAATAAATTTTGAAATAGGATGATTCAATTACTAGATATAAACTCCAATCGATCGAGGATACATCCAGGTCTAGATTGTACCTGATGAGATCCTTGAAGTGATATTCCCTCTTGTCCCAAGTTTGAATATATTACTCCATGGCAATTTTCCCCTCATTAATTCCATGAGAAAATATATGAGGTTATTTTCTGATGCAAAATTTTTTCTCATAATTGATATCAACATAGAGGCTCCTCTCATATATTCTATCAACCTCCTCCTTTAAAACATTAATGTTTAGGGACTCCTCCAATATCTCTTCTTTGGAGTGCATGAGATTAATCAAGTCCTTAACTCTGTCAACAAACACATTTTCAGTATCCTCTTGGCCACCATTAGTTAGATATATTCTGAGTACCTGTATAGGGTCCAAAATTCTACTCCCTCGAGCCTCCTCAATTCCAAAATAATGATTTATAATGTAGTCTCCTTGATTAAATTTTTTTTGAGTGACACCTTTATTAGGTGTTACAAAAAGAATACTTACCTCTGTATTGACCTTTTTTTGTTTCCTACTGATTGGGTGACCATGGGATTCATTAAAATTGAGTTGTCCATTCATTTACTTATTATCCATACCTTCATGACTGGGAAATTAATAGAATTTAAATTTCCATGCACATCCTTCCTCAAACTAGACCCAATATTCAAAAATTCCCAGTGGTTATGTTCACAATGTGATGCTAGAGGGGATCTAGTATCATTGTCACTTAGTTTAGAAAATACCTCTGGCCTTTACCCACATTTCTTTATTTTCCATTTTAAAATGACTAGTTCCCATCCTTCAAAGTCTACATCATCCTCCCCATTTCCATTCAAAGGATTCAAATAGTTTTTATGTTGGGTTGATCATACAAGAATATGAAGGTTAGAAGGCCCCTTCTCTTGAGCGTCAACAATATTTGACACCAACAATGTTTTTGACTGAGGGTTGCCACCCCTCTCACCCATTGTCTTTGGTTTTTCTCCCACAATATCTCACATCAACCACCTTCTTTTTTCCATCTACTCCATCCTTAACAGTATTAAGAGAAAATAAATTGGCATTGTTAGTAATAGAATCATATGAAATCAGTCCAACCACTTCTATTTCCTTTATACATGGCTTGGATAATTCGAAGTCCCACCATGCGTTGGAAAAAACATCTATGAACCTTAGCTCAGGACGAAGAAACCTCACCCACTTCCCATGAGAATAAAAATTATCAGGCCCCACACCCAAGTTTGACTTACCATCCATGAGGTCTACCTTGATGAAAGAAAAAAAAACATGACCCAAGTGGATACATTAAGAACAGAAGTTCTCCCAAGATTAAAAAATAATTTGTTGCTTCCATCTGGAATCCCCTTAAATTTCAATGATGATAAAATCCACTGTTTCCGTAGGCATGTTGAATTCAACATAGATTCATTGAGAGATATGATTGATATAGGAACCTCTTTGATTTTTAACACAAAGGAAATGGAAAACCAACTTCCCAATTGACCTGATAAAGCCTATCATTTTAAATGGAATAAGTACACCTAGAATAGTTATCTAAATCAGTGTGATGGGAAGGTCCTTCTTACGGCGTAATTCAAATTAATAGTGAAAAAAGGAGAAATAGAACTTAGAAACCATGTGTAGAGAACTCAGCCAGTCTGATTTGAAGTCTTCATCAGATTAAAACCAAATTAAAATATGATATGGGTTTAGAATCAAAATGATCACCATATTAGGAAACCCCTATGATTTGAAAAAAAACCTATCAAAGCAATCCACAAAGGGATGGTTCTTTCCCAAATGGGCCACAAAATTGATATCCAGCAATAAAGACGCCTTAGTGAATTTTAAGAGAGAAATAATAAGGTTTGGAATTCCATATTCACACGGTGGAAATTTAGAGACAACATTAATATCATGGAAGGTGGGAAGAAGAGATGGGTTAGTGAATGGAGAGGTAGACCGGAGACAAGAGGACGAGGGATCCAGAGGGAAATAAACCTCCCTCCCCCACCCATTAGATGAGGAGGATCTAGAGGGATGTTCATGCTGCCTATGCCATGGGCGTAGGAACCCTAATAAGGTTTTGTATTTTACTTCTATTTGAAATGTCATCATATACTTTTAATTAGTTACAGTTATGGAATCCATCATGTAAACCCACATCGTGGAAATGGATAATAAATAATCCTACTGAAAATAATGAAATGTATGTATGAAATTCATCTTGAATAACACATAATAGGATACTAAATTGATTAACAAAGGTGGGAAGTGAAGACATGGATATATAATAAAAAACTGACAGTCAAATATTGGTGAAGGGTGATAGTGAACATTGATCACAAGAAATTAGGTGATCCAGTAATGGTTACCGAACAAGAAAATATAAACTAAAGATGAATAAAAAAGTTCATTACTATCATCAAAAATGATGATAACAGGAAAACCTTTTATTTCATGATCATTTTTCCAAAAGATGAAGAATTTGCACAAGAATATATACATACCTAATATCATAATATTTCATAAGAAAACTATCTCCCTTGTCTTGTTCTTGATCCATTTCATATTCATCTATTATTATAATATTTGAACATTTTTCAAGTCTGAAGCACAAGACAAGATCCATAAAATAACACTCTGTCCTTCCATCAATTTTTTTTATCAAAAAAAAAATGGTTAACATAATTTATCCAATATGAATAAATATTTATATAGTGAAGTTATACATTAATCATTAAAAGATCATCAACAATTTAACTAAAAAAATTACATCAATGGTTAGCCATATATCTCTTGAAAAATTAAAAAATATATTTATTAGGTAAATGAATTTTAAAAAATAAACATAACATTAATCCCCCATTAATAATAAAGTAGTACTTGGCTATCACATGACAAAATTGTTTATACATTTATCATATATTCTCTTATAACATGGTAATAACCAGAATTACCAAAAAAACTGAATGAAAACATGAATTATTCCTCATTATTTGAATGAAAAAATATATTATTTAAAAAATTATATAGATCCAAAAACAATTACATGATTAGTGTTAAAAAAACAACCATTCCCAAAAATCATTAATTGGTTCCAGGGCTGTTAATAATATCAAATTTACATTTTCCAAATCAATCATCACTTTTCCCAACATTATTATCCCAACCCTGGGAAGATATTAAGTGTTAACTTTCCATTAATTTTGTGTTTTACATGAATATCACATTGATATTAAAAGAATTTTTTAGGTCCCCAAAATTTTCAAAATATTATTCCAAATCCTGAACAAAAAACATAAGATGAACAAAACTTATATAATTCAAAATTAAAATAACATAATTATTGAATCCAAATATGTAAATAATTCAATCATGGTACCTAAATTATTGGAATAGAATAGTTCCTTCCTTGTTCTAGATTTTAATTATTAGGAAAGGTTATTATGTTGGGTAATTCCCATGTTACTCACACATTAGACATTGAACACATCGATAATTTTTCACTCTATGATCTTATTTTCCACATAAATAAAATATTCCCCTCCTTTTGATATAAAAATATATATTCTTATTTCCACCTTATTGACATGTTGGGATCCCAATATTCAATACTCTTGGGTATGTACCACTTGAACATTAATAATTATCTATCTTTCTCTTATTTGAGGTGTTAATAATCCCTCTAAAGTTCACATTGTTAATCATATATCATAATAGCTAATTTTTCCTAATAATTATATCTTTCAATCTTTTAATCCTAAATTTTTTTCCCATAATCACTAAATTTTACATCTGATGAAATGTTATCATGATTCCTCCAGGTTTTATCCATTGAATTTAACTAAAAAACAAAGTGTGAGCATAAATCATCATATTATAAAAATATATAATCGTGAAAAAACACTTATATGATGCCTAAATCATAACAACTTATTTTTAATTTATGAAACCACAAGTTTATCCAATCTCATTCATTGTATTTATCTATTTAAATAATTAATGAAGGTTTATAATTAGTTTTTGAATTTCCAAAGAATATCCCCTAAGAGTATTAAACTAGGTACAATGAAAGGCACATTGTCATGCACCAGGTGAAAATCGATTCTAGATAAATGCACCATTTTCAGAGTTATTACCCCTAAGTACCTCTATTCTAGAGCCACATACACTTGTAGTATCCTAATAGATATACAATATATTGGAAACCACTTTCTCTATCCTTTAAAAAAATTCCAAGATCTTTTCCTATACTTTGACTCATCCTTAAAATTATCCATAGACATATCTCTAGTTATATCTTTAGATATACCCATAGGTATTTCATTCATGATTTCTCATCCTAATATCCAAATAGGAAATAAACATGTCATATGATAAAAACTATATAGACTAAATCATATCATACATATATATTACATCATTTTTTAAGAATATTCATTACATTGCACAAACAATAGCACGAAGAACATAACTATTTAGTGCCTTTGAAATCTTAAAAGCATAAAGAACGAGTTAATAAGTGACCTAAACCCTCTCGCACTAATATATTGATTTATAGAATCCTTCTTTGTAAAATCATACATAATACATATCTCCATAACCTATGGAATGAAAACATAAGAAAGGGTGACATCAAATTCATAGTAAGGGTAAACAAGATGAATACATAAGTATGACATGAATATAATGGTATGAGAACATGATAAAAACATTTGAAAACCGTACCCTACATATTATAGATCATATTATTGAGTCATGGAATAAATCTAAAAAGTTCATAATACATAAATCATAGTAAAATCAAAAAACATGACACATGAGAGAATAAAATTAACATAAGACATGGAATTGTGGAACACCCATAATCATGGAAAACCTTATTTAAAGGAACCCACCAAGACAATCATATCATGTTAGGCTTAGGATAACCACTGGTTTACATGATTTGGTCTTGGGATGACTTAGCATGTGCCCTCTATAGAATTTGGGCGAACCACCCTTGTACCCTCGTTTTCAGTATTGGGTTAACCACATGTTTAACCTCTAATATCATTGAACATCTATCATTACCCAATGCATTGGAAGAATATTTTGTTCCCACTCATCACATAATGGAAATCCTACATATATTTTCTAAAATATCTTAAACCATTCATCATATCATAATCCATGAAATGAATTGGGTTTCATAAATATTTCATTATATAATAACCTAGGGAAAATAGACATGTTTATAAATCATTTATCATTTCATCATAGAATAGCCCATAGAAAAAATATAGATTAACAAGAATTCCATCATAGTGTAACCTATGTAAAATAAATGGGTTTCATAAAAACAATTTCTTCATAAACAAAAACCCTTCAAAGAATGAATAAGAATGGTATCCTTGGATAAAATACATTCTAATGATAAGTTACATCAAATTCACCATATATGGATAAAGATTTTGGAAAATCATTTCAAACATTTCATTAAAAAGATATCCTTTATTCTTTGAATGAAATTTGAAAAAATTTGAAATTATTTCAATTTTAAAACACATAAATTAATCTTAAAATAAAATAATTTAAATGACGCTATAATTTTTTTCTTTTTGTACATGATAAAAAATATATTCTATTAATATTTTTAGTAACATCCAAATGGGAATTTTTTGGAAAATAATGTTTTTTTCTTTTAAAAATTATTTCTAATATTTAGAAAATGGGTTAAAATATACTTTTTATAAAAAAATATAATGGGATAAAATTAAATCATTTTGAAAACATTTTTATAAAACATGGCTTGGAAAGAAAACAATTTTCTAACCAAATAGATAAATAAACTCATATTTTATTAAAAAAATTCCCAATTATTTTAAGTACAAAAGATTTTGAAAATATAACTATTACATAAAAATATAATGAATAACCATAGAAAAAATAATTCTTGTGAATTTTTAGTGTTTTTTCATTATATTTTATCATTATAAACATAATAATAAAAAATCGCAATAAACGATGAGATTGTAACCTAAAATCATCACCACTTTGGTATCTCTGACTCGTAATACCTAAGAATTAATTACACAAAATAACCGAAAATATCATGAGTATGGATAAATTCCTTATATTACATGTCAAAGGATCTTTTTATACACCTCATGAGATACTATCAGTGCATAAAACAATGTATGTCTCCATGAATGAAAATTAATAAAAAAAATCAATAGCTCTTTGGTAATATTTTGAATCATAATACTCAATAAATAATAATAGTAAATGAATTACTAAATTTCTTAAAAATAATTTAATTCATGATATATCATTTTAGAGGGATAGTATATACACAACATAAATGAAATGAGTGGTGAATTTTCTTCTCTCCTTGAATAAAAAAATAGACTAATAATCCCTTTCCATAATTCTCAACATAATTCATACTCATTCAAACCATATTTATAATAAATATAATTTCATTAAACATATATTGAATAAACTGAATTATAAATATCATACCATATATGACTTACTAATGTCCTTTTATTATAGGTTTATTAAAAATTCCTTGTTAAAGCATCGTTTTGGGTAATAACAACTTAGTTTTTCTTATATGTATTGATTGTTAATTTAAGTCCTCTTAAATAGATAATGGATCTATAACATATGTAATTTTAACCATGAAAAAATATAATATATATTAATTATATAATTATTTATAATATTCCATAAAATTTAGTGATGGAAAATGAAATACATTATTCTTGGCAGTGATAGGTCGAATGTATGCATGAACATTGCTTCAATTTTCTTATCTGATTTAAAGAAATAATATTAGCTGATATATTATAATTAGATAATTATTTTTATGTCATATATATCATATTTTTTATTATACCCATCATTATTACATTCTATGTAAATCATTACTGAATTGCATCGCTACATGAGACGGTAGTCTTCCACACAAATGAGTAACATAATTACATTTTCAAAAAATATAAATAATTATGGAATGTGTGACATAATAATTAAATAATAATAATAATATCATAAATATGACATATAAAAAACAAATACATCATTATGTTCATCCTTGAGATATGTTAATTGAAAAATGAATGACATTGGTTCATGAGATGGTAATCTACCATACTCCCAAATGATGATTTTTCAACTCATTTGATGGAAGTTGAGATGGTCATAGTTCATTAACTCAACATAAAAAAATAATTATATTCAATATACTGTTTAAATAATATAATTATATTATTATATTAATTTAATGAGGTGGAGGAAGAAATAAAACAAAACACTAAATGATTAACATTGCCTCTTATCTGGTTATCCTCCACAGGATTTCACCAAAATCCATACTAGGTAGAATTTATATCCCAAATAATGCATCAAGGGTTATAGGAGTGTTTTTAAGAAGTTATTTGGTCAATGATATTATGATCTAAGTGGATAAAAAGGTGTAAAGATGATACCAGAATGGGAGGCCTTTTATAAGTAAGGTGAGTGGAACACTTTTAATTTTTTTAAAGAAAGAATTATACCTATACTTATTTATTGTCCCAATTCTATGATAATTTACCCTATAATAAATGATATGATGTCTAAATATGGGAATAAAATGGCTTTTTGGATAGTTTCATTTTATTTTTTAACCCTTATCATTTTAGTTTAACACCTGTGATAAACCCATTTTGACCTTAACCGTGGTAAATAATTATCATTATTTTTACTATTCAATTATAGGAAATATTATATAGACCACATTATATAATATAAATTAATATGATTCCAAATATCATTCACATATGTAGAAAATTTTAATTACAAATTAATATTGTAGAAGCGATGATAATGTGGGGTTTTAAAAGAGAAATTGCTCAAAATATTAGAGTGTATTATTTCCAAAAATGATTAAAATGACCTAATCTAGATTAACGGATTAATAATTGAAATAATATTACTTTTAATACAATTCATAATATAATAAAACTATCTAAATAAATTAAAAAAAATGTAATTTTCAATTATAATCTAGTATCTTCACTATTTATCTACATATGAATCATCCCCAAAAAAACACAAATATTTACCATAATATAATTTTGAAATTAAGGTTTAAAAATGAATTTTATTTTTTAAAATATATATTATAAAATTTTCAAAAAATATATCTTAATCAAAACCTACTGATGTGATGAAAAAGTTTGTTTTCAGGAACAATATTTTTCATTACATGATAACTTTATATTAAGCCTATGTCCAATATTAGTTATTGCATGATTATAAATTAAACATTATTTGAATATATTATATAAATTTCATTTAAAACATCCCACATTGCAAATTATTTAATTAATTAAAATAGAGAAACATTCTTCACTTTAAAACAGTTTTTAGAAAAAACACAATTATTTAATCCCAAAAATGAAATTACACTGAAATAATATATAAAGTTGATTAAAAAATTGGTTGATTAAATATGAATAAATAATATTTAGGTAAATTTAAAATATATTTTGGAATTTAAAATATTTAATTTATAGGAAACAAATGATAGTTTTTCAAAAATTGATATTTTTCACCATTCACTGAAATATCAATATTTTCTGAAAAATCTATAAATTTCTCCATAAGATAATCCCAATATATTGATTTCAGATATTTAATTCATTTTTTAAAATAAAATCTATAATATATCTATATATTAATAATATTATTTTCTCATAAAAAAGTAAAAAATATTTTTTTATGAAAACATACTTTTCATGAATATAATTGCATTACTAAAAAATTGATTGATTGCTTACAAAGTGTTTATAAATAAATTTATATTGAGTATGAAATTTATATGTATATTTCTTATAGTTATTAATACTATTCATGATCTAATATTTAATGACTAATTTACAATTATCAAATTTAAAATTACATTACTTCATGGTCAGTTGAAGCTCTATATCGTTTGTCATACACACTATTGAAGAAGCCCATTACTATGTGTAATGAAAGATAATCATAATGTGAAATATAATAAATGATATGAAAAACTTAAACTAATTAAAAAAAGAATAAATATTGTGATATTATAACCAGTATGGGAAAGGTAAGACATAAGGTAAAGAAGTCATAGAGGTTCTCAATCCCATTTAAATTGTTAAGGACTCTCATCCCCCGATGATATAAGGATGGGACCCCCCCAAAAACCCACATCAAATGAAGTTTCATTATATAAATTGGATAATTTAATCTTCATTGTAGGCCCATTTTAGTATGGATAATATTCAAATAAACATATTTTCCCAAAAAAAGGATAGTGAGAAAGAGGCAGAAGAGGCTATGAAAGTCGCGAAAATGAGGTTTTCATGGATTTCAACATTTAAATGATGTCTATAATAAATCCATATATGTTTCAGAACCATGTAGGAAAAACAATTCAACATGATCACTATGATATTTTCTGCTCCCCCAATTTATCTAGAGCCTTGTCTAATCCCATAATATTAGAGGACTAATTGGTATATTCACCCAAATCTGGTAATAATCATTCAAAGGAATGATTAGATCAATGTAATTTTTGAAAAATATAAATGTGTGAAAATATTGGCTAGAGAATGGATTTGTTAGGATATGTTCTATCAACCAAAAATCCTTAGACTATGAAACTGAAAATTAGTGGAAAATAAAGGCCTATGGTCAAAAAGAATGATATCCTAAAATAACATGTAGTCATTCAAACCATTTTATAAATATTTTATTCCCTTCAAAAATGAAAGGGGATCTATGAATAGCTTATTTTCTTCCTCATAATCCCTCAATAACAAAGTTTTCATATAGAAGAAACTATTTCCTCATATTTATATATTGATCCCATAGATTTCCATGATGTTATCTACGTTATAGAGCATGCGTACATGTTTCCATATTAAGGAACACCATGCCCTCATTCAATACAATCAAGCTTAATGTTACTAACATCCATTTATCCCTCATTGATTATGAATTTTTGAATAACCTAATACTATTTTGAAATATCAAATATTAAGGCTATAATGATGCTAACCTATCTCTCTCTAATCTGATTATCCAAGGATATAATTAAAGTAAGTAGAAACTTCATTATCAAATAAAGTTGAAATACACGTTTTGGGACCTTATCTCTTACTATGAATTGATGTTAATTCCAAAAAAACATATCTTTAAATTCTCTTTTAGGAAGACTGTGGTTTTATCCTCGTGTAGTGGTACCTACCTCATACCATTAAAGCCTCTAGTTTTCTATAAATGGACAATTTGGTGTGTAGTATAGTGATAAATCCCCCTTTCAGTATCATGTATTCATATATTTAAATATATATATATATATATATATATATATATATTGTAGTCAACAAAATGTATAGAAAGTGGCCAATGATAGGAAATGATACTCATATTACCATCCCCAAAGTCTTTAAAATGGATCCTTCTAACACATGAAATGAGATCGATGAGGTATACCTATTTCAATTCAATATGGAAAATGAAATCATTCTAGATATTGAATGTTATAATGTCTCTTTCTCAATAACAATTCTCATGATATTTTTTATGTTTTCTAAACATCATGAGAAAAAAGGGGGCATAATTCTGATAATGATAAAAAAATCTTTAACTAATGATCTCCTCTATTATTATTAGATTCTAGAGACATTCTCACATCATCATGTGTGGGAGGTAAAAGTATTTCTTTATCATATCCAATAGATGAAAATTACCTCTCTTTATTCATCAAATTCCATGATGGATGTTTTTTCACTATACCATTGGGTAGTGAGTTAGATGATGAAATTGTTTCGTATTCACATAGTGATGAGTTATTCACACTAGGCTCTATAGAAAAAAGATAAATATGATTATAATTTTTGATAAATAAATATTTACTCCTAATTATTTCTTTAGATGATATTGAGATATAAAGAAATGAAGAGGACATCATACGTATCCCCAATAATATTGGATGAAGGTCACTCAACCATGACATATGAGAATAGGAAACAAAATATGGTTACATTATAGGACCTTTTTCTAAAATTGATTTGAGCTTATATTCCTATTTAATAGTAGAAAATGTTTATATCCTTCTTAAAACTTCATTTTGATATGTTCACAGAAAATTATACAAAATTTATTTGATTGTTTATTGATCTATCCACCCACTATTTTTTGATTTCTTGAGGATCATCATGGTATTAGGAAATAATCTTGATGGATGAATCCATCCCATACAGCTATGGTCAATGCATATATTTAAAACATCATTAAGTCTGATTTCATCAATGAATTTAACACCCAATATTTAACACTAACATAATCACTAATAATACAAATAATGGGTATGTCATATTTTTTCTGAATTTTAGAGATACCAAATTACACTTATCAATGGTTGATTTACTATCCAATATTAAAAAACCCTTGATTGATGAAACTATTGGCATCAAATCCCATTACTTTCAGAAAGGTTATTTAGGGTACAACCAAAATATGATTAACCATGAGGATAAAGAATCCACTACATTAAATTTTTCATAAAGGATATTTTTCTAGTTGTTGATGACCATTTTTTCAAGAATAAAGGGGACAGAAATCAATGTGCAATTCACCACATCATCATTACCCATATAGGAAATAACAAGAAATATTTTTCAAATGATCAATTGGTAAAATTATTTTAAAAAAATTACCACATGTCAATCTAGATATAGAATTAAAAAAACGTTTTCATATGAACGTTTATATCTATCCCCCAATTTGTGATTTCGAGGTGACATCAACGATATTTAATTGTATATCATGACACCCTGGAATCAAACCTGGCCTAGGGAAAATAATGTGATTCCTGAAATTTTTCCTCCATGAAATGTCAGAGAGTTTAAAGTTATTTAAAGATGTCCTTGTTAAATTATGGATTTCAAATCTCATCATTTTGATATGTGCGTCCCTTTTACACAGATAATTAAGAAAATAGACTCCTACCCTTAAAAAAATGACTTCCAATAATTCTCGAAAAAACAAATCAATATTTGTTATACTAATTAGTTACAATGACATTAATAGGAGTAAAAATTTTCAACTTATATGTTTCCTTTAGGGAGAAATCACTCAGAACCATTTTAAAAAAATTGTGGATGGAAAATAGTTTCTATTATCCCAATATAACAATTATGGATAACATGAATCAACATTACAACATTCCCAAAAACTTCCTTACTCTAATTTTCATATTAAAAAACGATTATCCAGTTATTTATAAACTATGAGGTCCACTGGGTCTCTCGTATGGATCAGGTCATATATATCCTAAAATATCTAATGTTGGTCATATTCATGCATTAATTTTATTTTATCCTATAGTAGTTTGATATCCAATTTTTATCATAAAAAATCAATGGGTAGTATAAAGATTATTATTTCTTAGCACACCTGACCCAATTATGTATATCGGTGAATACCAATATCTTGGATAAAGAGGTTTTCTATATCCATAAAACTCCCTAAACACGGGAAATCGACTTTGATAGAACACCTAATTCACATCTAGAAAATAAATGGAAAAACCAAAGCTTAATGAATCCATTTTGGGATTCTATTAGACTCCATGTCCAAGTTTGTTCTGCCCTATGCTTTCCTTCTATCTAAAGGCCACACCAACAATGAGGTAGAGTATGAATCTCCCATCATAATTTTGGAGTTATCCTAGATATTATTGGTGTACCATTTGAATATGAATTGTGACTCATACCTTGTGATTAATTTGATTAAAGGTGTATATGTTATTAATAATGAAGGGATATCTCTCCTCTTTGATATTGTAATAGGATTGATGTTAAAAATTATCTTCAAGAAAAAAACAGACACATATCCTTCACATGTAAAATGAATGTGATGGTTTTTTGGAAACTATAGCCATGGAATTGAATAATATTTTCAATAATGGTATATTTATCTTCATCTCCCACAATGGAGTAGTCTTCATAGTAATTTTCAAGGATATGGTAGATGTCAATGAAGTAAACACTACTCCGAACATGATAAGATATTATCCTGGTCAACTGGTGTCATTGACGAATGGATGTCACAAATAATTGACAATCTCCAAAGTGGGATCCTTCCCTAATATCGAATCAAAAAAATATAATGTCGGGTAGAAAAATCTATCCTCTATGATGGAGATAATGGATAAAATGTCCCCTATAAGAATGGAGTCTATGGATTCCTTCCCCAAACAGATGAATGAGGATAAATCATCATTACTATAATGGAATTTCATGTAATATATTATGAAACACTTGAGTCATGGACCAAGATATCCTATAAAATCAGGGTACTTTTCTATTTATGGAAAATGATGATACAAGATTACATGGAATTCACAAATAGGTTGAATTTATACCAAGTTCATATCCAGAGTATCCAATAACCTCCATATTTGTGGAATGCTTCCATATTTTTTCAATCCCCATCTATATAAGCAATGGAAGTGATTTGGACATATCCTACAGATATTTCCAAGTTGTTCAATTATATCCTTAATATCAAAAAATTACACTTAAAAGGGTTTAAGGATACACCCCTCATGGAATATTGAACATTGGTTACCATAAATTTTTTGAAGCCAAATATTATCAATATATTTGGTTTCCCTCAAAAAATATTAACAGGATTATGCACCAATTTATATAATTTCATGTTCAAATATTTTTATAAAGAATATAACATTTTTCCATTATATTATCCCACAAACATATAGTGGTTAAATGGTATATAAATATCATTAATAGGACTCTATCAAATATCCTATATAAAATTGTAGGCATGGACAATAATTTGTAGATAACAAAACACTTTCACACCTTGTGGGATAATCAAATTATGGAAAATAATTCCACAAAAGTGTCCTCATATTCACATATCTGTGGGATAGATGTGGTTTTACCCATCAAGGGTCAATTTACCCTACTATATATTTAAATTTATGTCCATTTATAAAAATAATATATATCCCATAAGTGACATGAAGTAAAGTGGAAATGATCATATGCTATAAAAGAGTTCGATTCCAGTGGATTTTACTCGAGGATCATCATGGATGGTGAGTGTCTCAAACCTCCCACCAATGAATGGTGTTAAGATAAAGTGATTTTATGGATTTTCATTCCAGTTCACAATCTCTTAGTTGCAATATGTATAATTTCAGGACACATTCGAAGATTCAATTATATAAACTGACTAGAACTACCCCCACAATCCTTACTGTAAGATGTTAAATTACATAGTTAAATTCCTAAATATAATAAATTAAACTTAAAATAATCACATGTTTCTATTCATTAATTAAAACTTCATGACATCATCCATCACAAATTAAATTAAATTGTATGCACAACATCATAATTTGATAGCATGATTCCCCTTGGAATATTAATCCTATTGTACCCTTATCAAGAACTATGTGTGGATTGATTATTACTATTGTGGGATACATAGTGATTCTCGAGCTCCTTACCTTGGGGTCAACCATAGTTTTTTCACTATCATAATAATTTTTAAACTAATTCCAATACATATATGCATAATCCATTCATGTGTGTGATACAAAATCATCAAGTGTCTTTACTACAACATGGAAACAAAATCCTTATAATATCCTCTATTATAGGGTTCTACATTTATGAACATGTTATTAGAAAATGACACATTTCTCATGTATATAAACGTGGTCTAAGAAGACAAATCAATCAACAACATATCTCTGAATTCCTATCTTTACAAGAAACATAGTAATATTCCAGATCACCAATCTTGGACAAACCCTTAGTATTTCCTACATACCTATTCAATTCTATATGGAATAGGGTTTAGATGACCCTACCTTGTGTAGCCCTAAATAGTGAAATATTCCCAACCCTAACACTAACATTATTCAGAAACCCCCAAGTCTTAGCTATAGTAAATTAAGCTAGATTACATTTCATCCTTATCACATGATGTTAAACTGCATGACATCATCCTACTAGTATGATTTAAAAGGGAATATATTTTCATCCAACTTTCAATACCATAAACTGCCTAGAGTAGCCCACCTCACACTAATTGAGTCCCAAATATAGGTGATAGATCTACATATTATGTCTTGGTATATCAATTAAAAATGTAATTAGACTATATCCGGATGAAACTTCCACCATCTAAGAAGATCATTCTTGAAAAATGAAAAAGGAAATTACCATATACAATAATTTCACAAGTTTCATTCACTCTCAGGTAACATAGGTGATCTCAAAGTTATCTCTTATTTATAAAAAAAATGATTCTTGTCATCTTATAGGTCATAGTGGATACCTAAAGATATCTTGATTAAATTAAACTACATTTAAATTCCATTAATTTATATCCAAATTAAATAAAATTAAATTTCACAACACAAAAACTGAAATAAATGAATTATTAAAAAAAAAATTTGCGGTCTATCATTTAGATTTTTTTCTTTAAACGAGATCCAAATTCATTTAAAATTTTTTGGTGCATTAATATATGTCATTAAAAAATTCATTCAACAATTCAAGAACTATATAGGGCTTATTTACTATCATTATTGTATTTGTAATGATACCTTTATCGCTCATCCTAGGAAAAGCTATAAATTCAATAAACCAAAATAACCCCCACTTATATATATTTTCCAAATCTATGTAGGAGTTTCCAATATAAATTTTTCTATGAAAAATCACTGAGAATGAAAAAATTACCTTGTCTAAGTGATGGAGTACTCTACATCCATATCATTTCATTTCCAATAACTATCTCCACTTTGAAGTATTAAGAAAAATATGTGTCTATATTCATATTAATTTAGGATATGTAATAATTACTAGTTCTTATATGTATGTCCCAACAAATATTTGGATTGAGCTTTTGTATTCCCACCCATGTATTTGATCCATATCAATATAGAGGTAACATTTAAGAACTATGTATAGCTTGATTCCCATATTTATGGTATATAAAATAATTCCAAAATATAATATCCTAGTATGTGTTTCATGTTTCAAATTCCATTACATTTTGATGTTACATATAAGTTATCATCACATGATATTAAACCACACAACATAATGTTAATAATTCATGAACATAATCTACTCTTCCTATCACTTTCCAATTAACTCTACTATAATAAATGAGAGCTATATCTATATGAGAGGAAATGTATAAGATCCCAGATTTGGGTAAAACACTTTGTTATTACTAAAAATACTACTGAATTGGATTTATGCAGCCATCATTAATTCCCACTTCATTCCAAAGGACTCTAACATACAATATATGTTATGATTATGTCTATAATTACTCCACCCATTTTTTGTATATTCTTCTTTTATAAATCATTGATCACTTCTCAAGAATCCTAGATTTCCACAAATATTCAATTGCTATTATTAATGAGTGTATTGGACTCCGTGGAAAACCTATGTAAAACTATGAATACTTACCCCTCATATGGCTCAATTTATGCACCAGCAATATAACATAACAACTATAGGAATGTATACATCTTCTGGAGAAGTTATTTTGATATTCATATTCATTCAAAGAATTGTAGTGGAACATTTCATTTTAATATATTCCATGACCATCCAATGTGTACCTAACCCGTATCACTTCTCTAGGTCTGAAAAAATGTGCTTCCATATACATAATCCCCTTTCATTATTTAAAATATGTTGGGGTTTATCGACCTTCTATCCACAATAAATCTTTCAATTTCCTCATATCCCTTTACATATTTCTTGATCTATCATGCCCAAAACTATGTATTTCCCCCTATAGAAGTTCATATTAGAAATGGTCCTTTTAGTCACTCCACATTTATACTATACCTTGTAAGAGGGAAAACCACTGATTTGGTCAAAGCAATACATCCTTAACCTGGAACATCAAGTGTAGTTGTATGAACATAATCTCAAAATAAAATTCTCTAAATCACAAAACTATAAATTTCTATTGATAAATACATGAAAAATTTCCTTATAAAAATTCATAAATGGAAGTTGGAGAAAAAGTAATGTTTCTACTTGAAAAGTTTCATACATTAAAGACTTATTGAAAAGTAAAATAATTAATATAAAAAGGTACAAATTTGGTCAGACCCACCATATATCCCTAGAAAAAGTAGGTTTATTCTTGTTAAATCCAGTAGTTTGGAAAAATGTTGGACCAATGAAATAATTTCTCATCCCATTAATAATATGTTCAGTTCAAGGTGAAATAATTTTTAAGGTACTAGAATCTTCATGGAATGAACTCTCTTTAAAATAATTACATCATTTCTAAAGGGTCTAAATACTCATAAACCCTCCAGATCGATTAGTAATGACTGGATTCGAATCCAACTGACACCACTATTTGGAAATAAATTCATCAACCACATATTACCCTAAATATGCACCACCAATACATCATAATAGTCATAAGAATTTATTAAACCAAATGAGAAGTCCCATTAAACATTGTATAATCAGGAAAAATTTCAACAGAATGTGTTATTTGAATTTGGTTAGTGAAAAACCATATCCTATACACCACATATCATCATCTTTAATTCAAAATCTTTGGTTCTTGATTTATATAATTCATAATCCAGATTCTCTTGAGGATTTAGTATCCTTGATTTTACTCCTTTTTTCATCATACCAATATTCAATGCAATGAAGAAAATTTTATTTCTTCGAAACATAGTGGTCCTCATCAGATTATCCTAAACCACATAACCTATTATACCATGTATAATAAACATACCTAGGTACCCCTATTTTAAATTGGTCTATAGCAATTCTGAGATCTCATTCCTGATGTGTTGTTACCATTCCCCTACTATGGGGGATATCACACTCTCGATCAAACCAATTATGTAACAACTTTTCTTTTTATATTAAATACTTTGGAATATTTTAAATATTATTATAAAATTAAGGTGGGGATTATATGTAGAATTTGAAGCCCAATAGAGCCTCAGTATTGATATATTATAAATATTAGGTATGATATCTCACGTGAAGGTAGTTTTTTATAAATAATAGAATATTTATGAAATAGAGTCTCATATAGGAAAACTATGAACGTATTTAATTATGAAATTCACATTTTACCCTATATATATAATATGGATTATTTGGTCCGGGAATTTTCATTTTATTGCAACTATTAGTGGGTATTATTGAAAAAAATGAAAAAAATGAATTAATTAATTAATTAATTTTATAATTAATACATAAACCTATAAAACACTCTATTTATAATAAAATTATTAAAATATCAAGGTTTATTCATTTAATCATTTTGATAATAGGAGATTTACTATAGGGATAAACTTTTTTGTGGTTGAGAAATTTTTTGGAGAATACAATGAACACATAATATTCATTAATAACCTCTTTTGGGAGAATTTATTCTTCAATTATGGATCAAATAATATGTAATACATTTTATTTTATTCATTTAATACCCATTTATGATTTCTTCTTTGTAAAAATAAATTAATTTTTTAATAAATTAAATCATGGATTGATTTTATTGTATTATGGTTGATTACATTAAATTATAATATTTCAAAATTATTTGTTCCTTCTCTTATAACTCATTCATTGAATTCTCCCAAAAATAATGAAGACTAAAATTATTAAAGTAAAAAAATCATTTAATAATTTTTTTTACGACCTTTTCTCCCTCCGTTCATTGAATTTTCTTCATTGATATTTATATGAGACAATGATTCGACCATACTGAGAAACCAAAAATAGTAAAATTGAATTTTTGGGAAATCAATCATTGTTGTGGGGTTTTTTAGATCTAAGGTTTAATGGGTACATAAAAATGATGGCATAGATTCAATGATGTTGATGGTGATATAGATCTCATGAGTCATGTCATGCGGGTGTTTTAGAAAGGCAGTGACTAGTGATTTGTGATCAAGGGTGGCAGGAATGCAGTAACTGGAGATGATGTGAGATCAGTCCATCTAGATCTGGTCATTGTGCATAAGAATCATGGTTATAGTGAATGAGGGATAAATATAGGTGGATACTCCTAAACAATGCATTTTTTTTAATTCTATTCTTCAAGGCTTGGCGAATGAATGGCCACATTTCGAGTGAACTACCTTTTAAAGTGGCTAAAGATCATGAGTGAAGTTGATTATAGCTTGGGAATATATAACATTAATGAACCCTATAATCATTATGTATAAAACACAGTGTGTAACTTAGTATAAAAGGGAATATACATTGATAATGTATACAGACACAACCTATGTATGTGGGTGCAGGCTAGAACACACAGAAAAAGAAATGGGATGGAACAAATATAATAGGACATTTAATGTTCCCCTTGTACATGGTGTGTACTTCTTCCAGGGTATATTAGAGACCTTTATACAATCATTCTATTTCTTTTTCAAAAGTTATGTCTAGGACATATCTCACATCCATCAGCTTACCATATATGATCCATCATAAGATTCATCAATCTAGTAATGTTTGTTTTTTACCTTCCCAATACATAAAAAATATTAATTTTTAATAAAATACGATTATCTTGAATACTAAATCATAAGAACTAAGAAGTTCCTTCCATATATCATGTGGAAAATTCATCATACATATCCTTAGTAGTAAGAATCACATGTACATAAATAATTAATTACTCCCCTTCACTTATTCAAAAGATAATAATGAAGTTATATCAAGAGTATCATAAGAATGGATAAAATGGTCTCATTACACATCTTAATCCTAACAAGTTCATTCCTGGATTCTATGATCTTAATAATAATAAATGTACTACTGGGATCAAGGATAACTGTCTCAAAAAATATTGCCTCAGTCATTTTAACATAATATTTGTTTATTCTTATCCTTGATAAGATTTTAATGTACGTTTGTAAACATTTACATGCTCCAGTTATCTCTCAAGAAATATTTTCATAAAGTAAATTGAAAATGTAAATCAAGGATTCTCTGGGGAAGTGGAATAAAAAAATACATAAATCACTCTGGGAATTAAAAAATTTTACTATTTAATAAAATTATATTGCATTATAAAATAATTAAGAGTAAATTAATCAACTCAGCAATCATGGTAAAATAATAATTAGAAATAAAACTATATTTATCCATTCTCCAACCAAAAATTATATTTTGTTTAAATGGGTGAAATTAAATTTCAAGTTAAATCACGACTTTAATAAAAAGCTCTACTAGACTAACAAAAATAATAAAAAATAGGTATATACAAAATAAACCTCAATAATGACTCCATCGCACTTAAAACGGAACAATGTACACAGTATTTTGGATTTGATGTTGGAGATACATTAATATTATAATAAATACATTGTATATGTAAATTATGAATTTAATGTAGGGAATTATGATCTCCCTATAAAAAGACCATTTCTTGGGGGGAGCTGGAAATCAAATTCACTCATAAATCCCAGTAATAATTGTTATAAAGAAATATACTTTTAATAGATAATCAATTATCATATATGATAAGACCAAAAAGAATGTATAAAGACAGTAGGTGTTCACAATAGTCAAAAATAAAGGGAACTGCATATCATGATGAGAGTAGAATAGTAAAATAGATCGAAAAAGGACCCATGAACAAAAATACCTAAAAATTAAAGTAAAATCCTAATGACTATAAAAATAGAAACAAATATGTATCCCATCTAAAAATAACTAACCATATATAATAAGAAAAACTGATAGAAAAAATGATTAATTGGAGGGTTCTATTAGCTAATTTTTTTCTCTACCACTTATAAGATCTAGTAGTTTTATTCTCTATCCCATGTGGGTGCTTGGTTTGGTTCACCACGTTTATAATGGGATGAAAAAAGTTCACATGTGGTTGATTTATCATCTTTGTAGGGAGTGGATGGGAATCTTGTACAATATAAAGATGAATCCCATGGAGTTGTCCCACTATGTCATTAACATGAGGAGATACGTCATGGTGGAGGCCTTATAGAATTATAACAGACTCAATGACAACCATGGAATATATAGTAGATCAAGTAATATGAAAATGAATCCATAAATGAGACTATAAGAAATCTATGTATAGGAAAAATTATATCTCATCCATTAGATATACAAAATGATAAATATAGAAATAGAGTATACAAAAAGTAAAAAAAAAGACACACATAATAGAGTACCAAATGGGAGAGGGATACATGTAAAAGACTAAAAATCGTGTGATGCGTCATTGTTATCAGTATTAGATTTCCCCCTGAACAGTGGGTTCTTGAATATTCTCTTCTATGTCTATGGCTATCATAGAGGAGGGGGTGGGGGGATCGACCACTATAGAAAGTTACATTGTGCTTTAAATTGGATCAATCATGGTACTATGAGTAATGGTGTTTACCCGTACTAGGGAAGGACATCTGATAGCGAAATTGATGATTGAAACTTCATATGTGGAAGGTAATGGAGGGACCTTTCTTAGTCGATACTACTCTGCTAAAAATTCTATATGGTATGTATGGTCGATGATTTCCTGGGGAAGGTCGATAGGGGTCTATGATGGGGTTGTAATGGTAGGATCTAGGTCTATAGAAGGATGTGGTGGGTGTGAATATGTAGGTTCTGGTGGTGGGGTAGCGTAGTGAACTATAACGGATTACAGAAGAAAATGAAATAAATGAAAGTAAAGATGTCTCTAGTTATTTATAATATGGTGGAGAACATCCCATATTTATGAGGGAAATGGTGGGGTAGGTGCAATGATGGATGGTTAAGTGTTGGGTCGGGGAGTGTTGGAGGAAGCAGAGGATAGGGAAGAGTATGTAGAGGTATGGGTCTCATGATCCAGAGTAGGTGGTACTAGGACATTATGATCTTGGACCTCTTTTATATCATATGCGTACTTGGGGACGCACTAGAATATCCCCTGATCATTCTCAAGATCCCATTATTTTGGAGCCTGATAAGATTTATGGACTTTATCTCTCAGATTGAAGAAAGAGTCTGAGAAGTGTGAAAAATGTTGAGATGAGGGTGAATAGGGATTATGAATCTTCCTCCCATCAAGGTTCCATGACACGTCCACACCTAGGGCACATAGTATACCTTGGACTAGTTGTCTATGCTGATGGAAGGTCCAACCATGGAAGAGGTTGTGATGAGAACCTCTATCTGGCTAATTCTCTCATTAGTAACTCATCTATCTATCCAAGCATAAGATATATACTGATGATGTATCCTTATAGTAACACCCCATATTTGGGTTCTATTCAGTGTACATGGATCAAAAATTCTCTAGGGGTCTCATGTCATAAATGGACAACTCCTTACAACATCATCCTTACTCTATTCTATCCACAAGGTTAGAATGACTAGATAACCACAAATTCTGAAGAATAGATTCCCAGTATAATTGTAAGATTTACTTGTGTCATCTCCAAGGGATTACCATGTAGTGGGAAGGTAGAATGTGTGATAGATGGCTCAAATGTGGTAAAATATTTCTAGAAACGCCTCTTGTAATGTCTCCTCATATACAATGGTGATGTGAGATAAGTGAATCTAGATAATGAGCTCCAATACCACCACGTGAAACTAGATATTGTCCAGAAAGTCCAAGTATATAGTTTTTTTGGTCCTCATGGGTTGGGCCTATAGATATACTACACATACATAATGCTTCAATGTGGAGAGGTAGAGTCATGGGTACAATTATTGATGTTGCCCAATAGTATATGAAAATATGGAAGAAGACATAAACACTCCACTTGTCAAAGGATTAGAAAAACCTGATTTGGATGGGGAGGGTAATTAACTATAGGTTGTGGTAGAGGATCCAACACTGGATTCTTAGGTGGAAGATGGTATTGACATTTTTTGACATGTTTAGAGGATGATAAACTAAGGGTTTTGGTATGGTCTATGGAAAAGGGAGGGACCGACTAGGAAATGGAGAGGAAGGACTGGAAGCATGACTAGTAGAATGGGAGAGTAAGAGGAAGGATTTTTGTGTATTAGAGAGAGTGTGTGGGATAGGGAACTCAACGGTTTGGGGGAGTTTCTAGTGGGAGACTGTGATACCTAAACTCATAACTTATAAAGTTAGATAGTGATTTTAACTTCGTGTATTATATAAAGGATTTGTAAAAGTTAGGAATTTAATTTTATAATCCCTGACAAGTTCACATAATGTAAAACCCTTGGGTTTAAATATTTCTATCTGAAAAAAAAATTGCTGAGATCCACTGACCATATTCCATGGATTCTAAACCTTCAAAAAAAAATTAAATTTATTTATAACCTATGGAATTTATCCAAGGATTCCTCCCAATTAGCTCTTCTTTTAATGTCAATATCTATATAGAGACATAAAATCCAATGAATTTTAAAGGATGGATACAGTTTTTTTGAATTTTTTCTTAATAAAATTTTAATATTTCACTATTAAACATACATGTTGGTCCTTTTCCACTTTGGATTTAAATTGTCCCAAGGGGGGCGGGGGTATTTGAAAACATTGGAAGGTACCAACTAGTGAGATTTCAATTTCATATCGAATTGTTTAATATAAGAATTTAAGAGTAGGACCTTGTCATCTGGTGTGAAGGTTCATCATGAAAATCATTGGTAATTTATTTTAATTGTTTTCTCATTACAAATTCAGGTATTTTAAAAAGAATACCTTCTATTCTCCTCCTGCTCATCCATTTGTAGTAATATATTTTTCATGAAATTCTAAACATCTATGTTTTAATTTTCTATTTAATAGTAATATCAATGTAATAACTTTATTGGTAAGTGATAGGGCTTCCCATAAAAATTTGATAACAATTTAGTGTCAATGGATATTTTATATGTTGTGTGATACTTCCAAAGTGAATCACCAAATTTTAGACACTTTTCCTTACTAAATTTAGTCACTATCTTTCATAAGATTTTTTAATCACCCTATTTGATAATTTAAAATTTATGTCTTGTCTATGGTTAGTATAGAGTTTAATTTTTGTACTGAATTCCATATTTTTTTTCATATTTCCTTCAATATTTTTTTTTATAAATTGTGTTCCCTAATATATAACGAGTAATTGGTAAATCCAAATAAGAATAAAACCAAATCTATAAAAATTTCCTAACCACCTTGACTATATCGTGGCTGGTGGCTTCAACTTCTACCCACATTGAGACATAGTCTACACTGACAGGGCTGTATTATTTCACATAAGAATTAGGAAATAGGCCCATGAAATCAATTTCCCATACATTAAATATTTCTACTTTCTTGATGGTGTTATGGGGAACTTCGTTTGGTTTTCCTACGATTCCCACACACTAGAATCGTTCAAAAATCCTTATAAATATCCTCACATATAGATGTAGGGTGGAAAAAATAGTCCACTCAATAGGATCTTTTCTTCAATATGTTCAGGCCTATGATGTCCTCCAGATGGTTACATGTGACACATTATGATCATGAATTGAACTTCATCCTCTAGGATATAGCAGCACATCAAACCATCAGTACAGTGATAAAATAATAGAAGCTTATCCTAATAATAGTGTGACGAATCAACCAAGATATTCTTACACTATTGATAGGAATATTGGTTGTAAAAATATCTAATGAAAATATAATTCTCAATATCAAAAAACCATATTAATTCCTACATATTAATATTGAATAGTATTTCTTCTAGAAAATCATCCTCGATACTTGTATTTTTATCATCCTAAAAACATACAAGTGGTAGTAAAGATTGGTGGTCAACAATTAAATTTTCATTTCTTTACTTATCATTGAATAATATCTAAAATTCATGAAGTAATAATATACACCATATTAGATATAATTTAGAATCCTATTTTATGAACCTGTATTTGAGGTTTGTTTGATCTGTAGACACCACCACTTTTAAAAGAACAAGGTATGAGAGAATCATTTGAAAAAATATATCACGAATAGAATATGCATATTTTTAGTCATATAAATGGAATGAGCATGATTTAGGTTATACATGACAAAGTATATGGGGAAAAGTATGTGTCTAATATTCCGTAGTAAAATAGAACCCATAGAAAAATCACCGGTGTCACACATCAATTCAAAATCCTTATCCCAGTAAGGTGAAACTATAATGGGTGGAAACACTAGACTATTTCTTATAGTTTTTAATGACAAATGAAACTATTCAGTAATATTTAATGGTGTTTACTTTGAAATTATTTGTGTTAATGGGAGATATATTCTTTAAAAATGTTGGATGAGGTGATGATATAATACCATCTAGCCCAAAACACTATATTTACCCTTTAATGTTGTGTGTTAAGGTAAACACATAATCCCCTTTATCTCTTTAATGTAAAATTCCATGCCATGATTTTATATTTTATATTCAAGGATTATGCATCCAATTGTTATAAAATGATATTTTTCCCAAGTTAGAAATTGAAAATTCTCTTCACACTGTGGCATAACCTTGTCTAAATTACATAGGCAGACTTCAAAAGATCATCCTTACATAGAGTAATGATCCCTGAAGATATCTAGAAACCCCAAATCCAAATCATGTAAAAAAAAATTCATGAACTTTTGAAATTTAATCAATTCATTGAACATTAGAATTTCTTTCTTCAATATGTGATTGTTTCTAAATGACATTAAGTATGTTTTTTGAAAAATATACCTGATTGATGGAAATTTTATTATATCTAGAATATCCACACATAAAACAATACAATTCATTATTATAAATCCTCTCTAGAATATTATCCATGAATGGGAGACAAATTTTTCTTTTTAAGTCACTATGGGGACATTCATATAATTAACACATACTAACCATCCTATAATGATTCGTGTTGAGGTAAAATAGTTTTCATTATTATTAATATCTCTCTATATGAATTTCTTCAGTATAACATGTGGAAGACTCTCCCAATCAATTTTACTTATTTAAAATATTATATCATTTTTTAGAATAATTAGTACTTCCTTTTTGAGTACTTCTTCCAATACTAGAGTGAGTCACCTCTGGGGTTGACATTTTATCTTAGCACCTTCCTCCGATGTAATTGTATGGGTAACAATTATGGAACTAATCCTCTTGATATAACCCATACCCCTAGGGAATTGATTTTTTATAAATTTTAAATCATTCAATTAATTTTCATTCTTTCACATAATTTATCTATGAAATGATTATTACTGGTATTGATTCCATTGTTTCCAAAAATGAGTACTCCAATGTGTTTGGAAGAGTATCTAACTTTAATGTTATTTTATTGATGATTGATGGTACGATTGGTGAAATGGATTCCCTCATCAGAGGCTCAATGTAATCAAATCCTCATAATCATAGAACTCATATTCTTTAGGAGATAAGTTCTTCCCATCATCCTCTATAGGCATGTAATCAACTTCCTTATTAGTAATAAAGATGGCTTAACAATCAAATGAATCACCATCTTATCTTCTATATTTTAGTAATTTGAATATTACTTGTTAATAATGAACTATAAAAATCATCCCTCCATGGTTCACATCAATAAAATCATTCCTAGTGGTGAGAAATTGAATACCAAGAATTATTGAAATTTGTTTATCCTTCATATCAAAAATAAAGAAATTATTATGAAAAATTATCTTACTAAACATTACTAAAATGTCCTTAGGAATTCGTTGAGGGTACATTACTTATTAGTTACATAATTGAAGTAAAACTCTCATTGGTTTCAAATATTAATGACCTACCTTTATTAATACACTAAAAGGAATGAATTAATACTTTCTCTAAGGTTAGATAAAGATTTTAAAAATGTGCATGTTCTGAAAATGTAATGAATCGATAAGTTATTTGGGTATTTCATATTTTGTAGAAGATTATATAGAATGACTATAGAGTATTATTATTTTAAGGAGATTACTCATAGGTCTTCCATTTTACTTTAACTAGATATAAACTCAATCAATAATTTTTTATAAGAAGGAATATGAATGATACCCTCTATAAAGAGGATATTGATGTGTAAGTGATCAAACATCTCTAAAAACATTTGGTATTTATACACTATTAATCCTTGTCTAGTTATATGTGGAAATTTGTTAGGGGTTATTTATGGTCATTACTTGATATAAACATCTTCCCTTTTAGGCTTCACATGTATTAGATCTTTTTCAGTTTGTTTTGATTCCTGATTTTCGTCCTAGAAAATTGTGTATATGCTATAATTTCTATCCTTGTTGACGGTTATGGAATTTATTTGAAGTTATTAAAGATTCTTTTCCTCACTAAATGGTGGTTGTTAAAAATTACACACATTTCCACTCCTAAGGACTATAGTCATAGCCTCCTCTCTTGAATGTGTGTCGATATTATCCAGAAATGCACCAGTTAATAAATCTGATAGAGTATTAAGGATTTTTACAAATTGGTACTCAGTATTTCATATGGTGGAGGGTAGTTATTCAAGACATTTTCGTTGATTCAATTATTGTTGTTTCTTCCATAATGGATCATGATGATACTGTTGTTGAGGTGGACGTTTCTGGGGCTCTAGGGGTAATGGTTGTTAAGGGAATTTTTTTGAGTTTGAGGAGGTAGATACTATGGTTCATACTCACCTAGTCCCAAATTTTGTATTGGTGATTGACCACTCATCTGTTGATAATAACCCTTATTTGTTTACTATGACTATATATCTGAACTCTATTTATAATACCGCTAATGATATTTTTGAGTTAATTTATATCTATTTATAAATTTATAATCTTGGTTTTAAGGCTCTAACATTCATTATCTATAGTCTTGTTATGGGGTTTTCCTCGAAAGATTTCACTAGAATGGATTTCAATAACAAGGGTAAGAGCTGGCTGTGGTTGAGATGGTAGAAGAAACATTTTGAGCCTCTTTTTTAGGGATTCATCCAAAGCTGAAAAGTTGGTGTTATATTCCACCTAATGAATTCCAGTTCGAGGTGGTCCATGATCTTTTTAACACAGACTAGAAATGTGGGAAATATAATCTCAAAGTGTTAATCCAAATTTTGTAATCTTGTGAAATATTCTTCCATCAATGGTAGAATGCACAAACAAGTGTGTATCCAGCTATTGTCCTTGGTAAAACGTTTGATGTTATAGCCACAAATAAAGTCTATGATATAAGAACTTATGGGTGACTTGCTTAAATTGATCCCAATCATCTCAAGTAGACTCTCTATACTGAAAGGAGATTTTTTGGATCTCATTTCTGAGCACCCTAGTTCATATTGGTGGGAAATATTTCTATTAATTTATTGGATAAATCATCCCAATTCATAGAAGACTCGGGAGATTTGATTTTAAGCCATTCCATGGATCTGTCTCACAAGGATAAGGTTAAAAATCAGATTCTGATAGCATTAGGAGATACACCATAACATTGGAAGGTTCCATAAGCCTTTAGAAAACTATAAATATGATCATGTGCATCCTCACTCTGATGTCCACTAAATTTTCCCTAATCATATATCATAATAATCAGTGCTAGTTTTATTTTGAATTTTTTTTATTCAATCTGATTATGAATGATGTTGGGTGTAGAAACACTAATGGATGAAAAGACATAGTATATAATGGTATACTAATATACCAATGTCCACTCTCCCTAATATTCAAGTAGCGTATATTGGTGATTTTTAGGGTTATGTAGTCCATATTTTTTTCATTAAGTGATATTTGAGTGATGTCATATAGAGATATATCTCTCAAAATCATGATAGCAATAAATTAGTTTTTGAGTTTCATCAAGACTCCTTAAACATGTTAAAGGAACCCAATGCATGTACTAAAATAATTATTTGATCAAATTACTAGTCCATGTGTGCAAATTCTAAAAATAATAGATAGAGGGAAAACTATTTCTATGTTAATCCCAACATTATACTAGAGTTCACTATGTCTATGAAATATCTAGCCCCCAAAAAAGAGTGAAATTTTGGCTACCCCACATCATGTTACAAATTATACATGAGTTTAGATCAAATAATAAATTTATAAGTCCCAAACATCACTAGATAAAAAGGTTTACCATATTGGTAGTGTTGGTTTGAACCCACAAGGATCATCTAACAAAGCTGGTGACCTAGCGATTAGATCCTTTTAGTAAGATTCCACCCATAACACTCACAAGTTTGGGTTTTATAAGACTTAGTTAGTCTCATTTTAATTCATGTTAAAGATATGGATTAGGTTCAATTTGTGGTCTTATGATGAAGGTGATCCTAAATCTAGCTAGGGATAGTACTATGGAATAGGCCGTGATGTTGTGCGAAATTCACTAATTAGTTTTGGTCCAACAAATTGGATCTTCCTAGGTTGGAAACTATTTTTTGGTCTAGATATATTCAACATCTCAAATTCATGATTCCTGTATCTAAAGAAATAAATTGTAACCGGCTATTGGCCATAGACTTCTCAACTCGAACTAGGTCGGTTTTCTTCTATTGAAATTCTCGAATCAGTGTTGTACAAAAATCTCTGATTAATAATTGGTCTTTAACTTATTACTAGACATAGGTTTACCCAATTTTTTGTTTGGATATTATATAGAAGAAAATAACTAATAATATTAACCCCTAACCCGAGGGGATTAGTCATGAATTATAAAAAAGGATTTAAATGAGAATTAAATTAGCAACATTCATGGAATTATAATTAAACAATTCTATATAAAGAAATTCACTATTAAATAATATAAGATCAATCAAATTAATTACCCATATAAATGAAAAAAGAAATAATACATCAAATTAGAATTTAAAATAATAATTGTAACATGAAAATGATCAATTGTAATGTATACAAACAATACAAAATCGGAGAAATGTTGTGCATCATCAAATGACTAAAAAATAATGAATGAAACTAAATAAAATGGGGTTTGGAATGTGAACAAAAAAAGTGTTTAAGGTTAAGAATAATTGGTTAATTCTTTCCTCTTTACATTAGCACTAAAATATATATAGTCTTTTAGAGTTAATAACGAGTAAATGTTGAATGTTTTGAAACTTCTTTAATTGACTCTTTCTTTGAGACTTTCTTGACATGTAGTAGAATATACATAATGTACTCAAATAAAAAAATGACTCTAAAAATATTTTATCATTTTTACTTATTCTATATTCCATGTCTTGAGTATTCAGTGGGATCATACATCAAATATTCCACACCATGTAAATTGTTAATGTCTTGTATCATTATTATGTTTTAAATTTCAATGATTTTGTTTCATGTAATGTATTCAAATCATGTACTAGTTTTCATCTTGTAAAGGTTTCGTGGTTTGGCCTTTGGATGAATGGGGTTATATGCTCAAAAAATACACATCATGTATTTGTTTCAGGCTATAAATAATCTAAAATTTATTTATTTATAGAAACTCTTGTTTTGAGAATTGATCTCTTATTTCCTATAAAACCCAAAAACATAGTGTATTATCATCTAGAAATGAGTAATTCTTATAGAAATTTATCCAATATATGTATATTAAAACATATTTATCAATGGTTGATGATGAATACTTTAAATAATAACAATTTTAGTGTTTAATTATCTATGATATCTAACAAAGAGTTGTATATCATTACATCGCTCCTTACACAGGGTTATTAGACAGTGCCTTGGTTGTGGAGAGCTTCTTTGCTAGGAGGTCACCGAATGATTGTTTCGATTGTGGTTACCCTAGATATGAGACCTCATAAGGTGGTATTCAAGGAAATACTTAGGGATACAGGAATTGGAGGTTGATTTCGTGTCAGTTTTAATATATAGATTTTGGAACTATGGGTTCTGTAGGAGAATCTATTCAACAAAGGGAAAGGGAGTGATTCTACAATCATGGGTGAGGTCATGTCATATTGGATTTCTCAAAACATTAGGAAGTAGAAAGGGAGATAATTGATAGGCTATAGATGCATAGGTAGCATATTGAGTTGGGTAGTGTATGTGTTAACTGAGTTGGGAGAGCTACAAGAGGTCTCCAATGTTATGATCTTTTGACCTTTCTATCACCCCTCGGGTGGTCCACACCATGATCACGGAGTTTTTGGTCAGTGAAGTGAACATATTTGAGTACTTGGTGATTCCCTCCAGCATTACAAACTCCCCATCGCTATTAAGGAGACTCACAAACCATATCTTTCATCCATTTTTAAACCAGTGATTAATGGTCTTCATCAATGGCATGCCCATGTACTCATCATTAAAGGGGTCACATGAAATACACTTGAGTATAGTCCTAGGTATACTCTATGGCCACCAAAATTATAGGAAAACCTCAAAGGGTTGATTCTTAATTAATGTGGGAAACTTTCTAGTATATTTATTCTTTGGGGATGGAGTAGTAGTGGACCTAGAAAATATTGATAATCTGAAATACTGGGATCCACCCAAGAGTGTGATTAGGTTATCAAACTTCCTTGGGTTATAAGGTTATTATCAAGGGTTCATTTGTGATTTATATTGGATCATTATAACTATCACTAACATAGAAAAAAATATGAATCCTTTCTTATGGATGTAGAGTGATCAGTAGGATTTTCATGAGATGTGGTATAGTCTGACGAGAAACTCTATATTTAGAAAGTTGGATGAGGGTGTTGAGTCTATGGTGTTCTTGAATGCCTCTATAACTATGATTTGTTTTTTATGAAGACGTAAGAGACAATTTATTATGTGTGTCAAAACTAATACCCCATGATCTGTAATATAAGACTCGTGACATGGAGATATAAGAAATATTATTTTCCTTGAACTCCTCATGAAAATATCTTATGAGAGAGAGATTCATCATCTATTTCGACTATACATGCCTCATCTGTATATTATCATAGAGAGATCATATCCTAAGGTAGATGTAATGGTTGGAGTTTATTTAGGACTATGATTTTGTGATATTCTAAAATCTTGTATATGGGAAAATGGTGGAATATACTCTCATCAAAAATTCATATTCCCAGTTACAGAGCAAGGAAAAATTAGTTAGCCTCTTTACAGTAATCCCTTTTGTATGTGGGTGGAGTAACATAACATTAGTCCTTTGTTTTTAACCCTCCACATATTCAGTGTGTCTGGGAGGCATGGATTATATATTTCTATTATGACTTATTTTGTGACCAAATATCCATAGGACATGCTCTAAATAGATTTTATAATAGTTGGGAGAATATTATAATTTTATGATAATGGATGATAGTACCAGTCATGTTGTTAGAGGAGTTATTGAGTGAGTTTCATGCATCCCCCTCAGTGATACATCCATTGGTTATGAATAAGGACCTTTTATGTGAATTATGGTTTCTAGGGATGAGAATATTAGAGTTGAGTTCATCACTTGTTGTCTTAATTTCATATAGGTGAAGGTTGAGCATTAGGTGACACCAAGATTAACCCAACCCATTGAGGTGAAAGAGTATAAGTGTGATTGTATATCAATGGGGTTTTTTATGATAATTTATTTCTCAGTTAGAGGTCATGATTTCATCTAGGTGATAATAGATAAAACAAAAAAGTTCATCCCACTCCATATCCATTTGAGATAAATGTTTAGTACAGATTTAGGGACACATGTATGTGTAGGATTCATGTAGTTACCTCATTGATTGTTTTATAACATGATTATATCTTCATATGATTATTTTGGAGGGAATTTTATCGATATTTTGGGACCCATTTGTGGTTGAGTATGACATTACACCTCCAAACAGATCATTTGATAGATCTGACTATTCAGGTTCCCTAGTAGTTATTGTAAGATTGCGTGTTGGATTTTAGAAGCATTTAGTATGATCACATTCCAATTATGGATTTTTCATAAAATATAATTTATCACTAAACCATCTATATGGAACCATTTAGGCCTTATACTAGGGGCCCTACAGGTCCGCACTTTGCAAGATGAATCCAAGTGAGGGAACACTAATTTTCCTATAGTTAGTTAAAGTGATTATAGAGAAGGTGTAGATAATCCTAGAGAAGATGAGGCATTCCCATATTTGTATGATGTTCTATACAGACACTTGAAATTTTCCTTTATATTTAAATGAGGGATAAAATGTTTTTTAAGGTTACATATTGATTATGACGGTAAAGATTTGGCCATGGTGGAAAATTATCTGAGAGATATATTATCAATTTCCAGACACTTAATATTCTTTCTTGGTAGCATACAGATTATAATTACTACCATGGTTAGAATAGTTGAGTGATGTTTTCCATCTTCCACAATGAGTCCAATAATTTTACTTTTTCATCTATAAAAATTATATAACTTCTCCATTTATTCATTTAGGTTTCCTAATTTATTATTATAAAATGTTTCGTGTCATGATATACCTTATGAATTATTTACTCTCATTACTCAAGATACAAATTCAAGAAGAATTTTTCTTATATCACGAATGCATAATCATATTCCATAAACATTCAGAGGATATACTTTATAAAAATTTTAATGAAAAAAGGAACATTAAATAATGAGTACTTGATCTTAAGAATCTAAATATTTTGAGCCTTAAAGTAGGTAGTAATTAACATGAAAAACATTATGGCTCAAATTGGGGGTTAAATAAAAATTATTAATCAAGATATTAAAATTAAAATTTTAATGAATAAATCTACTTAAAATGAAAACTCCGACTTCTCCATTTCAAAGTTAGCTCATGATCAATGATTACCTAATGATTGAATTTCTCCTTATTCAATTTTTCTATAATTTTTAACTTTTTTAATCTACATTTTAATATTTTTATGATTTAAAAAGTTATTGTTAAAAAAATCTGCACATCTAATATGTAACCGCATATGATAAAAATAATCAGTCTAGTCATGTTGATTTTTTTTAAAGTCATAACCCATTCTATTTTTTGATATAATTTCTGGAATGAAAAATGGTAGAGTACACTGAAGGAATCATAAAACATTTCCCAATACCCATAATTATACTCACATATATCATTCCTTACAGTATAGTGTATCCTTCCACCATGAATTATCACACCCCTACAATTAAACTATAAAATGTCAAGCCAAATACTAATTATAGTGTCTGAAGTGATAAATATGTCTTGGAATTTGTCTCATTCCTAATAATGTTATTCATGGTATTTATTGGATAAATAACGATTTATATATAAGTTGGTCTTACGATAAGAACTTATCAAAAAAATTCTTCAATCATATGAATTTTATTTTGAACATTTATCGTTTTGACAAGATCGTATGTGATTTTTAGAAGATGACATGCCCCAAGATCACTCAATTAATATGTTCATGATATAATAAAAAGTATTTCTTCTAGAAATTGTCTCAGGATTGGAACTTATAATTTTAGAAAATAAATCATGTAAAGGATAAGGATAATAAATATATTCACACATCTTTCAAATATTCAAACTATGAAAATGTAAGGGAAATTTCATTTACATGAATCAATCAACTCCCACAAATTTTTTGTAATCATTTTAATATATTTTATTCAGGTTTATCATTAAATTTTTTGTCTTAATCATTTAAACTAATTATAATTCAAGAACAATACATAGAATCATTGAGTTCCTGAGAAACTCATTTATCTTAGATAAGTCAATTAAATATTAAATTCATATTCAAACCATGCAATTTTGGGGTTTACATAGTTTTTGGAATTTACATCCTAAAACATTATTTTAAGAAAGATGTGGTGATTTAATTAAAAATAATGAATGAATAAACTCTATATTCACATGTAGATTTAGTCCACATTCATTTTCACTATTTGGTGTTTTCTGTTTTCCTTCATGAAACTAAAAACTTGAATCATGACATTAAGCACATTGATGATATTAGTCAAGATAAAAAATAAATATGGATTAGGATTCATTATAAAGAAATCAATAAGAATGAAATTGGATGATCATAGAATGAATGTTACGATATAAGTCTTGGTTTAGTCCCACAAGTGGACCCTGTATTTTTTCTACCTCCATAAGGGATGTATGAGTTTCTTTCCACAACATTTTTGGGGCGGAGATTCTTATATTTTAACCACCACTTGGGGGTTTTCCTAGATTATAATTATTCATTATGGGTGGTGAGGATTCCATGAAATGAGTACACAAGATACACAAACTTCACAATATATTATAGTTTTCATTTTGAGAATAGGATAAAGTATAGATTTTCCACATTCATGGTTTCTACTAGTACAACCTCCTCTCATTTTTTCAATGCTTTCTCAGTATGGTATGTATTGATCATTTTATTAAAGGTAGGGTAAGAAGGTAATTTTTTGTAGAAAATAATTAAACATGAATTATCAGTATGAAAATTCTCCCATTAAATGTGAGTAGCATCTTTATTGGTTTCCTAGTGTATGATCACTTGGGTCTCCCCAAGGAAATCCTCTAGTGCATGTGAAATATGGGCTAGAAATCCATATTTCCCTCGATAGGTTCATGGTCATGTTATTATTCCTCCTCCAAGATAACACAAGAGATATATGAATCTTAAAATTAAAAATTATGGGAGTTAATACTAAATTCATATTGAATAAAATAAAATGTTATAGTGTATATGATAATGTCAACCTCTTGTTTTGGATCATATTCAATGACATCTTTAGTGGTACGTGATTCTTGAAGTCGGATATTAGTGGATGAAGATAGCTAGTCATGATCCACTATTCTTTATTCAAATTAAAACACATGACTGGTGTCTGCTTCGAGGTTTAGATACTAGTATATAGGTTGTGATGTCTCTAACTTGAAGTCATAAAGACCATGTTTCATTTCATCGTCTAACCAATCACTACAATGTCGATAAAGGCCTTATTAATATCTTATATTTACATTAGAATGTGACCCTAAATCCTCACTTCGGTTGGTTTTGGTTTGATTCTTCAGATAGTTGGACTTTATATGTTTCTTTAGTGTAGACTCAAACTTTTGAATCTATTTTGTAAAATTGGTAATTTCCAACGGTGATTCCTCTTGGTTTCCAATATTTGAATATCAAACTTAACTTCATAAACCATATCTTATATCTCATGAATTGATATTTCTGTGATATTTCCATCCAACATATTCTTGGTCAAGTCAATGAGTGCATCAATCCTTACATATAACAGGTCTTCTACATCATTGTGGAACAAGTTCTCTTGGTCCTATAATTGTGAGTAATTATTACACGATTTAAAAAATAAAAATCATTTTAAATAATCATATAAATGAAAATTTTAGGGTTCCATTATAATTTAAATCAAAATATACCTACAATTGATGAGAAAATCATAGAAATAGTTGATTGGATACCTAAATATAGTTCCAAGATTTGTCACACACATTCTGTATGGTGTGTAAAAATATACTATTTATATTTTCGTTATGAATTATAGCTACTGACCATGGTTATCTCACATGATGTGATACACAATTGTTTCACTGACTAATTATATTTAACGTAAGAATATTTATTTAATTATTTTTTATGAAATAAAGGAAAAATTTAAAATTAATATTCAATGAAAAATATAATCGTGGGTAGAAAAGAAAGAAATTAATCATTTGGATTATATTTGGGTTCCTTAATTATCATTTTGTATTTATTTAAATTTACATTTATAGATTCATCATGAAATATAATTCATCAACTAAGATTCTCAAATTTTTGGATTGTGAAATCTAGAATTCCTAAAAAACATAATTCCATATCCTCCTATTATCAATGTTGGTGAAATATTATAATTGAGAGTGTGCAATATTCAAAGACTAATATTTATCGTAAGTTGTTTCATCCACTAAATTACTAAACTGTATCATATTAAGAGATTGTGTCCTATGGAAGTAAGGGAAATATTTAAATAAAATAATAGAAGTGATATTGAGATCCATCTTTGGATATAAAATCCCCAATCCCAAATACTTATGCTTCATTCAGTATAAACAAAAATAAAAAATTTAAGTGTTAAGTCATATAATTTAGTATGCTCCAATTCTACACTAAGGTCAATCCTAGTGTTATTCACTAATTTTTTGAGTGAATTTATTCATGGTGGAATAATGGGGGAGAAGATAATGAGATAGAGAGAGAAGAGGGAAATACAATGAAAGAAAAAAGTGGAGAACTCTTTTATTATTAATAGAATGAATGGAATAAAAAGAAAATACATATAAACTAAAATAGAATAAATTAAAATAATTAACAATAATACACTCCCAATAATTTGATATGATTGATCTTGTACACAATGGCTAGTACCCTCTTATTTGTAGATGGAAGAATCTAGTATTTTTTATCCATTTAAATTTTAATTATCTCTCCTCCACATTTCATCAATGTTTTTAATTATTTAATCATTTGAGTATAATTATATTAAATCAGAGTGTTGAATCTATATAGATATAAGGAACCCCAAATTCACAGTTTAGTAATTACATTGAACAATACCCACTTCATATCTTCCATAAAATCTGTTCCCTTATATTTCATAGCCTTGGACTAGGTTTCTATTTTAAATGATCCAATTTACACATGTATTTTTCACTTTTATTCCAAAAAACTCTCATATCTACTCTATGGAATTTTTTTTCAAATATCAATATGTGATTTATCCAGTTACCGCATATCATGTAGCCAAATTTCTGGCTACCTTCACATAGCTATTTTTCTCTGTGGGTTCTTGAAGCCGGATACATTCATAGATTACAATTCATATTTCCTCTACTTACTAGGTATCTATTTCACTCCCTCACTCACATATTTATTTTTGTACCTCATCTCACAGAGTAATTATATTCATGGGATTCGTCTTTCTGTTTTTTGAATTCCAAAATGTAATGCATTTTATATAGGATCACATAGTTGAAGTTTCAAATTTTTGTAACTTTATTATCCTTGGATATAGTGAAATCCTTCGTATATCTTATACATAGATATTTCTTTCAAAGATCATTCAGCATGGTAGTGATGGAAACACATAGACGTATCCTCCTTTGATTAATCTTATATAGTTGTTAGATTAATCTTATCTTCCCCATGTATAATGCAGCCTTCTTTAAAAAAACTATTCTTCAAGATGTTCTGGTTATCCAATGTCTTTACACGGGATACCAAACCTTCAATGGTCATTCTTAGATCAAGTTCAATCTTTCCAGTGGTGGAGATGGAGGTCCTTGGTTATTTTTGTCATTAGAAGGCTTCATAGAGCAGTTGTAACAGTAGAAAAAATGTTTCTGCATGTGGGGAGCCTCTATCTTAAACAAGATGGTGACTTTTTAAAAATTGGGGAAAAGTGACACACTTTTTTGTCCCTATTCAAATAATTTACTGGGTGAGTGATTCCATATATTGGGTTCCACAATGATGATGGATCATACTCCTATAACATCTATAATAACCTAAACTATTATTAATAAAATTCACCTTTTTGTTTAATTAAATGTATTATGATATATTTTTTATATATAAAACACATGCACTTATTTTATCTTACTATTCCCATTAGATTTAACTATTTTTTAACTATCATTTTAATTGATAAAAAATTCATTGAGTAGTGATAACATGTATATTATAAACATAGGGTTTTAACAATCCAATTGAAGTAGACAAAAGAAGTGATAGTATCAACCTGTATGATTATACCCTATAAATCCCATCAATTAGAGCATCCATGGGAGATAGTGTCTCTAGGATTTTGTCTTGACCAATACCAAGCTAAGATCCAATAACTTGTGAATTATTATAACTTTTTACTACAAAAGTTCTTGCTCATTGAGATCACGGCCCAAACCGTGTTCACCGAATCACCCAATAAAAGTCCAACCACCACACTCCTTACCCTTAGAATGTATGCAAGTGTATTAAGTTAATTTTTATCAATACTCAAGAATTGTGAGTTTATAAATTATTTTTTATTGGATAATGAATATATTTTGATCCTTTTATTTTTAATTTATAAATGATTTTTTTCGATACAATAAATCCTAAACGTTGTTTTTGGGTTATTTTTAAATTTGATTAAGTTATTTATTTCTATAAATTAATGGATTATTGAAATAAATATTATTTTCATCAAATAATATTATCAATTAATTTTTAATAATTATAAATCACCATAAAAAATTTATAAAGTCATTTATAATTTTTATAAGGGGTTGAAAACTTTTATTTACAAAAAAACATCATTTTCAATAAATTTCCATCATTATATCAAAAGTAAACATTCAAATATATAAATAATAATTTAGATAAAATGAATATTATTTTTTGAATAATAACTTTGAAATTATCCAAATTGTTATTTTTCTACAATTTTCTAGGATATATTAATTTTTAGTTAAAAATTAAATATCGTATAAATATATTGTGAGTATTAGAACATAATAATGACCCCAAAGTGATTTAATAATTACTATAAATTCGATCCAAGACCAAATATACATTTCCAGTTAATATGATATTATTTAAAGTTATTTTATTTATTTTATAAAGCCATTATGAATTCTCCAAAACAAGTATTATATTTTAATGGTTTAAAATCATTTATTTAGAATTATCACTCACATCCACATAATAAATATAATTATTTTATTAGGTTCATCCCTTTAACTTATAAAATAATTTAAACCAATCATATTTGGAAAATCCCATGGAAAAAAATAGGGCAATTGTATTTTTTGGTTAATTGTTTTTCTAAAGTCCAAAACCAAAATAATAAAGAAATCCCCATATTTTCATATATAAACCCCCCAATCTCACATTTCTCTTCACTAAAATTCATCTTATCATTGACAAAATCTTCCATCCACTCCCTATAGTCCTCCCATTGATCCCCCAAACTATCAATAATCCCCTCCCAAGCCTTTCGAGTCACACAGTCAAGTAAGGGATCCACCACTCTCCTCTTTTTTTAAGAACCCATTTTATGTTATATCCTTTAATTTCAATTTTCCTATGTTGGTATAGGATCCTAAATATCCCCCTTACTACTAATTTTATGTATTAATGATTATAACCCTTTTAACTCTCATTTTTACCTCTTATGAGCTCTTATATACACCTATTACCATGCTGCATTTTTTTAAGGATTCTTTCCCATATCTTCTTTATTAATGTTTGTTCAATATCATATGCCTTATATTTTCTAATTCCCAGTGATGGTACATTTCCTTACATGTACCTATTACTTTTAATTATATGTTTAATTGATAATATACCACTTTCTATCTCATCAACCCATTTAATAAATTTTTATGTGACGTCATTATGCCACTGAAATGTCACCAAAAGTTTCCATACCGAAACAATTGTGTTTGGAATACCATACTCATTTCCTATCAAGGGTAGAAAATTTTATTCCCATATGTTTTTTATTAGATTCATACATTTGTGTATTTCATACTCATTGATCGTGGAGAAAATTATGATGATGAATGAATCTATGTTGTATTATCTATGTTGAACACTTAAACATGAGTACGAAATGAATATGATGGGTTTTCCCAGATAGCACTACAAATCATTGGACAATGTTTAGTTTCATGATTCATCATATTGGGATATGGTGTTAACATTTTTCCTTTATGGGACTTCTTCCACCATGATTTCATTGCTGGGTTTAGCCTTGTTATATGTTTATGATGTAGTGTTTAAAGCTGTTGTCGTATCTCTCATGTTATGATTATCATGCTATATCAAGTCTCTTTGTTCATGTTTATGATTACTACTATTTTTATGCCTCATTGATATTCCTATTGTTTAAAATGTATTATCCTTTATTTGTTATTCAGTGTGTGTTCCCTTAATTGGCTTTATAGATCTCCCCTTTCTTTGTTTTTCCCTAGGCTATCCCATGTAGTTTTTAGTTTGATGGATTATTTTAAGCATTTTCAATAAATTTTCAATAAATAAGGCTCATTACATATTTTATGTTGTTATGTAATGTTCCTAATTCTAAAAGACACTATACATCCCAATCACCCAGGTTGTGTTATGTGTAGTCTTATATAATAATTAAAGTATTAATGTGAAATAAAGATAAGGGTTCTTATAGTTGGTATTAAAGAAAAGGTTTAGTTATTTAATGGAATAGGATTAAATAACTCTAAATAAAGATATAGGGATAAATCTATATATAATAAAACATACCTAAATTGTGGAAACAATAGAGTGAGTTGTTTATCAAAAATATACATCCCTTCATGGATACTACAAGTGGATATAGTTCTAGAATAGATGTACCTTGGAGTAAAAACTCTAATAAGGTGTTCTGAGCAAGACTAAAGGTGACCTAGTACATAAAAATGGGACTTAATGTGAACTTAGCTTGACACTCTCGAGGGATATTGTTTTGTAAATTCATATCATCATTACGAAAAAATATTTAGGGTAAATAAATCCCATAAGAAATCATGTGGGGAAATAGATAATGGATAAAATAGAATAAGTCAATAAATTAATTGTATAAGGAAAATATGTAATATATTAGTTATCCCATTAATTTCATTGCATTCCCTTTTAAAATTTTAATTGTTAAAAAATACTCATACTTATTTTTCCTTTTATTCTATCCAATTGTAGTAAAGATGAGGAATGAGGTACAAAATTAATGTGACAGTAAATGTGCTGACTTCCCGAACGAGATGCCAAATCTAATGAGATTGAAAATAGAAATCTTCATGATGATACTCTCTCAGATGACTCAGGTTCTAAATAGAAACAATGATCATGGGGAGAATCCAAATCCCCTTAAGAGAAAACTATTCTCCATTGATATCTTTAGTGGAAAATGCCTCCTACCTGCAATGGATCATTTGATCCCTTAATCGTGGAATAATGGATCAACTCCAATTTGAAGATATTCTCCATCCATTAATGTTTTGAACAAGAGAAGGTTCTTCTGGATGTTTATCATATGTAGGGAGAAGTTGATTAGTGGTGTAAATTGACCAAGAATACAAAGCCTGAGGAAGGGATCAAAGTAATGGGGTTGAAGGAATTCTGGAAAAAATTGATAAATATTTTCCTTAAAATCTTTGTCTTAGTATTTAATGGTATTTACTTGCACTCTAGATAAATGATGATGAATCTATTGGGGAGTATGAGGAAAAATTCAAAAGACCTTCAAGATACACCAACCGTTTTTTCATTACCACTGAATGAAAGTTTGACCACTTCTTTGATGGGATAAAACCAATTCTATGAAAATCCCTAGGGATGAATGACTTTGATAGCTATGATAAATTGTTTGATGTTCCCTCATAGTAGAAATAGTGTTCTGTGAATCCCAAGGGTATAATGAGGATAATAAATGAAATGATTAGTCTAATTATATTGGTCTTATGGATAAATCTAATAGTTCTAAGAAATTACAAAATGCATGTTTTGAATGTAGCGGAAAGAATCACCCTTGAAATTTCCGAATGGGAATGAAGAAATGCTTTAGTTTTGACAAGGAATAACATATTGATAACATTTTCCAATAAGATATACCTACCAAGGAAATAAAGTAACATAATGATCCAGTAAACCATTAACTCATTGTATATTTCTTCAATATAAAGAAACTATGGAACGTTGCAATCCAATTCCCTGGGAAAGGGTTTTTAGAGAAAAACAACTATCTACAAGGTGTTAAGGGAGAGATTTTTCTATCAAAACTACTAAGGTGGATCCCAACATGAATGAGGTGACAGGTACACTAGTTATTCATTCAATAATAGAAAACATACTTTTTGATTTGGGTTCTACACATTCCATCATATCATGAAATTTTAGAAGAACTATTCAAACCCCAACATAAAGCTTGGATGTAGAGCTATAAATAAAAAAGGAAAGTGGGGAAATTATTATATCCCATGTATATAACTCCTCCCCTATCACAATTTTTTGTCTGAACATCCCAGAGATATTTAGTCACACAACCTTCTATGGAATTTGATGCAATTCTAGAAATGTATTGGATATCCCTATATAGATCCAACATAAATTCCATGTGAATGAAATAACTCTATTTATGGAGAATGGAACCCTAATTTTTTACAAGTGAAAGGATGAGGATGAATCTTATGTAAACCCATTATCTCAAGGATTCATATTATTGCCCTATGAGCAAGTATATCTACCTAAAATGATTGATTCTAAGTAAAGGATCATCCCCAAATACAAACCTGTTGTGTAGGAATACGCTGATGTGTTTACCTAAAAATGTTATTGTCTTCCTCATGGACGAGTGGTTGAAATTTAAATTGATATTATACATAGGGAGTGGTCAATATCCAAGGATAATTATAGGATGGTTGTTGTGGAACATGTATAGAGGAAGAACCAACTACAAGATAATATGGTTGAAGGGTTTACATTCCCAAGTACTTCCCCGTGGGGTGAGCTAGTCCTCTTTGTCAAGAAGAAGAATGGGTCAATGCACCTTTTCATTGATTATCATGAGCTCAACAAGATCATGATATAAAAAAAGTACCATATTCCTTGGACTGATGACTTGTTCGATTAGCTACATGGAGAAAAATTCTTCTCCACGGTGGATCGATGGACATAATAATACCATGTTAGTGTAAAGAATATGTATATACCCAAGATTTCTATTTATATTAGGTATATGCATTATGTGTTCATAGTGATGCCACATAGAGTTACTAATCCTCTAGTAATCTTCATGGACTTTGTGAATAGAGTCTTTAGATATTACCCAAAAAAATTGTGGTAGTATTTATAAATGATATTATAATATACTCCAACACCATGGATGGGTATGAGGAGCTTCTGAACACTGTTCTAAAGAACATGTGAAAGTAGAAGTTTTATATAATGTACATTAAAAGTGAGTTTTATTATAAGGAAGACTCATTATTCGGGAATATTATCATATGTAATGAAATATTTGTGGGCCTTCAATGAAAAAATAAATTAAAGGATGTCTGAGGATAACATCCATGATAGATATCCATAGTCTCCTTGGGTTAGCTAGATATTATCACTGATTTCTATGAACTTTATCATGATTTCCAATCCAATTACCAAGAAAACATATAAAAGTGTAAATTTGTTTTGGAATGATGAATGTGAATAAAGATTCAGTGAGTTGAAAAAGAGGATTACCAATAACCCTGATCTCACACTACCTACAAGGGGAGAATTGTTCGCAATATATAATGATTATTCAAAGAAGGGATTGGAATGTGTGTTATTATATAATTTCAAAGTCATATCCTAATCTTCATGGAAATTGAAAGATCATAAAAAGAACTATCGAAGGCATGATCTAGAGATGCCTAGAGTGATCTTATCTTTGAAAATATGGTAGCATTATCTCTTTGAGAAGAAGTGTAAAAAACATATGAATCACAGAAGTCTAAAACATATATTTCCAAAGAAAAAGATGAATATTATCCAAAAAATATTATTATTTCTAATAAAATACTATGAATTCTCAATTCACTACCATCCTAGTAAAGATAATAAAGTGGTTAATTCTCTTTGTAGAAAGGATCTGGTAATTTTACTATTTCTTAGAATTTAGAATTATCCAATATTCTAATAAGGGAAGAAGATGGACATGGAAATCATAATGTAAAGAGCATCATCAGTCCTTTCACAAAATATTTATCAATCAACTCTTCTTGAAATGTTAAAAAATGCTCAAAAAATGATATGGGAATTCAGAAGAAAGTGGAAGCTCCAAGAAAATAAAAATCCTTGGATTTTAATATTAATGAATAAGGCATTGTGATATATGTTTCAAGACTATGTGTTTCATCACATAATTGGTAGAGAATGAACTATTGAATGATGTTCATATCTAGAAATTCTCCATTCTCCTAGGAAGCCCAAAAAATTATGAAGATCTCTATGAAAATTCTTAGTGGGATAATATAAAGAATGATATCAACGAATATACATCTATGTGTTAGTCAGGTCATCAAGTTAAAGATGAAAGTAATAAGTCTAAGGGGATGATTCAACCATTTACCTTACCAACCTGGAAATGGAAGAACATCAACGTGGACATTTTCCCCATACATTTGAAGAACCCTTGGAGAAACAATGCTAAATGGGTTATTGGGGATCATCATTCAAAGACAGCTCACTTTATTACAATTACAGATGAATTTTGACTAGATCAACTTTCATGGATATACATCAGATAAGTGGTGAGTCTACATAGAGTACCACTATCAATTGTGTCTGATAGAGATCCAAGATTCACATTTTTATTTTGGAAAAGTTTACTAGATGATCTAAACACCGAGCTGGTATTCAATGTGGATTTTCACCCGTAAACTGTTGTCCAATCTACAAAAACATTAAAAACACTCTATGAAATGTTGAGAGAATTTTTAATTGACTTTAATGGAGGATGGGAAAAACATCTTCCTCTATTGTGTTTCTCCTACAACAACAATTTCCACTCAAGCATCCACATATATCCCAATGAAGCTCTTAATGGGAGGAGGTGTGGAACACATGCATGTTGGGGTGAAGTGTAGAAACACATATTAATGGATCTTGAAACGGTTTATGAAATAGTTTAAATAGTTAATGACACTTATAAGAACATCATGTTCGCTCAAATTCGATAAAATAATTATGATGAAAACACCAACAGGACCTAGATTTTGATGTAGGAGACATGGTATTCCTCTCCTTATCTCTAAGGAATAAAGTGATGAGAGTTTGGAGAATGGTAAAGCTTAGTAAAAGGTACATCAACTACTTGGGGATCCTTGATCGCATTGTAATGGTGTAATATTGACTAGAACACCCATCAAACAATACTCATGTACATGATGTATTCCTTGTATTTCTATTGAGGAAGTAAAACCGAGAGCCATCACATGTATTCAGTCAAGAGGTGTCACCATTAGAGAATGAACTTTCCTATGAATAGAAGCTGGTGAATATATTAGATCACAGAGAAAAATATCTACAAAATTAGACAATACACCTTGTCAATGTATTATGAAGAAATCACAAGTTTAAAGAAGTAATGTAGCGACTAGAGGATGTTTAACGACAAAAAGTTTCCTTAATGGAAATCCCTCTTGAACTAATTAAATGTCTCTTTTTTTTATATAAAATTTCAACTTCTTTGGTTTTATGTTAAGAATTTTGACCGTTGCTAATATAGTCGTTGAATAGTGATCACATGATTAGTATAAATATAAGACTTTAACAAGTCCAATTTACTTAGACAAAGGAAGTGATGGCCTCATCCAGTAGAATTTCCCCATACGAAGCCCATTTGTCAGAGCTCGGAAAAGAGGTGGCGTCTTTGGGCTTCGCCCTTGACCAAGCCCCAGTCGAGCTTCATCATGTCAAGCTCTAACGTGACCATCTACGGGAAATGTCGAAGTTGATTGAAATTACCACTTGAGCAATGTTATCCAAGCCACCCCCAAGAGTTTTTCACCATCGCACACCATAACCATAGGTCTTATGCGGCTGTTTTAAGGGGTTATGTAACAAATAATTAGTTCTATGTTCATGTACATTAATTTTGTATATAATAATGAATATAATTTCTAGTCATTTCTGATACATTGTAAATAGTTTTTAAAGTACAAATGGTGTTTTTAGTTATTATTTAATTAAGAAATATATTTTATTAAATTAAGGGATTTATGAATTAAATACTATTTTAATAAAATAATATTATTATTATTAAATTAATTTTTATTAATTATAAATGATCTTATAATTTTAGGAATGCAACTAAAATTTTTATTAAGGTTAGAAATACATTTCTGTCAAAACCCGTGAATTTTCGATAAATGTCGGTTTTTATGTTAAAAGTGAAAATTAACATATTTAGAAAATTATTTAGATAAAATAAAAGTTATTTCTGGAATCAGGACGTCGAAATTATCCAACGGTGAATTTTTCATAATTTTCGGAGACAGTCAAATTTTTGGGTAAAAATTAAATACCGTTTAATTATATAATGTGTTTTATGACATCATAATGGCCCAATAGTGATGTAATAAAATACTATAATCTTTATGCTCGGCCAATATATGGTTTACCATTAAAATAATGTGATTTTTGGTTTGTTTGACTTACTTTTCAAAGCATTAATGGACCCCTCAAGACTTATTCAACACATTGCCTTTTTAAATTAATTTCCATGTGAGTGTGACTCACCTCCACATAAGCAACCATAATATTTTAAGAAGTTCTGAATTTGTCCTTATAAAATATTTTTTTCCTCTTCCCTTTTCCAAAAAACATGGGAAAAAACCATGGGATGGTTTGTGGTTTAGATTAATTTTATGTAGGGGGACCCAAACCAAAATAATAATGAATTCCCTCACCATTCCTATATAAACCCACCCAAGCTCCCACTTCCTCCCCACTAAAGTCCCTTGGAGTTCGTCCAACCTCTGCCATACTCTCTCTAGAATCCTCCCAATGTGCCCCAAGCTTCCATGAATCCTCTCACAAGCCTCTCTCTAGCCTTTGGAAGCACACTTCCAAGTAAGGGTTTTTTCCTTCCTTGTTTTTGTCAATTTTCTTTAAGTTGTATTCCATTTTAATTTCAATTTTGAATGTTGGGGTATGGTTTCACACCTCCCCCATACTGCCCTATTATTTTTTGAATTATGGTAGACCCCTATATCTCTCATTAAATGCCTCCCATGTACACATGATTCTATGATGAAATTCCGAAAGGAACTTCTCTCTTTTCTTTTACATTCAAGCAATAATTTTGTATCACGAATCTAAATTCCATTACAATTTTTGGGACATATATCTATATTAACTCCTTACTTTCCATTACATGTACATATGATTATGAACCCCTTTATCTCTCATAAACCATTTTTATGAATTCTTATGTCACGCTGTTACGCTGCCGAAATCACACCGATTTTCTAAGCCAATGCCATTGTGTAGTGGATACCATGCCCATTTCCCCATCAAGTGAATCCACATTTATTCACCTTCACTTATTGATTACAACGTTTCATTTATGAATTCCACATTCCTTTATCGTTGAATAAATGATTATGTTTTATGAATCCATGTTTTATTATCCATGTGGCACACTAATGCATGAAATGAAATGTTTAAGAAGGGTGCGCCCTTATAGCGCTCCAATGCATTGGGTAAAGTATAGTATCATGATACATCATGTGCAATGAGTGTTGACTCATAGTAATTGAAGTTCAACTAGGTTTTACTCGTGCTTCATTTGCAATGAGGATTTACTCATGCTCTATGTGAAATGAGCCTTGGCTCATGCTAATTCCATGTTAAGTGTTGTTGCCACATTTCCATGTTATGATTATCATGATTTATCATGCCTTTATGTTCATGTTTGTTTTATGCTCTATTGGTATTCCTATTGTCTAACATGTATTGTATTCCTCATGTTATTACATGTGTACTCCCTTACTGGGCTTTATAGCTCACCCATTTCTTATGCATGTCCTCAGGTTATCCCATTCAATGCTAAGTACGAGGGAATGTAGTGGTCATGTAAAGGATGTTTTCAATAAAGATGTTGTATTTAATGTTTTGAGTTTTTATGTAATGATTCTAAGCCCCAAGGACACTAAAACTCTAAATCTTATTTGTTGTATCAAGTGAATTTTTATGTAATAAATCATGTTTAAGTTTGTAATAAAATCAGGGCTATCATAGTTGGTATCAGAGGATAGGTTTAGTTATTTTTGGGATTAGGATTAGGAAACCCTAGTAAAGCCATGAATACAAGACTAAGTATAATAAAAACATCCCTATGTTTTTGTGAGTACTGAGTAAGTTCTTTATCAAACAAATACATCCATTTCTGGATACGAGCAGGTAGAGGCGACTTTGGCACAGATGTATCCTAGGGGAAAAACCCGAAAACACCGCTTTGAGCTAGACTCGAACAAGAACTGGTGCACGACAACGAGCCTTGCTGCACTCTTGGTTATGACACTCCCGGGGGATATGTTTTGATAAATTCAAAAGCTTAGTATGAACCCTTATTAAGGGAATTAAAAAAATTCCCCTACGAATATATGATTGAAAGTAGATCATGAAAAGCCTAGATTGAAGCCTATAGACTCATGAGTTAAGGAAATAAAAGATTATTTATAAGTCATCAACTTTTGTCTTTGGATTACCCTTTATGTGTTACCCCTAACATTCCTTTTATTCCAGCCAATGGATGGTAATAGGAGGACTCGGGCTAACAACCGTTGTAAAGATCAGTGTGATGACTATACTAATGAGATACCCAATCCAATGGGAGCAAGAATCGTGAACTTTCTCACACTTCTCTCTCAACTAACTCAAGTTTTGAATAGAAACATGGGTCAAGAAGAATGTTCAACCCCCCTAAGAAATAACAAGTCACTATCAATAGCTTCATGAGACAAAGGCCTCCTTCTTTTAGAGGAGCATCCAATCCCACAATCGCTGAACAATGGATCAACTTCATTGAAAATATATTGTCCATCCTTCAATGTTCTGAAAAAGAGAAGGTTCTCCTGGCGGCTTATCGTATGGAGGGTGAAGCTGATCAATGGAGGATGTTGATAAAAAATATGAAGCCTGAAGAGGAGATTGAGGTGTTGGAATGGAAGGATTTTTTGAAGATTTTTTTCGATAAATATTTTACGCGCACCCTCTGGATTAAGATGGAAAGGGACTTCCTTTATCTTAGGAAAAAAGATGAAGAATATGTTGGACCGTACGAGGAAAACTTCACAAGGCTTGAACGTTATGCTTCTGGCTTTTTTGTTACCCCTGAATGAAAGGTTGACCTCTTATTTGGTGGGCTGATGCCAATATTGTGGAAAGAATTAGCGATCTGTGACTTCGACAGCTACGAGGAAATTGTCCGATGTGCCCTCAAAGTCGAAATGGAGATCGGGGAATCACAGGGGAATCATGGGGACACGAAGAGTAAGGTGTACTTCAATGCTGGTGGTCCGATGGATTAATCCAATGGTGCTAAGAAGATCCAGCACCCCACTTTCCAAAAGTGCGGTAAGAAGCACCCTGGAAATTTCCTTAAGGGGATGAGGAAATGCTTTAGGTGTGGAAGGGAAGGGCACCTAGCTGTTAACTGTCGGCAAGAAAGACCCACGATTGCGACATAGGAGAAGAACACTCCGTTCGATACTCAGTTCGTTGTTCAATGCTACAAATTCAAAGAATCAGGGCATTTAGAAAATCAGTGCCCTAATCCAATGGTTTTCGGAGTCAACCAACAACCTCCAAGGCAGCAAGGAAGAGCTTTTCCCATCACTTCTGCCTAAGTGAACCCCGACAAAGAAGTGGTGATAATTAATCTAGTTATTCATTCAAGAATAGCAAACATACTTTTTGATTCAGGTTCTACGCATTCTTTTATATCTCGAAAGTTTAGTAGAACAATCCCAGCACCACCACAAATCATGGATGTAAAGATGTCGGTGAGTACAGAAAATGGGGAAATCATTGTATCCCATGAATATAAGTCCTCCCATGTTATAGTATATGGATTTAATTTCCCAACGAACCTCATCATACTCCCTCTTGTGGAATTTGATGCAATTCTTGGCATGGACTGGCATTCCTTATATAGAGCCAACATAAATTTTCAGGAGAGAGAAATAACACTCCATATACAGAATCGACCCCTGATTCTTTTCAAGTGTAAGGAGGAAGATGAATATCCTTTAGCTCCATCATATTAATCATGGATATTACTGCCTTATGAGAACGCATATCTCGCTCAGATGATTGAGTCTATGGAAGAAACCATCCTTGAATAAATGCCTATTGTGAGGGAATTCGCTGAAGTGTTAACCGAGGAACTGCCTGGTCTTCCTCCTAGAAGAGATGTTGAGTTCTCAATAGAACTTATACCTGGGGCACTACCAATATCCAAGACTCCATATAGAATGGCTATTGTTGAGCTTGAAGATCTGAAGAAACAACTACAGGAGAATCTGGATAAAGGGTTTATACGCCCAAGTGTTTCACCATGGGGTGCACCAGTCCTCTTCGTCAAGAAGAAGGATGGGTCAATGTGGCTTTGCATCGATTATCGTGAACTTAAAAAATCATGATAAAGAACAAGTATCCTCTCCCAATAATTTATGACTTGTTTGATCAGTTGTGTGGAGCACAATACTTCTCCAAGTGGACTTGCGGTCGGGATATTATCAAGTAAGGGTGAAGAAGGAGGATATCCCCAAGACGGTTTTTCGTACAAGATATGGGCACTATGAATTCATAGTAATGCCTTTCGGACTCACCAATGCTCCCTAAATATTCATGGACTTGATGAATAGAGTCTTTAGAGATTACCTTGACAAATTTGTGGTAGTCTTTATAGATGATATTCTAATATACTCCAAAAACCAAGGAGGATCATAAGAAGCATTTAAAAACTATACTAGAGACATTCCGCAAGGAGAAGCTCTATGAAAAGTACAAAAAGTGTGAGTTCTGTTTGAAGGAGGTCTCATTACTGGGCCATATCATCACAAGCAATGGGATATCTTTGGATCCCTCTAAAACAGATGCCATTGAGGGATGGCCGAGGCCGACATCGGTAACAGATATCCTTAGCTTCTTGGGGTTACCTGTATATTATCGATGATTTGTGAGGAATTTCTCATGATTGTGTAACCCTATTACCAAGCTAACTCGGAAGGGAGTAAAGTTTTCTTGGATTGATGAATGTGAAGAATGATTCAAGGATTTGAAAAGGAGGCTTATCACTCCGCCCGTTCTCACTTTACCAACAAGTGGGGAACTTTTTGTGGTTTCAGTGATGATTCAAAGAAGGGATTAGGATGTGTGCTGATGCAGAATGATAAATTTATATCCTATGCCTCAATTTAGTTGAAAATCAATGAGCAAAACTATCCAACGCATGATCTGGAGTTGGCGGGGGTGATCTTTGCCATGAAGATCTGGAGGAATTATCTCTATGGAGAAAAATGTGAGTTATATACTGACCACAAGAGTCTTAAATATATATTCACCCAGAAAGAGCATAATATGAGCCAGAGAAGATGGATAGAGCTCGTCAAGGATTATGATTGTTCAATACATTACCACCCTCGGAAAGCGAACAAGGTGTCAGATTCTCTAAGTAGAAAGGATCCAGCGATTCTATCAATGATGAGAATTGAGAAGGATACAATATTCTTAGACTTGATGAAGATGTACATGGGAATCATAGAGAATGGAACATCATCAATTATTTCACAAACGATTGCCCAAACGTCTCTTTTGGAAAGGTTAAAGGATGCTCAAAAGGATGATGTGGGAATTCAAGAAAAAGTGGAAGCTATCAAAAAAGGGAAATCATCAGAGTTTAATGTTAATGAAGAAGAAATTGTGCAGTTTGGGAAATGACTATGTGTTCCATCATGTTCGGAGCTGAAGAAGGAACTTTTGGATGATGCACACAGTTCATATTTCTCTATTCACCTAGGGAGCACAAAGATGTATCGAGATCTCCAAGAAAACTTTTGGTGGGATAATATGAAGAAGGAGATCGCTGAATATACATCAAAGTGCCTTGTGTGTCAGCAATTGAAGGCAGAGAGGTAGATGTCGAAGGGGATGATGCAACCATTACCCATACTATAATGATAATGGGAGAACATCACCATGGAATTTTTCACCGGACTTCCAAGGACATCCAAAGGCAACAATGCAATCTGGGATTTTGTGGATCGTCTTACAAAGGCTTCACACTTCATTTCTATTGGAGAGGATATCTCTTTGGATCAACTGGCACGTATATATATCTGGGAAGTGGTAAGGTTGCATGGATTACCACTATCTATTGTGTCTGACCGAGATCCAAGATTCACCTCTATGTTTTGGAAGAGTCTTCAACATGCTATGAATATAGAACTGAACTTCAGTACGACCTATCATCCTCAAATTGATGGCCAATCCGAGAAGACTATCCAAACACTTGAGGCTATGTTGAGAGCGTGCTCAATGGACTTTAAAGGAGGTTGGGATCAACATCTTGCTCTGGTTGAGTTCTCTTATAATAACAGTTTCCACTTGAGCATCCAAATGGCACTATATGAATCCCTTTATGGGAAAAGGTGCAGAACACCAGCATGTTGGGATGAAGTCGGTGAACGTAAGCTGCTTGGACTAGAAATGGTCGAAGAAATGGTGGAGAAGGTGAAAACCATTCAGCAGCATATCAAGGTAGCCCATAGTCGACAGAAGAGTTATGCAGATAATCATCGACGAGACCTTGAGTTTAAAGTTGGAGACATGGTGTTTCTACGCATATCTCCATGGAAGAAGGTCATGAGGTTTGGAAGGAAATGGAAGTTAAGACCATGGTACAACGACCCCTTCAATATTCTTGACCGTGTCGGGGTTGTGGCCTATCGACTAGCACTTCCACCTACCATGGACAAAGTATATGATGTCTTTCATGTATCCCTCTTAAAGAAGTACATACCAGACCCTTCACATGTACTCTCTTCTGAGGTGGTACAATTGGAAGATGATCTTTCTTATGAGGAGAAACCAGTGAAGATCATAGATCGTAGAGAAAACGTTCTATGAAATAAGACAATGCCCCTCCTCAAGGTGTTGTGGAGAAACCACAAGTTTGAAGAAGCGACTTGGGAATCGGAGGATATGATGAAGCTGAGTTACCCACATTTGGTTTTGTGTGAGAAAAGGAAAATTTTGAGGGAATAATTTCTTACGGGGGGAATATTGTAACGACCCAAAGTTTCATTAACGGAAATCCCTCTTCATCTAATTAAATGTCTCTTTATGTTTATATAAAATGTCAACTTCTATTGTTTTATGTTAAGAATTATGACCGTTACTAATATAGTCGTTCAACAGTGATCACATGATTAGTATAAATATAAGACTTTAACAAATCCAATTTACTCAGATAAAGGAAGCGATGGCCTCATCAAATAGAATTTCCCCATACAAAGCCCATTTGTTGGAGCTCAGAAAAGAGGTGGCATCTTTGGGATTCACGCTTGACCAAGCCCAAGCTGAGCTTCATCATGTCAAGCTCGAACGTGACCGTCTATGGGAAAAGTGGAAGTTGATTGAAATTACCACTCGATCGATGTTATCCGAGCTGCCCCAAGAGTCTGTCACCATCGCACACCTTACCCTTAGGTCTTATGCAGCTGTTTTAAGGGGTTATGTAACAAATAAGTAGTTCTATGTTCATGTACATTATTTTTGTATATAATAATGAATATAAATTCTAGTCATTTTTGATACATTGTAAATAGTTTTTAAAGTACAAATGATGTTTTTGGATATTATTTAACTAGGAAATCTATTTTATTAAATTAAAATATTTTTTAATTAAATAATATTTTAATAAAATAATATTATTATAATTAAATTTATTTTTATTAAATATAAATGATCTTATAATTTTATGAATGAAATTACAATTTTTATTAAGGTTTGAAATCCATTTCTGTCAAAACCCGTGATTTTTCGATAAATGTCAGTTTTTATTTTAAAATTAAAAATTAACATATTTAGAAAATTATTTAGATAAAATAAATGTTATTTCTGGACTCAGGATGTCGAAATTATCCAATGGTGAATTTTTCATAATTTTCTGAGACAGTCAAATATTTGGGTAAAAATTAAATATCATTTAAATATATAATGTGTTTTATGACATCATAATGACCCAATAGTGACATAATAAAATACTATAATCTCTATGTTCGGCCAATATATGTTTTACCATTAAAATAATGTGATTTTGGGTTTGTTTTACTTACTTATCAAAGCATTAATGGTCCCCTCAAGACATATTCAACACCTTGCCTTTTTAAATTAATTGCCATGGGAGTGTGACTCACCTCCACATAAGAAACCCTAATATTTTAAGAATTTTGGACTTTGGCCTTAAAAATATTTTTTTCCTATTCCCTTTTCCAAAAACCATGGGCAAAACCCATGGGATGGTTTTTGGTTTGGATTAATTTAATGTAAGGGCACCCAAACCTAAATAATAAAGAATTCCCTCAACTTTCTTATATAAACCCACCCAAGCTCCCACTTCCTCCTCACTCAAAGACATTGGAGTTCGTAAAAACTCTTCCATAATCTCTATAGAATCCTACCAACGTGCCCCAAGTTCCCAATAATCCTCTCACAAGCCTCTCTCTAGCCTTTGGAAGCACACTTCCATGTAATGGTTTTTTCTTTCTTTCCCATTTTTGGCAATTTTCGTTATGTTGTATTGCCCTTTTAATTTCAATTATAAATGTTGGGGTATGGTTCCAAACCTCCCCCATACATCCCTATTATTGTTTGAATGATGGGATACCCCTTTCTCTCTCATTAAATTCCTCCCATGTACACCTGTTACTATGCCAAAATTCCGAAAGGAACTTCTCTCTCTTTTTTTACATTCAAGCAATAATTTTGTATCATGAATCTAAATTCCATTACAATTGTTGGGAAATGTATCTATATGAACTCTTTACTGTCCATTACATTTAAATATGATGAGTAACATCTTTCTCTCTCATCACCCATTTTAATGATTTCTTATGTCACGTCGTTACGCTGCCGAAATCGCACTGATTTTCTAAGCCATTCTCATTGTGTAGTGGATACCATGCCCATTTCCCCAACAAGGGTATCCACCTTTATGCACCTTTACTTATTGATTTAAAAGTTTCATGTATTAATTCCACCTTACTTTATCTTGTAAGAAATGATTCTATTTTATGAATCCATGTTTAATGATCCGTGTGGCACACTTATGCATGTAATGAAATGTTTAAGAAGGGTGCGCCCTTTATGGCACTCCAATGCATTGAGTAAAGTATAGTATCATTATAAGTCATGCGCAATGAGTTTGGAATCATGCTAATTAAAGTACAACGAGGGATTACTCGTGCTTCATGTGCAATGAGGATTCACTCATGCTCTATGTACAATGAGACTTGGCTCATGCTAATTCCATGTTAAGTGTTGTTGCCACATTTCCATGTTATGATTATCATGATTTATCATGCCTTTATGTTCATGTTTCTTTTATGCTCTATTGATATGCCTATTGTCTATCATGTATTGTACACCTCATGTTATTCCAGGTGTACCCCCTTATTGGGCTTTATAGCTCACCATTTTCTTATACATGTCCTCAGGTTATCCCATGCAATGCTTGGTACGAGGGAATGTATTGGTCATGTAAAGAAAGTTTTCAATAAAGATGTTTTATTTCTTGTTTTATGTTTTTATGTAATGATCCTAAGCCCCAATGAAACTAAACCTCTTGATCTTCTTTGTTGTATCAAGTGAAGTTTTATGTAATAAATCATGTTTAAGTTTATAATAAAACCAGGGTTTTCATAGGATGTGATGAAATAGAGTTACACTCATCTATTTTAGTGTTGGGAAATAAAATTTTAGAGGGTGAAATTTCTTAATGGGGGAAGATTTTAATGAGCCAAAATGATATAAATAAAATCCAACTATTTATTTCATTAAATCTCTTCTGGTATAATATTTTTATAGATAACACATGCACTTATTTTGTTTATTTTGACCATTATATTTAATTTAAAATTAATTATCATTAACATTTATAATATTTTTGTTGAATATTGATCACTTAGTAAAAATACAAGTTTTAACAATCTAATTCATACATACAAAAGAAGTGATGGCCTCAACTAGTAGGATTGTACCCTATAAAGACCATTTATCAGAGCATCCAAGGGAGATATCATCTCTTGAATTTCCCATGACTAATCCCAATATGAGATCCAATACTTCAAGAAATATCAAAACCATTAATGGGAGAATTTCAATATCATCGTGATCATGGACCAAACCATGTTCATCGAATTTCCCTTTGAAATTTTAACAATCGTGCACCTTACTCTTATGGATTTTGTTGGTGTATTGAAGATATATGTATCAAGACACTTTCATTATGAGTAAGTACATTATTTTTATAGGATAATTAATATATTTTAATCATATTATTATTAATTTGTAAATGATTTTTTATTTTGATACAATAAACCAGAAATAGTATTTTGGGTTATATTCAAATTAAATGAAGGTATTTATTTTGATGAATTAATGGATTTTTAGATAAATAATATTATTATAGAATATTATTATTAGGTGATTTTTAATAAATATGAATGATCATAAAATTTTTATGAAGTCTAATGTAATTTTTATAAGGGTTCATTAAGTGTTATTTTCAAAAACTCATCATTTTCAATAAATGTCAGTTAATATTTTAAAAGTTAAAATTCAAATATTTATAAAATTATTTAGATAAAATAAAAATTATTTTCAGAATCATAACATCAAAATTACCCAACAGTTACTTTTTCATAATTTTTAAAGATAGTAAAATTTTCAGGTAAAAATTAAATACCTTATAAATATAATTTGGGAATTATGACATCACAATGACCCAAAAGTGGTGTAATAATTACAATAAATGAGATCCATGGAAAAAGTGTTTTCAATTTATAATAATTTGATTTCATATCTATTATATATTTTTTATAAATCCATTATGAATTCTCTAAAACATCTAATTTATTTTAATGTTATAAAATAATTTCTTTAGAACTATGACCCACCTCTACATAAGAAAGGGAATTATTTTATTTTTTAGCCCTCTAATATATAAAAAAATTCAATCCACTCTCAATTATTTGTAACTGTGAGAAAAAACCATTAGATTGTTTGTGGTTTTATTTATTTATTATGTAAGTTCTAAAACCTGAATAATAAAGAAATACCCCTCTTTTCATACATAATCTCATCCAATATCTCATATCTCTAATCTAAAACTCATTGGGGCAAGAAAAAACCCTTTCCTACACTCACTAAAGTCCTCTCAGGGTACCCCCAATCTCTTAATAATCCCCTCCCAAGATATTGGAGTCACAGACTCATGTAATGGATCATCCACTATCCTCTTTTGTCAAGCACACATTTTATGTTATGTATTTTAATTTAAATTTGAATATGATAGGATGTGTTATTACATATCTACCTTACTTACCATTTTATTTATTAATGATTATAACCCATTTAACTCCCATCTTTTCCTCCTATGAACCCTTTTGTACATTCCTTAACATACTAAAATTCTATAAGGGTTCTCTACATTCTCTTCTTTATTAAACTTTCTTCAATATCATTTGACTTATATTTCCAAATAATTATGTTGGTACATGTATTTTCATGTAACTATTACTTTAAATTTTATTTATAAATGGCTTGAGATCCATTTTCTCTCATAATCCCATTTTATCATTTTTAGGTGATGTCCTTATGCTGTTGAAATATCACTACATTATTCAATGCCAACACAATGGGGGAGTGAATACCATACTCATTTCCTAACAATGGTATTTAAATTTATGCACATACAATTTTTTTATTAGGGACTTAAAAATGTTTATTCCACACTCCTTTATCATGGAAAAATTATTATGATGAATGAATCCATGTTATATGATCTATATAACACACTTAAGAATGAGTTTGAAAGGAATATGATGGGTGCGCCAATATAGTGCTCCAATGCATTTGGTGAATTTTAGTATCATGATATGTCATGTTGGGATAGAGAGTGGTCCTGATTTATTTACTATACTTTTTCCGCAATGATGGCATGGTGGGTTTACGCTTGGCATAAATTTATGACATAACTTTTTATGTTGTTTCCACGTTTCCCATGTTATAATTATCATTTTATATCAAGTATATATATTTAGATTTATGATTCATAATATTTTTATTCCTCATTGATATGACTATTTTTTAACCTGTACTATCATTTCAATGTGATTCCATCACTACAAGAAATTTGGGCTATAGCCATAGATTTATAGCAACTGTTTAAAATAACCGTGGATATATTTAACCTAAATTCAAGACCCTAATGATGTTCGTGGATATATGCACCCACCCCATGGGCATACTCCACCCTAGACCCTGCCTCACTCAGGCTTTCTCCACACCAGCCCCCTCCCTCCCTCGTGATGCATCACATTTCCCCCCTCCCCCATGATCCCTCCCCTGTGATTCCTCCTCCCCTAGCCCCCTCCTCCCCTCATTCAATGCGGCCTCCCCACATCCCCTGAGATACGGCTCCGGTGCACTCGGGCCACCTCCCCACCTATACGGCCTCCCTACCTCCATGTCTACACATTTCTGATGACCCCCCAATTCACCACTATGCTCCTCCTCTGCTATGGATCACCTCCTCTCAACGCTTCTCTGACGCAGATTCACCACCACCTAATGTCCTCCTCAAATACGGCCACATTACCTCCCTGAGATTCTTCTCCTCTGACGGTGCCACCCCACCTAAATCTGATTTCTACAATATGTTTCTTTCATTTCAGATTTTCGGCCTCTCCAACTTTCACTGGTATGATTTATTTGTATTTATTTATTATCTTTTTATGTCATATAAGAACTGATCATGTCTGTCATCTATGAAAATATAAAATTGGGATGAAGGAGATTAATCAAAACTAACAAAATTTCACAGATAAGAATATATTATATTTGATTTTTTGGAAGTTTGGTTAGGGAAATCAACATCCAATTAGAACCAATCCATCATCCAGATATTAAAGATCTTGATGGTTTTCAGAAGATCCAAAAGAATATGAGATGTGTCTGAAATATAAAATATAAATAAATATTTGATAAATAATACAAAAAGAAGATTATTTATTATTATTTAATTGATCCCTCTAATGATTGCGAGTACAAGGATGATGTAAATTCAATTATGTTTATATATTCACTAGATGTTTAACAACTAAAGTTGTGGAAAAAGATCTATTTTTGTGATTTTGTGACATCTTGATGCATATGAAATATATTTTCCCTTGGTAAAGATTATAGGACCATTATCAATTTGAAGGATTTGATATAAATAACCTAAAAAGAGAAAACTAACTATCTAGATATGTTATTGAGTTATGGATGATACATTCCCACCTAGTGTAAGTTTTGTGTTAGAGATGATACAAGCTTACATATTTTAATCACTTCTTTATACATGAAATTAAATTTTTGTGTCAAGATTGACATGATGATAATAAGAATTTTTTCACCCACATTGGGGTAAAATAATTTAAATATATTTTGTGGTTTTTTATCATTACTTTCAACCATGCATATAATGTGAATTTTTTAGTTTATTTGTATGAGATCCATTAATCATAATTTGTGAATTTTATTAAATAAGTCAAATGAAAAATAATTCAGTAAAACATTACTTGAGAAAATTCAACATCCTTCTTTAGAAAGATATCATTTTGAAACAATAAAATTCTGACTCTAATTTCCGTAGATAACACTGAACTATATTGTGATGCCAAATGGATAGGGTGGGTGTGGGACAAAGAAGGAGACCACAACGAGCTATGGATATGGCATCGTCGAACAGTTTTCTGTGTAAGGATGAGGCCTTCAGCATCCAGGATTGCCTGAATAAAAATAACATTGATATGAAAATGTGTTAGAATGATATTATGATGCTGCAGACCTATTATAAGGGTTGAAAGGGAAAGTCAACACATTTTGGTTTAGTTTCTAATCTTTTAAAGCATTTTAGAAGGTAAATCTAGAGAAAATGGAGGAGGTAAAGAACATTATAAAGCATTTGGGTGTGTTTGGATGATGGAGAAAATTTCTATTTTTATTTCTCTTAAATTGTTTTAGATTAAAAATATTGAATCAAAAAGTGTTATCATCAACCAAACTTATCCTACCCTTTACATTTTTCCTTCTATTACCTTTTTTTAGTTTTGATGTAAGAATGTTTTTTGTATCCCAAGATTTTATGAAACGTTGTTTTCTTTGAATGAATGTATTTATATTAGTAAAAAAATACGTTGTGTATTGTGACTAAAATTAGTTAATATATAAAATGGAATCGAATTTTTTCAAAAATTAATGATGTTGATCAAATATTTAATATTTTTTTGTTACTGATTTTTTGATGATGAAAGTTATATATTTGATCATTTGTTTGATGGATCTTAATAGGAATCATTGAAGAGTGGGTACGATTAAGGTGACCATTGTGTGATAAATGTTCTTATTGTGGTTTAATTGAATCCATCCTTGTGTTTATAAAGATGAAAAATTAATGTTGAAAATTGAACTGCATGAGGATGATGTTGAAGATGTTTTTCTAGAATAAAAATTGATTCTGGAAGTTACAATTTTAAATGAAACAATATCGATATAAGAATTTTATTATCTATATGTTTATCTAGAAAATATATTTATAGAATAAGACTTTTCAAGAATGTAATTAATATCTCAAGGTATTAGTTCTAGAAGAATGAATTACTAATAGGATGTACATTATTAAAAGATGATTCACATATTCAAATTGAGGTGTATTTGGAATATGACATTATGAAAATATTGTTAGTGATTTTGAGATAACTTTTAAGAATACAATGGTATATGAGGTTGGTATTGGAGTCATGTATCATTTATCATGTACATTTGACTAACTGATAACACATATTGAATAAGACTTTATATCTCACTTCATTTCCCATTATTTCCTTACTAGTGTTTTCTTATGATGAGGCTGGTTATATCCACCTTCATCAAAGGTAGTGAGTTTGACATCAGATTCATGTAATTTATCTTCTGTTTTTATTCTTTTGATCAATTTTAAATTGGTATTTTTTGAGTTTTGGGTTTCCTATATTTTTAGTGTGTTTTTGATATTTTTAAGGCAGATTCAGGCCACTTCTCAATGGTGAATAACCATGTATACATAGGTAATCATATATATAATAAGTTCTCCCATTTTATATATGTCCTCCCATGGAAACGTGATTAAATATAAGGGGCTAGGTGTGATTATGTATATATATGGAAAATGCATACGTGAGAGGGTGATAACGGGCTTATGCATGTGAGCATATATATAAGGATTCTCGTGTGCATGTTCAAGGGACTGAAGACACATATATAGGGGTTAGGGCATCCTTTTTTATATTTAAAGGTTAATATGTCTAGATGATGTATAGATAAGCTTAGAGTTGTCGCTGATAAAAGTGTCAAGCTTCGAGTGTGGCTTGGCTCCTTTGAGGTAGGGTCCCTCTCCCAACCTCTTTAATTTGAGAATGTTTTACATTGCATTTAGCTTCCATCTTAATTCTTCTATTTTATATTAAATTGAAATTCTTGAATAATTTTTAGTTAAGATAATTATTTCTTTTTATAAAAAATTCGTGGTTTTGTAATAAAACCCCTCCAACGGAGGTGTGCTGTCTACAAAAACTCATAGCGTTAGTTTATTCTAATATAGCTTGCTTAAAATCATTACATTGATGTTTTCCATTTTAATCCCTACCCCTTATCTAATTTTATACACCATGAGTATCTCAAATGATTTTTTTAAATCACAATTTCTCATAGAAAAATTACAATCTTACCACAATCTCCAAAACACTCCTTAGTAATTAACAATGGTGTGGCTGCGTTTTCATTTCACAACACCCTATGAAATGGTTTTCATCTCTTCGTCATGGATCACAATTACCTTGATACATCTGGTGTAATCCCAAAGTTAACATTATGTAGTTATTTCAAACCATATATGACCCTTACGTAACCATAATCTTTCTTAGATGACTTTTACATAGGTCATGAATTACCTTTACATAGTCTTTTTTTTCTTTATTCTGACCTTTATATAGGTCATGAATGACCATTACATAGCTTAGTATCACCTTAACTATCCCATATATTAATTCTTGACCCTTATATAGTTCTTATAATACATTTACAAAGGTAGTGAAATCCCTAAATTAACATTATGAAATGTGAGTTCACCTTTGCATAGGTCTCCAATTACCTTTATGCATCTACTTAATTTTAGTGAAACCTTTATATCAATCTTAAATTACGTCTGTACAGCTATTGACTCCCTAACTTGCCTTTATATACGATTCCTACTACTTTTATACAAGTAGTTAACTTCGATTATTAACTTTATTTAGTCAACATAAATCTCCATTTAACTTTACATAGGTAACAATTTTCAACTAAAAATGAATTTACAATTCCCAATCAATCCCAAGGACTTCAAGGTTCTATCAAATTGTGTAGATATGGTTTCTTCACCCATAAAAACTTTTATTTTTATTAAAGATTCATAATTACATTTAAAACATTTTCTAGAACCTCGTTACTTGATTTCTTAAAGTTTTAGGCTTAAATCCCATCTTACATTAACTACAATTCTTCAAAACACTATTGAAAATAAATAAACTTTTTTATTTGGGAACTTTGATATACCCCTTTGTAGGTTTTGATCTATACCTTTTAAACTTCTCCAAATTCCAAAAAAAATCATTTCCCCCCTTATTTCATTCAATTCCATTCAAGTTAATATAAATAAAATAAAGGGAATAATGATGGGTTACCTTGAACATTAGTGAGTTCATAAAGGTTAAGTTTTGTGTCATTTATATTGTGCGATCCTTGACAAGCATGTGTAAATGTATTGAAATGAAACCGGTTTGCATTTATTCATGTTTAAAGAGTGAAATATGAATTTTAGTGTTGTGAGAGGTCCTTCAGGTGATGTGTTTTTTTCGTGGACATCTATAACCATGTATATAATTTAAAACAGTATGGAATTATGGATTGATAACTTAAGAGGGGTTTCCTTGGATATGTTTTATGAAGTAGACCCTGTTCAGTTCTCATGAGTTCCACTTGATGATGGGGAACTCTTATATGTGAGAGGTTAACATGGGGTTACCCCATGGTAGGATTTTTTTATTATCAATTAATTGATCAATCGATCATTTGTATGTTTTTCACATTAGGGTTTTATCAGGTTTGGTGCTTCGATTTTTTTTGTACAAAAGTACATTTATTGAAAAAAATTTATTCCAAAACCGGTTTTGGGGTATTATTTGTAATGTATTTTGAATATCATGGGTAATTTTTTCAAGTGGGGTATGGTTTAAAAAGAAATTAGGAAATGATTTAAAATAAAAATACATTTCCTGAAGTGCTTTAATTTGAAATCCTTTCGGTGATGAATTTGAAAATGGGACTTGTGGATGTTTTTGATTAAAAAAAATCTGGTTTTATGATTTGTTTTTACTTTCACATGATGCTTTGAAAGTGTTTGATTACATTATATAGTCTAGTAAATTATTTAAAAATAAATTATATTTTATGATTTTTTTTGTTCTTATAATGAAATTAATGAGGTGTTTTCAAAATACGGGAGAACTTTATGAAGTTTGAGTGAGATTTTATTTTAAATAAGTTCATGATTATCAAATCTGGTGTTAATAGTTTTTAAAATTCTCTACTTGGGATGTTGAAATATTACCCTATGAAATGAATTTTTTATTTTTTAAGGAAGTTTGTTTCTTTTCAAAGTAATTTTCTTTTTGAAATGAGTTGTCATAATTATTTTTAACATGTGGTGATTTTTAAGAAATATATTTTTATAGTTTGATCTTATTTATGTGATTTTAGTTAATCCCTTAGTTTACAATGAGGTTTTTGTTTTTTGAGGTATAAATCATATACGGTTTGGAACCATTGATTGCGGTATTTAAATTAATTCTCCCATAAAGGTCTTAGTAGAAAGATTAGATTGTCTCTCTTTGGATGGCCATGAGGATGATTCTTCTCATCATTGTGTGTATCTATTCTAGTTCCAAACTATGTCCAAAAATTGAATGTAGTGTTAAAGTTTAACCATTCCCAATTTTGGGGATTCTTGAATCGTTTTCCTCTGTTTCACATTGATTGAGGTTTACTGTAGGGGAAAGAGTAGTTTGAATCTGAATGGACATATTATAAAATGATTGTCTAGCCTTTGTTTGTTTTATGGTTATCATGATTTGAGTGATCAAATTTTTATTATGGATTTACCATTAGATATAACCTGAGAGGGGGGATCAGGGTATTCTAGTAAAACCCAATTTAAACACTTTACCTTAAATATCTAAACCCCTTGTTTTGATCGTGACCTCTTAAACATAAGGGTCACTCTTTTTTATATTTTGATTAAATTGATCCAATTACCTTTTCACATGACCACTTATTACTATATATTCATTAATTTTTACTAAATAAAATTTGGCGTGCATGAACTCTCCCATGTTGTTTGCCGATCCCTAAGGGGATACTTTTCAAAGACAATATATCGAGATAGGGGGAGGATTGTTACACATAAATGATAGATTATGAATCTTTATATATTTTACATAGCGTGGGATCATGTTTAAGAAATAATTTTAGTGTGTTATAGGTTCTTTAGTAGCCATAAATGGACGGTGGGAAATGATAGGGGGACGGGAGCAAGGGGGTGTGCAGGGGAGGGGTTGGGGTTTTGCAGGGGGAGGGAAGCGGTTTGTGAAGGGGTGTGTGCAGGGGGAAGGGGGTGTCGGGGGGAGAGGGGGTTGGTGCTGGTGTTGTACAGGGGCATGGGGTGTATAGGGTGAGGGGTGTAGTGGGGAGGGAGTGTGTAGGGGGAGGGGTAGTGGGGGTGCAAGGGGCAGGGGGAGGGGTGAAAGGTGGGGAGGGGTGTGTTAGGGGCAGGTCAGGGTGAATGGTGGGATGGGTGGGGCAGGGGGTGCTGGTGTAGAGGTAGGGGCTGAAAGAGCTTCTTGATAAAAAAACATCACGAGTTTTTAAGAATAATATAGTTGATGTTGATTCTATTCTTGGGTTATTCATCATAGATTATATCATTGTTATTTGAGCTGAATGAGTGGTGTTTGAAAAATAAAGGGATTTATTAATGATCATGTTATTTAGTATTGGGATATACATATCAATCTGAATATAATTTTTTCATTTTTGGTTATGGATTCATGTATCATTTATCATGTACAATAGACACACTGATCACATGTATATAAGAAGTCGTTATATCTCATTTATTTTCCAACTATTTTTTATAGGTGGATTCTTATGGTGAGTCCAGTACTATCCACCACCATCAAAGATAGTGATTTCAAAATCATATTTGGGAAAGTATTATTCTATTTTTATACTTTGGCCAAATTTTAATTAAGGATTTTTTTGATTTTTGGGTTTCTTATATTTTTAAGTGTGTTTTGGACTTCGTTGAGGTGGATTCAAGTCGTCGTTGATGAAAGATTAAATGTGTATTCATAGGTTGTCATATACATATATAATTCCCCCTTTATATATATTCCCTCATGGTGGTATGAATATATATATATATATTGGGGCTAGGTGTGCTTATATATAGATATGCAAAATTCATACATGTGTAAGTGTAAAGGGGTATATGCATGTATAAACATATATCTAAGGACCCCCTTATGAATATTTGGCCATGAAAATATGTAAATAGGGGCTAGGTGTCATTATATATATGTAAAGTTACATATGTGTGCTTGTGAAAAAATGAATATTGAAGTTGTTTTTGGCAAAAGAAAATGCGCCTTGAGGTTGAGGTAGGTTCCCTCTGCCTAAACAATTAATTTGAACTCTATAATTTCCTGATTGATTTGAATGATTGTTTCCACAATTGCTTTATTTTTTTAAAAAAAATTGCTTTCAAATAACCACCAGATTTGTCAAGAAATAATGTCAATATATCCCTTGAAGTTTTTTATAGACCTTGCTTTTTCTATGAATTAAGAGTTTACTTCATCGAACCAAAATGACGGTATCATCCTCAAACATCAGTTGAGATTTTCCCAGTACAAGATTCTGGAACCGTAATAAAGCTACATTTCCTATATAGATGTTCTTATTTATATTTTTATAATGGTTATCTTGATATAAGATGAATAATCATAGGGATAGGTTATCTCATATCCCAAATCCCCAAACATATTTGAAGAATATTAAGTTCTTCCCCAATACATAAATAGACATCCATGGTAAAATAAAGCACCTAAAAAGTGTTTCAATAAATCCACTAGAAAACCCCATGTATGATAACACCATGATGGTGAAAGATCATTCTACCTGATCATAGGATTTTTCTATGTCCAACATAATAGACATATTGTAACCATTCTCCCTTTGATAAAAATCACCAATCATCTCTTGTGCAAACCGATAGCACCCTAGATTGTCCTGCCATTCAAAAACCCATGTTGTTCATCTGAAATCCACTAAGGTAGAAGATGGGACAGATGCATGTTAACCACACTAGCTAAAACATTTTATGAAATGTTCCAAAGGTGGATAGGTCTCTATTTAGTAAAATAATAAGGATCTATATTTTTGGGGTTATGAACTAGGGAGGTGGATCTGGCCACGCGCATGATGCTTCTGCCCTAGAAAATGTCATGCACCACTGCCACTAGATATTTCATATCTAGTTCCCATGAGAAAACATAGAATAAACTATGATTACCTTTGGGATATGGTGAGCTATAATGGTAATTATATATCACTAACTCATGTATCTCATGATCCCCCAAAACTAAAACCAAGATGAAATTATCAATAATAATCACTACATTAGGTAAGCCTTCAAATAGCTCTTCCTGAAAACTATAGCCATTAAGCATGCAAGACTAGTCCCTGTAAGAAGAGACTAAAATTCTCATCATCCATACCTATGAATTATTCATGATCAATAGAGAATGAAACTTCCCCCATAGAATATTGGGTGTGGTAATTCCCTGCTTCTCTTTGAGGAAATCATGAAAAAGGGGTGTTTTGTCTCAATTTTCAAGGTGGGTGACCCAGGATTTCTTGTGAGTTGGGAGTTCATGATCCAATATCCTTTCAACCAATATATTATTATTTTTAACCACATCATAAAAAATGACATCATCCAATCCTTTCATGGAAGGGGGATACCATGGGGAGGGAAAACTGGAAAGGGGGTGGTCTGTAGGGGGTGTTCTGTAAGCTAAAGGAGGGGGATAGGGGAAGGGGGTGCTCTAGATTTACCTTCCAATCTGCATAAAAAGATCAGAAATTGAACCACCATGTGTTGACATATCCTTTCAGTCCTAACAGTAGGTGTGTAGCATCAGAATCTCCATCTAATACTTTTTTAGATCAAAGTTCATCAATGTGAGGTAAGCCTGGATGTTGTAGGCCTCATCCTTGCATGAAAAATCATTTGACGGTTCCATCTACACCGCTCGTTGTGGCCTCCAGCCCTGTCACACTCCCTTCCTATCCTTTTAAAAACACAATATACTCCTGTGTTACCATGTGAAATTAGATTCAGACTTTTATTGTGTCAAAATGATATCTTTCGAAAGGGGAATGTCAAATTAGAGCAAGTAATGTTTTACTGAATTTTTTTTCATTTTACTTATTTAATCCAATTCATATATTATGATTAATGGATATCATACACATAAACTGCAACATTCACATTTTATGCATGTCTAAAATTATCAATAGGAAACCATATAATATTTAAAATTATTAGACCCCAATGTGGGTTAATTGTTTTTATTATGGTCCTGTCAAGCATGAGAAAAAATTTTATCACATGTATAAAAGAGTGATTATAATAAGAAAGCATGTATCATATCTAACTTAACACTTAAACTAGGTGGGAACATATCATCCATAACTCAATATCATATCTAGATAGTTCGTTGTATCTGGTAGGTTATTTATATCAAATCCTTCTTATTGTCAATGGTCCTCTAATCCTTACGGATAGACAAGATATTTCGTATGCATCAAGATGTCACTACATTAAAGAAATAGATATATTTCCTCAACTGTAGCTCTTAAAATTCTTTGGAATATATAACCTTAAATATATTTACATCATCCTTGTACTCTCAATCATTATAGTGACCAATTAAATAATAATAAAGCATCTCTTAGTTGTATTATTTATAAAAAAAGTTTATGTTTTATATTTCAGACTCATCTCATATTCTTTAGGATCACATGAATCCCTTAAGGAAATTAAATCTTCGGATGAAGGATTGGTGCTAATAGGATGTTTATTTCCCTCAACAAACTTACAAAACATCAAATATAATATATTATTATTTGTGAACTTTTGGAACTTTTGATTCATCTCCGTTTTCTCAATTTTATATTTTCATAGATGAAAGATAGAATCAGTTCTTATATGATATAAAAAGATAATTAATCAAAAAAATAAATCTTACCAATAAAAATTGGAGAGGCCGACGATATGAAATCAAAGAAACCTATGGTATAAATAGGATGGAGGTGGGGTGGCCACGTCAGAGGAATAAGATCTCAAAGAGGTGGGGTGGCCGCATCTGAGGAGGAATTCAGAAGGTTGTTTAGCCACATTGGAGAAGCATTGAGTTGCGGTGAGCCATGGCAGAGGAGGAGCATAGAGGTGAGGGGTTCCTTAGAGATTTGTAGACAGGGTGGTAGGAAGGATTCATAGGCGAGGAGGTGTCCTTGGTGTGCTAGATCCGCATCGCCGGGGATGTGGGGAGGCCGAATCAGAGGAGGGGGCAGACAGAGGATGGGGGGAGGAATCGCATGGGGGGATCATGGGGGATGGAAGAAATCTGACGCATCGCGAGGGAGGGAGGGTCTAGGGATAAGAAATCATGAGGGAGGTAAGGGATGGGGCAGAGTAAGACGGAGGGGTGGGGGTATAGCCACAACCATTGTTAGGGTTGTTGATTTAGGTTAGATATAGCCACAGTTATTATAAACCATGGCTATAAATATGTGGCTATAGACAATATTTCTAGTAGTGAATGTTAAATATGTTTAAAATAAAGAAGTTGTATTCCCTAATTTATGATGTTATGTAATGTACCAAATTACCAAAGAAAATATGCTTCTCTATCATATGGGTTGTATTAAATGTATTCTTATGTATTAAATCATCTATTAATGGTAAATAAAGAGAAGGGTTGTTATAACAAGGATGGGATCCCCCAACACTTCTCATGAACCAACCCAGATACCTTGGAACCATGATACATGAGTTGGAACTGATATATCTTGAAGGGTGCTCCTGATCCTCACATGTTCTAGACTAGAACCTAGCATCATACAAGATCATATAAGGAACATTTTTACCACAAAATAGTATAATATAACAAGATATATGTCATATAACAAAACTTCTCAAGTAGAATGTACTAGAAGTAATGTACATATAATAGTACCCAATACTAAAAGAAGCAACCATCACAACAACAAAAATGTCTCAAAATCCCTTTGAAACAAGTCAAAAATAGTTCCACAGATCAATATCACCACTCCAAGATCCAATGGTTTAAAAGCATCCACCACCCCCAAGTGGTGCTTTTCCTTTTATCAGACCTGAGATAAGAAAATCTACAAGTTCCCAATGTAAAAGTTAGTGTGTATGCAGTAAAGCTGGATATGTTCTCTCCATGGGTTCTATAATAGATTCCATAATAATGAACCAATAATTCTTTAAATTTAGATAAATATTGTAATGATATATAATTTTATTTTCATATATAAAAAAAGTTAAAATTTCATTCCAATATATGGGAAACATTTCATTCCTTGAGTAGATAAACATTTTATATAAAAGTATTTAATTAAATAATTTGTCATAAAACAAATTCTATAATATATGGAATATATAATCAAATCAAACAAGACCATCACCATGGTCTTATACCATGTAGTTATGTAACCCTCACGCTTCTAAAATCAGTGATCATGGGTAAATATGTGTACACAGATCCCTTTGGAACAATTTGAATAGGTTTCATCAACATCTTATAGGGAATATTCATGTCGAACTGGAATTTTCTAAGATTTTTCATCATCAACACTTTACTACATGATCAATATCTTAGAATATTTTCCAAAATACCCCACTAACTAAGAATTCATATTCATAATTAGTCAATAAACATTGGGAAATCAACTCATTTCAAATCAAATCATCAGTTACAATTCAATTTTTAAATTTTCCATTTCTATATGAAATTTCAATTTCAAAACCAAAACATTGGTTTTACATAATTTTATGCCATTCAATAAACATACAACCATAGGTTTTCATCATTTAAAATTTTATCCATTATTCTCAAAAAAATTATATCATTTCAACATTTCTATTTTTTTCAAAATTCACCCTAATTATTTCGATTCCATAGTTATTTGGGATGTCTATCAAAATCCATGTCATTTCAAATTTCAATTTCAATTCATGTCAAACCAGAGTTTTATAAATAAATTTAATTCAATTTCAAATGTATCAGGTAATTCGGAGTTTTAATTACATAGAAAATATCAAATGGAATCACCTACCTTTAATTGTATAAAAATAATCGCCACCTGCATTGGGATCTGCCAATGAAGAATGAAGGCATAAAAGATAATGAAATAAAACCTAAAATTAAGATCCAGTAGAAAAATGATTAGATCCATAAACTAGATGTTGATATATCAAACATTAAGGATGATATAAAGATGTATTGGAAAAAATCAGAGGATAGAAGACCCACTTAGCTGAAGGAGAAGAAAAATGGTCAACAATACTTCAATCATCCTAGAGAAGGAGTTTTATGAGTTAAAATTCTTCTTGAGAGACTCAAAAGATATGAAAAACATATTATGGTTTACTTTAGGGATTAAGGATCATAGATGGTGGTTTTTTTGGATTTTTAAATAATATTTTACATCATTAAAAACCCATTTTCATGTTTTTCTGGGCACAGTCTCATAGTTAATCAAACCCATCTCTCAAACGTTGTTCCTATACAATTTTGGTCACACAATTTCTATTTAGTGGGAGTAGGGGAATTAAAACTATGTTAAAACCATGAAAAATACCCATGTCCTAGGATTCACAGTTTAGAGGGTCTGGTCATACAGTTTGGACAAACATTTTCCCCCCTCTAGAGCATCTTTAAAAGGGAACTTGGCTTGCTAAGACAAACTACATTGTTTACCCAAACCATATAACAATGATTAATAACCCCATAAACTCTAAAAAATTCTCCCTATTTCTCCAAAACAACCTATAATAAATTTGAACCATCGAAGGATCATAACAAGGGTCGAAGATTACCTGAAAGAAAGTAACGATATGTTACATCCTCCCCGCCATATGAAAATTCTCTCCTAAAAAATACTTCCAGGATATTTTCATATCAAAGAGATGTAACCACATCTCTCTCATTAGATCCCCATGATCACAAGGCTCGTGGGAATCAAAACCATTCTAACATAGCACCTCAACCAAAGAAATCTTCCTACCATAAAGTACCTTTGTCTCAGAATCATATATCCGGATTAGGTTCTTAGTCACGGATAAATCAAACTCAACATCATATCATTCATCTCAAATTATGATAAGGGTTAGAAAGATAATTTTGAAGCTATGATAAATGGAAACCACTATGTATCAAGGTCTAATGTGGTGGAAGCTCTAAATATTAATCCACCTTCTCAAATGCATCAAGAGGTCCCAAAAAATGAGAACCAAGCTTCCCTTTCCTCCTAGGAATTTGATGACCCAACCAAGGTGAAACTTTCCAAAACACTTTTTCACCAATATAGAACACCAAATATCGCCTATGATGGTCAATATAAGATTTATACTAGATTTTTCTCATCAATATTCTCTGAAAAATCCACTAACTTTTAGTTGTAATCACTTGACCAAACTTGGTCCAACGAAATAAATTTCACCAATATCTGAATAACATAATGAATATTTGAAAGGTCGGCTGTAAAAGTCCTCAATAAGAGTCATAGAAACCACATAATAGTAACCATTGTTGTAATAAAACACAACAACTCCCAAATTGACATCCAAAGCTCCACCAAAAACAAGGACGAAATCACAGATCATGTCTTCTAAAATATTTGTATCCCATCCTATATGGAAATACATATGAGGATGATACATTATGGCCAAATGAACATTATGCCCCATATCCTCCACGATTCCTCTCTATAAATGAGAAGTAAATTGGGGTTCTCTATCAGAGACTATCACAGATGGAAGACCATTTAACCTAAAAACCTCTGAGACCTAAAGACTCCCCTAGTCCTAAAATTTGGTTGCATCAGGGATGGATATAAAGTGAAAAAAAATTCACCATATCGATCAATACCCATATCATTTTATTATTTTTATGGGCACGAGAAAACCTAATCAAAAAATTCATAAAGATCTCATCCTACTTCCAAGTCAGTACTGAAAGGTTCTAGAGAAGACCCAAGGGTATATGGTTCTCATCCTTGACCTATTTGAATTTATGAAATCAAGAAACAAATTAGGTGATTTATTATCTCACACTTAGCCACCAAAATCATCATCTCATGTAATAAAAAATATTTTTGGTACCTGAATGCACTGCCCATTCTGAAATAAGGAAATCCCCTGCCACATTTTTTTCCATGAAAAGGATTAAAATTCTGGTTAGAGAAACATTAAATTCCCTTAAAAGTGTATGAAAAATATTCAATGAAATCCCTAATGTAAACAAAGTCAGTAATTCCACAAAATTTATCATCAAGCTACTTCCCCTGAATAATATTCTCTAGAAAAGATGCTGTCATGTGAACACTTGTCAATAAAAACCCTGGCCTCTTACTCCTAGATACCAAAATACAACTACGAAAAAACATCCATCATGTTCCACTATTCTTAAGATTCATTCATGAAATGAGAAATAATTTTTTCACTCAAATAATTAGAAATGAATTTCCCCTTTCTCAGACCATAAGAAATGTCTGTGTCAAAGGGATGTAGATACTCTACCCAATGAATCTATCAAAGCTTCAAATATTTTTTAGAGAAGATATAATTCAAGTTTATATGGTCATAAAATGTGGTGAAAAGTTCTCTGAAAAGAAAATGATGTAAAAACATAATCACTTGAATTAAGGTTAAAAGTTCATGTTCATGGGATGGAAAACTATTCTCTTGTTTTCTATGCTTTCTAGAACCATAGGTGACTATGTGATCACTTTGTATAAGAACATTGCATAAACCTAATACAGGTGAATCAACAAGAGTTGATATCCCCTACCGACCACTAGAAAAATAATCATTAGAATAAAAATTAAATTATGTTTCAACTCAGAAAAATAAATCTAAAATTTATCATCCCTAGAAAATATCACTCCCTTCCAAGTGAGTGTGGAAATTGGAGAATCTAGAGTTATGAAATGATTCAAAATCCTATAGTAGTATCCTGCCAAAACCAAGAAGATCTATAGAAAAAAAACATTATGCAGTTTCTCCAAAGTCATAATAGCTTTCACCTTCTCAGGATCAACATCGATACCATGTTCTGAAACCACATGTTCCAATAATTTCACTTCCTAGATTCTGGAATTACACATAGAAAGTTTCATATAACATTTGTGATCTCTCAATATTTCTAGAACTATTCTCAGTTGATGAACATGATCCTCCTCATACATAGAGTAAAATAGAAATTTCATACATGAAAACCATAATAAATGTCTCTATTTACACAATAAAATGTATAGTCATTAAATTTATAAATATTAGGGGAGCACTGGCTATGCCAATGAGAATAATAAGATACTCAATGTGACTACACCTTTTCCTAAATGTTGTTTTCTGAGTGCCATATTATTTTATTGTCAACTTTTGATAACCAAATATAATATTGGACTTCAAGAACCACTTAAACCATTTCAACTAGACAAATAGATCATTAATCAGTGGTAGGAGATACGTTTTATTCACCGTAACATAGTTTATTTTCTCTTAATAAATGTTAATTTGAATTGTTCCATTAGATTTCTTAGAAAGTATAATAGTGCCTACCCCAGGTGGCCCAATCATGCATATAAATCATTTCTCAATAAAATCATACAAAAAATTATTTAACTCTTTTAGTTCAATTGGTTCCATATGGTAATAAGGAATAGATACTAGTTGAGTACTGGGAACTAAATCAATAAAAAATACACCTATCATACTCAAGGAATACCACATAAATTAGTAGGTAAAACATTGGGAAACTAGAATAAAATTAGAGGGAGGTCATTAATAAAATATTCTTGTTCTATGTAAAAACAGAAAACTAATATTACCTAACCCAACACTAGATGATAAGGTTTGAATCCACTAGATCCTAGGTCCCATTCTCCCTAAAAGACATGGCCCACCCCAATCGACGTGGTAAACAATCCACCGAAGATAATAGTCAATTCAGTCATGATGAGTGATCATCCAATCCATCCCAAGAATAATGATAATATATTTCATATATATAATAAGAAAATTCATGGTAAGATCAATATCTAAAAAATAGAAAACACATGTTGGACACCGAAGACCCTTCCCTCCCTTTTCTCTGAGGGGTGTAGTAATATCTACCACATTAAGTAAAATATCCATAGAAAGGGTTAGAAAATAAATAAAATAAGAAAATATGAACATGTTTCATGCATAGATATAAAATATAGATATCATAATGGATGGATATATAGTGATGGAGCCTCTCACAGTAACTATAACAATGTCAACATCCACTGGACACTCTTCTATTACAGGAAAAATATTCATTCCAAATTTATATTGCTGGAACCCCTTTGTTCTTGATGAATCTGATTGCACCATAATAATTTTAGTTTATAACGAACCTGTTACACTACATGATGTTGAAAATATATAACATAACTTCATAAAGATACCATAGTCTCAGCAAGAACTATATTTCTTAGGCACCTCATTGAAATCCTATTTCAAATGCCCAACATTTCCACACTAGAAGAAAACGAAAGGGCTTGTACCAGGAACATAAAAAGGTGTGGAATAACCCTATTATTAAGATCCACCATGAGACTCATCATTATTCCTCTTTATATTAACATAACTCATAGAACTACCATTAGGAGAAAAAAACTCTGATCAACATAGACATTCCATCAAGTTTAGGCTCATCCATAAATTCTCTATCTAGTAAATCAACATAAGAATTCATATCATTCAAGTTAAACTGGTATTGAATATTATCTCAAAGAAAGATTTTAACTCATGATACCTTCATATTCTCATTAATATAAATAATAATACAAAACTAAATAATATTAATAAATCATTTTTCACAGTAAGTTATTTCCTTTTCACTTTGGTGAAGATTAATAAATTCTGTTGAACATTCCAAATCCATGTACTCTATATAGAAATTATTGATAAAAAATATCTTCATGTCTTTACACTCCAAGACTTTATGTATCCATTAATTCACCATCGAATCCCACCACATTCTGTTAATCTACAAATGTTTGAAGGTACCACCCCTCACTTTAATCGAATCTAGTGTTACCAAGAACTCAAAAAGATGCATAATTAATTTCAACCAGCCCTCATCCTCTTTAGGATCATTATATAATTAGAAAAATTGAGGATTATGGTGAATAAACACTAGATATCAATCTCTAGAGTCATCCCTTCAAGGTTACCCAACAAGATCTAGAATGGGAAAGTGTGTAGGTGCATGTCCCTATATTTTTATAGCTTGCAAAACTATCTCAATGAGATTATAGTCAACTGGAGGGTACACATAATGTGGTTCATTGGAAAGTATCTAATGGGGTCAGTTTAAATGTATTCTTGCAGACATGATACTACACAACATCTACAGACCATAAGAAATTTTTAACATAGAATGATCACATCAACAACTCAAATAGGATTCAAAATTCTATGATTTTCATAAAACTCTAATCAAATAGGGAGAATAATATAAACAGATCAAATTAATAAATAAATACACATTTCCCCCACCACCCATGGTGGCTTAAGGCTCGTTATGACAAGATCTATCTAGGAACACATTCATCACATCCTCCCGGTCCCATAAATCATACCTCGTGTCTACTAGGACAACCCTAACCATATACTGACATTAAGAGAGATTATAAACCTTCACAAATGATACCACTTTATAATGAACTAGACTTGATACCTTAGTACTCTAACATCTAATCTAGAACTAACATAGCTCGAAGTGTGTTCCCAATCCTCACAAGATAGAGACTATCAACAAGAATCATACATATTGAAATAGGGAATTATATGTATAAAAAATAGAAGATAATAACAAGATACATTTATATATAACAACAATCCTCAAATAGAAAGAACCATATTTCAAATATCTAAAACATTGAATAAGAATATAGATAAAAAACATAAAATAAATAATCATTTGAATAAGAAAAAAGTCTCAGAAAACCCTGTGATACACGTGGACAACACCCCCACCAGTCACCATCAGAACACTACGGTCCAAAGTATCAATAAAATACACACCACTAAGTGGTTATTTTAATTTTCTCATACATTAAATAATGAAATCTATAAATTATATTCTAAGGAAAAGTTAGGGTGTGATGTATAAAAAAGGGAAAATTCACTTCATTTTAAATCAATTCTTCATTTATAAATTAATATCCTAATTTTAAGTTTCAATAGGCCTCTTTATTTGAAAAACCTAAACATGAGGTTTTCATCATTTTATTCATTTTCAATAAAACCCACTCATTGTTTTTAATAATTTCTATTTATGAATTTTTTCTCAAAACAATTCTCAAATTATTTCATCAATTATATTATTTTTAAAAATCACCCAACAATACCAATTCTATTAGAATTGGGGGGTTTTATCAAGATCTTCCTCATTTCAAATTCCAATTTCAATTCATGTCAAATTGGGGTTTTGTAAATCTGTTGAAATCAATTTCAAATTGATCATAAAATTAAAGGTTTCATTTACATATAATATATTGAATGGAACAACCTAAATTTAAGAAAAGATCAAGAATCAACTCCTATAGTGGGATCTTTCAATAATGAATGAAGGAATATGATACTAAGAAATAAAACCAACAATCAAGATCCAATTAAATATATTTTAGATCAATAAATTATTTGATAATATATCAAACACTAAGAAGGAAATAAATATAGATTACAATAAATGAAATTAGATAGTATCCACTTTCATTGATAAGATTAAACAACATCAACCCTTCTTTGATCAACAAAGATTAGGGGTTTGAAGAGCCAAAACTACTTCTTAAGAGCCTCCTAATCTGAGGAAATTATGATAGGGTCAAATGGTGGGATTAAGGGTCTAAAATGGCTGTTAATTTTTTTTAAATAATATTTTGGGGAATGCAAAACCCACATGTATGGTTTATTGGGATATTTTTCACTGCTAATTAAAATGTACGTCCTAAAATGAGCCCCTAATATCTAGGGTGCATCAATTCTCCTTATAAGGTGGATGGTTTGTTGAGAATAAGAACATGGTTAATAAAAAATATGCACTCAAATCATGGGAACCTATTGTCTAGGGTGCATTATTTCTCTTTGGTGGGCTACTTAGTTTGAATGGTCCGGCTGCACAGCTTGAAAAAACAGTGCATCTCCCTCCGGAGAACCATTAAAATGGAGAAATTTGTTCTGGGCCAGACCACATGATTATCTATAAACATGTGCCAATACTGACTTGAACTAACTTCCTACCAAAAATTCTCCAAAATTTCTCCCAAAACAACCTATTATAATCTCCTACCAATGAATTATAAAAATAAGGGTTAATGATTATGAGAAAACACTTAACAGGATGATACAACACTGGACCCCCACACATGGGTCATGCCTCCTCATGTAGCACACAAAGGCCCTTTTCCCATACTAAGTATGTGGTATCCTCATAATGTCTCACTATTACTATGGTTCTTGTTATGCTCTCCCACAAACATCAAATGGATGGATGGCTAGCCCACTACGCATAGGTATGTAACTTTAAGGGCATTGAGGTTGAGGTCTAGACTAGTTGGCATTTGTTTCCAATAATAAATTTAAATCATTATATATAAAATTGCAATAAAATTTAAAATATATTAATATAAACATTTTAAATTATTTTTGTATAGATTAATTAATTAATTTTAAATCACTATATTTTAACAAAACATTTAATTATATTGGATAACACCTTAATGTCCATTAATAACATAATTAAAATAATTAACAATTGCATGAAAAGTCAAATACACCCACACTAAAACTATAATTTTCCTTAAGAATAAAATATTAACATAGAATTAAAATGAAAAACCTCCTTTCCAAATTTATTAATCTAAAATAAATAAAATAGAATAATTTTCAATGTTAATCAAAATTTTGAATCTCCAAATTAAAAAAATATATATCTTCTAATTTTCTAAAGAGTACATCAATCCAGGAATTTTAATTTTTCCCTTTGAAAATGATAGAAATTATCCTTTCATTCATTTAGTTTTCTGAATTTATTATTATTAAACCTTCTAGGTTATAATATTCCTCACTATTTAATTATTTTCTATCAATAATACTAAAACAAATTCCAGTATATTTATTAATATATCATGAGAATATGATAAATTTACATAGTATTTCAATGGACCTAATTTATCCACTTTCTAAAGACAAAAGGAATATTAAATAATTAGGACTTCCAATTTTGGTTCTAATGATTAAGAAGATTATGGTTGGAAATAATTGATGTGAAAAATAAAAAGGCTCAAAGTGGAGGATAACATTAAGTATAGAAAATGACATTAAAATTAAAAGTTTAATAGAAATCTCATTTTGAAATTTTAAACACACATCCTTATCTAAATGTACATACATGATCAATGATAATGTAAGTAATGAATTTATGTTCCTTTAATTTTTCCCAAATTTTAAAAAAAATATGAATACAATTTTCGAACAATTTTACTTTTCTGAAAGGAATCCTTAGAATAAACATCAATTTAAATACCTAACCAAATATAATAAACATATTAAATCTAGTAATGGTTATTTTTAATTTTTCATGTCCCCAACCATTATTTTTTTCTTTTTTTAATAAGGGAAAATAATAGAGGGAATGGAATGAATCATAAAACCTTTCCTGATACCCATAATAATACCTCAACGCGTTTTTCACTTATAATTTAGTGTATCATTCCACCATGACTTCTTTCACCCTTAAACTTTTACATTTATATATCATGACAGAATACTAATTTTAGGGTATATATGGATAAATACTGATTGAAATGTGTCTTTTCATACAAATTTAATTCATTGTCTCTATGGGATAAAAAGGATTGATGTATATGGTGGTCTCAAGGATAATTCCTTATCAATTAAAATTACTCAATCATGTTACAATTTATTTTTCACAGTCATAGCTTTGAAAAGTTGTAATTAATGTTCAAGAATGTGACATGCCCCAAAATTACTCAAAAAATATTCTCAAGATATAAAACAAAATATTTGGTCTATGAATCCTCTTAGGATTGGAACTTATGATTTGGTATGATCACTCGTAAAATGAATAATAATAACTAATAAATTTAAAAAAAATTAATACATTCAATGTCTGAAAATGGTAGGGAAATTTCATCTACATGAATCAATTAATTCACCCAAATCACGAGTCATCAATTTAATATCCATGCATCACATTAATCATTCAATTTTTATTCTTACTTATTTAATACCATTTCTCTGGAAATATAAAACATATAATCATAGGGTACCTATGAAAATAATGTCTCTTATATAATTCCTATAAAGCATAAATTCAAAGCTTATGCTAAAAATTTTCAATTTAACAGTGTTTTCTGAATTTCTAGCTAAAAACATAATTTTCATAACGATGCATGGAGTTTAAATTATTAATAATAAGAGAATAATATCCCTTTTCACATGTAGATTCATTCCACTTTATTTTTTCATATATGTGATTGGGTATTGTTCTAAACAAATTCGTAACAATGAAATTGAAAGATCCTAGAATAAAAATAATGATATAATTGTTGATTTAATCCCCCATTAAAGGCCTAAATTTTCAATACCTCTATAAGAAAATTAAAATTTTTATCCAAAATATTTTATTGGTTTAAGATTATTATATTTGAAACACCACATATTATTTTTCATAGCTTCCAATTCTACTTTATTCGTGGAAAGGAATCTATGGATTGAGTACACTATATCCAACCCCTTAATAAAAAGTCTTATTTTTCATGGAGGGGGAAGAATTAAGTTTGGATCATTATCCTCCTAGGTTTATAATTATGGAACCTCCTCCTGTTTGATAAAATATTTCTAAATATGGGCTCCATAAATTTTTTGATTAAAGGGATGGTTGGAAAGTAATTCCACTTGGAAAATATTTAAATATGAATTATCAATATGAAAATTTTCCATTTCAATGAGGTCATCCTATGTCTTCATTTCCTTAGTATGGTAACATTTATATCCTCAAGAACTTTATATAATTAAAGAGTAATCAGTACATGGAGCTCTATGTTTTCCTCGGCTTTTGCATGTTAATGTTTCTATTCCTCCTCTATGATAAAACAAGAGTAACCCGAAACTAAAAATTAAAAATTGTGGGAGTTAATAATCAATTAGGATTGAATAAAATCTATTGGGAGATATTGTAATATAATATCAACTCTCTGAGTTAGTTATAATTTAATATTTTCTTTAGGTTTAACCGATTCTTATAGTTGGATTTTACTAGATGGAGGTAGGTAGTCAGGATCCTCAAACATTTCTTCAAATTCTACCATAATAGTGGTGTCTACTTACATGGCCCCATACTGGTATTGAGGTTCATAAGCTTCAACCTATAAGTATGGAAGATCATGTCATATTTCATCATCTACCCAATAAATTAAATATTGATCTAGGACTTATTGATCTCTCATACATACATCAGCATGAGGATCTACAACTTCACTCTCTATATCGATGTGGTAAAATTCAATTTTATTGTTGAGATGATTGGGTTGTAGATGTACCTTAATAGCGAACTCAAAATTTTGGATCTCATCAGTAAAATAAGAAAGTTCTAATGATTCATTCTTTTTGGTTTTCATTCTATGAATATTTTCTTTAACTTCATCAACCATATCTATCAACTCTTGAAATGGGATAACTGTTATATATTCTTTCAATGAATTATTATCTATGTACATGAGTTCATCAAGTCTTTAATATAAGTGATATATTGTGGAATTTTGTTCCACTTTCTTTTGGTTTCTCGCCTTTGAGTACTTTTCATGTGAATAAAATAATTTATCATTTGAAAAAATTCAGGAAAAAAATTCTTGGTTTTGTTTTTTATAAAACCGAAATAAATCTATATAAAAACTTCAAAAATAAAAACAAATGAAACAAATGTTTGGATCCTTAGAAAAAAATACAAGTTTTTGACATGAACTTGTTATGTGGTGTAGAAAAATATACTATTTATATTTTCTTAGTGATGCATATTGACCAACCATTGTCATGTCACTAAAGTATCTTCACGGTTTTTCAACATGCGAATTCATGTTCATATTTTTTTTTTTATGAGAGCATTGAAAAATTATAAATCAACATAAAATGATAAATATAATGGGGGTGGAAAATAAATTACTTTCCCTTTCGGTTTTAATTAGAATTGCTTCAGTATTTTTTATTACTTTTTAAAATTCATTTTTCTAGTTTAATTATGTAATATTATTCTTAAACAATTATTACTAAATTTTTGGATTGTGAAATCATAAATTACAAATAAAAAATATTTTCACCTCCTTATATAATCAAGGTTGATGAAGCACTTCAACCGAGATTATGGAATCATCAAGTACTCAACTTCATTGAATGTTGTTTCATCTAGTAAATTAGTCAACTCCCCCAAATGATGAGCTTGTTTCCAATGTAAGGAAGAAAAAATATTTTAAAAAGAATAATAAAAGTTATTATGTGTCATAATCTAAAATAACAACACTTTTACACTTCTCCCACATTCACCAAGAATAGAAATAAAAAATTAAAGAGTGAAAGTGAAAAATTCAGGAAGAACCAATCTTAACCTAAGTCTAAGCCCCGGGTTATCCACTAATTATTAAGTGTAATTTTCCATGGTGGATGAATGGGAAAGAATAGAATAATAGAGAGACAAAAAAAGTAACACAATGAATGAAAATTGATGAATTTACTATAATAATAAGTAGAATGAATTAATTGTAAAATAGAAAGACATATAAACTAAAATAGTATAAAATAAAATAAGCAGTAGTGGCCTTCTCCAAATTCCCAGATCTAACTAGTCCTTTACATAACATCCATCACCCTCTTATTAACAGCGGGAAAATCTAATATTTTTTAGTCGTTTACATATTTAGTATCTCCTTTCTACAATGTGACATACCCCAAGATCACTCAAGAAATATGATCATGATATAATATAAAGTATGTGGTCAATTAATACTCTCAGAAATAGAAATTTTAATTTTGGACAATCTCTCATGGAATGAATAATAATAATAAATCAATTTGCATAAAATTTCTAAATTCAATGCCTTGAAAATTGAATAGAAATCTCATTTACGTGAATCAACCAATTCCATCAGATCACGAGTCTTCATTTTAATATCCATTATTCCTTTTAGCCATTAAATTTTCCATCATACTCTTTTAATATCATTATAACTAAAATCTAAAACATTGAATCATAGGGTTCCTAATAAACTCATTTCTCATAGATAATTCAAGTATATCATGAATTCATATCATGAAAATGAAATATATAATTTTATGTAGTTTCTGAAATTTACATCTTAAAATAAATTATTCAGAATGATTTTGGGAGTTTAAATTATAAATAAGGAATTAATATGATCTCTCTTCACATATATATTTAGTCCTCTTTCGTTTCCAATGTTTAGGAGCTTCCCTGTGACATCATGAACCTATAAAAGTAAATCAAGCAGTTAAGCACAATGATCAATCCAAGAAAAGTAAAAAATAATTAGTTATTGGGATTCTCTATGAAATAACTTCTAAAAATGAATCTGAATGAACATCAAATGAAATTAAAGGGATAAATAATGGTTTAATCCCTACAAGTGGACCTAGGATTATTAATTCTTCTATAATGGTAGTACCAATTGTTTTCCATAATCAATTATTGGGTGTAACTTATTAGATTTGAACCACCACATGTGGATTCCCCATAATTCTACTTCTACTTTGTAGGTGGTTTGGACTCCATGGATAGAGTATACTAGATACACAACCTCCACGATATAGTATAGCTTTCATGGTGGGGGTATGATGAGTTATGGTTCATCCTTCTTCTTAGTTTCAAGTTATTCAACCTCCTTTTATTTGTATAATTCTTTCTCAATATGGGATGTAAGAATTGTGTGTTAAATGGTTGTGTTAGAATGTAATTACACTTGGAAAATATTTAAATATAAATTATTAAAATTAAAATTCTCCCATTAAATGGGAGAAACGTCAATCATGGTTTCCTCATGAATTAAACATGGATATCCTCAATGAATTCCTCAAATGAATGTTTAATAAGTGATGGAAGATACATGTGTTCCTCAAAAAGAGAATTTTTATGTTCTTCTACCGCCTCTAAGATAGGACAAGTGTTTTATAAATCATTAAATTCAAAATAGTGATATTTAATAATCAATTTTTATGGAATAAAATAAATTATGACATTGTTAAACATTGGCTCAACTCTTTGAGTTGGTTCAACTTCAATCTCTTCTTTAGAGGTCAATCACTACTACAAAATAGGATTTTAACATAATTTGGCTGTATTGTTTCTAGAAAAATTACCAATAAAGGCCACCTTATTAGTGATAAAAATGCGCTGATAATGGGTGACATTTTTTAGTGCTCATAAAAAAGCCTTGATAAAGGGACCCTTTATCATTGCATGTAAAAAAGTGATTATATTTGTTGCCTCTTAATCAAAACTATTAAAAAATAGCTGATAGATCGGGGGCCTTTAAAGGTGCTATCAAAAAACCCTAATAAGGGGGAATGGGCTTATAAATGCTAATAAAGATGTAATGATGAAATGGGGTCTTTGTCACTGCTTTTTTACTAGGTCTAAAGAGGGGAAAATTTAATAAAAAAAATAAATCATTAAAAAAAATTTGGTTGAGGACACTCAAGAGCGGGGTGAATATAGATCCAATAAAAATTTCTATCAAAACACATTATTTAAATTTCATTTAAATGTTCCCCAATTTAAAAAAAATGGACTAGTTAACCAAAGTAGCATATTTATAAATGTTTTGTTTGTTCAAAATATTTCTCAAATATTGATTTTTCCAAAGTCAAAAGAATATAATTTATTATTTTAACATTATAAATTTTTCTACTCAAAAATTCAAAAGTAATCACTATCTAAGATTAACTATCAAAGATAAGTTAGGTTTCTTAAAAAGATTATGGAGACAGAGAAAACAAAACTTAAAAGTACACAGAAAAATCAAACACATGGTTTAGTCTCAAGTTGAGACCTAATCCTCTATACTATGTGATCACCTATCACAAAGACATTTTTCTTCTATAAACATGATCTATCCCCCAGATCAGGGTAACAATAGTATAAAAACTATTCAATTCAACTATACCTCCTCCACAGATTTTGTGGGAGTGTAAAAATAAATAGGCCACACAAGGACCTCTTCCACTGTTATCTGTGGGACTGTAAATGTGAAGGTTTGTGATTATATATAAGTATATTTTTGTTTGGATCAGGATTCATTATTTTTTTATAAAATATATACACACATTTCATAAAATTTAAATAAATTACACATGCATATAAAAATGATCAGAGGAGTTTATAAATCTCTATGTAATGTTATGTGATACTTCTGGACTTCTTTAAGATGGTAGAAGTGAAGTTGGATTTGTCTTCCAGAAACAAATGGAAAAATATAGAGTAATTTTAACTTTTGTCTTCTATTCCTAGTGATGTATAGGATTCCCAAAATTATTCATTTATTCTATGTTATTTATGCAAAAATTTTTGGTCTTTTGGTTCTTAGAAATTTCTCTTGGTTTGCACAGTTGGTTGGTTGATCTTGATTCACAATTTTGTAGTTTTGTGTTCACCAAAATCTATTTTATATTTCATCTAGGTTCATACTTTATACACTACAGGGCTTAAAAGGGTCTTGATCCTAATCGTGTGGGGTTCCTCATACCGCGTACTATGTACTGACATTGTCATTAATATTGTTTGCAAAATATCGTTTTTAAAATCAGTATCATTAGATAACCCAAATATGGACATTATAAAAATGTTTTAATTTAAGAGATAGATCATCGGTGACTCAGTCTATTGGTAGGTCAGACTATTGGTGTCTCATGTTTTTAGTGAGTAATGTTATCAGTGATTTTTTCTATCAATAGTTCATTGTATTGGTAGATCAATTCTATCGGTACATCATTTCTGTCAGTAGATCAGTCTTGCATCGGTAACAACAACTCAATCTATTGAGCTGCCAGAAGGTGATATATCAATAGATCATCTATCAGTAACTCAATATTTCAATGATATAGGCTTTCAGTGACTAATACTTATTGTAAATTCTAAGTCGGTCTATCAGTTAGTCCCTCCATCGACAACTTGAATATCCTTCAATGACTCGGTTGATCGGTATCTTATGTATCGATGACTTGCCTATCGGTAGGGCAAGTATCGAAAGCTCATTCATATAGATTTCTTACACTTAACCAAAATATGTAATTATATATTATTATATAATTAATAACACCAGATTTTAAAATTAGTATTGAACATGGTTAAACCCAATGTATCTTAATAAGTCATAATTAGCATAAGTAAGCATGATTTGTGATTATTTAAACTTGAGGACCCCAATAGTATCCCCCTTTTTGATGGTGAACAATCATGGATTTATATAACACTATAATTTATTTATGATGATCCGAGTAAAAATATTCTTAAAATATTACACATATTAGTGAGATGAAATTTTAAAATAAAATGAAGTTCATATTACTTGTTAAATAGTCTTTTTCAATTTTATGTTCCATTTTAATCTCAATCTTAATATCAAGATACCCTAAGATAAAATCCATATTATTTATACCTCTTTAGGTATAATCAAAATATAAACACAGAATAAAAAATCAATAATAGATAAGTAAATAACAATTAGTTGAAATCACATAAGGTATTCTATTAATCCAGCAGTATAATGGATAACAAGAACATTACAAAAAAGATTACATCAAAGCCCAATAAAAAAGTGGTACAACTACTTATTGTTCACATCATATTCTATAAAATCCTTTCCCTTATCAAAAGAAGATGAGGTAGGAGCATAAGGTGAATAGGTTGTAGTGGTGGAAGTTGTATAGCCAATAGTGATGGGAAAAAGAGGCACTCCTCGAAAAATATACGGACTAAGGCTTAGTCTAGTAGAATAAGCAAGACCTGTGGGTTGTTGTTGAATGACATGTCTAATATGTCCAAGATCATGGGTAGCGGTCATGTTAAAAGGTGAGAAAAGGGTATAAGAATATGTATAAGTAGGCAAGACTAGTTTTGTAGGAGCATCAACTGTAGAAATAGTGAATGTTTTGTTATAATGTAGGTACAGTTTGAGCAGATTTATAAAGTCCCAAATGACCTCACCACCATATACCATTGCCTTCTCAAAATCAAATTTTTTCAACAAAAATTTATACTATGTTGGGGTAAAATACTTCAACTTCATAAATTTCCCCTTGAATACCTAAGTCACTGGTGGTATCCTCAAATTATCCACTAAATAATTTTAATGGCTTGTTAACTGGTTTTTGGTGTAAACCATCTTAAAATTGAAATCGATCTTCTTGGTGATTTCCTCTTGAAAATTTGTATCACCAGTGGAATAAAACCATGCCATATCAGGAATTGGATCATATTTCTACTTGGTCATTAAGAGAATCTTCGGGTCAGTGCTACCCACTATAGTCTGACATTCCTCTCTAATCACATTTTTTACCATGTCAACATATGTATTGTGAGAAACAAGAGTAGTTGAGCTAGAGTCACCTTGACTGATATCTATGAAATAAAATATTAATGAGTATAAATCAAAATTAAGTGTCTAAGGATGAGCAGTATCACTCCTAGATGTTGTAACCTCATAAGTTTTTATCAATTTATCCAAATAAGTCTGGTAATCAATAGTGTGATTGCTTATGCCTAAAACCATTCCAGTCAACTCATTCCTTAACTTCTGACTGTTTGAATCAACATCTTCTATAAGATATTTCCACCTTCGATCAACCTGATATACAACTCTCTTAGTAATCAAATTAGTATCACTTTCACTAATTATGGGAGTAGTAGTAGGTTCACTCGGAGGAATATATTGGACTGCAGTAAAGAAGTTCTTCTATAATGGTATTAAGATCATCATTAGTCACATGCTCTAGAGAAGCCAATGGAATGGGATCAGGAGAAGGAGTATATCTCCTGCCCTCTGAATCAGGATAATCTAGACCAAAGGTCACATATCATGGATCCCTTCTTCCATACAATTAAAACAATGTCATCCATAGGACCCATTACATCAATCATAGATCTCTTAGCATCTCTGTCCCCCTCAACAGGTGTCATTTTTCTGGAATAGACTAATTGTCTCACTCGAGTCACTAAGAATTCCCTTTTATAGAAGGAACTCCAAAATTAATAGGATCATTAAAAGCTACATGTTGTTCCTCAATCGGTTCATGATCAATTAAGTAAGGGTCAACATGTTTGGAATCAAGTTCTTGATCATCACCTGGGTGATATGATCCACTATCTAAACCATCAGTTCCTTCATATTCAATATCACTTATTGTTTCTATATCACTTCCTAATTCTCTATCACTTCCATTAGATTCCTCAATATCTTCCCCAACTACATCATCATCATCCTTAGCTTCTTCTTCTTCTTTAACATTTCCTTCATCATTAGTATATTCTTCCTCACTACCAGATTTACTAACATACTCCCTATCCTTAGAGTCTTCAGTCTCTTAACTATAATTCTCATGTAAAAGTGGTTCCATAGATTTTAGAGGTCTTGGTAGACTTTCAGGCCCATAATTGAACTTTATTAGATTGTCAGTAAGGTTAGGATCAGTCCCATCATTTATTGGAGATCCAGTTCTTTGACCTTCCTCAGGAACATCCTTGCCACAAAAACACCCACTTCATCTAGTCCTAGACTAGGGTCTATCATATTCATCATCTATGAGGGATTCTCAATAGGATTGAAACATTCATATAACTTATAATTATCCTCGACCGACATTATCTTCAATGGGTCCCAATTAATCCTCATCCTCCTACGGATAAAATTTTTCAGACAGAAACCACTACAAGACGAAATTTTCTCTTCACCTTCATTCAATAAACCCTTAGACTTCAACATAGAAAAGTTAAGTCTAGGATAAAACAAATAATTGGACTTTAAATAGGGATTAATCATCTCACTGATATGAAACATAAAATATTTGTAAAAATCCATCTTACGACCTTTCTTCAATAGATATAACAAATTAATATCATGGTACTTAACAGATGTTATATCTATTTTCCTAGGATATAATTGATGCTGAAAGAATTTGAGTAAAATCCTAATTTCACCATCAAGCTCTGTAGAAAAAGGCCTCATATTCTCTCAATTTCCTGTAAACTTATCCAAAACTGTCTCATAACTGAAGATGTCACTTTTTGGAGAAGCACTTCTCTAATTTTCATCATAAACATGGTTATGGGGTACCATTAGACATTCTTCCTAGTTCTTAGATAAAAATCACACTCTAATTCTATCCACTACCAGCTTTATCCAAAACAGATCGTATACTTCTATAATAAACTCATCAAATAGGTAAAACTCTTATACCATCCTCAAATATTATATTCTTTAATTATTGGAGAACACTCCAAATACCCTTGGGCTTGAAATACATTTAGTAGAAAAGAATTACTCAGCAAAAACGGCTCCAAATGTACATCCTTCTCAGGGGTCACAACATGATTCACGAGTTTCGGATAAATAAGCGGCAATTTCAGTTGGATAAATTCACATCATTTCCTATTAGACTGATCTGACTCATCCTATGACCTTTCCAAGATTCACATGACATGATACATTTAATAGTTTTGAAGGTTTTGGTTCAAATGAGAAAGATAGCCACTCATGAGATAAGGGTCTGAGGAAAGAAGTCCATGAGTCATAGTGTGAGAGTAAGAATATGTATTTGATTGAACCATGTCATTATAACTTATGGATTCTAAAAGATAAAATAATAAATTTGGGATAAGATAAAGTAAAACAAATAAAACAATGAAATTTCAAATTTTAGATAGAGAAATAAAATTGTATCAGTCATTGAGACACATCGGTGAGACTTATCAGTGAGTCACTATCGGTAGGTCCTATCATTGAGTCATCATCAGTAGGTCATATCAGTGAGTTGTCAAGATTATGTCCTCAAAAATTGATCATCCCTAACTCATATCAAATGCAACTCTTCCTCTCAGAATTTGAAGGCTTAGTAAAAATTTATGTAGAATGATGGTATTTGATGATGAATTCAAGAGTTATATCACCTCTTGGATTATGAACTCTCAAAAAGTGATGCCTCACATCAATATGTTTTGTTCTAGAGTGTGAAACTGGATTCTTAGAAATATCAATAGAACTTGTATTGTCACATTAAATAGGTAAATGCCTAAACTTATATCCATAATCTAGCAATGTGTGTTACATATAAATAATCTAAGCACAAAAACTACCATCAACTGTGTATTTAGCTTCAGTTGTAGATAATGAAACAAGATTTTTATTTTTATTACACCATGATAAAATATACTTTCTAAAAAAGTGACATCATCTCAAGGTTCTTTTTATATCTGACCTAAAATCACCAAAATAAGAATTAGAATAACTAACTAAATAAAAAGCATGTCCTCTAGGATATAACAGTCCTATGTTGGTAGTATACATGAGATATTTGAAATTTATAATAATAGTAGTTAAATGATATTAATTAGGGTTTTCTTGAAAATGTGAAAATAAAAACACTTTAAATATAATATCAGGTCAGCTAGTAGTCAATTACTGTAGACTTCCAATCATCCCTCTTTAATTATTTTGATCAAGAGATTTTCTATTTTCATCAAGATATAATTTATTTGTGGTACTCAGTGGAGTATCACTACTTTTAATAATATCAATGAAACAAAATTTCAAACTATATTTAGTGTACTAACATTGATTTAAAATAATACCTTATTTATTTGAAAAAATTTGAAATCCAAGAATGAATTTTAGTTCACCCATTAAACAAATTTCAAAATCATTTTTGATCATTTTTGAAAAATCAATTCATAATTAATTTTTTCGAGACCCCAAAATAATGTCCTCAAAATAGATTTGAACAACTAAAAAATATTTAAAAATTATTTTTATAAAAATATTAGCATTAACTATGCCTTTTGTAAAACCTTTATAAATAATAAAAGTGTAGATCCAGACATACCCAGCTCTTGGATCATGTTTTAAACCATATAAATATTTTGTTAATTTAAATAAGTGATTTGTAAAAAAGGGGTTTGTAAAACTAGGATTTCTTCAACAAAAAAATCCTAAAATATATACCCATTAGAAATCAAATTTTAGCATCCCTTTTATATAGTTTTAAATTGAGATGTGATATATATGCTAGAATAATTATAATGGCTTCATGTATAGAAACCATTGCAAAAGTTTTTTCATAGTCAATTTTTTATTCTTGACTATATCTATGTGCAACCAATCTTTCCTTATTTATCACTGGGGTACCATCTCAATCCACTTTATTTCTAAACACCCACTTAGATCATATATTCAAGGTGTCTTTGTTTCTATAAACAAGTTTCTAGACATTATTTCTTTAAAATTGATTCAAAAAAATTTACATAGGAAATACCTAGAATTCATCATTGATTGAGTCCTTAATGTTCTTAGGTTCATGTTCTGACAAAAATGCTTGATGTTAAACCTGGATCCTAAGAGAATCTTTATTATGTGTCCCTTTAAATAAGTCTCCCACTATAGTATCTAAGGGGTGGTTTTTAAGGGTTCCATCAGATCTATAAAAATATGGGTTAGTTTTTTCATGTTCTTCTACATGTTTGAGTACACTATGAATAGAGTTTTAAGATTTTATAGAACCGGATGATTTTACTAATTTCTTAATAGAAGAGTCCGAAGGTTTAGCATTTATGTCTATATTGGACAGATCATCCTGAATATTTTCTAGGGAGTTTTTATGTTCATGTGGATCTATTTCATCAAATCTGATATGTATATATTCATCCACAAACTTGGTTCTTTTATTGACGACCCTATAGGCTTTGCAATAGGTTTAATAACCTAGGAAAATTCCTTCATCACTTTTGGAGGAAAACATGTTAAGATTATTTTTTGTATTAAGGGTAAAGACTTTCCAACCAAATACAATAAAGTAATTATCCATAGTATTCCTATTGTTCTATAACTCACAGGTAATTTTCTTAAGGATAAGACAAATTAAAACTCTATGAATTATATAACAAGTTGTTTCACATATTCTTCCCAAAAGTAAATAGGTAAGTCATACACATTAAAAGTATTTTGGGGAATTTATTATAAGGTTCTACTCCATATTTCTACAACTCTATTTTGTTAGGGAGTCCTAGGAGCATATGAAGTTATGAATATAGACACTATATTATCAAAAATATTAAAACTCTTGGTTTTCAAACTCACGACCATTTTTAATTATTTAGGTTTTAATTCAAAGACCACTTATGTTCTATAAAGTACCAGTATACATGGAGAAGTAGGAACAAGCTTCAATATTGTGAGATAAAAAGAAAGTCCACGAATATCTAAAAAATACATCTACTATAACATAAACAAAATTCAACCCATTTTAACTAGAAACTATAGATAGTACAAAAAAATCCATGTGAACCAAATCAAAAGATTGAGAATTTTAAAATTAATTCTTTGGATTCAAATATATTTTGTGTCATTTACCTTTTTCACACGGATTATAGAGTATGTCATTTGGAAACTCATGTTTAGGTAGCTTCTTGACTAGTCATTTCCAAGTAATATTTCTAAGGAAGTAATTGTTACAATGTCCTAGTCACTTATTCCTGAGCCAGTACTTGAAATTTAAGGTATACCAATGGTTGAAAACCATTGGTATAGGGTGGAGAACTATTGTTATAAATTATACCAATGGTTTTAGAAACCATAGACCAATAAGACATGACAATAGACATATACCAACGGTTTGAGATAAACTGTTGGTGTATGTGAAGAAATCTACTCTATACCAACGGTTTTATAAAACCATTGGCATATAGTTATTATACAACACATATGCCAACGGTTTCAAAACCATTGGAGTATCCTTTTTAGTATTCCATTCACCCATATACCAATGGTTTAAACTGTTGGTAATGTTTCTTACCAATGATTCAGAACTTTTGGTAAAAAAATACATATAGAACCTATACCAACGGTTTAAAACCATTGGTATAGGCTTTGGTGTAAAATTCACACAGTAGCCTACTCTGTGAGATGCTATGTGAATTTTACAGATACATACAATGCAATACATAATAAGGATACATAATTAAAAACAGATAATTATAAAGATACATAATTTAATAATCAATTATGAATACAATACATTAAAAACTGAATACGTAATTATATATGATATAGAATTAAGAATACATACATAATTTCATTTTTTATAACGCATACATGATTGAATTTAGAAATTAGAATCTAATAACCCAAAATAAGGAAATGAATAAATGAATTCAACCAAAAAAAATATAATTTCATGGTTTGGGGCGGGTGTCTTTGAACTTAGTGATGATGATAATGGGTGTGCATCAATGAGATTGTGTGTCTTAGGGAATATAGTTTTCCTTGGCGTATTAAATGTCATGTGTTTTAGAATAGGGGTAAGAGTTCCTCAAAATATAAGTGGATTGTGTGAGGCTGGACCATGGATCGTTGTGCTAAAGTGTCAACACAATCCGAATACGTTTGGTTGGTTCACCGTATGCAAGTTGTTTTTACTTAAAATGATGTTTGTTTTAAATAAAAGAGAGACTGTTAGAGTGATTCCAGCCACACCACGCCTCAGATTGAGGTGGGGTTGACTCGTACACGTCACATATGACCCATGGATCATTTTCCTAAAGTGTAAATAGAATATGGAGGTGTTTGGTTGGTTTTTCGTATGCCAGATGTTGTTTTGACTTAAAATGTTGTCCATTTCAAATAAAAGTGAGACACTTTGAGCAGTTTCGGCCACACCAGGCCTCTGATTGAGGCTCGGATGACTCGTACACCACATAAATGACCCATGGATATTTGTTCTAAAGTATCAACACAATATGAATTTTTTTGGTCAGATTTCCATATGTCAGTTGTTTTTACTTAAAATAGTGTACAATTTAAACAAAAGAGAGACACATAGAGTGCTACCGGCCACACTGTGCCTCAGATTGAGGTGGGGTTGACTCTTACACATTAAAATGACCAATGGATCGTTTTCTTAATGTATAAACACAATCCGAATGCGTTTAATTGGTTTTCTATATTCCACTTGTTTGTTTTCATTTAAAATATTGATCATTTCAAATAAAGGTGAGACACTTTGAGTGGTACCAGCCACACTGTGCGTCGGATTGATGCAGGGTTGACTTATAAACATCTCAAATGACTCATGGAACATTTTCCTAAAGTAAAAACAGAATCAGAATACATTTGGTCCCTTTTCTGTATGTCAGTTGTTGTTTTCACTTAAAATGATGTCCATTTTAAACAAAAGAGAGACATTTAGAGTTGTACTGGCCACACCGTTCCTCGGATTGATGCAGGTTGACTCGTACACATCAAAAATTTCCCCTAGATCGTTTTCCTAAATTATCCACACAATCTGAATGCGTTTGGTTGGTTTTTCGTATGTTAGTTGTTGTTTTCACTTAAAATGTTGTATGTTTCAAATAAAAGTGAGACACTTTGAGTGGTACCAGCCACACCACACCTCATATTGATGCATAGTTGAGTAATAAGAATCACATATGACCAATCTATCATCTTCCTAAAGTATCAACACACTCCGAATACGTTTGGTTGCCATATGCCAGTTTTTTTTACTTAAAACTATGTCCATTTTAAACAAAATAGAGACACTTTGAGTGACACCGACCACACCGTGCCTTGTATTGAGGCGGGGTTGACTCATACACATCACATATGACTCATTGATTTTTTTCCTAAAGTATCAACACAATCCAAATGTGTTTGGTCAGTTTTCCGTATGCCAGTTGTTGTTTTCACTTAGAATGATGTCCATTTTAAACAAAAGAGAGACATTTAGAGTGGTACCGGCCACAACATGCCTCGGATTGATGTGGGGTTGACTCGTACACGTAAAACATGTCCCATGGATCATTTTTCTATAGTATGACCACAATACTAATGCATTTGGTTGGTTTTTCGTATGCCATTTGTTGTTTTAAATTAAAATAATGTCTATTTTAAACAAAAGGGAAACATATAGAGTGGTACCGGCCACACCATACATAAAATTGATTCAAGGTTGACTCCTACTCATCCAAAATGTACCATATATCATTTTCCTTAAGTATCAACACAATCCTAATAGGTTTGTTCATTTTTCTGTATGCTAGTTGTTTTTACTTAAAACATTGTTCATTTTAAACAAAAGAGATACACTTATATTGGGAATGGCCACACCGTACCTCATATTGATGTGGGATTGACTTTTACACATCACAAATATCTCATAGATTGTTTTCATAAAGTATCAATACAATATGAATGTGTTTGGTTGGTTTTCTGTATGCCAGTTATGGTTTTCACTTAAAATTATGTCCATTTTAAACAAAAGAGATACATTTAGAGTTTTACCGGCCACACCACACCTCGGATTGATGCGTGGTTGACTCCTACACGTCACAAATGTCTCATGGATCTTTTTCCTAATGTATCAACATAATCTGAATATGTTTGGTCAGTTTTCCGTATGGCAGTTGTTTTTACATAAAACATTGTCCATTTAAAAAAAAAGAGACACATAGATTGGTACTGGCCACAAAATTCTTTGGATTGATTTGGGGTTGACTCGTACAAGTCAAATGTGTGCCATGGAATGTTTTCCTAATGTATCAAAACAATATGAATGTGTTTGGTTGATTTTTTGTATTCGAGTTGTTGTTTTCACTTAAAATGTTGATCCTTCCACATAAAGGTGAGACACTTTTAGTGGTACCGGCCACACCGTGCCTCATATTGATTCGATGTTGACTCCAACACATCACAAATTTTTCTTGGATCATTGTTCTAAAGTATCAACAGAATCCGAATATGTTTGTTCCATTTTCCATATGTCAGCAGTTGTTTTCACTTAAAATGTTTTCCATTTAAAATAAAAGTGAGACACTTTGAGTGGTACTGGCCTCAACATGCCTCAGATTGAGGTGGGTTTGAGTCATACACGTCACATATGACCCATGTTTTTTTTTCCTAAAGTATCAACACATTCCAAATAATTTTGGACAATTTTCTATATGCCATATGTTTTTACTTAAAAGGGATTCCATTTTAAACAAAATAGAGACACTTTGAGTGATACCAGCCACACTGTCCCTCGGATTGAGGCGGGGTTGACTCTTACACATCACATATGACTCATGGATCGTTTTATTAATGTATCAACACAGTCTGAATGTGTTTGGTTGGTTTTCCGTATGTCGGTTGTTCTTTTCACTTAAAATGTTGTCCATTTTAAACAAAAGAGAGACCTTTGGAGTGGTACCAGCACACCATGCCTCGTATTTATATGGGGTTGACTCATACAAATCACAAATGTCCCATGGATCTTTTTCCTAAAGTATCAACACATTCCGAATGCGTTTGGTTGGTTTTCCATATGCCAATTGTTTTTTCACGTAAAATGATGTCCATTTTAAACAAAAGAGAGACATTTAGAGTGGTATCGGCCACACCGCACTTTGGATTGATGTGGGGTTGACTCCTACACGTCGAAAATGTCCCATGGATCATTTTACTAAATTATCAACACAATCCGAATATGTTTGGCCAGTTTTCTGTATGCTAGTTTTTTTACTTACAACATTGTCCATTTTGAACAAAAGAGATCCACATATATTGGTACCAGCCACACCGTGCCTCGGATTGATGTGGGGTTGACTCGTACACATCATAAATGTCCCATGGATTGTTTTAATAAAGTATCAACACAATATGAATGAGTTTGGTTGGTTTTCCGTATGCCAGTTGTTGTTTTCACTGAAAATGATATCCATTTTTAAAAAAGAGAGACATTTAGAGTTGTACCGGACACACCGCACCTCAGATTGATACAGGGTTGAATCCTACACGTCACAAATGTCCAATGAATCATTTTCCTAAATTATCAACACAATCTGAATTTGTTTGGTCAGATTTACATATGCGAGTTGTTTTTACCAAACATTGTCCATTTTAAACAATAGAGAGACACTTAGAGTTGTACCGGCCACACCATGCCTCAAACTGATGTGAGGTTGACTTTTACACATCACAAATGTCCCATGGATCGTTTTCCTAATGTATCAACATAATCTGAATGCGTTTGGTTGGTTTTCAGTATGTAAGTTGTTTTTTCCCTTAAAATGTTGATCATTTCAAATAAAGTGAGACACTTTGAGTGGTACTGGCCACACCATGCCTCGTTTTGATGCAGGGTTGACTCCTACACGTCAAAATGTCCCATAGATCATTGTTCTAAATTATCAATAGAATCCGAATATTTTTGTCCATTTTCTGTATGTCTGTTGTTGTTTTCACTTAAAATGTTGTCCATTTCAAATCAAGGTGAGACACATTGAGTGGTACCGGCCACACCGTGCCTCAGAATGAGGCGGGTTGAGTCGTACACGTCACATATGACCCATGAGTCGTTTTCCTTAAGTATCAACAAAATCAAAAAACGTTTGGTTAGTTTTCCGTATGGCAGTTGTTTTTACTTAAAACATTGACCATTTTAAACAAAAAAGTGACACTTTGAGTGACACTGGCCACACCGTGCCTCGGATTGAGGCGGGGTTGACTCGTACACGTCACATATGACTCATGGGTCATTTTCCTAAAGTATTAACACAATCCGAATGCGTTTGGTCAATTTTTCATTTGCCAGTTAGGCAAATCGTGCAATAACAGTGATAATATCTTATAATAAAACTATATACATTGTGCATGATGTGCATCCACTGGTGAATGGTTAGGGAAAATCATGAACATTGCTTATAATATATAGCCTTATATGGGTTGTAGATACCTTGTGGGAGGGACTGAAATGTTTTACTAACCGTGAGGCATAGTGTTTTTCTACGCAAACCGGGGTTCTGATCTCTGAACAATTCCTAGAAGCCCCATAAACCATTATATAATTATTAGGCTTCCATATTTGGTCAAAAATAAAGAGTTATACTGAATTCAAAAATATTTGTACCAGAGTGAAAAACCAGGTTCAAAATTTAAAAGTTATACTGAATTCAAAAATGTAATGGATCATTCTACCGATGATCACCATCACCATCGCCATTGTCATCATCAGCCTCATCCTCGCCGCCATCTCTTTCCTCTTCGTAATCCTCGTCATCATCCCCATGCTCATCCTCAGCCCCATACTCACCCTCGGCCCCATCCCCGCCCTCATCCTTATTCTCATTTTCACACTCATCCTCTTCAGCATCATGGTCATCACCATAAACGTCATCATCTCGAATGCCACTAAAACTACCACCTGGTTCATTGGATAATGCACCCATCGAGAACATATATATTTGACAAGCCACACTGGCCTCTGGTGGAAGTGATGAAGATACTATTTTGATCAATTTCATAAATTCTTTCTCCCTCATTTGAACCTATTCTTACAACTCTATGGCCCTTTTATTAGACTGTCTTGCATTCTCCTTGACCTATTCCAACATAGTGGTACTAGAATGGATACCTGGAGAGGACCAATACCTCGTAGGGACTATATTCTTACCTAGTCTGTAGTGTACTCGACCAGAGTGTTCATCTCCCAAAACCTGATAAAATTGATCGTGTGGCCCTAAATTTTCAGTCTCTTGGGAATCAAGGGCCTCTAAAGAAACATGTTAAAAATATTAACAGATTATTAAATTTAAAAATAGATAATAAAATTTGAAATAAATAAATTAAAACATACAATATTTTCTTGTGTCTGTTCATTAACCGTAGTTCCATCTTTTTTTTTCTACTCGAGAAAAACAATTTTTCTCGAGGGTGACATCCTTCAATATTCAATTTGTGCCTCTGTAATGACATTGAAACAATATAAAGTGCAAGTATAATCATATATTCAATATTCAATAAATCACATAATTTATGTATGAAATAATAAAAAGGGAAAGTCCTAATGAACAATTATAAAAAACTATATCGTACCAACTGCCTCTCATGATCTGACATAGTATTGCACCCTAAAGTTTGGAGGTATTGCTTTGAATCAATGTATTTTCTGTTTTTTTAGAATATTCCTAAATAATTTTTAATAATAAATAAGATAATATTAATTAGAAGTATGAAAACTGTCATTTAAATACCTTAAATGGGATTAATACCTTAAATTTGGTAGTCACCCCATGGGTAATCATTTGGAGATATTGCTCTATCGGGAAGTCATCCACGATAGGTACTATCTCCAACTTTGTGCCCACTCTATCACACCATCCAAAATACAATTCATGCTTATTTGATCTCCAAATCTCTCCTATCTCTTTTAAACATTCTGGTCGTGCACCCTCACTATTAGGGAAGTTAAACTGAAGCTGACACCCAATAAATTAATTCATATAAATACAAAAAAATACTGCATTAAATCCAATATATTATTTACCCATATATGTTCCCACACATTATATTTGACTTCATGTGGTAGATTTCTCCAAGAGAGAGGGATACCTAGAATGATGTCGGAGTATTTATCTAGCATCGCCAAAAAACCCCAACATTCTTTCCCATGTTTATCAATCATATGCCCATCATCATTGTATTCAACCATCAACTGTTTATGGCGGTTCCAAACTGAACGAAAGCGAGTACGCCCCCTCCCCCACTTCTTATTAGTAGACGAATCTATTATTAAAGAAACAAGTATCAGTACAAGTTATAATAAAAATAAATTTTTTGAATAAATTTTTGTTAGAGTTATATAAATATAAACGTTGTAGTCGGATCAATGGGAGTCACTGGATGTGCAGAAGCTGAAGGAATATCCTATACAGGTGGATTGTCCCTTAGTGTACGCTCCTTAGCCACATACTATTTCGAAGTAGGAGTCGAAGAAGATGGAATACAATAGCTTGGAGATAATGAACCATAAGAAAATGATGATGGAATAGACGTCAGGACAACTGGTAGTGTAAACATTAGAGGAATTAATATCTTGTGTGTCCCTAAAGACACACCAGGATCAAAATGGGGCATATAATATACATCTGTGGTAGGGGCATAGTCTGATCGGGTATGACCGGTTGATTGTCTAACTCTTGTACCACAAGCACTCATACCACTAGCCTCAGTACCGGGGCCACTAGATGATCATCTAACTCTGACACCCCCACCCCTTATACCACCAGTCTCAATACTAGGATCAATATCAGTCTCCTCGTTAGATATCTCTCATCTAGGGGGTGGATCCTGAAATAAAGTTTAACACAAAATTAAACACACGATATTATATGTTATTGAAATATATATATTTGAAATAAAATACTCACAACAGGGATAAGTGGAGTAATGCCAATCTATGACATTCCATGATTGTTTTCTGTCTTTTTTTCATTGTATCTCTTAAATGGGTGTCATTTCCTACAATGAAAACAAATATGTAAGTAATTATAAACAAATAGATAATGTGAAACCCAAAAAAATATATAAAAACCATTATGATAAAAAACCTAAAGAAACAGAATATTTATGGTGGTTTGAAGGTAAGTACTAGGATACACACTTTGAATGATTTAGGTGAAACATGTAGGTGAGAACACGATAGTATGATTCTATATATTTACCACCACAACTTCGGCTTCACAATCAACTCTGACAATTGAGCTATTGGAGTTATCATAAGTAATAAATGGATTGCTTCCAATTGTAGTAGAAATAGTGTCAAATTCATCATCACCATCATCAAAAAGATGTATGGGATTTACTTCAATAATTACACTGAATTTAGGATGATGATGATCTTTGACATAAAAAACATGTTTCACCATTGATGCCAATACATATGGTTCATTAGTGGCAAGAGTGTGAGTCATGTCAATAACTCGAAATCCACAATCATCAATAAAGGTTCCTTGCATCATCGTTGAATCAAACCATTGACATTTTATCACCATGACTCGACCATGCGAGTAATAATCCAAAATTATTATTTTCTCCACGACTCCATAATAAGCTACATTTTTAGAATGAGGTCTATTATCCAATGAAATGGAATAACAGTCTGTTGTGGGACTTAGCATAACACCATCATGATCTATTCTCATGTTAATTGCTTGTTCTGTGATAATAAATTTGTATCCATTGATCACAAGTTATTTACAAGAAAGAACCATCATATTAGGACCAAAAGAGAAAGATCTTATTTCCAAAAAAACAGAGTCTGCAGGAAAACTTGATACCTGAAATATAAAAAAATATTAAACTTAATTAAATATTATTTTTATCTAGTTATTAAATTAATATTTTTTCCTTCAATTTCAACCTAGCAGAAAACACTTTGAAATGAAAAGTCTCTTTCCTTCTCAAAGATAAAGAATATTCTTTCTATATATCAATTCTTTATGTTGCATATAGATAAAAATAATAATAGTTTAACAAATATTTAAAATTACAAGAGATAAGATAAGATATACTTGTACAATTTACTTACTTGATATACTCATCGAACAAAACACAATTGAACAACACTGTGTGATGTGCCATCTCTCGCTCTTCAAGGCTTAATGTCGTCAATGTAATTGATCCCGGAATTCCTTCTATTTGAGGAAGTGATGGAAAACTAGGTTCAATTTTCTCAAACTATTCTTCTTCATTTATCATTTGTCTATTTATTCTCGTAGTAAGATCAGACAAATACATTGAGCAGAAATCCATACATTCCTGATCCATGTAACCGTTCACAATAGAAACTTCAAGATAATTCATGTTCCGAACATATGATTTCAATGTGTACATGTTTCTTTCAGTTGGATACATCCAACGGAAAGCAACGGGTCCTCCAAGAAGTATTTCGGTCGGAATATGGACAGTTAGATGCAACATGCATGTAAAAAATGAAGGAGGGAATATTTTCTATAACACACACAAAATTAATGGTATCTCTACCAATAGTTTTTGTAATACGGATTTGGAAAACATAATAGCACAACTATATCTAAACATGTAGAATAACCGAATAACTAAGACTCTTGCATTATTGGACAAGAGATGAAGGATTGCTGTTGGAGTCAACTCCTGGAAAAGGATGTGATAATCATGAGTCTTCAAATATTTCAACTTCAACTATTTTCTGATGACCTATTTTGATATATTTCTTGAATATCCATTAGTAACTTTAATAGTCTCTAGAACTTCCAGAAATTGATTTTTTTCAGCAGGTGTCATCACATAAGAAGCACATGGAACATTCCATTTATTTTCACTGATACAGATAGGATGCAATTCTGGTTGGATACCCCAATCTACCAAGTCATACCAAGATTGTAAATCATCATTTTTCTTCCCCTTGACATTTAGATGAATTGAAAGCAACGTTTCACATATATTCTTTTCAATGTGCATTACGTCTAAGCAATGATGTAACAAGTTGGTTGACCAATATGATAACTCAAAGAATATACTCTTCTTCTTCCAATTCTAACAGGTATCATTGGAAACATTTTTCCTCTCTATAGATTTCATTAAACCCTTCGCAAATGAATAAATGATATCTTTCAATTCATTAAGCACATCAGTTCCAGACATAAACTGTGGTGGATCATCAGTCTCCATGGTATTGTCAAATCTTCGACGATTGTTTCTATATGGATGGTTCATGGGAAAGAATCTTCGATGTCCTATAAAACTAAAACTATGATGATATTTTAGTCTTCTCGCTCGATTATTCTTCATACAAACAGGACACGACAATTTTCCTTTTGTGCACCATCCACACATCATTGAATAAGCAGGAAAATCATTGATCGTCCACATATGTGCAACATGCATCTGAAATATGTCTTTCGAACATGAATCATATGTGGGCACACCAACATCCTAAATATGTTTCAACTCTTTTATTAAAGGTTTCATGTATACAAATATATCATTTTCGGGATCAGAAGGGAAAAATATCAGTATACCCAAGACAGTGTAAGGATTTTTCATACACAACCATGGGGGAAGGTAATAAATGTGTATGAAAACTATCCATGTGCTCTGCGAAGTATGCATCTACCCAAATGGATTAAAACCATCACATGAAAGACTCATCCTCACATTACGCATGTCGGCTGGAAATTCAGGATATCGAGAATCAAATCTCTGCCATGAAAATACATCTGCAAGGTGAACCAACTCTTCATTATCCTTTTTCTCTCAATGTAATTCCATCAGATTTTTACTGATATTTCATCAGACATGAAAAGTTTATGTAATATAGGGATCAATGGATAGTTCTACATTACTTTTTGTGGCACATGAGATGGTGTTCCATCATCTTTTGGCTTCCATCAGGACGTTCCACATTTGATACAATCATTTCTTTCAGCAGTTTCCTCCCACAATAAGTTGAAATCATTCGGGAAAGCATGACTTTTTTTTAGAATCCATGTTCATCAACTAACTTCCATGCCATATAGTTGTTTGGGGGAATATATGCATCATCTGGAAGTAAGTGCTTCAAGAAGGTAAGAATGTAATCGATTGTGTTATTTGAAATCCCATACATTGTTTTCCCGTGAAACAATCAAATTAAAAATTCTAACATTTTCATTTTACCACATTGATGATATACTAGAGTCATCACAACATTATTCAATTTTTTCACGCTCCCAACATCATCATTTTCATTGGATGCATCATGTGTGCTTGTATTGAAATCTTGTTGGCTGAACATCCTTTCCTTATCATAATGCCGAATAAATGGAAACCGATCATATATCAAACTCTCCAATTTAGTCCTATCATTTAGATCATCAACATTTTGAGATTCCATTTTCTATCCATTGTGATACCACACATAACAGTTTCTTTGGAAACCATATTTGGTTATATGATAGAAAACTGCTTCATGACTCAACTAAGGTCTACCAACACAATTAGAACATAGACATTGTATGCAACCACTGTCTGAAGCCCTATCAAATGAAAAATCTAAAAAGTTGTTCAAATTATTTTGAAAATCGATGTAAATCTGATCAGTTTTGTACATCCTACTTCTATACATTCTATAAAAAAATTGCAATAATTCATTTCAAAGCAATTCAATAATATTTAAGTTCAATAAAAAAATATTTATGTAAATAACAATTGTTTACTTTATATAAAATCATAACATACACATTACTCTATATGAGAATCATATTAAGAAACAAAACAAAATACAATGTATTTTTGAAAATAACATATAGAATTTCTAATTCATATATTCATTGATTCTCCAGTAAGATATTGGAAGTGGATCAAGGAATACATAATCCTTAGGGGTCTGCTTGGGAGTATATGAGTTTTGTACATTAACTTCTTCAGGGAGATCAGGATGATGTGTTGGATGAGGATCACATCAAAAGTAGTTATGGACTCATCAAGTTTCACCTTAACAATGGATTAAAGGATCCTATGTTTGGGTCCATAGATCATAGTTTGATAGTGTGTATTCATTGAATCATGTCCTAATTGATTTTGGATTGGGGACTTTAATAGTTATAGGCATGGATTTGATTAGAAACACCTATAAAAAGGATATCCAGAATTGTGACATACCAATCTAGGATGAAACTCATTGGTGACCCGAACCCAGATGGACACTCATTGGAGAGGGACCATCAAGTTCTATTGTGTTTTATCTCACATAAGAATAATGATTTTTGGGAGTGAAATAGAGTGGATCATGAGATTTGTGTTCACAAAAGGAAGAGATCAAAACAACTTCATTTGTGTGAAGAATAATAATCACATGGTCCTCTTGATATTTGAACCACGCAGTCATGATTTATGAGATGAAATTGTATCCATGAAACCATATGAGAAGCATGATTCAATACATGTGTTTTTTAGATTTTCTCAGGCATTTTGCGGAACCCGAAATCAGTGAAAATGTTCATTGTGTTTTAAAAAAAGGTGATTGAATAACTCATGTATGATGTTGAAGGCAGAATGATTAATGGTTATATTATGAAAACTAATATTCATTAATATTGAGAATCTGATATTCTGTGAATTAGTTTCATGAAGAAGGAAGAAGTACTACCTAGGAGAAAGAGAGGTCCCACTGAGAGTTTCCTTTGTAGATATTTTATTCATAAATATCATTGGATTGTATGATTATGTATTTCTTATTTCATCTGTAAAGAATAATTAGGGACCACATACTATATTTCAATGTTGAAGAAGATACATTATATGTTCTATTGTGCAAAGGATAAGTGAACAGTGTGTCATTTTATATATATATAAATATTTTGATTGAAACATGATACATACTTGTTATGTAACACACATAGTGTAAAAAAATGAAGATGAATAAGATATTCATGTTTGACATGATCTTAATGAAAGGAGTGATTTTCATGAAATAATATAAATAAATATTCCAAAAAATTTATTATGAGTTCATATACATGAATTTGTAGTATTTGGAGGAGTGAGATTAAAAAAATAACTATGCATATTTAAAATTAGAACACAAGAAAGAGACCATGCCTTTATAAATATATATGTGTAATGAAAACATTAATTGGAAAATGTGCACATTTAGGTAGTGATTGGAGTACACGATTCATGAAGGGAGTAGTAAATCCTAAAATTTTCCAAAATCACTAGATATACAAAAAAACCACGCGATCTTTATAAATAGTGAAATAAATTGAAATATTTTGAGAATATAAGGATATCCTTGGATAATATGAGAAGTGGTTGAAGTAGTCTAACCTGAATAGGGGATTTGCAGCTGATCAGATAGAAGAGGTTCACCTGGGAGGGCGCTTCTGGGAGGGGAATCTACTTCTGGAAATCGGGTGCTGGGAGTCGGGGCGAATAATTCTATTTAAGTGAATTTAAGGGTGGGGGGATTTCCCAATGATTATTAAAAAACATTGGGAAAAGCATTTATTTCCCAACGGTTATTAAAACCCATTGGGAAAAGTATGTATTTTCCAACGGTTTCTTCAAACTGTAGGGAAATCCTTCCCTAACCACAACTTTACTAATGGTTTATTAAAATTGTTGGTAAAGGACACCTATACCAATGGTTCTTTTGAACCGTTGGTAAAAAAGTGTTGGGAAATCTAGCCTTTACATTAGTGTTCCAAGACACTTTTGGAAAGGTACTTAAGCATGAAATATATTGAGAAACTATAGAATTTAAATCAACAGAATACACATTATCATTTCTTAAGGAATTAAATATTAAATAATTTATAGAATAAAAAACATTACATGAATCATTCTCAAACATTACTTGGAACTCATCATCACATAACTGAGATACGCTACATAAATTATATTCTTAACTAACAACATACAAAACTTTGGAAATTAAAAATCAATTTTTGTTACTAATCTGGCCTAGGATAACAATTTTCCCTTTTCATTGTCCCCAAAAGTGAAATGACAACCATCAACCTCAAAAAAATTATTGAACCAAGAATAATATCTTGTCATGTTTCTTGAACATCCACTATCCATGTACCATATTCTTTTTGAGATATCGTCATGAATTTGACATACATGCATATTTTAAACAAGAAATGATTTTTGTACCCATATATGTTTGGGTCCAGAAATATTAGTAATAATGGATTAGAGAACCCAAATTTTTCTCATGGGTTTCCTTTAAGAATATATAAGACTCTTAGAAATAAATATTGTATTAGGTACTTTTAAAAAAATTGACTGTAGAACATTCAGTTTTGGATTTAGAAACAAATATAATTTTATATATCATTATTTTTTTAGGCTCATATCCTATTCCAGTAACATATTTGGGACAAACATGATTTCTCAAGATTTTTGTAAATGTTTTTCTACCATTTATAAATTTCTCAAAATCCTTCTTTAATTAATCATTTGAAATTTTATGTTCCTTGTTTTCTCTGAACAGTTGATCATTATTTTATTTTTCTATAATCAATCTAACATACAGTTTATAGATAAAGCCTGATGCGTTTTCAAAAGATTGTATTTATCATTTAACTCATTAATGGGGGTTTTCAACATATTATCAAAGTCAGATAATTTATCTTCTGTCATATTTTCAACATCATGATTTTCAATATCTGACTTGTCAGATTCATCAGACTCATGCATAAGAAAAATATCAGAAGTAGTGGGCAGAGTAGATACCATAATAACTTCGTCCATAGAGAACATATTTTCCCAATCATGATCTTAATTGGGAGAAGAATCATATTCACTTGAACTATATTTAGATGCATCCATGTGGATTTCATGAAATTTTTATTCCTTTTCTCTTTATCTTCATATCTCTACTTGTATTTCAGTTTTGGACATTTAGGATTTATATGAACTTTCTTTTTCACTCATAGAAGATTACTTTCATTGAGTCATCTTCCTTTTTCTTCTAATTTCCTATGTTGTAATACCTGCCCCTTTAATTTGGTTTTCTGAAAAACATCTTCTTCCTGTAAATCTTCTTAAATCTTATGGATAGATGATCCATTTCATTATCACTATCACTTGATATATATTCATTTATGGAACTTTCAACATGAATTTTAACTTTCTTCTTTTGTTTGAATGAAGTAGTTTTTAAGGCCACTGACATTCTTTTATGTTCATTATCTTCTTCGTTATTTACATTCAACTATTCAGAACACATCATTATCTATCTGATCATCTCTTTGACAGAAAAATTAATGATATCACAAGATTCTCTAATTGAAAATGAGGTTCCTCTCCACTTCATTGGAAGACATCTATTGAGTTTCATGATTTGTTCCTTGGCATCCACTGGCTTTCCTAGAGTACTCACTGTATATAAAATCTCATTAAACCTGAGATACATATCCAAAATGGGTTAATCATGCTTCACATTAAAGTTATTATATTTAATAGTATATGTATTTAGTCTCATCTTTTTAACACTATAGGTTCATTTATGTAAAACAACTAATGTATCCCAAATTTCATGGGTAGTTTTACATACAGAAATACTATTGAATTATTCATCACAAAAATAATAGAATAACAAATTCAAGTATTAAATGTTATTATAATAGTTTTCCTTAGTTGGTTCATCCCACATATTTCTAGAAGTTGTTGGAATTTTTTATTTATCTATAATATCATAGAATATTTCAAAACCCATACTTTCTAAGTGCCTTTTAATCTTAATTTTACATTGTGCAATGTATGTTCCATTGAAATAGGGAGGTATATTGGTTTCAGCACCTTCATGTATATTTTCCATTTTAAATAAGTGAAAACAAGTTTTGAAGAAATAAAAAATTAGAACTCATAGGAATTTATAGTTCTTTAAAACATAACTAAAATCCCAGTTTCAAAAAAAATTAAAAATTTTAAAACATTGAAAAAAAGGATTAAAAATTACATTGAAACCAAATGCTTCTTAGAGTATGACACTCAAGAGGTGGAGAATTGAGTTCCTATAAAAAATTATATCAAAAACCTTTATTATGAATTTATTTAAAAGATACCCAATTTAAAAAACAATCCTAGTTAACCAAAGTAGAATATTTAGAAATTTTTTGTTTATTCAAAATATTTCTCAAAGATTGATTAGTTCTCAGTTAAACAATATAATTTATTATTTTAACTTTTGAAATTAGTCTACTAAAAAAACTATAAAATAAAAACTATCAAAGATTAATAATAAAAATCTAAGTTAGGATTCTCAAAATTATTACATAGATAGATAAAAAACATTAAATAACATTGAAAAAGAAAATAAGAGGTTCGGTCTCAAGTCAAGTCCAAATCCTATCAACTTGGTGATCACCTTCCTCCAAGAATTATATATCAAATAAACTTGATCCACACCCTTGATCGGGGTAACAATATAATTCAATATTTTCATGTCAATTAGACCTCTTACATGGTTTTTATGGGAGTGTAAAAACAAAAATTCCAAACATGGACCTCTTCTGCAATTATCCACAGGAGTATAAATGTGAAGGTTTGTGAATATATCTATGTATTTTACAGTCTGGTTCAAGAGTCATTGTGTTTATAAAATAGAGGCATAGAAATCCCAAAATTAAAATAAAGTACACAAGAAAAGAAAAATCATAAAAAGAGTTTAGGATTCTATGTTTGATGTTCTATGAAGTTTATGCACTCTTTAAGGATGGTAGATGTGAAGCTAGAGTCATCTTCTAGAAATAGATAGCTAAACCAAGAGTCAATTTTTCTTATCTCTTATGTTCCCAATTAGATAAAGGATTTATCAAAGTTATATTGTCTTCAATGTTTTTAATGTAGAGATTTTTATTCTTCTTGTTCTCAGTAATTTTTCTTGGTATGCACAGTTCGTTGGAAGAGTTTGTTTCAGAGTTGCGCATATTTATGTTCACCAACCTCTCTTTTCTTTTTCACATAGGTTCTTACTTTATACACTATAGGGCCAACATGAAGCATGATCTTTATCATCTCTGGTTCCTCGTACCCCATATTATGTACTGACAATGTCATTAATATTTTCTACAGGAGATCATTAATAAAATCAGTATTATTAAATAACCAAAACAAGACCGTTATTAATAATTTCTATTTTATGAGACAGATCACCGGTGACTCCGTCTATCGGCATAAATTGTTATCGGAGACTCATTCTCTTAGTGAGTCATGTTTTCGGAAAGTCAGTCTATCAGTATCTCATTATATCAGTAGATCATTTCTTTGGGTATATCTCTTCAGATGGTATATCATTTTTTCTATATATAATTTCTATCCATAGATCATACATGAATTGGTAACTTCAAATCGAAATGTCTAGCTCTCGGTAGGTGATGCATCCATATTTCATCTGTCGGTAACTCAATTTGTCAGTGTGTCAAGCTATATGGGGTTTATACATATAAAAAAATTTGAGTTGCTCTATCAATTAGTCACTCAATCAGTTGCTCAAACATCTGTCAGTGACTCGGCTGATCGGTAGCTTATGTATCAGTGACTTGTCTATGAGTAGGAAAAGTATTGATAGCTTATACTTATCGGTGTCTTACACTTAACCAAAATATGTATTTCTTTCTTATGATGTAAACACTAACACCAAAGTTTAGAATTCTAATTGAACATGATTAAACACATTGTATCATAATAAATCAAAATTATCATAGTCAAGCATGTGTTGTGAGAATTAAAAATAGATGAGGCTAATAAAAAATAATATATTAAACTAAAAATATATTAATATATACATATATATAATATAATTAATTAAATATAATTTATATAAATCCAAATACACATTTACACATAATATATTAGATATTTACTGAACAAATGGACTATAAAAAATTTACAAAATAATATTATTTAAAAATTTACAAATTATTATTGAGTAAATGGAATTTAATAACAATTTAATCATAAAAAAATATGAAAATTAAGAAATGCTCTAAAATAAATTTAAAACATTACTCAAACTTCAAATGAACATAAATTTTGATCTGGGTATCAGTTTGAGCATATCCAAAAATCAAATTGTATATTTCCCAAAGATACATTCCCTAGTGACTTGGGGGAACCACTAGTCACATTCTTCAAAGTAAAAATGCATAGAAGGCCTCCAAAGCTTATTTTTTAGATGGTTTATATCAATATTTTAAAATTATAGGGAATTTAGACCTCGTTTAAGGGCTTCTTATAGTATTTTTTCAATGGAGACTGAATTTATTCACAAGGATTGAATTCATATGGATATTATGGGTTTTCAATTTTATCATTTTTAACAATGTAGTTTTATTTATAATTAAATTAATGCATATTTTCATATATTTACTTAAAATAAATCAAATCTATAAATTCATATTTGAAAATATCGACATTAAAAAGTATTTATAAATATAAATATATATAATAATTATTTTTCATTTATTTTATTTAAAATAAAAAATTATGAATTTTATATAAATTATTAAAATGAATTAATATGTTTATATATAGCTATATAATTAATTTTTATATACAAACATGTGTGTGTTGATAAAGAAATATATAATTACATCTATATTTCATTGTATGTAAATGAATACATATTTTGTAGATATTCTTCTGTTTATGTGAGAAATATAAATGTATACTTTTGTGTGTTAATATGTGTGTGTGTTTATGTAAATATATCATATATAAATGATTTTATATAAATAAATCATTATGATTATCATTGTCATTTAATATAGTATATAATCATATTTTATATTAAATACTTATAAATAAATTATAAATGATTTATATGTAAATATAAGATTTTATATGAATATGTAAATATATTGACATATAAATATATATGTATATATGTATAAAATTTATATCTAAATGTAAAATATATATATAGAAAAACTATAAAACTGTATTCAAAACAATATGTAACCATTTCTTACATTATAAAAATATATTAATATATATATATATATATATATATATTGTTTATATATAAATGTATGTGTGTATTGATAACTAGATATATATTTATTTTATATTCTCGTATATGTAAATTAATATAAATATATAATATATTTAAATAAATATTAGTGTATATATTTCACACACGCACATACAAACAGATATTTTATAGATGTATTTAAAAAATCATCATATAAATATATCAATAAAATATATATACATCACATCACATATAAATAAATATAAATATCATAAAATATAAAATATAACAACATTTTTAAGTGTTAAAGGTGTTCAAAATACAAATGATAGGTAAATGAATCAAATCCAGGCATGTGCAAGATGCTTGAATTACGAGAAGCGCAGAAAAAGGGAGGAAGAACCTACATGAGTGGGATAAAAGTGATGATAAATGGAGTGGTAATCACTGATAAAAGGTGGGTTGGGAAGAGGTATAAGAAAAACTAATTTTATCCCCCTTTATAGGGGATTAATTTAGTGCCGATAAAGGGTGACTTTAATAGTTATAAAAATTGGAAATAATGTTGGACTAAAAAAGCACTGATAAATGCCACCTTTATCAATGCTAAAAAAGATTGATAAAGGGGGCCTTAATCAGCATATTTTTAACACTATTAAATGGTTCATTTATCATCACTTCTTGTGGTAATTGTTAAATACAACACCTTGAAATTACTCTCATTATTAAAGGCCATATTTTTATTAGTGAGTTCTTATTCATGTTTTTTAGTAGATATGGATAGTTAGTTGAGATCCTCCATCCCTTCTTAAAATTCCACCCTATGAGTGGTGTCTTCTTCCAGAACTAGATATAGGTACGACAATTATTATGTTTCTACCATGATTTCCTAAACATTATGTTTCATTTCATCATCTTCCCAATCACTCCAATATTGATCCAGGACATCTTTATATATCAAATTCACATCATCACCTGATTATTCATCTTTACTCTTCATCTCTTTACAGTATGTTTCAATATGATTCTTGAGATGGTTGGGCTATGGATGTTCCTCAAGTTTCATTTCAACCTTTTGTATCTCTTCAATAATATTGAGATGTCTCGATGTTGCCTTATCTTCGGTTTTCTGTATTTTAATTTATTTCTATTGTATATCAACTATATATTCCATCCTTATAAGTGAGATACTTATTATATTCTCATTAAAAGTATTCTTATCCAATAAATGTGTCTATCAATACTTCATTAAAAGGTCGATTCTATAGCATTGTGTAACACTATATCCCTAGTGGCGGGATGTCCACTTGTACTAGATCCACCAAAGGAAGATCATATTTAACAATCCCTATTTGAACTAGGATCAAGTCATTTTATGTTCCCACTACTTTTATCCCTAGTGGTGTTGAGACAAATGTGATCATAGTCTCTTCCTCTTAATGTGGAGTTATAAAAATAAAACGTATAGGATATTATAGTCATTGAATATTATAATTCATTAACATTTACATGTATTTATCCTCAGCATATTATTTGGGATGTGGTCCTCATCCACCACTATCACTTCACCAGAAATGATAGAATTAATTTTTTGATCAAATACATTTATTTTGGTTGATTAACAAATCTAGACAACACTCCCTGTATTTTTTACAAGACGAACATTTTCAATAAGCGATTTTAAATGAATATAAACTTACATGATCCAGTTTGACTAGGTAATCACAAATCATCATACCTTCCAAAAAAATCAAATTCAATAATTTGACCTCTAGAATAGAATTTTTGAAATTAAATATCCATTAGATCCCCTATCATGGTCAAAAGCATTGGAATATCGATACTATTTCTAGATTAAAGACCAATTTTTGGGCCGCTAGATATTTATAGAAAACTCCTCTTATATGTGATTCTTCCGCAAGGAAGCCCATGGAAGGACTAGGGATCTTATTCTACATGGAATAGGGGAATAATGGTCTAAAATACATTCAATATTTTTACCTGATATTGGATATTTAGGAATAATTATTGAGGATACATAAAAGTCACCCATTGGACTTGAGTCTACAATATCAATAAAATTGGGGTATTGGTGGGTGGTTGAATATAATTTCTATTAGGTATCAACGAACATTCTACCCATAGATGTCACTCCTAGGGGCCTGGAGGTGATATTATTATGAACATGGTATTATATTTTTCTTGGGTTCCCATTTCCAATCCCTCTATGAGTCAACGAGTTATCATAGAGATATAAAATTGAATTCTGAGATGACTTGACAGATATACTCACTCAACAACCATTAATGAATATGGGAAGATGGTTTACATACCCATATCCATATAAAGATAACCTATTAATAAAACTTTGTCTTAAGGATCACTGGTGGTGACACCGAACCTCTTTAAACATTGGATAAAATGCATCAATTTTTTTTGTCAAGATAGGATAACCTTTATCCTCAACCATTACATTTAGATTCGTACTAGAACCTATTATTATTACTTAAAGTGAATATTCTAGGGAAATAATATGTATTTTATCCTATTTGGTATGATTGAATAAACATGGAAATATTTAGAGAATCGAATAATAACTAATATGGTATAAAAAAAATAAGGATCTATCTTACTTCCATTGAAGTAGTAATGTGGTTGGATTCACCTTCTCCAGTTAAATCTGTTTGGGTCCTTTGTATCTCAATATCTAACTTTGAATAGTGGACCCCTTATTTGGTAAAATGGATTATGAAATTGATATCCTAATGGTAAATATCCACATCATTAGAATAATCATCCTACAATAATTTATTTGGTGCTGATATAAACCTATTCCCATTATGGTTTTCATATCTCATTCTAAGAGATTCCTTATCATCCATAGTATATATTTCAACCCTATAATAGTCTCAATCCATCCAAAAAACTAGAAAGGGTTTTTATATAGTAATTTATGGATTAATATTTTTTCTTATTTTAGGAATCACTCAACTTATCGAGGTGAAATGTCCATCTCCCTTTTCCATTTTCTCAGTATATACCTATAATGTCTCCTTGATATATAGGAAGTATGATATTTCCCTACAGGAATTCTTTCACCCCCCCCCCCACACGCACACACACAGGAACACTACTACCTTTTATTCCCTTTCTTCCTTAGTCTCACTCATTGGACATTCCTTTGATTTAGGTATAATACTATATAGCTTCCCATCAATATGTGTCTATATTTAAGTCTGAGAATAATTGGTCATGAGCTTATTATTGGTATTAAAATGTGGTAGAAAAACCAAAATTCATGTTTCCCCCTATGTCAGTTTTTTAAAAAATTAGTGAGAACCCATCAGATTAATTTCACGTCATACTCTATAAGGAGGAGAAGAAAATTGATTATAATTGCATAGAAATTTTTGGTCTAATAGGAAATGGGATTATACTTTATAGATCAATTACCATAAATTCTCACAGCTAACACACCGTTGCTCTTAGATATTAACTGTGGCCTTTCTTCATGAGAAGTGGTTTCATTATCTGTAATAGTTCTACAAGGTGTACCGTAAGGAATAAAGGAAAACATGTCTTGTTGACACAACATGACCTTGATATCTCATTAAATCAGTTTATTCGTTTCAAAATCACCCAAATAGTTAAGATAAGGTATTAATTAGGATTTAATGATTTTCTAGTTGTTGATGAACTATTAGAATCTTATATGCACTTCAATCCAACCCCAAAGTATTTTTGAATGTCCCATAGTTTTAAAAGTGGTGTTAACCATCTGATAATTTCTATGAAGATGATATAACTTCACTAATGTTCGTATAACCCATTCAATTATTTTTATTGGGACTATCAGACTACCATTATGAAAGATGAAACTCATAGTCTCGAATGAGACTCCCCCATAGAGTGAATATATTCATTGATGAACACTTAGAGAAATTATACCATTGGGAGGATTTGATTAACCTCATGCACGATTTCCTAGCCCCCTAATGTATAATTACCCTATTAAATCATTGGAAAATATTTCATCAAGAGAATTTGAGAATTATAGGATATACAGTTCATTGGTTTTTTTTTTCCTCAGGCTCCTTGTAGGCCAACTTGATAAATTTTCAAACTCTAGATCCAAAATGGAAATCAATATTTAATTTGGGATCTTCATATAAAACCACGAATTCTATTTCTAAAAATTCCTTTTCTAGTGGGGAATTTTTAATGTTATCCCATATAGAGAAAATAGGGTAAAATTCATTATACATTTCTCCCAGGATTGGAGCCCCACTATTCATCCACAAATCTGAAAGTCTTATTCTAAACTCATTATCCATTACATAAAATATATTCATTTCTATACTTCATTAGTTAAACTAGTCTAAAATAAGGGGATCATTGAAATGTCAAAAGGAATATGAAATAAAAAAAATATCATATATCCTAAAAGATCTTATTTACATTTTGAACACAAACAACCTATGGTGTATCTGGAATGGACAACCCCAGTCCCGAAAGAATATACCATTGGATCAAAATCCTATTTGGATGCCTAAATGAACATTTGATTGGTTAATGAACACTTCAAGATCGAATAAAGTTATGGGTTTCCTTTTTTTTTACCCATTTTTCTCTTTCAAACAACAATAGAGTTTACCTCGGAGTATATATGTTAGGTCTTGTTACATCTTGGGAGGAAGGACCTTTTGTAGATATGCTCACTCAAAACATCATTCAATAATAAATGTTCTAGCTAATTGTAAAATTCATGAATAATTGTTTAAAAATGGTTAAATCATTTAGTAATAAAAACCTATAAATAGGAAGCCTCTATAACACCTAAGAGTATTGAAATTTTATTACCATAAAATAATTTATATGGTTATGTCAGGAAATAAAAATTTGATTCTAAGAGGTGTCATCAAAATCAATCACCACCTATCTTCTTTGATTGATGTTTTGGGAATTTATTTTGGATTTATCTTCTTTATAAATGAAAAAAATTGTCGTTTTTTCATATTATAGAGTTATATTATAAAAAACAAAGAAATAAGGTCACCTTCATGTGATTTCACTATGAAAACTGTGTGGATGGACTTTAAAACCATTAGGTCACTACAAAAACCACATAGTTTACCACACGAGCGGTATCACTTCACATGATAACCATGAAAACAACATGGGTGATCACATGACTGGAACAACCTCACACAAACTACATATGTCATCAAAAAATCTATGAATTAATCTCAATAATAATGACTAACATAGAGAGAGTGAATTCATTGAGTAATTCATACCATGTTTGTGGAGTGATTTTGTTTTTAAAAGAGATGTATTTAGTTTTAGAGAGATCATCAATGGGACTAATTCTATGAAAATTTGAAAATAAAATTGGGGAGATGACTTATATGTAGGTTCATACCTCAATGGACCACATTAAAACTACACGTGATTTTCAAGTTCCATAAATTTATCACATTATCATTGTGAATAGAACCAATTCTGGTGGGGGGATTTTTTGAGGCCTATAAATTTGAAAAAAAGGAATTGAAGTAAAAACCAAGAATGTATGCACAATTGAAGTTTTTCTCCAAATATAATTCAACCTCATGAAGAAATTAGCCTCATGAAGTCTCCAACCATACAAGGAAGAATAACAATATGGTAGACCCAATAAATCACCAAAATCATGAAGAACTTGTAGTAGTGAAGTCCCCAACATCATAACATCATAACATCCTTTTTTGGCACATCATATGGTGACATCACTCTGAGATGAAGGTCGAGGTAACATGATTACCTTAAAAATAAAGATACCTCATGAAGAACCTATCCTAATGATATCATTTTAGTAATATTAAATACACTTTGTGGTCATTTTATATACTTTTTGGTTTTCCCATCTACCTTTGTGTCCATGTTTCATCTCCACCTTTCTTTCTAGTTTGGGGATCAGAACAATAGTACTTGATTATAAATATAATTATTTATATTTTGGGAAGAGGAAACTAATGGAATACAGGATATTTGATGCCCTAGAAAACAAAGAGACTCATGATTTGTTTACTCTAGGAATCAATCTACTATGAAGATATTTCACATGTTAAAAGAGAATAAAATTTCATCAATAATCAAAAGAAGAAATTTTGGGTATGTGATGGCTTAGTTTGTGATCCTTACTCATGTGACAACCTCATGAGTACAAGTTGTGTGAGGATAAGCTTGTAAGACTAACTCACAATGATACACTCATATAGTTTGATCCCCTGAGGATACCTCATGAGACTACCTTACATGTTTTATCCCACCTGACCAACACATGAGGGAAACTCAAAAGGTAAGTTTGTGAGTCCCATTCCTTGAGTCCAATAACATGAGGCTAGTCCATGAGGCTATTCTAATAGAGGATAGTCTAAGATATTACCTCGCATGGGCGAGTCTTTCAAATCCCTCCTTTTGTAGGGTGTACCATTCTAGTCACCTAACTCCCTCACATGATATCTATATGAAATAAAAATCCTTTTCAGTGTCTAATAACACTCCAAACTACTAGCAAGATATAAAGTTGTTAGAGAATATATACCTTATACATTTTTCATTTCCCTTGAGTTTTCTCATAATTCCTTTCCAATAAAAAAGCCTTTATGGTCCATTTATTCCAAGAACTATCCCTTGAAAAGGATAAGTGAAAGCCTCCCCCAAAGATTCATGACATGCACTATCAATAAATGAACATCCTTGTACACCCGATCAGTCATTTATTCCCTTAATAAAATTCATATCTTATATTTTACTCCTAGACTGACAAAACCCTAAAGGAATCATGATCCTTTATTCCCTTGATAGGGAGGTACCCTATCATGATGATACACGGATGATCTCTCATGGTTCATCGATCTCAACCTAGAAAATCCAAATCCAAACATGATTAACATACACACATGGTACAATCCTGATTCCAATCGATGAGTACTTATAACATTGTCCACCTCCCATTAAGTTTATATCCCACACATATCCAAAATGATTCTTAAAATGGTATTCCATTTCAGGTAGACGGCCCAAGATGGTGATCATTTATTATTAAATCATTCTAAATCATAAAGGGAGTTGAGGGTATAGAATATATCAACCCAAACTATACATATATTGATATTACTCTAATTTTGAATAATATTCATTAAACAGTATAACAAATCCATGATAGGACCGTATAGTTATAATGTCTATAAAAACAAGGAACTATAAATAACTTGTTCATAAGACATATTCATTATCTCTCATTTATTTTCCCATAACTAGAAACTTTTTTAATATATCGTACTTAATACCCTTATTTATGGCCTGGGGAAAATAAACCAATGATTGGGTGAGCTCATATGCTTAGTAAGGGTAAAAATTACTGATATCGATCATATCATAATCCTAATACCTAAGAACATAACATTTGAAAATCTTATCCTGTAATAAAATATCATTGAATCATGTCATGGGATAAATCATGAATGCTCATAAGAATTAATGAAAATAATCCCAAGTCATAACATGATACATGATGTTTTTTGTAAATAACATAATCATAGGAAATCATTTCATATTAGTCAAGGATCATTTCCAATACCATCATAGTGGACAAAGTCTATTACCAAACTGAGTTAACTCCTCGTTCCATCCCTATATTACTGAGCTAAGATAATTTTCGTTCTATCCATGTATATCTCATGAGACATGAATATTTACTTAATTCATTTGAGGTAGATATAGTTCCCACCCATCTCATAATATAATTATTCCTACATGTTCCACCAAAACATAAATCGTTTATCATAACATAACCCAAAGAGTAAAATGGGTTTCTTTTGCATCATTTCATCAAAAATTAATCTATGTAAAACAAATGTATTTCATTAATATAATTCCATAATATACATAATAAAATCATAATAATAATAGGGATAGTATAATTGAAACATAACCCTATTAAATTATTCCATCTTAGATGAAAAATAATTTGGATAGAACACTTTAAATTAATTCTAAGGAAGATATCTTTTCTTCTTCAAAAACATTTTATTTTATCAAATTGCCACGCAATTTAAAAATAAAATAATTTATTGAAAAATAAAAATTAAATAACGTAGATGAATATTCCTGGAAATAAGGAGTTATGAAGAAGTAAAAATCCATTAATTTCATGTAAGTTAAAAACACATTCTCCTTGTACGTTTTCCAGAAAAGCAAAAAAGAAACTCGTAACGAATATTAAAAAAATATTCCATTCAAACTATTAAATAAAAAAATCACAAATTAGAAAAAATTAATATAAAATATTATAAAATAATAGAAACAATATTACATAATTGGGAAACATGTATGTGTATGATAAATATACCCCAGTCAATACTTATATATAAACAATCTCATATAATAGTTTGATTTCAAAATTATCCCTTACCAGTGCTCTGATTATATTTTTATGCAACCAAATTTTATTTATAATTATTTAAATAATTAAAATGAATTATTAATGATTAAAAAATATTTTTAGGATATGCTATAAGATAATATTATCATCTGTTAGTTAGTAAAATTATTACTCGTCCATTGGGCATTGGTTTCATTATTTTCTAACTCATGTTTTGTCGGATAAGTTCATCTTTTTAGTTTATAGTTATATCATTTATTGAATCGTATTTCTATAATATATATCATATTTAATCATTAAATTTAATTATATAATCATGTTTTAATTAATATCATGTAGAAGGAATCGCATTGCATCTTAGAGATGGTAGGTCGTACGTATTCCTGAGCGACGATATCATTCCCAAAATTGATGAATGGTTTGGAATTAGATGGCGTATTATATTTAAAAATCAACATCATGGTATAATAATAACATATAATTATTATTTCCATCATTATTCCATTCTAAATAATATTATGTTGAAAACATATTTCACCACTGTGTGGAGAAGGTAAGTCATACGTACGCACGAGTGGGGATTTCATTTTTTTAGGATATATAAAATATGGAATATAGTTGTTTCATAATTATAAGAACAAATAATTATAAAAATGATATCTTATGTATTAATTTTTAATGAAACTACTCATGTAGAGGGAGTAAAATAATAAATAAATTTGAACAAATCAGTAGAGGAGATTGCCTCTTCTTGGACGTGCTTCCTCTAAATCTCCTCTTAGATCACTAGATTTGATATTTGAAAAACCCGATAACCTATATAATTAAACTAGGTAATTTGAAAAGAAAACTAGTCAGGGGATGGCTGATATTAAATGCTTAATGTAATGTTAATATGTGAGGGATGAGGTACCCTTTTATAATTGGGGTGTAGGGCACTTTTCGAAACTCCATAAATAATATATTATAACAAATCGAAACCCCATCCAAAAACCTCAAAAATTACCTAAATATGAATATGATATTAGATAAGGTTTAAATATCCTCAACCAGTATATTTTTTACAAGAATTTCAGTCAATTTAAACCTTATCATTTTAATTAACTCGTAGTTATTCATTTTACTTTTTAACATGGTTAACAAATAATTCAATATTAAAAGAGTGAAATATTTACTTATTTGATGTAAATTAGACCCTAAATATATAATTTATAACATTTTCTACTGTATAATAATTATTATATATTATTAAAAATGTTATATGGTTTTTAAATAATTTAATAAATCATTATTTTGATAAATAATCAATAGTGTCTATTTTGATACTATTAGATTCATTGATTTTTTAAAATATAAAGATAACAAGTTAACTTAGAGACAACTATTTATTATATTCCTAAGATGTAAATTTCATCTATAAATTTTTTTACACATATTATTTATCCAAATTCTATTTATTTAACATTTTTAAAAACTATTATTTTTATCTCTATTAATGAAAAAATTACTACATATTTTTTGTTATTTATTTAATATATGTTTTTATTGCATAAAAATTAAAAATAAAATAATATGATAATTATAAATCAACTATATTTTATAAAATTATTTTTAGTAGGACTTATATTTTGGAAAATACAACATTTTTAATTTTATACTTATTAAATTATTAATATGACAACTTTAACCTCACTTAAAATAAAATAATATAATGGTCACAATATATTCTATAAGGCATCGAATGGTCTCTAAATCAACCCTTGGGTAGTTATGGTCGAGATATAATTGACCAATAATATTTGGTCATTTTTTTGTGTCTTTTAATAGTTATTATCATTTTAATAATTATTATTTTTTTTATTTCTCATCAATTAAATAATTTATGCATCAACAAAGTATAAGTTTATAAGGAAATTATTAATTTTCTAAAAATTAAAAATAAATTATCCTGAAAAAAATATTTATCTTTCAAATGAGAACATAAAATATAATTTATCTTTTGTATAACCATATTTTTAAAATGATATAGATGTTAACTTTTGAGTAGGACATATTTAAATTTTTCATCAAATAAGATAAATTAAATGTCTTAATCTCATCCAAGTTGATTCCAAAGAACACAATTTTAACCCAACGATAATTTAGGTAGAATAAACTTATTAAATTGTATTAATACAAGTGTTTGGGTAATTATATAATAGTATTCTTACACTTAATTTCCCAATTTACACTTTTACCATATTAAGAAAAAGTATTGAAGTTACTATACATAATGAAAAAAATAAAATAAATCAATGTACATAATTTTAACCTAGTTTTTAAGAAATATAATCTATTTTAAAGACTAAAAACACATAAGATATAGTAATTAATTTAAAATTATTCTCGTTGTCGGAAAGAGAGAATGGGTTTTTAAATGTTAAAACATTTCAAAAGATTGAAATGTTTTTACATTTTAATTTAATACTAATGAAATAAATTATATTCAATGATAAAAATATATTATATTTGTACTTTAAAACCATTTAATATTATAATTTATCCACATAAATTATTTCGATGAAAAAATATTTTTTCAATTAAATTTTAGTGTATTTTTACTATTTATCAAAACATGAGAGTTATTTCGAAAATGTCAAAAAAATCATCCAAATTATATTTTAATATCATTATTCCAAATAAAATATTTATGTGGTCAAATAAATATAATTAATGTTTTAAAATCATAATTTAAAAATGGTTCTCCATTAAATGGCATTACAAATTCCCTTTAAAAAATATTATTTTTATGCATCAAATAGGGTTTATTAATACCCTTTGACAAAAATACCGATTTGATGAATATCAAAAAAAATTATTAAGTATATAACATATATATTTCATTAATTTAATTTAATAATATTAATTCACTCATTTTATTAATATATAAATACAATATATAGAATTGATTTATATTTTTCATAAATAATTGGTAGCGAATGACTTCACCATACATTTTCACAAGTTAGTTATATTTATTCCCGTAAAACTAGTGGAAACACTAAAATGGTAATTTTATACTAAGGTAATATCAATGTATATTTAAACCCCTGATTGCATGTAATTCAAGATATTGAAGAATTAATATTATTTATATAAAATATTTCATAAAAACATCATACTGTTACATTATACCCCCCCCCCCCCCTAAAATGAATTTTTCCCTCAAAAATTTTCACATGGATAGAAATAGATGAAGACATATCTCTGTAATAATATCCTAATGTTTCCTTGTATCTTACTCAAATTGGTGGTTCCGACACAAAATTTGAACCAAATGAGTGGTCTTCTTTCATAATCCTTTTCTCTACGATCCACAATATCTATCGTCTATTCTTTATAAGATATATCCTCCTCCAGCAGTAAGAATTATGTGTTTAGTACATGTAAAAGATTATTTTTGTAATTTATTATAAGGGATACATGAATCAAATCAGGAACTTGAGAGAGATCCGGTGGAAGCTCTAAATGGTAATCTACCTTCCCAACATGATCCAGAATTACAGAAGGACTAATAAACCTAGGGATCAGCTTGCCCGTCTTTCCAAATATCATTACACTATTCCATAGAGATATCAATATAAACACCTTATCACCCACTTCAAACTCTAGTTATTTTTTTAGTTGTCATGATAAATGTTTTGTCGACTCTGATCCACTCTCATGTTTTGCTGAATGGACATGACCCTTTCTTCCATTTCATCAACAAGATCATGTCCCAATAGCATTCTTTCCCTAACTTCATCCTAGTATTCTGGATTTATTCAATTCTTTCCATCGAGTGTTTCTTAAGGAGTCGTCTGAATACTGGAGTTAAAGCTGTTGAGGTATGAAAATTCATCTAAAGGTAGGTGTTGATCCCAAAAACCATTGAAATCTATTGTGAAATCTCTCAACATGTGTTGTAGAGTTTGAATTATCCTTTTAGACTGGCCAACTATCTAAGTACGATATGCAATACTGAAACATAACTATATATCTAGAGCCTACTGAAGGATTTTCCAAAACTTCAAGGTAAACCCTAGATCCTAATTAAATATAATGGAAAGTGGTACTCAACGAAATCTTACCACTACCTTTATATATATCCTGGAAATTTGGTCAAGAGATAAATCTTATCGAATAGTAATGAAGTGTTTCATCTTCGTAATGCCATCAACTACAACCCATATAGAATTATGTCCTTTGGATGTTTTGGAATGTCTGACAGAAAATTCCATCGTTATGTTTTATCATTTCCTTTCTTGTATGGGAAATGGTTGTAACATGCCCTTAGAAATCTGTCTCTCATCCTTAATTTTCTTGAAAACTAAGAATCGACAGACATCTTCGGAGAAAACTATTTTTATGTCATAGCACCAAAAAAACACTCTTTTAGGTCCATGTATGTCTTTGTGCATCTATGGTAAATAGATAATGATGAACTATAAGCTTCATCCAATAGTTCATTATTTAATTATGGTATGGTTGAAATACAAACCTGGTTCCTGAACCTTACTATTCTATCACAATAAAGGTTGAATTTAGGAGGATTTCTCACATTCTTTTGTAGCTCTACATCTCCCTTTTTCACCTCCTTAATCTTCACCTATATAGATGGTTAAATTATCATTTGAGAAATATAATATTTCTCCCCTAACATTACAATTTCAAGATATATCCTTTGAAAATACATAAATATTAGTTTATTTGTGATCCTCATCATGGATATGCTAGCATGGTCATTTCGACTGAAATCATCTACGACCTTGTTCTCTTTCCAAGGGTGGTAATGTAATGAGAAGTCATAATCTTTAATCAAATATAACCGTATTCTTAAATGCATATTCATATCCTTTTGTGGGAAGATATTATTTAAAAAATTTTCATCAATATATATATCACATGCTTCTCTATAAAGATAACGCCTCCATATCATTAGTGAAATGATTACTACTGCTAACTCCAAATCATGATTTGGGTAATTTTCTGCTGTTCTTTCAATTTTCATGAGGAAAAATCTATCACCATATCATTTTCATGAGAACACATCCCAATCCCTTTTTGGATGCATCACTATAGATCACAAACCTATCTCCACTAAAATGTAGTGTGAGCACAAGTGAACTAGATAACCATATTTTAATCTCCTTTAAATTCTCTTCACATTCTTTTGTCCACAAGAACATAAATCCTTTTCAAGTAAAATTGGTGTGTGGGTTAGATAATTATCAAAACTCTTTCACAAAACATTGAAATTATTAAGCCAAACCATGAAAAATTCTAATATGAGTTACCAATAATGTTCTTGTCCAAATTTCAATAACATCTATTTTGACTAGATCCATAAATATCTCCTCTTTTTAGATTATGTGACCCAAAAATGAAACTACATGGAGCCAAAATTCACACTTGGTAAATTTTTCATAAATATTTTCCTTTCTTAGGGTCTTCAGTACAATTATCAAGTGAACTTCTTATTCTTAATTTCTCTTTAAATTGAAAATAATATCATCTATAAACACTACCACTAACTTATCAAGGTAGACTCCAAAAACTCTATTAGATCCATGAAGATTGTAGGGGTAATAGTAATAACCAAATTAATCACTATAAATTGATAGTTTTCATACCCTATATGGAATGTCATATATGGTATATCCTCCTTCTTGACCCCTAATTAATGTTATCTTGAACAATGATAAACCTTGGAAACGTATTGTACTCTGTGTAGTTGGTCAAATAAGTAATCAATATGGGGAAGAGGATATTTTTTCTTGATAGTGATCTAGTTAAATTTTGGTTAATCGATGCGGATTCTCATTTATCTATATTTCTTATTAACAGACATAATAGGTGAATGCCAAGGTGACACACTAGGGTGTACAAACCCTTGTCAAGATTCTCTTGTATTTTTTTATTCAATTACTATAACTCAATTGGGGTCATTCTATAATGTGTCTTTGGAATAGGTATAGCACCTAGTATGAGTTATATTGAAAACTCAACTTCACGATTTGGTGGAAGACTGGTAATTATTATGGGAAGAAATCATCCAAATCCCAGAAAATGGGTGTATTCATAATTTTTGAGTTTCCCCACACCGATTTTAGATAGATACACTTATTTTATATGGATCAAAACCCCCAAGATGGAATACAATTCTATTGGAAATTTATTTTCATCCTTTCATTGATAGATGATTACAAATTGATATAGAAAGTGAAATGTGACTTCCCTTCCTTGGCAATTGATATGATCTCCATATAGATAAATCCAATCCATGACAATAATAACATTAAATACCACTATATATGAGATTACAAGATTTTTAGGAAGCACATTCTCACAAGATTCAACTGGAGAATAATTATAAACATTTGATGTGAGCATTTTGCCATTAAGAGTTGTCACAGCTAACTCAATATCTATTTGTTGACGTAATACGATGATACGCTAAGAAAATTCATTTGAAATAAAAGAGTGGGTCATTACCGGATCAAATAAAACCTTTTCTACTTTAGAGTGGATAATAGGTGTACCATTCACCACTACATTATCGTACTCCACATCACTGATAGTGATTTCTTATGAATTTCTATTTTTATTATCCTTGAGAGTTTATTAACATTTATAATCATAAATAACCTTTGTTTTTGGGAATTAATTGTCATAATGCCCCATTTCCTTGCACATGTAACATTGAAGTGTATTAGGTGTATCTGTGTAGCCTTTTCACTATTTGTATCATTAGAAATATTTTTTCCATCACTTAGGTATTCAATTATTCAGTGACCTCCTTTTACAAAATTAAAACATTTACTAATACCTTTAAGAAAATTTCCTCAATGTTTCATTCCACACATTGAGCATAAGGGAAAACTCATCTTAATTTCAAGGTGGTCATTATATTTTCCCTTGAATTCCATTTTTATATTCTTATCAAACCCATAGGACAAATGGTTTACTCCAATATCCATCTCAATATTAAGAGAACATCGAACAATTTCCACATAACTGTTGAATTTGTTTTTGGATAATCCTTTCAGAGACATGGTTTTAAGACAAAAAAATTGATCAATTTTACTTTCAGGATGGATTCTAATTCTAGAACCATAACTTGAAAGCCTTGTGAAATTTTGTTTTGTAGGTACCAACAGGTTCATCATCCTTTTTCTTACATTTAAGGAACTCCTTTTCCATATCTTTTTGTATAATATGAGGAAAGAACTTATTGAAAAATAAGTTCTTGAACTCATCTCATTAAATGGATTCAATTTCATCTCTTTTCCATGTATTCCTGATAAGGATACACCATTTTTTAGATTCAACTTCCAAACGATGGACTACTGAGATGAATTTATCAATTTATAAACATTAGAGAACTGAAAATAACTTTTTAGTTGTAATGATCCATTTTTCAACCACTAATGTATCATAAGTAACATTAAAGAAGGTGGAAAATTCTTCATTAAGGAATCATTGTAATGTTGTTCCCTCCTTTGATCGTGTGGAAGTCATGCATGACTCATAGCTTCAGAAAGTCGTGGGAGCATAAATGTAAGATTTTTCATTACAGCTCCCACAACATTTGGTTTATTTGGAGGAATGCCATTACATTTCCCATTGCCTTTAGCATTAATGTAGTTCCTTCAGATTCCATACATTAACTAAAACCAGGAATAAAAGTGTGAGAAACACTAATCATATGGGGATAACCACAAAATCAATAATAAAATTTCAATTTAGGAATATTTAGGTTTTATCCTAGTCTATTCATGATCATTTATGAAACACGAAGATTGTAACCTATACTTCAACATGTCTTTTGGGTTCTTACTAAGGTTTTATCATCCATGTTTTGAAAGGTTATATATATCATTCCCTTATTACCAACTATAATGAACCATGCTTTATATAAAATGTTATTAAATCAAATTAATAGAATATTTATTACAAAATATAAAAAATTCATGACCGGGCCTCATTGGTATTTTGTCTTATAAACTGGGAAACATAAAAAACTGGTTCATAAGACATATTCACTTCCTTCTACTTATTTTTCCATAACTAGACCCCTTTTTGACATATCATACTTAATACCCTTATTCATGACCTAGGGAAAAGAAACATATGAAAGGGTGATCTCATATTATCAATAATGGTGAAAAAGGGAGATATCATTCATATTATAATAATACTAATGAATATAATGTCTGAAACTCATATCCTACATATAAAATATTGTGGTATTATTCCATTGAATAAATCATTAATGTTCATAAGATTAAATAAACATAATCAAAAATTGATATGATTAAGACATGAAGTTTTTTGGCATACACATAATCATAGAAATCATTTCATATTAGTCATGGCTCATTTCCAAGACCATCATAATGGATAAAGTCTGTTACTAAACTGTGTTCACTCCTTGTTCTAGACCAGTATCACTGAACCGAGATCATTTCTCATTCCAACCATATCTATATCATGAGATATAAATATTTAACCCAATTCATTAGAGTGAGATATAGGTCTAACCAATCTCATAATGAAATAATTCTTAAGTGTGCCCCAAAAACATAAATCATTCATCATAACATAACCCAAATAATATAATGTGTTTCTAAGACATCATTGATTATATCACAATTCATGTAAAAAAATGGATTTTGTAAATATAATTTCATCATAATCACAATAAATTATTTGGAATAATATGGATAGTATACATGAAACCTAACACAGTTAAAAAAATCCACCTTAGATGAAAAATAATTTTGATATAACACTAGAAATTAATTCTTGAGGAAAATAACATATCTTCTTCAAAATTGTTTTCTTTTCTCAAAATACCATTAAATTTTCATATAAAGTAATTTATTTGAGAATAGAATTGAAATAATTTATCGTAAGATTCATGGAAATATGGTTTTATGAAAATTTAAAAATATTTTCATACCGTATTAGTGAAAAAAAATATTCACCTCGTACTTTTGCTGGAAATGTAAAAAAGTACCTTGTAATGAAAAACAACAAATTATCCCTTTCAAAATGTTTAATAAAAAATCACCAATAGGTAAATTTTAATTTAAAATATTATATAATAATAGAAAAAATATTACATATTTAGGAAACATGTAAATAGATAATAAATATACCCGAGTAAATGCTTTTTTATAAATAATCAGAGATAAAAAGGAGATTTTAAAATTATCCCTTACCTGAAGTCTGGTTTCCATTGTATGTACTCAAATATCCTGTATAATGATTTAAATAATTTTATTTAATTATTCAGGAGTCATAGTATTTTTATTATATCATATATGATCATATTATCATCCTTTTTAGTAACATTATTACTCATCCTTGTGACATTAACTTCTTTATTTTCTTACACAAGTTTTATTGGATAAGTTCATATTATTATGTTATAATTATATCATTTACATAATTATATTGGTATAAGATAAATAATTTTTACTCATTAAATTAATTTATATAATCATTCTTTAACAGAGATCATGTAGAATGAATTGCATCACATCGTGGAGATAGTAGGCCATATATAAGCATGAGGGATGATATCATTCCCATAATTGTTGAATGGTATTGAAGGGGATGATTTATAATATTTCAGAATCAATATCATGTTATAATAATCATATATAGTAATTATTTCCATAATTATACCCATCCAAATAAGGTGATGGTGAAAAATATATTACACCATGGTGTAGAGATGGTTAGTGGTATGTACTCACACGTGGTGATTTAATTTTTTGTAGGATGGGTAAGAGGTGGAATATGGTTTTTTATAATTTAAATAATATATAATTATGTAATTGATATTGTAGTTTTTACTTTATCATGAAATAGTTCATGAAGAGAAAGTAGATGATGAAAGAAATTGGAATGAATCGGTAGAGAAGATTACCTTTTCTTTTACATGCTTCCTATAAATCTCCTCATAGATCACTAGATTTGAACATTGAATAAGACAAGAACCTATAGAATATAACTGGTTAAGTTTATAAGGGAAATGGTCAAGGGATTTATGAACTTGAATGCTCAATGTGAAGTTAAGAGGTGATAGAGGAGGTTCCCTTTTATAATTGAGTTGATGGGAACTTTTGGAAAATCCATAAATAATAATTTATAATAAAGTAAACCCCCATCCAAAAACCTTCTAAATGACCTAAATTAAAATATTTGATTATATAATTTTTTAACATCATCAACAATTAAATTTTTGACAAGTATTTATATATATTTAAACCTTATTATTTTAATTGACACTAAGTAACTCATTTTTTTAACTAGGTTAACAAATAATTCATTATTAAAAGGGTTCTATATCGACTCATTTGATGAAAATTAGAACATAAATAAATAATTTAGAAAATTTATAACATATCCTAGTTATTATTTATTTTTATATATGTTTTATTATTTTTATATAATTTAATAAAAAAGTATTTTGATAAATGATAAATAGTGTCAATTTTGACTCTATTCAATTCATTGATTTTTAAAAAAAATTAAGATAACAAGTTAGCTTAGAAAGAACTATTGTATTATATTCCTAAGAGGTATATATAATTTATAAAAGTCATTATACATATTAATTATCCCAAATTATATTTATTTTAATTTTTTTAATAACATTTATTTGTTATCTCTATTAATAAAAAAACTACTTCCTCGATTTTGTGTAATTATTTGATATACATATTTGTTTTAAAAAATTAAAAATAAAATACTATGATAAAGATAAAAATAATATATTTTAGAATATTATTTTTGGTAGAATTTATATTTTGTAAAATCTAATATTTATAATGTTATACTTGTTAAATTATGGAAGTGATGACTTTAACATCACTTTAAATAAAATAATATAAGTATGACAATCTCTTCTATAAGGATCCAAATTGTCCCTAACTCTACCCTGGGGTAATTATGGTCGATATATACTCAACCAAAAATATTTTCTTTCATGTGTGAGGTTCTTTTAATGGATATTATCATTTTAATAATAATTATTTTATTGATTTCTCATCAATTTAATAGTTTATGCATCAATAAGGTGTGCACCTTTAAGGTAATTATTTATCTCCAAAAAATTAAACATAAATTATCATGATAAATAAAAATATTTTATATTTTAAATCAGTATTTATAATATAATTTATCTTCTGTATAACATTATTTTAAAACAAATATAGTTATTAGCATTTGAGTAAGACATATTAAATTTCTCTCCAAATAAATTAAATTAATTTTCTAAACCTAATCCAATTGGACTCCAAAGGACACAATTTCGACCAATGATTATTTAAGTCAAATAAAACTCATTCTGTTATATTAAGATAGAGGTTAGGTTAATTTTATTATATTATTCTTACCCTTAATTACCCAATTTACCATTTTATGGTATTAATAAAAATTACCAGAGTTAATATTCATAATGCCCTAAAATAAAATAAAAATATTCATATAATTTGGACCGCATGATTCCAAATATGGAATAAATTTTTTAAAATTCAAATTAAATAAGTTGCAGTAATTAATTTAAAATTATTCCTATATTCAGAAAGAGAGGATGTGTTTTTAAAAGATAAAAATTTACAAAATATTGAAATGTTTTAAAACTGAATTTAATGAAAAATCAATTCTAATGACATACATTATATTTATTGATTAAAATATATTATATTTATACTTTAAAACCATTTAATATTATAAATTAACATAAAAATTATTGGGAAAAAATTCAATTAAAATTTATTGTATTTTTACTATTCATCAAAACAAGAAAGTTCTTAGAAAAATATAAAAAACACATCCAAATAAAACTTTTATATCCTACATCCAAATAACATGTTTATTTTTTCTTATAAATGTTTTTTATTTTTTAAAAATATTAATTTAAAAAGGGTTCTCCATTAGAATGTGGTAAAATTTCCCTTTTAATAATATAGATTTTTATACATCAAATAGGGTTTATTAATACCCTTTGAAAAATATATCAATTGGATGAATATAAAAAATATTTTTGTAATTATATAAAATATATATTTCCTTAATTTAGTTTACTAATAGTAATTCACTTAATTTATTGATACAAAAATACATATATATAATTGATTTATATTTTTCATAAATAATTGGTACCGAATGACTTATCCATACATTTTCATAAGTTAGTTGTATTTATTCCAGCTAACTGAACGACTATGTTAAAATGGTCATTTTATACAATGGGAATCTTGTGGTTCTTTTAATCTCCAGATTTCATGCAATATATGCTAATGAATAATTAAAATTTTTTAGAGAAAATATTTCCTAAAAACATCTGGTTGTTATAAATAATATGACTGGGGAAACATACATGAAATCTCCACCCAAGCACTGGTATAATAAAACACATTCATAAGTAATCCTTAATCATTCTCTTCCAATTCTTGAGTAGAAATAATGGCCTCCATTTTAGGTATAGGCCCCATGATAGTTCTTTTTTATGCTTTTATAACTAAGAAACATCATTGATTTAGGACCATTCATCCCTAGGCTTCCCCAACTCGTCTTCACTGGGCTCTAACAACCCAAAAACATCATCTAAGTTTCATTTTCCCTTCATCCAGTCATCCATTATGATTGATCTTCCATTATCTCTTATCTCTCACACTGTTCGTGACCTGCATGGGTTTAGATATTTCTATTAATCATACCATTTGAATGATTGATGGATCCCTAAACATCCTTTTTTATTTACATAAAAGTGAGGAAAAATATCACAGTCACATGATGTAATGATGGATGATAATTTCATATCCACATCTTTAAAATTCGTTGTATGATACCTTCATGTGAAATTAAACTTTTTCACTTGAATAAAATGATATTTGATTCCCATTACAATAGAATACATAGGATTACTCATTGAAATTCAACCCCAAAATAAAAAACTCTTATATTTTCATTAGGCTATACTCCTAAAGACATTATTCCCACCCATAGGAGATGTATTCCCACATGATAATCATTAAATCTGGTTCATTTAGACCATATTCCCTATGAGCCACTCAGTTTTAAATATATCTACAATTAGATTAAACCACATATCTCATTGGTTCATATTCCCCATGAACAAACCTGATCTCAAGGGGTTATATACCTTTTTAGACTAGTCAGAAAGGTATTCTCATACATAATTCCCACACTACAAAATTTTAGGAACCTTCTATCTAATAGTCTATTATAAATTTCTTTAAGCTGCTTAAATTTGGTATTTCTCACATTGATTTAAAAGGTACAATATGTCTTTTAGTTGCCAAAAAACTACATGGGTTCTAATTCCAATCAAAATGATAAAGAGTAATCCCATTCAACGGGCCATATCCTAACCCCATAATAACAATCACATCATTCGATGGAAAAAAACTTCATAGTACCCAGTTGTATGGATTTAAATAATATAATATAATATTAGGCATCCTTAATTATTTAATTCAGGATGGATATCTTTTAATACATATATACACTCACATTTATTCCTAGTTTTTTTCCCATTATAGGCATGGGTTAGACATGCCTATACTGTGATTTTTTAAGGATTAATGAATATGTATTTATCCATCCAATGGCTCGAAGGCCTTCATTTTTAATTGATTTTTGATAATTCACATTTCAATGGGTGGGGTGGAACCCTTAAAAGGCCTGTAAGTGTAAGTATTACATCGCATGTAGGCCTTAGAATAATTCGTTGCCCATAGGCTTCAAACATTACAAATAACCCCAACTAACTACTTGGAACTGCTCCTCCCCATCATTTTCATCGTAAAATAAGCTCTCCACCTTCGCATGTCTATTCAGTTAGGAAATATCATGCATGCAAAAGCATGTATTGATGGAATGTGTCATACCCTCTCATTATTGCAATCTGTGTAGCTTCTATTATAGTGAAATCTCCTTTCTCATCCTCCTTAGAGCTTTTTCCTTACTGCTTGTATGGTTTGCATCTGCAGGTAAGGTGGCCCAAAGGCCATGAGGTGGCCTGAAGGGCCTACTGGCCCAAAGGCTTGGGTGGCCTGAATTCCTTAAAGGACTCGAGGACCAAATTTGTGGCCAGAAGGCCCAAACAGGGGCAAATTCCCAGCTGCTACAGTGCCAAATAGTACCTGCTACAGTTTCCGATGTACTACTACACAGTTCCCTCTACCCTACTACTACAACACTACTACAATACCCCCCATAAATTGTGCCTCCGCCAAGATTTGATCCTAAGTCTCCTCAATGCCCTTGAAAGTCCTCACTAACCAGGCTAAGGACCATGTGTGATTAATGAATATGTCTTATATCTATAATAGAGTCTCAATGTATTCAATAAAACCTCCAAAAAAGTTATGGATGAACCTAACTACCAATCATATAAACCAATGTAAATTAACATGTGCTATAGGTAATGTCCTAGAGACCCCCTACCTTTATAAATCATGTATTTATTGAATCAAAACATTATCAATGGTAAGAACCTCTATAGTATCCATTTTACCATTGGAAATAATAATACACTTTGTGAGCACAAGAAAAACACTTAGTGTAATTTCCTAGGCCACCTGTGTACATGAAATAATATAAGATAAGATGTTTATATTTTATAAATGTTTTTTAATGGTTTTAGTTTATTTTTCATTTATTCTTGATTTTTGAAAGATTGATTGTCAGATCTAAAATATTTGGTAAATATTGTTTACCAATGGTACATGCCATGTCTATCATGCAATGAGTATTAGTATGAAACATGAGGGAAAGTCATGTTCCTTACTATGAATCTGTACTAAGTATTATGTGTTATTCATGTGTTCTTGTATATAGAATATTTTTGTCAAAAATTAAAATTCTTCCCATTAGATTTTAAAAAATTGGTGGAACTAGTTAAATATGGCTACTATGGGGACTTAATTAGACAAGGTAATTGATGGAAAGTTAAGTGAATGAGAAAACCCATTTATACTCATGGATATGATTAGAAAAAATTCTTCCTGAGGGATGATAAGGGGCCACAAAAAAATATACCATAATATGAATGAATTGTTATTCAAAAAGGAACTCACACATCATGTACTATTCTAACAACAGAGTGTGTAGTTATTTTCATATGTTTTCTAGAATTATATATTTATTTTATTATTATTATGTTTTTTAATTTATTTTTAATTTTAATATATATATATATATATATTATAATCACTTATAAATGGATTGTGAGTTCTAATTAGAGAAAATAAGATAGAATTGGTCCATCTATGAAGACATGAACCTTAGTCACATACACCTAAGTAAATACCTAACCCAAAAGTCAAACTATGTCATTATTTTAGAAATGTATATTATTATATTTAATATATATGAAAATATTATACTCCCTGTTATAATAGTAAGAATAAAAAAATGAAGTCTGTATAGACGGTGCCCACTGAGGGATTCAACCTGAAGATGGCTATAATTTCCTCTAGCATCTACATTATTTGGAATAATCTTAATTCATGTTTTATTTAAATAGTTTTTTATTTATAATATATATTTTATGATATTTATAATAAATTATATATAATATTACATATATATATATAACATATTACTATATATAAAATACAATGAAGAACACTCACAAATTAACTGAAAAATTTATTACTACACGCCTTGTGTAAGAATATATTACATGAACTTAAATAAATTTACATAATTAGAAATATATATATATATATAACTAGGTATAACTATAAGTTTATGATTTTTGGATTAAAAACCTAAGCCATGTAGTATTTAAAAAAATAATGGAAGATAATAACTCTAGTTTCCTCCAATGAAGTGCCCTAATTTAAAGTGTATAGTTTGACCGAGTGACTAGAATACATCCATAGTATAAAAGATGTTTTGGAATATTGTTTATTTACTAATATATATTTCCAATGTATTCCCATTTAAAGAATATGTATTTATCACTATGAGAGGGAAGATGTAGATTTCAATATCCTTTCTCTTTGTCCATTGTGTGTCAAAGGTTAATACATGTGTTGGTTAGGCACTTTATATAGAATCTGGAAGTGGGTTTCAATCCCATGGATAATAATAGTATTCCCTAGGAATGTTAATCTAAATAATTATTTATGAGATGTAAATAATGTGAAGAAGGTAAAAAGGGAAATAAAACCTAATCCTATGTAAATTCATCTAGATTTGGATTCCGGAAATTAATTTAAATTTCTAAGAAGAAAAAACATAATGTATTTACTAGGTTATAATTACTAAAATTGATTATTTTATGAAATAGTAACCATGGATTCAAAATTTATACATCGTTCCTTGGTCCATCACTTTTATAATATCGTTAGTAAAACTCAATCCTTAGTCAAGTGATGGTGTAGTTTTGTTTCATTATGACTTTTCTTAGGATGTTTGAAGATAGAGAAGCTGATTTTAATTAAATTACTTACTTATAGTGTTATTTTATTTCATTCACCCTAAATATCATGGTCTATAGAATTAATTAAAGAAATATATAAATGGAATTAAAAAAACAACCTACCTAATTTCAATAAATAAAAATGATTAAATTTATATTTCAAATAAACACTATTATGAAATTATATATCCAAATACAATCAAGGAATTAATTATAAATCAATATAAATAGATAATTATAGTGATAAAATAATTAAAACATTAACAACCCCTTGATTAAAAGATGATCTGGAAGCAAATTCTTTTTTCTGTAACTAATCATCCTCAAAATACTCATTGATACTCTATTTTAGTCCAATTTTTAATTAAGATAATCTAGTGATTCCTATACTAGAATCTATATATATATATATATATATATATATATACAGCCCCTCTGAATCCCCTACTTGAGTTTCTAATTTATATGCAAGCATGACTATATGGATTTTACTTAAGTATATAACATGAACTTTTCTCAAACATTATTTTTTCAATTTATCCACTTGGTTGGCGATCCTAAGATAACTACGCATATCTTTGGTGCATCTATTTTCAATTTTAGGGGTAAATGGTTTGTGTTGGTGGTGAAAATATCATGTGGTGGAAATTTATTTCAATAATAACTTCTAGATGGTGAAACATTGCATGTACACTCTTCTACATGCCTAGTACACTTGTTGGATATGTCACCATATATACACAGAATGTTATAATATTGTACATGTCATGTATTTTCTTTAAGAATGGGTTATACATATTTTTTTTCAATTCATGTGTTTTACAAAGTATTTGGCACGTGATTTTAAATTACATAACATATAATCATTAAAACCCACTATTCTATATGAGGGTGTAAAATGGGTAAGATTCATGGTCTTTATCACATATTTAACTTATTGGATCAACATTTTGTTCCATGACATCCTTAATTATTCATTTTGTGGCTACAAAAATAATTTCTTTCTTATTAACACTAAAATACCCCCCCCCCCCGCAATGACCCAAAATCATGATTTCCTCCCTAGAAACATCAAAGTGTGACAAAAAATATATAAGAGGAAACTAAGAATATTAAATTATGCATCAATTAGTATTTATACCATTTTCCAAGGAAACTTACAGAATATTATTATGACAAAAGTGGGAACATTAAAGCCCCATACAAAAACTTTTCTTCCCTCAAGAAAACCTACCCAATATGTGACCCTCACAAGGCTCAGTTACCTTTTGTTTTATATTATTTTATTCAATATTTAGGTAATTTGATTATCTAAATTTATTAGGAAAAAACATAGTTAGTCAATAATTTTTTTCTCAATGTTTCATTTTCACACCTAGTATAGGGGAAACTGTGAAGCTACATTTTCATAGGGACCTTTCAAGTTGTTTTTTATAGAACATGACTGGCTAACATAGGCAGTATATAGATCATTAAAAACCATAAGGGCCGATAGGAAAATGTGTGAATATCTTGGGTTTGGTGTGAAAGATCATGACTTACACATATTTAAAGGAAACTAAGTTCCAAACATACAAGCACATATGTTGTTTTGGAAAATGGTTTTTTCCATTGTTGGTGCACAATTTGAAACATGTTTGGCCATATTGTTGGATATTTTTTATTTTGAGATTTGTTCCACTACATTGTAAAGACCCATAAATTTCAAGTAAAATTTATTTTCTTGATTTCTTTTTAATTTTACAGGAACGCAGATTCTGACGGCACCTGATTCCGAGGCCCGGTGTGCCTGGATTCATTTTCCAAAGTTTACCTCGGGTACGTTCAGTGAACAAACGAGCAAGTTTTCTTAACTTTTGGACCGGTGCTCGGAATCGAATTCTGAGGGCACCAATGGAATCAAAACACCGGTAATTGCATAAGAACACCTTTTTCGGAGTTGAATTTGCTCGAGTGAGGTTATTAATTAATTGGGTTAACTAAAGAATAAAATAAAATATTGTGCAACAGATTTTATTTTTATTCTAAGTAGTGTTAACCTAGGCATGGTGGTTCGAGTGGGACCCACTGATATCCTAACTTCTAGGTAGGATATTAGTGAGGTGGGTCCCACACGAGCCCCATCCCCCTTTATTTCCTTTTTACCTCCCACGTGCATTTAATTATGTAACTCACCCGCACCACCCTCTTTAATGCCAAGTCAACTATCGTGTTCAATTGGATTATTAAATGCCTCATTAATTGGTCAGTGCAAGATAATTAAATCGTGTTTTATTTTTTTGAATTTCAATTAAGGGATGGCTTGAGTAATAAAATAAGACAACACCTTATTTTATTTTTGTTGTTTTGTTGTGAAAGAAGGATTGGAGAGGAATTGCTCAAAGCCTTCGAATCTTCATCTTCTTCGTTGGAGAACGCGAAGAACGACGAAAAATGCCAGTCTCCAACGGAAGATGATGAAGAACGCTAGTTCCCTGGAGATCGACGACTCGATGTCATGTACCACGACACCGATCCTCTTCTCTGCGACGCTGTGTACCACGACGTCGTGTACCGCGATGCCGACGATCCTCCTTCTGCGATGCCATCTTCCGTGATGTCCCTTAGCTTGACAAACCTCGTTCGACGACTTCATCGAGGTAGGGGTTTGATTTTTGGTTCATGAATATTCTATGTTGTCCAAACGTCTTTATTTCTTAAGCCTCTTGATATCGGATAAATGGGAGGAGGTCGGACCGCACGAACACGGCCGACTCACCTCCCCCTTTAATGATGTATTTGTCACGGCATGAACAAAGGTACCGCGGTGCAACGACACCGTGCAGAAACAAAGAAGAATGGGCGAAGAAGCGCGGTGCCGTCGCACCGCACTGTTGAGGCCGAACGAAACTGTGGCCAGAGTCGGGGCCGCTGAGGTGATTTGAAGACTCAGCATATTGTTTATTTGATGTGCAGATCAACGGGCGATGACAGAACAGGCCGCAGAGGTGATTTGATGTTTCCTTAGTTATGTACGGTACCCGAGATGAACACCGGTGCAGACGGATTTGAAAACGGACCACCAGAGCAACTCCAGTGGCCCGCGGACTTCACTGGTGGTGCGGGTTGCCGGAGTGGGATGCCGGTGCCGCAGCGCTGGCAGCCAGAGGTGGCGCCCGGCACCGGCAGGCCGCCCAGAGGCTATGGCGTCCAGGCGCGCTGCCAGGAGGGACCGTCGCGGCTGAAGCCGCGGCGGCAGGCGACCGGTCCCGCGGTTGTGTGGGACCCGGGGGGGACGTGGCGCCCAACGCCGTGTCCGCTGGAAATGAAGAGGCCCCCCACATGGGGTCGCAGTTACTCAATCAGGGGGGCATGCCCCCCCCCCTGTCCGCTCAGCTCGGCGTTGGCTGCGCTGACCATGCGGGCCGCGCGAGCGCGCCCGGTCGGGCCGCCCAGGCCGCGCTGGGCCACGCCCACCAGTCCGGGACATGCCCTAATGGGCTGGACGCAGACCTGGTTCGGGTCGACCCTATTCGGGCTGACCCAGGGGGTCTCGGGCCAGTGCCGTCCGGGCCCGAAACCCCCTAAAACTGGACATGTTCGTTATTTTTCCCATATCATGGGCTACGGACCTCTGAATGACGCACCGTCAGTTTCAATGTGATCCTTGGATCGAGAGGGTCGTTTAAGTAGATTACACTCAAGTTTTCAGAGATCTTTGGGTATGGCCGGGTTGGTTTGAACACAAAACCAATCATGCCCTCGGAGCAGAAATGCTTATAACTTGAGCTTCGGACGTCCGATTGACGTGTCGTCAACTTTGTTGGTTTACTCTTAGCGAGATGGATGTTTTGGGTTACTTTTATCGAGGTTTTGATGCAGTTGGAGTGTGTTCAGGTTGGTTTTGACTTAAAAACCAACATGGCCCCTGGAACGAAAAAGCCACAACTATCAATCTGGGCGTCCGATTGACACGTCGTCTGTCACGTTGAGTACCTCTTGTCGAGACAGAACTTTGAGACACATAAACTCCGGACTACATGTCAGTTGATGTATCGACCCCTTGGCTCGTGGAGCGGACCCTCCTGGAAACGAGCATGCTATGTGCGGGAACCCTAGAGCTGGCTGCGACTGCGACTGTGGCGACTGCACTGAAATCCTATGTGGGTTCGGCAGCGATGAATACCGTACTGAAATACTCAGTGGGTTCGATGGTGATGAAGACTGCACTACAATCCCATGTGGTTTCGGCAGCGATGAAGACCGTACTGACAATCTTTGTGGGTTCGATGGTGATGATGACTGCACTGAAATCCTTTGTGGGTTCGGTAGCGATGAAGACTGTACTGAAATCCTATGTGGGTTCGACGGCGATGAAGACTGTACTGAAATCCTATGTGGGTTCGGCAGTGATGAGGACCATACTGAAATCATCTGTGGGATCGACGGTGATGAAGACTATACTGAAATCCTATGTGGGTTCAGTAACGATGAAGACTGTACTGAAAACCTATGTGGGTTCGACGGCGATGAAGACTGCACTAAAATCCTATTTCGGTTCGGCAGGGATGAAGACCGTACTGAAATCCTCTATGGGTTCGACAGCGATGAAGACTACACTGAAATCCTATGCGGGTTTGGTAGCGATGAAGACCGTACTGAAATCCTCCGTGGGTTCAACGGTAATGAATACTGCACTGAAATCCTATGTGGGTTCGGCAGCTTGGCTGGTTTAGTATCCTATGTGGGTCCCAGCTTAGATGAATCAGTGGCTATATGTGATCATCTCTATCACCGAAGAAGTATACCTGGGTGAGCTGAGTCTTGACATTCAATCAATGTCTTTGATATTATTGACTTACTTTCCAATGTGGATTGGGTTGTGTTTTCCTATGTGGATTGGGTTGTGTTATCCTGTGTGGATTGGGTTGTACTATCTTGTGTGGACATGATCGAACTTGGGCTCGGATGTTGGAGCTGATTTGGAGTTGTTGACTTAGGTATATGTATGGGAATATACCTAAGTAGTGTTGTTTGATACTTCTTGATTGTATCTTTCCTTTTTTTATTATCCTTTGTGGATTCTGGGAGACCTTCGGGGGTCTCGGGGTCCCTACGGAGTAGCGTATACTCACCCCTACACAGGCTATGCCCGCACTACGTTGTGTTGGATGCAGACGACAGAGAACGCTGATCGTGGTTGAGGCTTGTGGAGCTAGTCGGTACCTAGAGGTGGACCACTGGGCGGGACGTACACGGAGCAGACGGCTGGACACGAGAAGCTGAGGAGGCTATCTGTACCCACCCTTCAGGCGGGACTTCCAGTGGACAGCTCGACGTTGCTTCTTTACTTTCAGTTGTTGTACTTCCTTTTTAGTTGTAGCTGTACCTTTCTGTTTGGGTTTGTATTCTGGCCCACTTACTTTTCCACACTACTTTTTTTAACCAGTTTTACTTAGTGTTTACTTCTGCCTACTTACTCGGTGGTGTTTGTTTACTTTATAAAGGCAATGCATTCCCCATTGTCGGGATTTATTCCTTGGTTCTAGTCGCCAGCCCCTAACCAATGGGAGGCGGGCTTGGGGTAGTCACGGCACGGGTCTTGAGGATGGTTCATGACAAATTGGTATTAGAGGAGTTTGGTTCTAACACAGAACTCAAGACTCTGATCTTTCCTCTATGTGAAGCAATAATGTTAAGGGTATTGAGTGTGGTTATCAGTCCAGGGAGTCCAGTGTTGGTGCGACGGCTGAAGTATCCGTACACCAGGACCCTTACTTCTGATTTCCGACTCAGTGCACAAAAACATTGATTGCATGTATGTTTCAAAAGTTTTCTTTGTGACTACTTAGTGTCAGCTCAGCAGGTATAAATCGTTGACCATGGTGCACCTGTCTCTTTTCAGGATGGCCCCACAATGGCAGCCAACTAGGGTTCTGAGTGTTGTATGAGATGACGGCCCACCGAGAGATGAGGTTTCGGTGCGGGCCCCTCTTACTATGATGAAACCTTCGGGTGGTGTACCAGCAGCACAACCACCCATTTGGTAGCATAGGCCTCCGATATTTTGAGATGATATAGTTCCCATATAGCAGAGGATTGGATGGGGGTGATTGCTAGAGTTATACACCTAGTTTAGAGCTGGTAGAGCAGGTAGTGATCTTAATTACTGGTGTTTCCTAGTGAGTGACCATGAGGTTGGTCCGCATAGTGATGAGGCTTTGGTACATGGACTGATGCCTGGGAGAGTACCTTCGGGTAGTGTTCCAGCTATATCAATACCTGTCGGTCAGCAGACACTACCGGCGGTATCGGTAGAGGACACTTGTAGGCTTAGTGCCTTAAATTTTTCAGCACAAGATATCCCTCAAGTTCTGAGGCAAGCCCGACTCACAGGCGGGTGAAGACTGGCTTAAGGAGGTGGCTGAGAGTTTCTTAGAGCTTATACAGCATCAGTAGGATGACGAGTCGGTAGCTGAGAATTCATCTGGGCATACCAAACCATTCATGGTACTCGATGACTACGATGTAATCGGTACTTCAGGGCTCAGACTTCAGAGTGAGGTCTGTCTAAAAGACATCTGAGCCAGCACTTCTTTCTCTATGCATTCCCACTTATGCTAGGGTGCTAGAAAGAACCTTTATGGTTGATAATTCATTTTCTTAATGGATGAAGTCAGTGAAGGTTAGCAGTAGAAAAGCAAGAAACGGGTGCCAGTCTCGGAGACTTGGGCGTGTAAAATGTTTCAAGTAGAAGAAGTGAAAAGGACAGATGACTCTGCAGGGCAGCAGATGTGGAAGTGGAGCTAGGAGAGCAGCAAGGGGTGGTGAGCATTTTGACATGTTGCAACCACCCGCCTTTGAAATCCCCTCTAGGCTCAAAGAGTTGTAGGGCAAGGGAAAGAGTAGCTGCATGCGGTCATGGAGTGAGACCGAAAGTCTCTAATGATGATTCAAAGTACGTGTTGTTCCTTCTACTAGCTGTCGTGACAACAAGACAATGATATGAATCATTCCTTCCTTCCACGAATCATGTCCCAGGCCTGGAGTTTCCGGTAAGCCATAGACTTAACCCTCACGTCTGGAGATACCTTTGGAAGGAGACTCGATAATCACACTTACGCGATAGTGTGATCTGACCCACGAGGCAAGAGTTTCAATTGGAATCTCTTGGTGGCAGCATCAAGAACTTACGATTTTGGTCTGAGTATGGATTGGATCCACAGTTCATACATAGATTGACTGTATTAGGCAAAAAGGTTGTGATTTATCTACAACGTTGGGAAGGGGTTTTCCTTGGTCGGTGAAAAGAAAAACCCAGGCAGCACAGGATGGAATCGTGCATCAAAGGGTGCATTCGATCAATCAGGAGATGGCCAAACTTACCTTTGTGCCAGAATTCTCCAGAGTTGCGGCACCACTTCCAGCGGAGCTTTCAGGAGCTAGGTTGACCGGTGCGCCCAACCTATGGGCGTTGGTTACATAGTTCACTATGACGCATTAGGGACTGGACTCGGGTGCGTCCTAATGTTGGAGTGGGCAGTGAACGCCTATGGATCACAGTAGATGAGACAGTACAGAGTTGACCGGAGGCCTCTAGAGTTTGAGGATGACAACCACGCCCTTATCCGGGTCTCACCTCGATGAGATTTACAGAAATGTAGCTGAGGCGGTGAGATATCTCTGAGGTTCAACGGACCTTTCTAGGTCCTTAGCAGGGTAGGGGAGGTGGTTTTTTGCTTGACCTTTCCACCTCAGTTGCACCGGGTGCACGATGTCATCCTCGTATCTCAGCTAAGGAGATACGTGCATGACCCTTCACACATCATCGACCGTAGGGAGTTGGACGTCGATGGCGGGGTGACATTCACAGAGGTTCTAGTGGAGAACGAGGATCAACAGGTTCAGGTCTAATGTGGACGGTCGATTCCTCAGCTGCGCTTTCACTGGCAGCTCGGGAACCTCTAGGACAGCACATGGGAGCGGGAGGCTCAATTGCGTGCTCAGTACCACTTTTTTTTCCTAGTTTGTGTTATAGCTTTACGGGGACGTAAATCCCTGAGGTGGGAGTAATGTAAAGACCCAGAAATTTCTAGGAAATTTGTTTTCCTTAATTTCTTTGGAATTTTACAAGAACGCAGTTTCAGACAGCACCTGATTCTGAGGCCCGGTGTGCCCAGAATCATTTTCCAAAGTTTAGCTCGGGTACGTTCAGTGAACGAACGAGCGGGTTTTCCTAACTTTTGGACCGGTGCTCGGAATCGAATTTCGAGGGCACCAATGGAATCGCAGAACCGGTAATTGCTTAAGAACACCTTTTTCAGAGTTGTGTTTTCTCGGGTGAGGTTATTAATTAATTGGGTTAACTAAAGAATAAAATAAAATATTGTGCAATAGATTTTATTTTTATTCTAAGTAGTGTAAACCTAGGCATGGTGGTTTGAGTGGGACCTACTGATATCCTAACTCCTAGGAAGGATATTAGTGAGGTGGGGCCCACACGAGCCCCAACCCCTTTATTTACTTTTTACCTCCCACGTGCATTTAATTATGTAACTCACTCGCACCCCCCCTCATTAATGCTAAGTCAACTCTTGTGTTTAATTGGATTATTAAATGCCTCATTAATTGTTCAACGCATGCTAATTAAATCGTGTTTTATTTTATTGATTTTCAATTAAGGGATGGGTTGAGTAATAAAATAAGGCAGTGCCTTATTTTATTTTTGTTTTTTCATTGTGAAAGAAGGATTGAAGAAGATTTTCTCAAGGCCTTCGAATCTTCATCTTCTTCATTAGAGAACGCGAAGAACGATGAAGAACGCCGGCCTCCGACGGAAGACGACGAAGAACGCTAGTTCCCCAGAGATCGACGACGCAACGTCGTGTACCACAATTCCAAACCTCTTCTCTGAGACACCGTGTACTGTGACGTCGTGTACCGCGACACCGATGGTCCTCCTTCTGTGACACCATCTTCCGCGACGTCCCTTCCGGCGACAAACCTCGTTCGACAACTTCATCGAGGTAGGGGTTTGATTTTTGGTTCATGAATATTCTATGTCGTCCAAATGTCTTTATTTCTTAAGCCGCTTGATATCGGATTAGTGGGAGGAGGTCAGACTACACGAACACGACCGACCCTCCTCCCCCTTTGATGATGTGTTTGTCACGGAATTAACAAAGGTAGCGCGGTGCAACGACACCGTGCGGAAACAAAGAAGAACGGGCGAAGATGTGTGGCACCGTCGCGCCGCGCCATTGAGGCCGAACGAAACCGCGGCCGGAGTCGGGGCCGCGGAGGCGATTCAAAGACTCTGCATATTGTTTACTTGATGTACGGATTGATGGGAGATGACAAAATGGGCCACAGAGGCGATTTTATGTCTCCGCAATAATGTACGGGACCCAAGATGAACACTGGCACAGACGGATTTGAAAACGGACCACTAGAGCAACTCCGGTGGCCCGCTGACTTCACCGGAGGCGCGGGTCACTGGAGCGGAAGTGCCGACGGCTAGAGGCGGCGCCAGGCACTGGTCAGCCACCCAGAGGTGGCAGCGTCCTGGCACGCTGACAGGAGGGACCGCCGCGGCGGCAAGCGGCCGGTCCCGCGGCTGCGCAGGACCCGGGTGAGACGCGGCGCCCAGCGCTGCATCCGCTGGCAAGGAAGCGGCCCCCCACTTGGGGCCGTGGTTACTCAATCAGGGGGGAAAACGCCACCCCCCCCCCCTGTCTGGTCAACTCGGCATTGGCCGAGCTAGACACGCGGGCCGCGCGAGCGCACCAGGCCGGGCCCGAAACCCCCCTAAACCCGGACAGGTTCGTTCATTTTCCCATATCATGGGCTACGGACCTCCGAACGATGCACTGTCAGTTGAGATGTGATCTTTGGATCGAGACGGTCGTTTCGGTATATTATAATCAAGGTTTCGGAGAACTGTTATGTATGGCCGGGTTGGTTCGAACACGAAACCAACGGGGCCCTTGGAGCGGAAAGACTTATAACTTGAGCTCCAGACGTCTGATTGACGTGCAGTTGACTTTGTTGGTTTCCTTTTAGTTAGATGGAACTTTTGGATTAATCCTCTCGAGGTTTGGATGCAGTTGGAGTACGGTCAGGTTGGTTTTGACTTAGAAACCAACCGGGCCCCTAGAACGAAAGGGCCAATAACTCTCAGACCAGGCGTCCGATTGACGCACCATCTGTCACGTTGAGTTCCTCCTGTCGAGATGGAACATTGAGATACATAAAATCCAAACTACATGTCAGTTGATGTATCTAACCCTTAGATCGTGGAGCATACCCTCTCGGAAACGAGCATGTTGTGTGCGGGAACCCTAGAGCTGGCTGCGACTGCGACTGTGGCGACTGCACTGAAATCCTATGTGGGTTCGGTAGCGATGAAGACCGTACTGAAATCTTCTGTGGGGTTGACGGTGATGAAGACTGGACTAAAATCCTATGTGGGTTCTGCAGCGATGAAGGCCGTACTGAAATCCTCCGTGGGTTCAACGGTGATGAAGACTGCACTGAAATCCTATGTGGGTTCGGCAGCGATGAAGACCGTACTAAAATCCTATGTGGGTTCGATGGAGATGAAGACTGCACTGAAATCCTATGTGGGTTTGGTAGCGATGAAGACCTTATTGAAATCCTCCGTGGGTTCGACGGTGATGAAGACTCCACTGAAATCCTATGTGGGTTCGACAGCAATGAAGACCGTACTGAAATCCTATGTGGGTTTGACAGCGATGAAGACTGCACTGAAATCCTATGTGGGTTCGGCAGCGATTAAGACCATACTGAAATCCTCCATGGGTTAGAAGGTGATGAAGACTGCACAGAAATCCAATGTGGGTTCGACAGCGATGAAGACCATACTGAAATCCTCCATGGATTCGATGACAATGAAGACTGCAATAAAATCCTATGTGGGTTCGGCAGCTTGGCTGGTTTAGTATCCTACGTGGGTCCCCTTTTAGATGAATCAGTGGCTATATCTGATCATCTCAATCACTGAAGAAGTATACCTGTGTGAGCTAAGTCTTGACTTTCAATCAATATCTTTGATTTGATTGACTTACTTTCCTATGTGGATTGGGTTGTGTTTTCCTATATGAATTGGGTTGTGTTATCCTGTGTGGATTGGGTTGTATTATCCTGTGTGGACGTGATCAAACTTGGGCTCGGATGTTGGACCCGATTTGGAGTTGTTGACTTAGGTATATTTATGGGCATATACCTAAGTAGTGTTGGTTGATACTTCGTGATTGTATCTTTCATTTTTGGATTATCCTTTGTGGATTTTGGGAGACCTTCGGGGGTCTCGGGGTCCCTACTGAGTAGCGTATACTCACCCCTGCACGGGCTATACCCGCACTACTTTGTGTTGGATACAGACGACAGAGAGTGTTGATCGTGGTTGAGGATTGTGGAGCTAGTCGGTACCTGTAGGTGGACCACTGGGTGGGACATACACGGAGTGGATGACTGGACCCGAGGAGCTGAGGAGGCTATCTATTCCCACCCTTCAGGCTGGACTTCTAGTGGATGGCTCGATGTAGCTACTTTACTTTCAGTTGTTGTACTTCCTTTTTAGTTGTAGTTGTACCTTTTAGTTTGGGTTTGTATTCTGGCCCACTTACTTTTCCGCACTACTTTTGTACCCAGTTTTACATAGTGTTTACTTCTGCTTTCTTACTCTTTGGTGCTCATTTACATTATAAAGGCAATGTCATCCCCTTTGTCAGGATTTACATCTTGGTTCTAGTCGCCAGCACCTGGCCTATGGGAGGCGGGCATGGGGTAGTCACGGCATGGGTCCTGAGGATGGGTCGTTACATACATCGTTAGAGAAATTTTTAAAAAACCATGCTTCCAAATATTACAACCTTCCTAGATATCATTATATTTTTAAAATGTCCTTTTTACCCCTAGGAATTTTAAAGATCCCCCTCCCCTCCATTTCTCTCCTCTAGCTCATCCAAATGTGGTTGGTTCTTAGGGGATCTCTCTCCTTTATTACTCTTGTAATAGTATCTTCATATTACTTGTATTTTATGTCTTTAAGATATCATTTATTCTATATTTATTTTCCTCTATTCACTAATTCCCTACTCATCTATGTGTTCTCACTCTAAAAACCTTAACCACTATCCATGTACAAATTACGATTTTTTGAGGTTCAATTGATATGGATTTGAGTTATCTAGGGTCTAAGAGGTCATTTTTAGATTATTTTTGAATTCACCATCATAGGAAATGAGTTTCATATGGTTTTTATTAAATTTTGGTAGGTTTTTGTATAAATCACCCTATAAATTCATGAAATAAATTATTTTTTAATGATTTATTATGATTTTAAACAAAAATTAAGCTCATTCTAAGCTAGAAATGAATTTTAAATAGATTTTAAAAAAGGAATAGATGTACCGCATTCCAAGTTCTTGTGAAATTTCTAAAGATAACCTTTAAAAATGATTAAACTACTTTTAAATTCATTCTCAGGAAACTATTAGAAAAAGGTATGTCTTTTTGGGTAGTAATGATCTTGAATATGATTTAAATATTTAGAATATATTTGTTTTTCTTTCCATGTTTTTTATAAAAGTCATTATTGAATTTTTCTAGTCATTTGGTTCAGGTTAATCAATGGAAAACAAGCAAGATGTGGTGGGTGGTTGTTGGGTCACTTGTGCAGTTGCTGGATATATTTAGGATATATTGCTCATTCTAAATTTATTTATTAATGTTATATTAGCCTATTTTCAAAGTTTGTTTATTAGTATCTTCTATTTTCTTATATTTATCATGGAAATTTATTTTTTCTAGGATATGTATTTGTTACTCCATGTTTGGATGGTTTATTTATCATTTATTTTATTTGTTTTCTTATTATTGATTTCATGTCTAAAACAATTCCCAAGGGGTGTCTTGTGATAAAAAATTCCCAATGTGCTAAACTCTCGCTCTTGTTTTTTCCCTACAAATCTATTTGAAAGATATTGACTTATGTGCATGAGGTTTTTCACTATGGTGTCTTCTCCTGATCTATTGAAGAGCTACTGCAATCCACTTGTAAGACTGACTATAGTGAGAAGGTCCTTGCTCTTCTCTTGACAGTAGTGGCCAAATTGTTTTCATTCATTTATAATGAATGAAATTCCATGATTTTTTACATAATTGTACCCTAATTTCATATAGTTTTACTGGTTATACATTGTGAAATCTAAACTACTTATAGTATTCAAACTGTAATCTTGATGAATTTTGTTTATGATTTTGTACTGTTGAGGTCCCTTGATGTTAATGGAATGGTAAAGAAACCATTGATGATTAAATATATTCAATAGATTCCAACTATCTTTCAATGGTTTATGTTGAATGTTGATGGGGTAGCTTCTAGCACACTAGGTCCTTCCAGATGTGGTGGACTCTTTCGCACACATAGGTTTTTTTAAAAGGATGTTTCTTCCACTTAATTGGAAATGGGTTCATAATTGAAAAGGAGATTTGGTCTATGATAAAGGAAATCAGGTATGTTGTCCATTACAGTTTTCATGACTTATGGATTGAGTTAGACTCCTCATTTTTAGTTCAAATTCTTAGAGACCAATCACGGAATGTGCCGCAGAAGATGTTACCAGTTTGGGTTGAATGCCTCCGGCTTGCAGACTCGCTATCATTTGATGTTTTTTATATTTATCGTTACTCCAATCGAGTTTTGGATGCTCTTGCCAAGAGGGAAATTTTAGAGGTAAGTTATAGTTGGACTTTTGTTTTACCAGGGTTTTGTAATATCTTTTCTTAGGCTGATTACCATGGTGTGTTTTATAATCGTCTTTATAGAATGACTCTTTTATACCACTCTATGTACTTTATGCTTTTTTAATATATTTTTTTTTGGAGAGGGATTTCCTACCTCATAATCTTCTTGGTTTAGTCACCCAATTAATATCCATTGTCCAATTCACCAGGGTAAGATAAATAAGAATTTTTTTTACATCAAATAGTGTTTACCACATTTAAAATATATAATAATCTCATTTATTTTCAACATTGAACCATAATAAAGGGTGACATTCATTATTGTGTATTCATTTCATGTAACATATTATTTAGTATTATGAGATACCAAAAAGTAAATTATTTTTACCAATATTTCAAGTGTCATTCCTCGACGAATTGGTAAATAAAATCAAGAAATCATCAAATTTAGACCGTGTAATATCTACACATACAAAATTGAAAAAAAAGCATCACTTCCAATAAATGTATAAGTAAATATTTAATTTTTTCACATTCCTTAATTAAAAATAGTATATAAAAATTAAATATTTAAATAAAAATATAAGTTGAAATTCAAGGATATTTACATGAAATTTCTAAACACAACTCATTATGAATAATTCTTTATCAACAAAAGAATATGAAAATCCTCTAAATTATTCACCAAAGATCATTTTTATTTTACTCATATGCTTGAATGAAATGTATACCAGAACATTCTAATTCTCATGCCTAGACTTCTGAAGAGTGACTAATTGTAACACTATGATATTTTTCTCAGATAGATTTTTAAATAATATGATAACTTTTATTTCACAATTACACCATGTAAAACATGTGTTTCATGCAACACAGTCTTAGCATTCATTATACGCAACACTGAGTTTCTATAAAAACTAGTTTTATTAATATTTAAACAAGTCAATTATAACCTAGTCATTAGAATGGAAGGTATAATAATATTAATTAAAATAGGAAGATATGAATTATTTTGTGATCTATTTTTTTGAAATATTGATAGAAGCCAAATGAATATTAATAACGTGTTTTTATGAAAAATTATTCCCACAACGGCATTATATTTTAATAAATGAAATTAATAAAAATTTGAAAAATATCATAATTAAATTTATATTTTTTATATTAAATATTTTTTTCTTAATTTAACCAATACATTTTATATGCATAAAATAAGAACAAACCCATTTTTAAACATTAAAAAGCTATATTTTTTTGGAAAATTTAGATCCTTTTAATTGAGAATATATTTTAAATAAAAAAAATTTAAAATATATTTATTATATTTGAAAGAATAAATATATTATCTTTAATATTAATATAAATATTTACTATTCTTTATTTTTTTATTTTTCGAATGAGTTTCATTTTTCAATAAACTGTGAAAATATTGATTTTTATTGAAAATGTATTTATTTTATAATCATTATAAGGTAAAATAACTTTTTGGATTAGTTTTATATTTTAATTAGGTAATTTTGATCCAATTATTGTTTTTGAAATGGATTTTATACATTAATTTATTATGAAAACATTTTCTGTTTTAAAATTACATTTTTTCAGAAAAAAACTATTTTTCATAACATTTTACTGGTTTTATTTTAAATTTAATTCTGAAACATATGTGTTTTGAATTATTAAAATTGATGTTAAATTTGGATTTAAGAGTTCCAAATTTGGTAATTATGTACCTGTTATTTTTTTGTCAATATAAATAGTAACCATGGTAAATTTTATTTCCATGGTAAAGGGTAAATTAAGTAATTTAGGATAAAAAAATTATAAGGACAATAAATTGAGCCTAAAATATTTTAAAATTGTATTTTATGTATTAAATTATACCCTTAATAATTAAGGATCATAATTATATCATTTAATGGAAACTATTCTATGAAAATGACATAAAAAATATTTAAATCAAAGAAAGACATAAAGTTTCATTTTCATTGTCTTTAATATCAATTATGTGTCCAAATGGGGAAATATTTCTATTATGAATGAATATAAATGAAAATATTTAACATAAGATACAAATATTCATGATAAAAAATTTGTTTTTCATTTTTTGGGCCATTTTAGTGGAATTTTGATATTTATATTGTTTTATTTATTAGAATTTTAAAGATGTCACGTTCATGTTTTAATAACTATATCATTTTTAATTTAAATTTATATAGAAGATAATTTAAACTATAAATACTCATTTGAAACATAAAATGATTTTATTTATCATGTTAATTCATTTTTAATTTTTAGGAAGTAAATAATTACATTATAGGCTTGTACATTGATGATTGAGAAATTATTTAATTGAAGAAAAAACAATAAAATAATTATTACTAAAATCTTAAAAAATATTAAATAACAAAAAAACCATCCCAATATTATTAGTACAATATAAATATATCAAAATAATCCTTATTTTAAATTATTGGAAATTTTGAGCCATAAGGAATTGATTATGAAACATATAATATTTTATATAATGTAATACTAAAGTTTTCATATTCATGTTTTTATAAATAAAATATTTTTTATATTTTATTTTCAAGAATATATATTTGTCTATAAGTATTCTTATGAAACCTTGAATAATTATATTAATTATTGTATGTTCATTTTAATTTTTACCCAAATATAAGAAAATTAAATAATAACACAAAACTGTGGTAGTAATTATTTTATTAAAAAAAATATCAAATTAATGTTAATATAAATATTAAACTAATTATAATATTGGATAATTAATATATACAATAAATTTTATAGATGACATTGACCCTATAGGGATATAATAAAATATTGTTTTCAAGTATAACATCTTATATTTATATTTTTAAAAATCAATAAACTGATTAGTGTCAAACTTGACAATATTAATTATTTTTCAGAATAATGTATTATTAAATTATTTAAAAAATCAATAAACATTTTTAAAATTATATGATTAATATAATATGGTGAAATTTAATAAATTATTCTTTTATGGTCTAACTTACACAAAATAATTAAATATTTTACACTTTTTATATTGAAATATTTGTTACCTTAGTTAAAAATTAAACAAACTGACCAACTGATAATTAAAATGATAAGATTTAAATGGATATAAAAACCAATATAAAATTTAATTATTTATTATATCAAAACCTTATATCATCCTTTAATAAAAAATATAAATTTTTGAGGTGTTATAATGTTTATTTATTTATATAATAAATAATATTTTTGGAGATTCCAAGTGGGCCCCTAACATCAATTATAATAGGGTACATCCTCCCTATCAACTTCACTTCACATTGATCCTTCATGAATGAATATACCTTTCCAATTTTCCTTCTAAAATTCATTATTTACGTTCTAGAGGTACTGGTATTATCAAAATAACAACTCTAGTGCCTTTAAGAGGAGATCTTGAGGAAGATTGTCGAAGAAAAATTAATCTCCCCTACTGATTCTCTCAAAATTATTTCTTCTTCTACTTCCTCATAATGAGTTTTTTCCATCCTAAGGAAACAACACTAGTATCAATTATATTATTATATTTAATTATGTTTATGGAACAACTATATTAGACCTCTTATCCATCCTATGAAAAATGAAATCCCCATGTGTTCGTATGTACGACTTATTGTCTCGACATTGTGTTGCAATATGTTTTTCATAAAAACATTACATAGATGGGTGTAATGTTGGAAATAATAAATATATATTATTATTATAATATTAAATTGATTATAAAATATTTTTTACACCATCCACTTCAATTCCATTCCATAATTATGGGAATGATATCGTTTATCGTGCGTATGTACCGCCTACTGTCTCCACAATGTGATGTGATTCATTCTACATTATTTTCATTAATGAGTGACATAATAAAATAATAGAATGAATAAATATGAAATATAATAATCTTATATCATTCTTTAAATGACATAACTATAACATAAGAAGAGAAACAAGAATATATTTTACAAAACATAAAAAATAAAATAAAGTCTTTATTACCCGATGGATGAGCAATAATATTATTAACAAACTTGTGATAATATGATATCTTGGGATATTATCAAAATGAGAATGAGTATGGAATAATTTAATTAAATTAATTATACCCTTATAAAAGAGGTTCTTAAATGTATGATGGAACCCAGGCCAAAGGTAAGGGATTAATTGTTCTCACTTTTATTTTTGTGGGACATATGTCTTTTACACCATCTATTTCTTTTATGTGGTGTTTATGGTGATCATGATTTATTTATGATTTTTATTATGAAGGTTATGATATTTACATATTCATATAATTTTGTTTATTTTACGGTTTATATGATTCGACAGATTATAAATTGGTACGGGATAATTTTCTTTTCTCATTAATATCTGAGATTATTTATATGTAAGTATTTAAAGGGGTATATTTCCCATCCATGTCAATGTTTTATAAAAGAAATTTCATAAAATGTCTCACAATTATCCTATGTATGTGTAAAGTCATTTTTACTCATTTTTTACTACATAGTTTGAAAAGAATTGTTCTTTAATTTTCTAGACAAGGTACTTTTTGATTAATGTGGAAAAATTACAAGAAGAATTTTTTCTTTTAACGTATACCACATGAGAATGTTTTTATGTATTCATAAAAACATATTTACAATAATCTAAATTTAAAATATTTCAATGATATTTTCAATGATATTATTTTCTTTTAAAATTTCATGTAATTCTTCAGAAAAGAGTATTTTTATTAACAAGAAATGTTATTTTCCTCAAGAATTAATTTCAAGTGTTATATCCAAATAATTTTCCATCTAAGACGAGATTAATAAATGTGGTTATGTTTAAACTTTACTAAACCTACTATTACAAATATTTTATTGTGTTTATGATGGAATTATAGTTATCAAATCTATTTTTTACATGGATTATTTTATGATTGTATTATGTATAAGAAATCCATTTTATTCCCTGGGTTATGAAATGATGAATAATTTATTTTTTGGGTGAACATGTAATATTAATATCATTATGAGATAGGTGGAACCGATATCTCCCTGTAAAGAATTGGTAATTTATTTATAACTCATTAGATAGACAATAGTGCAATGGGAAATGATATTGGTTCAGTCATACAACACTGGATCAGGAAATGTTATTGATTTAGTAATACAAGGTTGGAACAAAAAGCAAACCCGGTTTAATAATAAAAGGATAAAATTAGGAGTAAACTCAATTCTGTAAATGAATTTTTCCACTATGATGGTCTTGGAAATGAGCCTTAGCTAACATGGAAATGATTTTTTATACTTATGTTTTTTTTCCACAATTCCCTATTTTATGCCAATGTTATTTTCTTATAGCTCATGCTAATTTATGAATTATGCCTTATAAATTTCCATGATTTAAAACATTACTCAATATTCTGATATATCTCATACATGGAATTATTTTCAAAATTGATATTTGTGTTATTACATTATTATGTTCGTGTTTTGTCTGATATTTACCTTTTTTACCCTTACTCGTCTTCTGATATCAATATTTTCAAATCTTTATTTCCATAGGTTATAAATAAAGATTTTAATTGAGTTTTGTCTCGTATTATTTCAAATTTATGACAATGATGACCTAATGTGAAAAAATAAATGATCGAAATAGTAGTTGATAGTGTGTTATTTTATGAAACAGTTGTTTATAAACACAATATGTTAAGATATTTTCCTAATTCTCTAAAACTATAAACCTAAAATATTAATGGGAACATAAGTTATCCACTATTTCATTTTTATGTTGTATGTTTTAATGGAAAACATTAGGTCACATTTTTAATGTTTATGTCATTTGTACTGGATCAGGAAGTGCATATTCTGGGCCATTACATTTCATATCAGAGTAGGGTTTAGACAAATTTGGATATGAGGATGTATTTCTATGCTTAAATATATAAAATTTCAAGAAGATTAACAGTATATTTTGGTAATTTTTTTAGGTAATTATGGATTATTACTTTTTGGATTGAAAAATAATTCATATGAGATATACATTGAGGTTAAAACCTTAAATGGTTATTTTTTAGGACTTATTAATATTTTTTTAATTTTATACTAATTATATAGTTTTATAAAAAAAGATACCCACATGATGGGTGACAACTCATCGTATCCGGCATGGTCACAGAAATCAAACCCACAACTGAAGGGAGACAAGGGTGTATCACCAACCACTGGCCTACATGAGGTCCTGATTAGTATGTAATTTTTTAGTTATAAAATTTTATGAATGAATAAAAGTTTATTTTTGGTTAATATATACTTTATCCATGGGTCTAGGTATTTATTTATTGGTTGATTAATGTTGTTTTGAAAGAAGATTTCTTTTTTTGGAAACCCTTATTTAATAATGAGGGATATGACTTATAGAATAATGGTTGAATTTTATTTTATAGGCATATATCTTTTTATTGTGGACTTTTGGTCATTCAGGTAACTTATAAAAATGGTTTTTATACCTTTAAGACTATTAAGGAAATTACTTTTTGGTATGAGACATGAAGATTGATTAATTTTATTTGGAGAAAAATGTTAAAATTTGTCATGGAAGGTTATGGGATTAAATAATTATGAATTTTTGGGTTTTAATTTAAATAATCTTGTTGAATTTTGAGGGTAAATATTTATTGAATGATCAATGTTGATTTTTTTTTTATTAATGATAAAAAGGATTATTCTTTTAAGATAATTATAGTATCTTATACTAAATATTTTGGTTTTGAAAAATGATTAAATATAGGTATAATAGGTTTTTATATTCATTTATGGATCTTCATGCTTCAGTCATGATGAATTTAACTCTAATACTCATTTTTTTGGGAAAAATATGAGTTTGGGGTTGTTATTTATTAATGAATAAGTCTCTACGTTACAAGTAAGTATATTTTCTTATGATATTAAATCTATGTAGTAAAATAATACCCTAAATCTTGTAATGAATCTTGAAATAAATTTTTTTATACTAATACTTTTTTTTCATAGAGTCAAATGGTCCCCTAATTCATTGTATGTTTATGGCTTTTGATTTTTAACTTTATTCTAGTCATGTTCTCTATCAATCTTCATCAGAACATGATAGCATGATTTCTCTTCCATGTCTATGTTTTTACTTTCAACAAATGTTCTTGTATGTGGAAATATATTTATGAGTAACTTTGGGTAACATTGATGTTTTGAAGTTTCTTTTTTAAATGGATATTTTGGTATTAATTTTTATGATGTGGGTTTCTCTAAAAGAAACATTCATGTATTTAAACATCGATAACCTAGATGAATTTAGATGGTTAAATTCATTTTAAGGGTGGTAGAATGTGACACCCCATGATATTTATGAAATTTAGTTTTAAATAATTTTATAATATTCATCGCACAATTAAACAATTTTAAGATTGTGTTTCACGCAAGATCGGCTTAGCTTGCGTTACACTCAACACTAAGTTTCTATGAAAACTCGTTTTATTAATTTTTTAGGAATACAATTATTTCCTAGTCGTTAGAATGGAATTTATAATATGATTAATTAAAATATTAATATATGAATTCTTTGGTGACCAATTTATTTGAAATAAAGATAGAAACCACTTGAAAATTAATAATGTGTTTTTATGAAAAACTATTCCACAAAGAAATTGGTTTTAATAAATGATATTAATGTAAATTATTGAATGATCATAATTAAATTGAATTTTTTTATGTTAAATGAAAATATTTTCAATTGATCCAATTCATTTAATAGGTATTAAATATTAACAACCCAATTTTTAGGCATAAAAAGTAATATTTTTCTAAAGGTAGTTTTACCGCCTTCTAATGGAGAACCTATCTTAAATCTAAAATTGTAAGAATTTATATATTCTATCATAAAAAATAAACATATTAGTTTAAATATTATTATAAAAATTTACTTTGGTTTTTTTTTTTGGTATTTTTCGGATTCGTTTCATTTTTTAATGAATAGTGAAAATACTAATTTGTAATGAAAAATGTATTTTGTTTTATTATCATTACAAGGTCAAATAATGTTTCAAATTATTTTTAAATTTTAATTATTCATTTTTATCCAATTATTCTTTTTTGTAATTTATTTTATACATGTATTTATTATAATAAATTCCATTTTAAAAGGGAATTTTTCTAAAAAACGATTTTTCATGACATTTTATAGATTTTATTTTAAAATTAATTCTAAAACTGTTGTGTTTTAAATTATCAAAAATTTATGTAAAATTTGGATTGAGGAGTTAAAAATTTATTAATTAGTTACCTTTTATTTTTTGCCAATATGAATAGTAACCATGATAAATTTTTTTACCATAATATAGAGTAAAATTAGGTAATTTAGGTTAAAAATTAAATTATAAAGACTCTAAAATGACCCTGAAAATGGTAAAAATTTATTTTATAAATTTAACAATACCCTTAACAATTATTTATCTAAATTAAGTTATTTAAATTAATCTTTTCCGTAAAAATTTCTTTAATAATATTTAAATAAAAGAAAGACTCAAAGTGTCATTTTTTTGTCCTTAATATCTATTCTGTGTCCACATGGGGAAATATTTATATTCTTATTTAATATAAATTCAAATGTTTCACTTTTGAAACATATATTCATTATAAAAATCTATTTTAGTCGTTTTGGGACACTTGGGTGGAATTAATATATTTATAGTTTTTTATTTATTAGAATTTTAAAGATGTCTCATTAATGTTGTAATAACTATATCATTTTTAATATAACATAATACAGAGGAAAATATTGAATATAAATAATCATTTTAAAGCTAATTTTTTTTCATTATCATTGTAATTTAGTTTTAATTTTTATGAAATTAGAAATTACCTTAAAGTCTTTTTCATTGATGATGAGGAAATTATTTAATTGATGAAAAATAAATAAACTAATTATTATTAAAAGAAAAAAACACTTGAACCAATCTTATTTTTTGAGTATATATCAACAATAATAATTCAAGTGGCTAATTATAGACTATTTGGAGCCACATGGAATTGATTATGACACTAATAATATTTTATCTAAAGTAATGATAAAGGTTTCATATCTGTGTTTTAATAAATATAACATTTTTGAAGATGGATTTTCCAGAATATATATTCAAATATAAGTATTATTATTAAATCTTAAATAATTATCCTCGTTATGGTATAATATATTAATTTTTTACCCAAAAATAAGTATATTAAATAATTACAAAAAACTGATGTGGTCATTATTTTATTTATGAAAATATATAATTAATGTTATTAAAAATATAAAAATAAATATAATTTTGGATAATTAATAAATAAAATGAATTTTCTAGATGAAGTTAACCCCTATGGTATGTAATAAATTGATATTTTAAAAATTGACACTATTGACTATTTATCGAAATAATGTATTATTAAATTTTTTAAAAATAATAAAACATTTTAATAATATATAAAAATTATGATATGGTATAAAATATTCTAATGTATTCATTTACGGTCTAACTAACACTAGATAAGTAATTATTCAAACCTTTTAATATTGATATATTTATTACTATAATTAAACATTAAATAAAATAAGTTAGTGTTAGTTAAAATGATATGGTTTAATTGAAAAAAAAACCTTGTTCAAAATTTATTTTGTAAATGCGATTAAAACATAATATCATATTATCTTAGAAAATATAACATTTTTTTGGATTTTTTATGTGGTTCTATTTTATTATAAATTAATATTTTTGAAGATTCTAATTGTATCCATCACCTCAATTATAAAATGGAACATCCTCCCTCACAAATTCACTTTACGTTTATCCTTAAATATCAGCTATCCCCAAACCATTAATATTCTGAAATCATTTAGTCATATTCTAGATGTTTTGGTATTCTCAAAAGACTAACTCTAGTGCCTTTAATTAGATAACTAGAGAGAGCTCCTCTAAGAAAAGGCAATATACTCTACCAATTCTATCAAACTTATTTCATCTTGCACATCCAGTTAATGAGTTGTTTATATCCCAAAGTACTAAAACCATTATCCATTATAGTTGGATATGTTATTATGGTCATTTAATAACCAAACTCCACCTTCTATAAATCATATGGAAAATGAAATCACCAAGCGTGCTTAGGTCAGGCCTATCGTCTTCACACTATGTTGTAATCTACTTATAATCACCACTTTACTTGGATGGGTCTAATTATTGAAATAATAAATAGATATGTTTATTATAAAATTAAATTAATTATTAAATTTTATATATTCTATCTATTTTAAAACCATTCCATAATTATGGGAATGATATTGTTGCTCGTGCATATGTACAGTCTACCATCTCCACGATGAAACATGATTCATTCTACATGATATTTAATAAAAAATGATTATATAAATTAATAGAATGAATAAATTATATATATGTTATACTAATATCATTATGGAAAGGATATAACTATAACCAATGAAGAGTAACAAAAACGTTTTTGAAAAAACATGGGTAGGGAAATAAAGCAGTTAATACTCGATGAAGGAGTAATAATGTTATTTACAACTGGGTAATGCTATGATCACTTATGATATTATAAAAATGAATATGACTAGGTGATAAGTTAATAAAATTATTTAAACTCTTATACAGGAGGATCATACATGTATGAAGGATTTGATACCTAAGGTAATTGATTATTTTGCCTCACCTTTATTTTTGTGGGACATATGTCTTATACAACACCTATTGCTTTTGTGTGGTGTTTATATTTCTCATGAATATTTTTATGATTATTATAAAGAAGGTTATGATATTTAAATATTCATATAAGTTTCTTTATTTTATTATGCATGCAATTAAAATTATTATAAAATTGTAAGGGGTAATTTTCTAATCTCATTATTATATGAGATTGTTTATACGTATGTATTTTGCTGGGGTATATTTATCATTCATGTCCATGTCATCTAAAAATGTTTTGATAAAATGTTTTACTATTCTGAAATATATTTTTAATTTTATTTTTACTCATTTTTTACTTTTATGAACATGGTTTGAAAATAATCATTTTTTTCAAACAGGGTAATTTTTGACTTATCTGAAAAAATTATGAGAAGAATGTTTTCTTTTAAATTATACACTATGAATGGATTTTTAGGTCATTATAATTACTTATTTAAAGAGTTATTCCTTTAAAATATTTTAATTTTATTCCATGAAATTCTTTTATTTTGTAATTTCGTGGAATTTTTGAGAAAGGAAAAAACATTTTAAGAAGAAATGATATTTTCCTTGATAATTAATTTCAATTATTCTATCAAAATTAGTTTCTATATAAGATGGAATTCTTTAATAGGTTTATGTTTCATGTTTACTATACCTAATGTTCTTATTGTTTGATTGTGTTTATGATTGAATTCTATTTTTAAAAAAAAATTCTTTAACATGGAGTATGTTACGATCGAATGATGTTTAAGAAACCCGTTTCATTTAATGGATTATGCAATGATGAATGAATTGTGTTTTTGTGGAATATGTTAGAATGATTTCACTATGAGATGGGTGGTACCTATATCTCCACCAAATTCATTGGATAATGATTTATATCTCATGAGATATACTGGACTTGAATGTGAAATGATCTTGGTTAGGTAATATAAGGTTGGCATTGGAAATGATCTCAATTTAGTAATACATGGAGGGAAAGGTTTCTAAACCATATTTAGAAATACCGGGCTAAAAAGGGATTGAATTGGGATCAGTAAAAGAATTTTTCTACTATGATGTTCTGGGGAATGTGACTTTCCTTTTATGGAAATTATTTTTCTATGATTATGTGTTTACTAAAATTCTATGTTTTATGCCAATTTTATTTTCTCACATCTCATGTTCCTTTATGATTTATGACTTAAAAACTGTCAATATTTATTCCATGAATCAATATTTTGATATATTTTATACATTATATGAATTTAAAAAGTTATTTTCATGTTATTTAATTATTATTCTCATGTTTTGTTTGATATTTACTTTGTATACCCCTACCAATCATCTGATCTCACCCTTTTCATAAGTTTCTTTTTCCCATGTCATAAAGAATGATGTTAAATGAGTTATTTCTAAAATAATTTCACATGGATGACATTGGTGTCCTAATGTGAAATTTGAAAATCCAGAAATCGTGGTAGATAGTGTGTTTTAGTTTTTGAACTAGTTGTTTATGAACCCAAGATTTTAAGAGTATGTCATAATTATCTAAAACTCTAAGCCTAAAAGGTTTTTGGGAATGTAAGTGATACATTATTTCCTTTTTATTTAGTATGTCCTGATGGAAAAAATGTGTCTCATTTGTTAAGTTTATGTCATTAGTTCTAGTTCTGGATGTTTAGATTCTATGATATTGCTTTTGGTATCAGAGCAGGGTTTAGATAACGTTGGAGATTTTTATGTTTTTTAAGCATTAGGGATATCATTAGGAGTTTATAAATTTCTATTTTTACATAATTTAAAAATATTAGAAATCGCATTAGTGTCTTAAAGTTATGAAATGTTAAAAATGTTAATGGTTTTTTTATACTTTTTTGAGGTAATTATTTTTTATTTGTTTTTGGAATAAAAAAATAAATATATGAGATATAATTTGAGGTTAAAAAAATATGGTTATTTTTTAGGAAATTTTCATATTTTCTATATTTTTATAATAATTATATAGTTTTATAAAAATTAAAACCTACAGGAGGGGTGAAAACCAATCGTATGCTACAAGGCTAAGATAATCGAACCCACAACTGAAAGGCGACAAGGGTGAATCACCTCCCACTGGAATACATGAGGACCTAATTAGTATGGAGTTTTTTAATAGTTATATAATTTTATGAATAAAGAATAAGGTCATTTTTTGGGAATATGTACTTTACCCAAAAAAAAATTATATTTATTTATTGGTTGAAAAAAAAATTAAAGGATATTTCGATTTTGGAAAACCATATAGGATAATATGGGATATTATTTGGGGAATCCAGGTTGATTTGTATTTTAGAGGCATGTATGTTTTTATTGTCTATTTATGTTCATTTAGGTTACTTATGGAAATGGTAATAATATATTTAAGATAATTAGGGAAATTAATTTTTGGTATGATACATTAAGAGTAATTAAATTATTTGGGTGATAAATGTTAAATTTTTTCATGAAACTTAATGGGACTAAACACTTCTGAATTTTTAGGTTCTAATCTTAATAATCTTGATAAATTTTGAGGGTAAATATTTATTGAATGATCAAGGTTGAAATTTGGGTATTACTGATATAAAGGATTATTCTTTTAGAGATTTATATTTTCTTATACTAAATATTTTGGTTTTGATAAATTATTTAAGTTGGGGATAATATATTTTTTTATTATTTTGTCAAACATGATTCTTTTATAATTTTGAATTCAACTCGAATACTCATCGTTGGAGAAAAAGATGAGTTTGTGGTGGTTATTTATTAAAAATAAGACTCTATATTATATGTAAATATATTTCCTTATGATAATAAATATATATAGTAAATTAATACATTGAATCTAAGAAGTGGATCTTGAAACTGATAACTTTATCCTAATACATTCTTTTCCAATGAATCAAATAGCCCCCTAATTCTTCACAGATTTATAGATTTTTATAGTAAAATTTCTCCTACTCATAATCTTTGTCACTCTCCATTAGAAAATGATATATTTTGTTCTCATCCATGTCTATATTTTCACATTCCATGTATTTTCTCCTATGTGGATGCCCAGTTATGTGTAACATTGTATAACCCTTATATTCCAATTTTCCTTTTTAAAATGAGTTTTATTATTTGTTTTTATGATGTGGGTTTCTCGAAAATGAATTTTCAGGTATCTAACAATTGATAACCTTGATGAATTTCGAGGTTGAAATTCATTTTATGGGGAGTCGAATGTGAAAATCATATATTTTTTTCGAATATATTTTTAAAATAATTTGATTACTTTCATTGGACTATTACACTATGTTATGCTTGTGTTTCACACAACACTAGTTTAGCTTACATTACAGGATACACTGAGTTTATATTAACACTAAATTTATTAATATTTAAACAAGACAACAATAAATTATTCATTAGAATGGAAGGTAAAATATTATTAATTAAAAAAATAAAATATGAATTCATTGGTGACAGATTTGTTTGAAATAAGATAAAAACCAATTGAAAATTAAAAATGTGTTTTTATGAAAAAATATTCCATCAAAATAAATTTAAATAAATGAAATTAAAGAAAATCGTAAAATTATAATAATTAAATTTATATACTTTATATTACATTATTTGTTTTTGTAATTTATCCAATGCATTTTATAGGAATAAAATAAGAATAATCCAACTTTTAAATAGAAAAAGCTATATTTTTCTTAAGGCAGTTTTACCTTCTTTTAATGGAGATCCAATTTCAAAACCAAATTTTTACACATTTATTTATTATATTTGAAAAAATAAACATCTTATCTTAAATAATAATATAAAAATGAACTTCAGTTTATTTTTTTAAATTTTTCTGATACGTTTCGTTTTTTAATGAATAGTTAAAGTATTGTTTTTTATTGAAAATGTATTTAATTTTACTATAATTACAAGGTAAACTAATATTATAAAAACTATAAAATGAACCTAAAAATGGTAGACTTCTATTTTAGGAATGAAATTATATGCTAAAATTTAATGATCTAAATTATGTAATTTAATGGACACTTTTCTTTGAAAATTACTAAAATGATATTTAAATCGAAGAAAGACACACAATTTCATTTTATTTGTCATTAATATCTATTATGTGACCACATGGGGAAATATTTATATTATCAATGAATATATATTCCAATTATTAACTTAAGAAACATATATTATTGTTAAAAATATATTTTTGATGTTTTGCGCCACTGGGTGGAATTATGATATTTAAATTATTTTATTTAATAGAACTTTAAAGATGTCACATTCATGTTTTAATAACTATACCATTTTTAATATAAGGTAAAGCAAAATATAAGTTCTAATATAAATTATAATTTTATGAATAATTTTTTTTCTTTATCACGGTAATTTATTTGTAATTTTCAGAAAATAAATAATTACTTTAAAGACATATCCATTGATGATAATGAAATTATTTAATAGATAAAAAATCAACAAAATAATTGTTTTTAAAATTATAATAAATATTAAAAGACCAAAAAACATGACCCAATATTATTTTTCAATTATATATCGACTATAATCATAAAAGAGTCTAAATTTTGAACAATTAGAGGCACATGGAATTGATTACGACACATAAAATATTTTATCTAAAGTAATGCTAAAGTTTTCATATTCATGTTTTAAAAAATATAAAATTATTAATATATGATTTTCTAGAGGATATATTTAACTATAAGATTTATTATAAAATTTTAAATAATTATATTCATTATAGTATTTTAGTTTTAATTTTTTACCACAAAAATAATTATATAAAATAATTACTCAAAACTGATGTAGTAATTATTTTAAAAATAAAAATATCACATTTACATTATTAAAAATACTAAAATAAATATAATTTTAGATAATTAATATATCCAATGAATTTGAGATAGGGCCCTAACCAATTAGGGATATAATAAAATATTTATTTCGTGGATAATATATTATATTAATATTTTTAAAAATCAATAAATTTAATAGTATCAAAATTGACACTATTGATTATATATCAAAATATTATGTTATTAAATTATCAAAAAATCATAAAACATTTTTAAAAGTATTTAATAATTATCATATGGTATAAAATGTCCAAAATTATTAATTTATGGTCTAATTGTACTCAATTCAGAAAATATTTCACAATTTTTGTATTGGAATATTTTTTTCCTTAGTAAGAAATTAAACAAAATAACTGAGTATTAATAAAAATTATAAGGTTTAAACCAACATAAAAATTGTCTAAAATTAAATTTTTTATTAAATTACAACTATATATCATTTTATATTTTTAAAATATAACATTTTAAAGTTTTTGGATGTGGTTTTATTTTATTATAAATTAATATATTTGGAGATTACAAATGTGCCACTCACCTCAATTATAAAATGGCACATCCTCCCTCAAAACTTCACGTCACCTTGAGAATTAAATATTAGATATCCCCTTCCAATTTCCCTTAAAAACATCCTTCTTCACACTATAAAGGTTATTTTCTTCTCAAAATCCCAACTCTAGTGTCTTTAATAAGAGATCTAGAGAGAGCTCATCGAATAAAAGGAAACCTCATCTACTAATTCTCACATTATTATTTCTTCTTATAATTCATATTAATGGGGTTTTTACATCATAATATAACAAATGAATTATCACTTATATTCTTAGAATTTATTATGGTTATGCTACAATCATATTCCACCTTTTATCCATCCTAAGAAAATGAAATCACCGCATGTGAGTGTGTATGGATTTCCATCTCCACGTTGTGTAGTAATCTTTTTTTCATCACCACTTGACTTGGATTGGATTAGTGATGAAAATAATAAATATATAATATTATTACAATATGGTACATATTCTAAAATATTATATATCATCCACTTTAATACCATTTTGCAATTATGGTAATTATATAGTCGCTCATGCGTACGCGCGGCCTACCGTCTCCATGATGCGATCTGATTAATTCTACATGATCTTCTTTAAAACATGATTATATAAATTAATAGAATGAATAAATATGATACATATTATTCTAACAACATTATATAAATTATATAACTATAAATTTTTAATAAGAACATGAACTTATCTAAAAAAACATGAATAATAAAAAAAAGCAGTTAATACCTGATGGAAGATTAATGATATTATTAACATGAGGGTAATAACATGATCACTTGTGGTATTATAAAAAATAAATTGATTCTATAATATGTTAATGAATGTATTTAAACCCTTATAAAATATTTTTGTACAAATACAAAGGAACCCATACCTAAGTTTAGGGATTATTTTACCTCACTTTTATTTATGTCGCACACATGTCTTATACACCACCTAATTATTTTGTGTGGTGCTTATAATTATCAAGAATGTTTTTCTGATTATTAGTATTAATTTTATGATATTTAAATATTCATATAATTTTATTTATTTTATGAGGCATAAGACTTGACTGATTATAAATTGGTAAGGGATAATTTCGCAACATCATTATTTTCCGAGATTATTTATAAGTAATTTTTTACTTGGGCATATTTATCATCCATGACCATTTTTTCTAAAAATGGTTTCATAAAATGTTTTTTACTCCTATATATTTTTAAAGTCATTTTTTTCTATTTTTACTTTTTACTACACTATTCAAATATAATCTTTCAGTCATTTTCCAAACTATGTATTTTGTGACTAAACCCGTAAAGTATGAGATGAATGTATTCTTTTAACTTATATGGTATGAATGGTTTTTTAAATTCTCATAACTCTTTATTCCCATGAATATTACTTTATAATATTTGAAATTTATTTTCAAATATTTTAATTTCTTTTAAAAATGGTTTCTATGTTTTTAGATAATATAATGTTTTTGAAGAAGAAATGATATGTTCCTCAAAAATTAATTTCTAGTGTTCTATAAAAAATATTTTCCTTCTAATATAGAATTATATAATAGGGTTATGTTTAAATTTTAATATCCCTATTATTTCTATTTTTTATTATTTTTATTATATAATTCAATTATGAACTCTGTTTATTTTATATGGATTATGTTATGATGGAATGAAGTTTATAAAACATATTTTATTCCTTGGGTTATACTATGATCAATGATTTAAGTTTTTGGGTGCACATAATAATTTTATTATTATGAGATGGTTTGGACCAATTTCTCCCTCTAATGAATTAGGTAAATATTTATATCTTTTGATATATATATAGGACTGTAATGGAAAAAAGAAACTTTTTTCAGTAATACGGGGCTGTAACGGGAAATGATCTCGGTTCAGTAATACAGGGTCGGAATGGTAAGTAAACATGGTTTAGTAATACAGAGCTGGAATGAGGAGTGAACTATGTTTATTAAAGTAGTTTATGCACTATTATGTAATTGAAAATGGTACTTGGCTAATGTGGAAATTATTTTCTATACTTATGTATTTTCCATAATTCCATGTTTTAGGCAAATGTTATTTTCTCATGGATCATGTTACTTTATTATTTAATCCATATAAACTCCAAATATTTTTTCCATGTCTCATGATTTTGATGTATGTTATATATGGTATGATCTTAAAAGGTTGTGTTTGTGTTATTATATTCTTATCTTCATGTTATGTTTGATATTTACCTTATTTACACTTATTAGGAATCTAAGGTCACCCTTTTCAAATGTTTCTCTTCCACGAGTTAGAAGGAAATTTGTTAAATGTGTTTTTCATATAAGGATATTGCATAGATGATGTTGAATAAATAATGTAAAATAAGAAAATTAGGACATTATGGTAGATATTGCATTTTTGTTTATAACCCTAACATGTTAAAGGTTTTTCCTAATTCTATGAAACTATAAACCTAAACGGACCATAGGAATGTATGTGATGTATTATTTCCTTTTTATTTTTAATTTTTTGATGGAAAAAATTGGGGCCCATTGGTAATGTTTACATCATTAATACTAGTTCTGGAAGTTCAGATTATGGGTTATTACACGAAGCAGGGTTGTTACCACACCTCAGGTGTTCCTTTATGAATGTAAGAGGTTTTTAACTAGTAGAGAGGGCCTAAAACTATCACGATGATTCCATTCACATTAATTTAAATATTTATGGTCCTTCGCAAATTAACCAAAACATTTGGAATGACCCATTTTTATAAAAAATATCATAAAAATCTATTTATATAAACACGTATCTAAGAGGACCACTATAGTCTACAATAAAAATCATTAAAACTTATCTATGATGCATCTATAATAAATAATTATAATAAAATATGTATTCAATATTCATCATCAAAATAAATAAATATAGGTCACACTAGTAGATACATATATAGGTCAAAATAGAAAATGAAGACAATGATGGCCTCTAACCCAAATCACATGATCATATTGAAGAAACATCATCCTCTATAAAATTATAGAACCAAATTATGTGCGTGTATCTTAGTGATTTCTATATTTTATTGAAATCATAAAGATAAACCCATGTACATCTAAACATAATAGATGTACATGGGTGGGGTTATGTCAAATGGGACTCTAAGATTTCCCACTCACCTCAACTAACTGAGTGATTTTGTGATCAATTATTTCAACATGAAAAATATAACATAGTTAAATTTATTCTCACAAAACACACCCACCTAGAATATAAAATAATATTCACATGAAATAAAATGTGGCAAGTAAATTTGTTCTATCCAAGACACCATGTTACCTGAACACACCTATATTGGAAAATTTCAGTGAACATATATATCTAGAAACATTACCCAATCCATATCATATCTATCAGAGAAAGTACCTATATCTTTTTCCTTACCACTGCACTCTCACTATATGTGAGGTCTTGTACCAAGTTTTTATCTCATGGGTAGACTCATACATCCACCATCTCACTTGGGGGTGACATTTCACATCATGTCTTAGACCATCACTCTCACTCGGGGTAGGCCGCACAACATGTTCTACATCCAGTACCAAACTACACCCTCTCACTCATGGTTATTCCCATATCATTTTCTGAACCATCCCCTCTCACCCATGGGATGTCATACATCATCATCTTAGGCCCAACTATCTTAGTTAGGGGAAAGACAATATCCTAAATTATATTCCACATAATATACTTATAAAAACTCAATCAAGGTGTAGTTATGTGCCCATAGAATACCTATTACAATCCTCAACCCACTAATATAGGGTATAGTCTATCACCATATCATATACCTCCACCCCCTTACTCATGCTGAGGTCTAATTCTACCTGACATCCCACATAACAGACTATTTTTGTATCACTTAGGGTGTGGTCTCATACCACATCCTAATCCATTTTACTCTAACTCATCATGGTTCTATAACTGTTATTGTCAAAGTATTAATAAACAAATATCATAAATATCAAAATCAATAAAGGTAAAATCATCATCGATTAGATTGTCAAAACAACCTAAGAACATGGAAACTATATGAATAGCCCATATTTTCTCCCAAAACAACAACTCTAGTTCACCAACACTTGAATTTCCTATAAACTTAAAAACTCTATAATTTAAATATTAATCTCCCAGACCCATATACCAAACCCCTTGGTCACGAAAGAATAAATTGAGCATGAACATGTTACCCTAGACCAAATTTACAAAAGAGAAGAACCCAAAATACCACAGGGAATCAAAAACAGTTCCATTGAACCCAATAAATTTAACCCTAATCTTCACTCTAAGGGGTCAATTACATTACATTTAACTAATGTATGATCTATGATACTGAATATAAACCATTATTGGGATAACACACACATATATATGAACTAAAGTCTATAAAACCACATATAAACACTATAATAAGGTAACAATATCCTACGAAACCATGAATCATCTAGCAATATGATAAATATATTAGGAAATGATAATGATGAATATAAAAAAATAAAGCATGATTTAGAAAATATGGAATTTCCAACATTAGGTCAAACAGACAAAAAAAATCTCAAACCAATCCCTTCTAAATTTCCTAGAGAGAAGTCATCTTTATAAACCACGATGAAAAGGCATCATATTCTATTGTTACTCACACTAAGTCCTTATCCAAAATCAGGATGACATGATAAAATTTATTTTAAAAATATAAAAATTTATTTTTAACTAAACATCTAAAAATGAAAACCCATTAACCATGATAATCCAACTCATGCCAACAAAAAATCTATATAGAAGTCCACTTACACTAATTCATCAATGGCTCCTCCAATGAACCATTTAGATGGGTATATAGTTCTTATTAAATTTTATACCAATATGATCCTATTCCAATTTGTGTATAATGAAAACTAAATTTATGTATGTGTAATATAAATCACTATATTTATAGCACATGAACATACATCACTAGATGAGAAAGAGATTCAGTAATGTAAAGGCTATCATCCTCGACCAGAAAAACATAAATTGATATAAATCTTATAAGAACCATCTATGACTACTCAATAACATATATCATCTATAAACAATATAATAACTATTGTAAAATCATTTAAATAAAAATTCATAACTCGGTATACTTGATACCAAAGATAATGGGCGATATATCATTGTCAAAACCACATGCGGAGGAGTGTGATTAACCCCTAACATATACTCAAGCCTATTCGAGGAAAAATCCTCAATTTTCAATGTCAATTAATTGGTAATTTTCATCCAATTTGATTAAAATTTAATAATTAATTCTTAAGGAATCATACCTAAACTCAAAATGAAATTGGAGGGATTGATATATCTTTATGGGACATTCACTACACATCACATATCAAAGTTCAACAAAATAAGGGGATTACAACAAGCTATAGTTTAATATCCTCTCCAAACCTGTATCCAACAACCCAAATTTTGATAAATATAGAGATATAAAGAACGATAATATGATAAAATAAATCTTATCTTGAATAAATTATAATAATTTCTCATGGAACACCACTGATAAAATATGGGGCCCCTTGGTGGTTGAAAATAGATAGAGTGGTCAGCCAAATTGGGCTTCCTCAATCCCTAACCATGTAAAATATTTAGAGTAATTACTACCCAATGATGGTACTTATACCCCTAAAAACATGGAAGAACCCTAATGAGAACCCATTCAACCCTCACTGAGTATCTTTTTACTCAACCGAGTACCCTGTTCAAAGAATTGATCACCCAATGTCTTGTTTATAGGGGAATCCCAACAACCTGCCACACTGGGTAAATGATTTAATAAAAATTGGTTGTTGGTAGCATCTTCCAGTCACCCCTCTCCGTTTTCTATTCCACCAATCCTTGAGATCTCTCTCTCTCTATGGATGTTTTATAGTGAACCAAAACCCTAGAAAAACCTCCTAAAACACATTAATCCATATCTATTCATTTTTTCTTCTATTTGAATTAAAAAAAATCAATTCACATATACACTGAAAATATGATTTTCTAACCTTACACAAGATTCATGGATGATAAAATTTGGGGTTTTTTACAAAATCTATACTCAAACACTTCTCATCCTCAATAACACATGATCGCCCTAGAATATAAATATCATCCATGATCAATTATAAATTCAACACTAACTCGCTGAGTTAAATTTATGAACACCAAAAACATCCATTCATGATTCCAATCACCAAAATGCACTATTAACTAAAGTCCCTTCCACCCAACCAAAATTTACATTGCCACACTATCATCATTTTTCCACTATTTATAATAAATGGACTAGAATAAAAATTGATCTCTCAATAACCACACATGTCACCATCGCCAAAATATAACGATGGTTCTAAAGTATACCTATCGATGCTAAAACATATTAGATTATTTTTTTGATACATGTATTACCATATAGAGCTCCCTACTATAAAGAATGACTTCCAACAGCTAACTATAACTAGCAGTTCTCTCCACCAATGGAATCTCTTTTCCAAAAAACATCCCAAGTATACTGATCCATGAAACACCAATGTTGTATATATTGAAACCTAATCCCAATATCAATATATTTCCATAGATCTTTCAATAATATTCTATACCAAAACATCCATGGTAAACACTAAAAATTCTAAACTCAACCACCCAAGTCACTCTCATCCCACCACTGAATATAAAGAAACCTGGTCTACAAAAGCATCAATTTTCTTTTTCATGTCATCAGAAAAAATAATCGCCCACCTTCTAAAATCCCATGGATCTTCCAAAACAAATAAGATACACTATCTGAGCACACAATTCAAATATATGGTTCACCCCTAGTCGAAACCACTTTATAAGAAATCACGAGTTATATGGCCATCGATTACATATTTCAGAACCAACAAAAATTTTATACTCACACCAAAGACCAATATGATTTAAAAAAACCATTAACATCCAAGGGATTTCAGCAAAGACTCAAAAAAACATCTTTATCATAAATTGTCTTTTATTTTCGAAATTTTTTATTACAATTTCAAAATACAAGTTGAAATAAATTTCAAAAACTATTTTCTTATATTTCCTCAAAACCATAAAATCAAAAATTCATTAAAAAATTGTTCAAACAATATATTTCTTATAGAACCAAATTATAAAATCATTTTACAATGTCCTAGTTCAACCTCAGGAGTTTTATTTCTAAATGGGTTTTCTATAAAAAAATCCAACATATTTCATGTGGAATCAAAACAAGCACAATCAACAAAAAATCAATCAATCCTCTGAAATCCATATAAATTTAATCACCTCATATAATGTAATTGATAAAATATTGAATATATTATGAGTTACTTTAACTAATATTGGATTATGGAGATGAAACTTGTGAAACAAAACAACTCATAGTTACATGTACTATGTAAAAAGAATTCCACAATCATGATCATGAATAAAGAATCCAAAACCTGACCAAACCATATGAATCATCCCAAGTCGCACCCATCTCATATTTGGATTCTTTTTCAAAAACCTCATTCATCCTAGAGTGTTGAATCCCAACATTAGATGACGACTTGCAACATGAATTTAAAATATTAAATTCTAGATAGGTATACTTTTTCCTACCGACTATGTTCTAAAAACCAATCCACACTTCTAAATAAATTTTTCTCAACTAGACACACACTCTAATAGCACATTAAAATGACGTGGATTCATATTATTTAATGAAAACTGTGCATGGGAGTTGCCACACCTCATTCATGCCTCCAAATATGGAAGATACATCCTACTAGATTCAAGTGTCTAAAAATAATGATGAGTCTATTCCATTAATAATAATGTTTCAGGGTCTTTGAAATCCTCATGTCTTTCCAAGATATGAATTTTAGGTATAATTTTAATCTTGTCTCTAAAGTAAGGGCCTTTACCAAAATAAGGTTTCACTTCAATAATATGATAATTAAAATACCAAAATTTATATTTTCATATTTTTTTAGGCCTAGGTTTTGTAATGAGTGAGGGGTATGATGTGGGTAATGTTTGGGTTGCCGAGATAAAATTATACAACTATATTTTGTCATGTCGTAACCCCTTGGTAATTTTATAACAGGCTGTAGTAGGGTTTTGTGGTTTGTGGTGAGGGGGTTTGTAACACCCAAGACTTTTATAAGAAATATTTTTTTTTATTTTATATAAATCATCAAAGGAATATTTCACTACACACAACACTATCTTGGATTTCTTTACACGCAATCGAGACCTTCCTTGATAGCTTGTGTCGTACGCAATACCGAGTTTCACTAAACAATGATATGATATTAAAATATTAATTAATCTAGCTGTTATGAATAGTAATAACCACTCTTTGAAATTTTAAAAATTTTATTTTTCAAAATGGACTTCATTTTTGGATTCGGAATATCGAAATTATCCTTGGGTGAAATTTTGGTATTTGTCTGGAAACTTTCAATTTTTGATGAATAGTGAAAACACTAGGTTACTATTTAAAACCCAACTTTTTATTTAAATAATTATTTATTTTATTTAAGTTTATTTTAGGTCAAAATTGATACATAATACCTATATAAGTTCAATGCAATTAATTGGAGTCGTTTTATAATAATTTTAGATATATAAAAAATTTTATTTAACTTCTCACCGACTTTTACCCACCTCCTAGGAGAACTTCCAAATTCACATAAAACATAATTTTACCGCATCCGTGAGTGGAATTTCGAAAATCCAAGAGACACAGTTAATATCACGGACTAAAATGTGGTTCAATGGGATGAAAATAATTTTTGGTGAATATTAACTTTTTACTTTTTTTAACCACGGTTAAAAGTAAATAGGGTAATTAAGGGTAAAAATGTTATTATTATTACACTAACACATGTCCTAATTCTATTGGATAAGTGTAATTCGACCAAAAACAAAATTAGGAATAAAATATGACCATTTAGGCCCACTTGGATTTGATTAGGACATTTATTATTAATTTATTTAAAGAAGGGTTAAAATAGTTAAAATCAAAGTTTAATAAGTATATAATTTTTAATATAGGTTTATACATAAGATAAATTATACTATAAATATTAATTAGAAATATAAAAATATTTCCTACATAATGGTATTTTATCTGTAATTTTTAGACATTAAATAATTTAATTTATTTATGACACAATGATGATGCAGTAATTATCTTATTAATGAAACATTGACATAATTGATGTTAAAAATACCCCAATAAATGTAATTTGAGACTTTTTATGAATTCCACTAATTTTCTAGGTTAATATGACATGTTATTATTGATTTAAGTAACCTTTTTCGAACTAATATTTCTTTTATGATTTTCACAAAAATCAATTACTAAATAGTGTCAAAATTGACATAAAATAGTTTTTAAAACAAATATTATATTATTAATTGTTATTTTATTCATAAAAATCTAAGGTTCGGAAAAATGATTTAGATAAGGTTATATATATTAATAATAAACAACTTGGGGTTCGTTTGGCTTGTTATAGGAAGTTTATTAACCTTATAGTGTAAGAACACAAAAAGACATGGTAAAGGTAAAATTATTTATCTTAAAGTTAAATCTAAATGATAAGGTTCAAATAGTAAACTAAACTTGTCCAAATTCTATTGTGTGAGATTTTTTCAACCCAAACTCACCTTATCTTCGAAATAAATCAATTTGGAGCTGTTTAAAACCGAATATGGCTTTATAATAAAATAATATTTTTTGTTTTTCCAAAGGTGCCCATCTCCTCCCTTATAAAAGGGCACCTCCTCCCTCTCTTCCTCACACCACATTGAGTCTTCAAGCTCTGCCAAACCCTGACAATTTATCCTCTCCACTTCCCTAGAAACATCCTACAGGTCCTGGTCTTCTTCAAAGACCAATGTTAGTGCCCTAAAAGGAGGTCTCAAAGAAGCGCTTCAAAGAAGAGGTAATGTCTGTTACCGATTCTTTCAACTTTATTTCTTCTTCCACTTCTTCTTCTTTAGTTGTTTCATTATGAATTAATAACATTAGTATCACTCATATACTAATATGTTATTACATGTTTGAAACAACCCTATTTCACCATCTATCCATCCTACGGAAAACGAAATCACCGTGTGTGTGTGTGTAAGTACGGAATACCGTCTCCATGCCGTGGTGTAATCTATTTTCCACCACCACCTTACTTGGATGGGTATAATGGGGTAAAGAATGAATATATATGATTATTTTAAAGTGATATTGATTCTGAAATAGTATACATACCCTGCAATACAATTCCACGGTCATGGGAACAATATCATCGCTCATGCGTACGTACGGAATATCGTCTCCACGATGTGATGCAACTCGTTCTACATGATTTTCATTGCATAATGATTACATAAATGAATTGAGTGAATAAATATGATATATATTACACTAATACCATTGTGGAAATGAGGTATCTATAACCTAAAATGAAGAATAAGAATTTATTCGACAAAACATGCATAAGAACAAAAAGTAATAAACACCTGAATAACAAGTGGAAATGAAATATTACTAATAATAAGCTAAGAATATGACCATATATGATATCATAACAATGAGTGTGATTCTGGAATAAGTCAATTAAATTATTTAAATCATTATACAGGAGGTTCGGAGGCTTACGAATCAAATCGTACATAAGGTCAGGGATAATTTTGTAAATCTCATTTTCATCCGAGATTGCTTATACATAAGTATTTACTGGGGTTATTGTTATCATCCATGTCCATGTTTTCTAAAAGTTTTTTCATGCATGTTTAATGTCCTTTTTTCCCATTTTGACTTTTACTACATGGTATGTAAGGAATCTTTCTTTTTTTACGTACGAGGCACTTTTTGACTTTTCCGAAAAAAGTACGAGAAGAATGTTTTTTTAACTTATACGGCATGAATGGATTTTTAAAACATTATTTCAAAGAAGCTTCCTTTTCGAGTTTTCAAGTTTATTTTTAATCAAATTATTTTAGTTTATAATTGTATGACATGTTAAGAAAGGAAAAGTGTTTTTGAAGTAGAAAGGATATTTTCCTCAAGAATGGAGTTCAAGTGTTTTATCAAAATTATTTTCCATCTAAGATAATAAAGGGTTCTGTTTCTATCCCTATTTTTACATTGATTTGATTATGTTGTGATGGAATTATTTTTATGAATTACTTTATCTTATATGAATTGTTTTATGATGTCACGATGTTTAAGAATCCCATTTTTATTACATGGGTTATGCTATGATGTATGGTTTATGATTTTTTGGCACACATAAGAATGGTATCATTATGAGATGGGTGGGACCTATATCTCCCTCCAATGCATTGGGTAATGATTTTATATCTCATGAGATATACATGGATGGAACAGAAGGTTAAACCGGTTCAGTGAAACAGGACTGAAATAAGGAATGAACTCGGTTCAGAAATGGACTTTGTCCACTAAGATAGTCTTGGCTATGAGTCTTGACTAATAAGAAATGATTCTCTATGATTATGTGTGTATTCCACAAATCTTCATGTTTTATGTTATGATTTTGGTGATTACATTTCACTACCATGATTTATCCCATGTTATGAAATTTTGATATCTTTTGCAGGGTAAGATTTCCAAAATGTTATGTTCTTATGAATATGATGTGATTGAAATTTCTTTTGTTTACCCTTACTGAGCATTTTAGCTCACCCCTTTGTATGTTTTCTTTCCCCGGGTCAGGAAGAAGGTTATTAAGTAGGATATGCCAAAAGGGACTCTAGATATGATGAAATAAATGGGAGATAGTGTAGATTCTTTTTGAACCAGTTGTTTATGTTTCCCCGTTTCTAAAGACTCTATACCTATACAGTCCTTTCATGGTTTTTTTATATGTTGTAATAAGTGTAATTCAATTTTTATGTATTAACAATGTATGAAAAGTATGGGTCGTTGTAGTTGGTATCATAGGAAAGGGATTGTCAACCTTTGGAAACTAGGATGTGAAATCCTTAGTAAGAATCCTAAGGATAATTCTAAGCATAGAAGACAATCTTAGTGTTTTAGAAATGGCCATGAATAACCTAGGATAAGACCTTAAGTGTGAAATTTTATTCTTGATTATGTGGTTTTCCTATTATAATTAGTGTTTCTCATGCTATTCTTCTTGGTTTTAGTCAATGGCTGGAACCCGAAGGAACCGTGTTAATGCGGAATGGGACGGGCAATGCAATGATTGTCCCCCTAAGCAACCAAACATTATGGGAGCTGGAATACAAAATCTTGTATCCATGCTAACACATCTTTCTCAAGCTATGAATCATGCAGGACATCCAAACGAGCAAAGGAAGGAGCAACATTCTGTTGAATCCTTCACGAGACAGTGTCCACCTTCATTCAACGGGTCTACTAATCCATTAGTTGCTGAACAATGGATTAGTATTACTGAAAAGATATTTTTAGTTCTTCATTGTTCTGAACATGATAAAGTCATCTTAGCAGTGTATCATTTGGAAGGCGATGCTGATCAATGGTGGAATATTTTTAAGAATATGAGGCCAAGAGATTAAATTGAGTCCATGGAAAGGGACGAGTTCAAGAACATATTTTTCAATAAGTACTTACCTCGTATTCTCCGAACAAAGATGGAGAAGGAGTTTCTTGAACTAATGCAAAAGGATTATGAATCTGTTGGTACCTATGAAGCAAATTTTAGAAGACTTGCAAGGTACTCTTCTAGTATTATTATCCAACCTGAGAGTAATATAGATCGATTCTTTAGTGGCTTAAAACCAAGTCTTCGAAGGGCATTATCCATAAGGGACTTTAATAACTATGAGGAAATCGTTCGATGTTCTCTAAAAGTTGAGATGGAGATTGGAGTAACCCATCAGTTATATGGGTTTGATAAGAAGAGGAAAATGGAATTCAAAGGAATATCTAAAGAGCACACTGAAAAGAAGATGAGTTTTCATTTATGCTCAAAGTGTGGAAAGAAACATGGAGGGAGTTGTCTTAAAGGGAGAAGTAAATGTTTCAAATGTGGAAAGGAAGGTCATCCGGCATTTGAATACCTCAATGATGGGAAGAAGATGTCTAGTGATGCGAACAATGAAAAGGAAAAACAGAGTGCACCTCCTACACTTCAATGTTACAAGTGCAAGGAAATGGGGCATTATGCCAATCAATGCCCTAATCCAAGGGTTTTTTATGATGATCGACGTCAACAAACTCTTAAGGCTAAAGATAAAGTAAAGTCACAAGAAATTTCTATCAGCGATATGGAGTACGATAACGAAGTGGTGAAAGGTACACTTACCATCCACTATAAAGTAGCAAATGTTTTATTTGATTCTGGATCCACCCACTCTTTTATTTCTGAAGAATTTTCTAAGGGTATCACCGTATTACCTCAACAATTAGATGTTGAGTAAGCTGTGACAACCCCTAATGGCACAACAGTCGCATCAAAAGTTTATAATTCTTCTCTGATTAATGTTTGTGGGAAAGTGCTTCCTGCAAATCATGTGATCCTCCCTATAGTGGAATTTGATGTGATTCTTGGTATGTATTGCCTTTCTCTATATGGAGCTCATATCAATTTCCAAAGAAGCGAAGTCACATTTCATATTCCAGATCAATCTTTGATCGTCTATCGATGCAATGATGAACATAACCATCCAGTGGAAATTTCTTCCATCTTATGGGTCTTGATTCCACTAAATGATGGTTATTTATCTCAAATGGTTGGTGAGAAACTCACGATTAAGAATATTCCCATTGTACGGGAGTTTGATGATGTCTTTTCGGAGGAATTTTCGGGTCTTCCACAAAAACGTGAAGTTGAGTTTTTAATAGAACTCGTACCTGGTGCATTACCTATTTCAAGGACACCTTATAGAATGGCCCCAATTGAGTTGCAGGAATTGAAGAAGCAACTCTAAGAGAATCTAGATAAGGGGTTCATACGCCCTAGTGCGTCACCTTGGGGAGAACCTGTTCTGTTTGTTAAGAAGAAAGATGGATCAATGAGACTCTTCAATGATTATCGAGAACTTAACAAGATCACTATCAAGAACAAATATCCTCTCCCATGTATTGATGACTTATTTGACCAACTATGCAGAGCTCAATACTTTTCCAAGATTGATCTCCGTTCAGGGTATCATCAATTAAGGGTCAAAAGGGAGGATATACCAAAGACAGCTTTCCGTATAAGGTATGGACACTATGAATTTATAGTGATGCCATTTGGTCTTACTAATTCCCCTGCTATCTTCATGGATCTGATGAATAGAGTCATTAGAGACTATCTTGATCAGTTTGTGGTAGTCTTTATAGATGATATTCTTGTGTATTCAAGGAGCAAGGAAGAACATGAAGATCACTTGAGAATTATATTTAAGACCCCGATAATGGATAAGTTTTATGCCAAATTTACCAAGTGTGATTTTTGGCTTCAAAAAGTTTCATTTTTGGGTCACATAATCTCAAAAGAGGGGATATCTGTGGATCCAGCAAAAACAGAGGTTATCGAAAGATGGTCGAGACCAACAACAGTAACTGAGATCCGAAGTTTTCTTGGTTTGGATGAATATTATCAACGTTTTGTGAAATATTTTTCATGATTATCTAATCCACTCACCAGGTTGACTCGAAAAGGAGTTAATTTTGTTTGGATAGAGGAATATGAAAAGAATTTCAAGGAGTTGAAAAGAAGGTTATCCAATGCACCTGTGCTCACGCTGCCTTATAGTGGAGAATGGTTTGTGGTCTACAGTGATTCATCCAAGAAGGTATTGGGGTGTATTCTTATGCAAAATGATATGGTGATAGCTTATGCCTCACGACAGTTGAAAATCCATGAGCAAAATTACCCAACTCATGATTTGGAGTTAGATGTGGTAATATTTGCATTAAAGATTTTGAGGAATTATCTTTATGGAGAAAGGTGTGACATTTATACTGATCATAAAAGTTTGAAGTATATTTTCACACAAAAGGAGCTGAATATGCGCCAAAGAAGATGGTTGGAGATTATTATGGATTACGACTTCTCAATTCATTACTACCCTGGGAAATCAAACAAGGTGGAAGATGCATTAAGTCGACAAGACCATGCCAGTTTATCCATGATGAGTATCACAAAATATCCAATATTTATGGATTTACAAACAATGGATCTTGTAATTTTAATGAAAGGGGAAAATCGTATCTTTCTCAAATGAATGTTCAACCATCTATACATGTTAAGATTAAAGAGGAACAAAAAGAAGATGTGGAGTTACAAAAGAAGGTGAGAAATGTTCCTGAATTAAACCTTGATTGTGATGGGATAATAAAGTTCAGGAATCGGGTTTGTGTTCCTCCCATCCCCGAATTAAAGAACGACCTGCTGGATGAGGCTCATACTTCTTCATTCCCTATTCATCCTGGAAGCACGAAGATGTATAGGGACCTAAAAGAGTACTTCTGGTGGGATGGAATGAAAAGAGATGTTGTTGAATATTTCTCTCGATGCTTGGTTTGTCAGCAAGTTAAAGCTAAGTGACATAAGTCTAAGGGTATGTTACAACCATTACCCATACCCGAATTGAAATGGGAAAACATCACTATGCACTTTGTCACAGGACTTCCTAAAACATCCAAAGGCAATAATACTATCTAGTTCATAGTTGATCGTCTTACAAAGTCGGCACACTTCATCGCTCTTATAGAGGATTTCTCTTTGGATTAGCTTTCCAGGATATTTGTAAAGGGAGTGGTAAGATTGCATGGAGTACCACCTTCCATTATATCTGATCAGGATCCGAGGTTAACCTCGAAATTCTGGAAAAGTCTACAGCATACTCTAGATACAAAGTTGAGTTTCAGCAATGCATATCATCCTCAGACAGACGGTCAGTCTGAGAGGACAATTAAAACTCTAAAAGATATGTTGAGAGCTTGCTCTATGGATTTAAAAGGTGGTTGGGATCAACACCTAACTTTGGTGGAATTTTCTTATAATAATAGCTTTCACTCCAGTATTCATATGGCTCTTTATGAATCTCTCTATGGAAAGAAATGCAGGACTCCAACTTGTTGGGATGAAGTTGGGGAAAGAAGGCTATTAGGACTTGATCTTGTTGATGAGATGGCAGAAAAGGTCAGATCTATTCAAAAACACATAAGAGCAGCTCAGAGTCGGCAAAAAAGTTATGCCGATAACAGAAGAAAAGACATAGAGTTTGAAGTGGGTGATAAAGTGTTCTTACGAATATCTCATTGGAAGAGAGTAATGAGATTTGGAAAGAAGGGAAAGCTGAGCCCTAGGTATATCGGTCCTTTTGAAATAGTGGATCATGTTGGGAAGGTTTCATACCGATTGGGGTTTCCACCCAATCTCTCTCAAGTTCACGATGTGTTCCATGTATCTCTCCTGCGAAAGTACATACCTGATCCTTCACATGTACTCAGCTCAGAAGTTGTACCGCTGGAGCAAGATCTTTCTTGTGAAGAACAACTGATAGAGATTCTCGATCGTAGTGAAAAAGTCCTACGAAATAAGACCACTCACTTGGTGAATGTTTTATGGAGGAACCACCAATTAGAAGAAGCTACATGGGAGCTTGAAGATATGATAAGGGAGAGGTATCCTCATCTTTTTTTTACAAGTGACAAATTTCGAGGGCGAAATTCATTTTAAGGGGGGTAGAATGTAACACCCGAGACTTTTATAAGAAATATTTTGTTTTTATTTTATATAAATCATCAAAGGAATCTTTCACTACACACAATACTATCTTGTCTTGCTTTACACGCAATCGTGACCTTCCTTGATAGCTTGCGTCGTACGCAATACCGAGTTTCACTAAACAACGATATACTATTAAAATATTATTAAAACTTGCCATTATGAATAGTAATAACCACTTTTTGAAATTTTAAAAATTTTATTTTTCAAAATGGACTTCATTTTTGGATTCGTAATATCGAAATTAGCCTAGGGTGAAATTTTAGTATTTTTCTAGAAACTTTCAATTTTTGATGAATAGTGAAAACACTAGGTTACTATTTAAAAACTGACTTTTTATTTAAATAATTATTTATTTTATTTAAATTTATTTTAGATAAAAATTGATACATAATACCTATATATGTTCAATGTAATTCATTGGAGTCATTTTATAATAATTTTAGATATATAAAAAATTTTATTGAACTTTTCACCGTGTTTTACCCACCTCCTAGGAGAATTTCCAAATTCACATAAAACATAATTTCCCTCTTCTGTGAGTGGAATTTCAAAAATATAAGAGACACAATTAATTTCAAGGATTAAAATGTGGTTCAATGGGATGAAAATAATTTTGGTGAATAGTAACTTTTTACTTTTTTTTACCACGGTTAAACGTTAATAGGGTAATTAATGGTAAAAATGTTATTATTATTACGCTAACACATGTCATAATTCTATTTCATAAGTGTAATTAGACCAAAAACAACCTTAGGAAAAAAATATTACCATTTAGGCCCACGTGGATTAGATTAGGACATTTATTATTAATTTATTTAAAGAAGGGTTAAAATAGTTTAAATTAAAGTTTAATAAGTAAATAATTTTTAATATAGGGTTATTCATAAGATAAATTTGACTATAAATATTAATTAGAAAGATAAAAATATTTCCTACATAATGGTATTTTATCTGTAATTTTTAGCCATTAAATAATTTAATTTTTTTATGACACAAAGATGATGCAGTAATTATCTTATAATAAAACATTGACATAATTGATGTTATAAATACCCAAATAAATGTAATTTGAGACTTTTTATGAATTAACTTAATTTTATAGGTTAATATGACATGTTATTATTGATTTAAGTAAATTTTTTCGAACTAATATTTCTGTTATGATTTTCACAAAAATCAATTACTAAATTGTGTCAAAATTAACATAAAATAGTTTTCAAAACAAATATTATATTATTAATTGTCATTTTATTCCTAAAAATATAAGGTTAAGAAAAATGACATAGATAAGGTTATATATACTAATAATAAACAACTTGGGGTTCGTTTGGCTTGTTATAGTAAGTTTATTAACCTTATAGAGTAAGAACACAAAAAGACCCGATAAAAGTAAAATTATTTAACTTAAAGTTAAATCTAAATGATAAGGTTAAAATAGTAAACTAAACTTGTCCAAATTCTATTGGGTGAGAGGATTTAAACCCATCCACACCTTATCTTCGAAATAAATCAATTTTGAGCTACTTAAAACCAAATATGGCTTTATAATAAAATAATATTTTTAGTTTTTCCAAAGGTGCCCCTCTCCTCCCTTTTAAAAGGGAACCTCCTCCCTCTCTTCCTCACACCACTTTGAGCCTTCAAGCTCGGCCAAACCCTGCCAATTTCTCCTCTCCACATCCCTAGAAACATCTTAGAGGTCCTGTTATTCTTCAAAGACCAATTTTAGTGCCCTAAAAGGAGGTCTCAAAGAAGCGCTTCAAAGAAGAGGTAATGTCCATTACCGATTCTTTCAACTTTATTTCTTTTCCCACTTCTTCTTCTTTAGTTGTTTCATTATGAATTAATAACATAAGTATCACTCATATACTGATATGTTATTATAAGTATTAAACAACCCTATTTCACCATCTATCCATCCTATGGAAAAGGAAATCACCGTGCATGCGTATGTACGGAATACCGTCTCCATGCCGTGGTGTAATCTATTTTCCACCACCAACTTACTTGGATGGGTATAATGGTGTAAAGAATTAATATATATAATTATTGTAAAGTGATATTGATTCTAAAATTGTAGACATACACTCTAATACAATTCCATTATCATGGGAATGATATCATCGCTCGTGCGTACGTACGGAATACCGTCTCCACGATGTGATGCGACTCGTTCTACATGATTTTCATTGCATAATGATTATATAAATGAATTGAGTGAATAAATATGATATATATAACACTAATACCATTCTATAAATTAGGTATCTATAACCTAAAAAGAATAATAAGAATTTATTCGACAAAACACGCATAAGAACAAAAAGTAATAAACACCTGAATAACAAGTACAAATGAAATATTACTAATAAAAAGATAAGAATATGACCATATATGATATCATAACAATGAGTGTGATTCTGGAATAATTCAATGACATTATTTAAATCATTATACAGGAGTTTCGGACACTTATGAAGCAAATCGGACCTAAGGTAAGGGATAATTTTGCAAATCTCATTTTTATCCAAGATTGCTTATACGTAAGTATTTACTTGGGTTATTATTATCATCCATGTCCATGTTTTCTAAATGTTTTTTATGTATTTTAATGTCCTTTTTTCCCATTTGGCTTTTACTACATGGTATGTAAGGAATATTTCTTTTGTTTACGTACGAGGCACTTTTTGACTTTTCCGACAAAAGTAAGAGAAGAATGTTTTTTAACTTATACGGCATGAATGGATTTTTAAAACATTATTTCCAAGAAGCTTCCTTTACAAGTTTTAAAGTTTATTTTTAGTCGAATTCTTTTAGTTTAGAATTGTATGACATATTAAGAAAGGAAAAGTGTTTTTGAAGTAGATAGGATATTTTCCTCAAGAATGGAGTTCAAGTGTTTTATCAAAATTATTTTCCATCTAAGATAATAAAGGGTTCTTTTTCTATCCCTATTATTACATTTATTTGATTATGTTGTGATGGAATTATTTTTATGAATTCCTTTATCTTATATGAATTGTTTTATGATGTCATGATGTTTTAGAATCCCATTTTTATTATATAGGTTATTCTATGATGTATGGTTTATGATTTTGTGGCACACATAAGAATGGTATCATTATGAGATGGGTGGGACCTATATCTCCCTCCAATGCATTGGGTAAAGATTTTATATCTCATGAGATGGACATGGCTGGAAAGAAAGGTTAAACCGGTTCAGTGAAACCGGACTTAAACGAGGAATAAACTCGGTTCAGAAATGGACTTTGTCTACTAAGATAGTCTTTTCAATGAGTCATTACTAATAAAAAATGATTCTCTATGATTATGTGTGTATTCCACAATGCATCAGGTTTTATGTTATCATTTTTGTGATTACATTTCACTACCATGATTTATCCTATGTTATGAAATTTTGATCTCTTTTGCAGGGTAAGATTTCAAAAATGTTATGTTCTTATTAATATGATGTGATTGATATTTCTTTTGTTTACCCTTACTGATCATTTGAGCACACCCCTTTATATGTTTTCTTTCCCAGGTCAGGAAGAAGGTTATTGAGTAGGATATGCCAAAAGGGACTCTAGATATGATGAAATAAATGGGATACTATGTAGATTCTTTATGAACTAGTTGTTATGTTTCCCAGTTTCTAAAGACTCTATAACTATATGGTCCTTTCATGGTTTTGTTATATGTTGTAATAAGTGTACTTCAATTTTAAAGTATTAACAATGTATGAAAAGTATGGTTCGTTATAGGGTTCATTTCAATACTAGGGTAATCAGTGGCCTAGGGGATATACATTTCATGGGTGAAGTATGTTACTTCATGACTCTAGAGTATTTCACATTGATGATGGGGTATTTTATTTCATAACCCCCTATTTGTACCAGGATTTTAAACTATTTTTCTTTTTTTTAAAGGTTCATACTGATAATTTATTTGTCATCCCAATAATTTTATGTTCAAGTAATGGGTCAAGTAGCTCTATTACAAGAATCCACTACCCCTCCCCTCTTTTCTCATTAATCCCCTATAGTGAGAGATTTATTTGGTATAGTTTTAGTGGTGATTCAATTCATATTCATTCATTTTCACTCCATTTTTTGGTCACTAATTTCATTTTTATTCTTAGACTAGGATTTATTGTGGACTCCAATGAAGTGGGCTTGAATAACGATGGAATGATGTTTATTTTTATTATCATTGCTAGTGGTGTATCAGATGAATTACCAAGAATCATTACAATCTATTTTCATTATGGTAAATTTACCTCTATGTTTTATTGTTGTTTTTTCAAAAAATATTATTATATTGACCATTAAATAGAAAGAGTAATTTAGAGTTTTTTGTTGAATATGTCTTGGTGTGTGTTAGGGTTGGATTTCACCCTATTGCTCAAGGTTTTAGTGAATGGATATTACTAAGTTAGTTTATAATAATTTATTCATATTTTAATTATATTAATTAATTAATTTTATATTATTATTAATAATTTTTTGATGTTATGTCATTAGTTAGTACCCAAGGAGGTGATTCAAAGCCTAGATGAGCAAGGATGGTGTATGATATTATTTTAAATGATGGTAATATTGTATTAGCTAAGTGGTCCCAAGTCAAGTCTTAATAGTTTACAAATTTAATATTTTCATCTGATTCTTACTGAGAACAATCAACATTTTTAAATAAATTATTTTTTAAAATAAAGTTCATATAGATAATTGTATGTTTCAAGGTATATAATGTAATTTTGATCAATAGCATCATTCCAAAATCGCATATGGATGAATCCTTGATTACAAATGCGATAAGTGAGATGATCAGACTCTAGAGAGGTTTAATAAATTAATTAAGTGAATGTATCAGACATATTGATAGGTTCCTTAGACCCATTAACTAGGGATTTTTTTGTGGGTCAAGAATAATTTTCTAGAGTAGTCCATGATGGAATTTTCAGATTTCTTAGAGATATTAAGATATCCAATTAGAGTGTGAGGTGAGGTTTTCATGTCCTATCATAATGTCAACACATATGTTCACAATCCCTAGTAATAATATGATATATTGGGTGAGTTTACTGACCTACGATGACCTCAGATATGAGATGGGAATTATTCTATCTTCCTAGAGTGGTTCCAAGGGGTTTATCTTATGAGGGAAATGATTCTAAAATTTAGTCAAGATAATTTTGAGAGATTATATGCCCTTACATTGATGATTTTATCCCTAGTGATTAGATTGATTTCAAGGACCCGGTATGGGTATTCCTTATCATGATGATACCTTAGGAACCATGGTGGGTACCCTATATTATTACATCAACCCTAGGGTGGTTTCATGGAAGAGTATGTGTGGTCAACTTCAGGGTGTCACCTTAAAATCCTATGTTCAATTATTTGAGCATGGTAAGGCTATAGTATTGATTATATGATATATCATGTGTGGAATGCATTTTATTTGTGTCATTATGAATGAATTACCTAGATATAACTTAATATTTTCTTTTTTGGTATATTATATTTCTTATGGAAACCTAAAACAAATTCAATTTAAACTTGGTACTATTTGATTTCCTAAGATTACCATCCAGTAATTTTTTGTGAGACTAATGCTTCTAGATTTCTTTGGATTACCACATGGAAATCGATCATGGAAAATATACTTTTAGATTTCCATGCATTACCTCCTAGGATTCACTATGGACATCATATTTATAGACTACCAAGGATTACCACCATGGAATCAATATTAGCCCTGATACTTATATATTAACAAGGTTTTCCTCCTTAGAATAAATATTTTTCCTGATAATTTTGAATTTCCTAGTATTTATTCTTTTTAATTGGTTTTATTATTAATACTAATAGATTTCCTAGTATTACATCCTAGAAATTTTCCTTGTTCTTGATAATTATGGATTTCCTAGTTTTACCTATTAATAATTAGCTTATTTATACTTACACTATATTACATAATATTATATCCTTTGAAAAATATTATGCCTGCTACTATTGGATTTCTTATGATTAACTCTTTGAAATCATTACATTCACCTACTACTATATGTTCATTCTACCGGATATGATATTACATGATTATGATAAGTACATAGACTCACTCTTGCACTAGAAAAAGAAAGAATAGTCAATCTTCAGTGTATCCTTAGAACCCTATGATTGATGGTGGATATTTATTTCTACTTCCATATTATATTTATTTATTCATGTGAGATAATTAGTTATACATACACTACTTCACATGTAATTTTGGGACTCCATTGGTGGTTCCATACTAACTTGTTCTCACACCCTAGTCAAGCGGCCATGTAACTTGGATAGATGAGAAGATCTCTCAGCTAAGATGTTTGTGTTGGATAAAGGCTAAGTGTTACATGATTTAGTGGGATATATTGTATGGGTCTTAGAGATTGGAATGTGATGAGTTTTAAAGATGGTAGTGGAGAATCTTATATTTTATTATTTATTTATCTTGTATATGTGATAGTTCAGTGGGAATTCATTTGATGTATGCGTGTATGACTATGTTTCTATAGGACTATTTTCTTTTTCATGTTATTTGAAAAATAATCTCATGTTTTATTTCATAAATGTATTATAATTATTTATGATGGGTGTTTCTTAGTTATTTTCTATTTTTAATATAATATATGGTTATAGTCACCCCATTATTACACTTCAGACCATCACTATTGTTGGTTGCCTCGGGCATATGAAGAGGTGCTCCTGATGTCATGTAGAGACCACAAATCATGACACTAGTCAAGTGGTTTGGGGTGGTGTGGAATTACAAGGTGTAATCAGAGTGTCTTTTAATTTTTCTTATAGTTTAGGGATATGATATAAAAGTAAAGTGAATGTGTCAAGGTTTGGGATGTACCTCTGGCTAGTGTGTCATGAACAAATTTTTTGCTAGAAATTATAGGTTATGAGGGATATAATATTTTCATACTTGTATTCTACTTTTAAGATTGTAGTAATTCTCCAACTATGATGCACTTCGGTTATTGATTGATGATTTATTGTTTTTGGCACATGGGTGGTCAGAAATCTTTTTACCAATATTATTTTTTAAACATAGTATTCATATAACATATATATACTTTGTTTTTTATCTTTTATATCATTAATGAAAGGGTATTTTGGTTTCAGGTTTCGATAACTACTTATGTGGTTCAATCACATATAACATGTTGGTGACAATCCACTCAACCAAACCGTAGTATATTTTCAATGATGATAGATCATTTGGATCTTAGGAAGAGATATTCCATGATGAAAATGATATATTTCCTCTCATAAGTTATTTATGGTGACCATTAATAGTTTGGTACCTTCATTGAATACCTCGATGAGAAACACCTTATAAGTTATTATGATAATTTTTTCAAAAGAGAAATGGAATTAGCTACGTATGGAACTAACAACAACATATTTGGTGTTTCCCATACCACTTCTTAGTGGAATTATATTTAACCAAACCATAGGACAATGTATTAACTAGAGATGGATTTTATTAGAATGATGTTGTTTAATGTTAATGTATGTGTGCAAATGTGTGTGTGTGTGGGGGTATGGATGTATGTATGTATGTATGTATGTATGCATGCATGTCTGGAAGCATGTATGTATGTATGTATGTGTGTATGTATTTATGTATGCATGTATGTGTGTATTCATGTATGTATGTATGTATGTATGTATGTATGTACGTATGTATGTATGTATGTATGTATCTATGTATGTATGTATGTATGTATGTATGTATGTATGTATGTATGTATGTATGTATGTATGTATGTATGTATGTATGTATGTATGTATGTATGTATGTATGTATGTATGTATGTATGTATGTATGTATGTATCTATGTATGTATGTATGTATGTATGTATGTATGTATGTATGTATGTATGTATGTATGTATGTATGTATGTATGTATGTATGTATGTATGTCTGTATGTATGTATGTATGTATGTATGTATGTTTGTATGTATGTAGGTATGTATGTATGTATGCACGTATTTATGTGTTGATGTGTGTGTGTATGTATGTATATATGTACATGCATATATATATTTGACAACCTTATAGTGGATTATTTGGAACATGAGATGCAAGGTGATATCAAATAAGGGATGTTGGATATTTCCCCATGAGTTTTGACCTATATAGGACATGTTTTATGGGATAGGTGGGAGAGACTAGTGCCTTTGATATGTGGATCTCGATACTGGTTATCTGGGTGATATATCTTAAGATAACTCAAGATTGGGGTCTGACTAAGCTTATGTGTTCCCTAGACATGGAAAACATGGTTATATTATTTTATTTATGATACTGGTGTATAGGAGGTGCTACCGGGTATATGGTATTAGTATAAAAGAATTTATGGTTTTCAAAGAGGTAGGTCACTTTGAGTGACAGTTCATTTAGTATCAAATTTGGGTTATGAAGTTGGGATCAATGGGATGTGTGACCCTATTATTATTAGGGGTGGTTCCTAGTGAGGTTCTGAAATGCAATCCTTAAATGCCAATTCTTGTATGCGTATAGTGTGAGTATATTCTTCTAGGTTGAGATGTTGTTTCATGGGGGTGATATTATAGTAGAACTTGGAAGAGGTTAAATACCATGATTTTGAAGAGGATAAATTATGGGTATATTGGAAAGAAGAGTCTGATATATAGTGATCATTGTAAGTGATTAAGATGTGTGAGTCTAGGACTTATAGGATAAAGCCCAAGATGGTATGTTTCAGATGATAAGAAAAAGTATCACTAAGGTGAAGACTATTTAGGTGTGATTTGTTATGGTAATGGGGTATGTGGAGAAAATTTATAAATGAATACTTGTATAGTAGAACAAGTCATGTATGAATGGTTTTATGATTCAGTATCACATAAAATGGAACATGAATGTAGTGAATTTATAAATCTTCTGGGAATTGTTTCACGGGGATTTTGGATGATATTCTGGTTGTACATACTTCTTACTCGCAGTTCTAGTTGAATTAATGTTGGGTGAGTATATATGTGGTCTAAGGACTAATATAATTAATGGAATTGTTTTAGTCTTGGTTACCATGGGAGTTAATGATTTTTTTCTAGTTGATGATAATGAGTCCATGGATGGATGTTGTCATTGTTTAATAAGATTGGTGAATGTGTCCTATTAGAAGGAGCATTTGTGTAATGTTGTAACCTATTGAGGTTGTGATCCAGTATAGGTATAAGTAAATTTTTATGGTGGGATTATACACCTAGATATTAGAGGTTCTTACCCTAGTAATAGATATAAGTTTATGTGGTTATTGAGGATGATGTTCCTTATAGAATAAGAAAATGTAGTTTTTGATGTTTTTCATTGGTGATTGAGTATGATTAGGATATCCACATCCAATAATTATGTGCATTAATGGATGTAGTGTGGGTCAGGGAGGAACAACCCCATGTTTATAGGGTTATGGGTGTGAATAGAGCATTTATTGTCCAATTAATGTGTGATTTATATATCGGTATATAGACTGATCCAATTTTATATGGTTCCTTGATAAATTCTAGATTCATTATTTGGTTGGAATTTTTGATATATCAAGTTAATTGGAATCCATAGTGGGATATATTTTGAGGTGATCTAATAGTGATTTGTATTATAGATGTGATGGATCTCCCGAGTTGATTATTATGTTGGGATTTGTTAATTGAGAACTATTGAAATATATATATATATATAGTTCTAGGTTAAGCCTTCATTGTGTGAAATTAATGATCTTGAGATGCCTTTATTGGTTAAGGCATCCTCATCAAGTGATGAGAATGCATGGATGTCAGTGTGGCTTAATGGTTTCAGTAATGGTTGTACAGAAGAGTATTGACTGATTTTTTTGTGTGTAATTGGGTCTCTTGTGATAGAATCTACACCAAGAGTATCAATGGACAAAACATAATGCATTTTAATAGGAAATTGTCATGGTGGGGAATACCATGGAATGTAATTGACCTTTGTGAGATGAATTTTTTAGTGGGAATAATGATAATCCATTAGTTGAATCGATTGATGATAATGTCATATATCAGGATAGACGGACATCGATGACTGATATCTCAATGATTTTGTGACTGTTATGAGTGGTATCTTAGAATTTTGATGAATAGTGATCCTTATATTATTATTTTCACAATATGATCTCATTAAGTGTCCTAGGAAATAGCATACTGAGTTTATCATGAACTGATGATTGGGGTAGGTTGAGATCAATGGTTGAAAAATGATAGAAACTTCTTCAGAAAAAGAAGTTTTGTGGTGGAAATGTTGTAAAACCCCATGTATTTCTGGGTTATGAACTTCATGAGGAATTATAATTTTGGATATGAATCTAGGTTCATTTTTAAAATTTGTGTATTCATTGGGATTCTGATCATTAAAACGCCTAAATAGAAATCTTTTGGATTTGAATCAAGGCCTCAGTGGTTTGACGAACACTTGGGTGGGCAGCGAGGTAAGGTTGGGTGGACTTGCTGAAATTTTAATCCCATAGAAAGTCACTCTATGAACCCTTTCTCATGTCATGATAGTTTATAGTTGGAGAATAGTAGTTTTTAGGGGTGTCACATAATGATAAATGGAGGTAGTGCCTTAGGGGTGGGACATTTCCTAGGTGAGGCACATCACCCAATGACCCTAGAGGATTACACTATGAAATAGGTAGGTCAAGGATAAATCCCATTACTTGGGGTTTTGATGTCATGTCCTCTCAATTGTTCCATAAAATTTTTCAGAAAAGTGTTTCATCATGATGAATCCCCCTGGTCATGTTGTGAGTAGTACTTATGTGTATTTATTTAACAATGGGTATATTGGTAATTTACAAGTCATCCCATCATGTTTTTGGTTGATAATGTTTTTGGGGTGCACCATTTTCTATGAGGTCTCGCCTTCCCTTATTAACACATTGATCTCTTGTAGAGTGTTATAGATTTAGTAGTGTATTGTTAGTGATTCAAGGGGAATCCCTCTTATTCATCTAATGTTCTTCCTTACATTTTCCAGTTATTAATTTTGTTACAGATTAAGGTTTTGGTTTTGTGTCAATTCTACTAAATCATCATGGGATTGGGATGAAATGAGGGGCCTTTTTCTCAGGATGGATAGAGGTTATTATGAATGAATAAACAAAGGCCATTACAAACTATTTTATGAAGGTAATTTATTAGGTAAATTTTCTTATATTTTTATTATAAATTGGATTAATTTGACCATTGAATTTGGATTTAAATTAGAAGTGTTTTTGTGTCTTTGTTTTGGTTTGATATCGGGAGTGGATAGTATCCCATCCCTTAAGGCTTTTGAGATTGAATATATGTTAGTTAGTTTGTAGCAATTTTTTGTACTTCAATTAAATTAGTTGATTAATTATAATTCTGTATAATATTTTTGGATATTATGGATTGATTTGGGACTTTATGAGGTAATACAATTCTTGGATGCACTTATTAATTTGTATAGTATTTCTTAATTTAAAGTTAACATTTAATGAGATAGGTGTTCACTAAACATAACCCTATAGTTTCATAATTTAATATTTGTATGTTATATTTATTATCTTTATATTTGATTGATTGGCCTTTTTCAAATATGTTATTTATTTTAAAAAAACTTCCTACAAATATACTCATGTTTCAAGGGATATGAAAGACCATTGGGTACTTGATGCATGCCTCTGTAACCTATGTATAGGCCTCAATTATAAATGTGAGCCTTGAGATACTTATAATTTTGAGAGGTTAAAATACATAATTAAGATAATGTAGTATTCCATATGATAGATTTTTTAGACACCTTGAGTATGTATGTGTTATACAATTGCAATGATTGGATGAATAAGGATATAATGGAATAATGAGATTTCTTCGAGCTTCTAGGCTATTATATTAGACAGTGGAGCCAGTGTTTCCTCCCCAACTACAATATCGGCACCATGTAGGAAGACCATGTGTACATTGATTACTTGTTGGGTGAGTGGACTAGCATTTGATGACTTAAGGTATGAGATCTGATTTAAACCATCTCCTTAACATAGTGCCAGTGGGGATTTTCCAATGAGGCTTGTGAGGTTAAAATTTGATCATGATTATGTGGATGGATTTTATTCCCTCTGAGTTTGAGACATGACCTTAGAGATGCAATTGAGTTCAAGGAGCCCATAATGGGTGTTTGTGTCATGCTGAGACCAAGGCAGCATCACTGGATGCCCCAATATTACATGAACCCTATATAATGTCACTATAAGAGAGTAAATATGGTATAATTTCAGTAAAAATATAAAACCAAAATTCCAATGGTGTGAGCTCAGTGAGGCTATAATGAAGAATACTTGAGAAATCACAAGACGTAACCACATCCCTCAAGCCTTTATGAAAAAATTACAAAAATATCACCAAGGATTCATCCTTTTAGATTCAATTTAATTCCTCGGATTACCTTTAGTGAAATATCCTTGTGAAAGATAATTTTTTTATTTACATGGATTCGCTCCAATGAATTAGCTTCATGCTAGATAAAACTAGATTACCTACAATTACCATCTTGGACTTGGACATATGCCTGATACTTTTGGGTTTACTATGATTACCTACTAGGAATATACTATATGACTAAAAATATAATATTACCTAAGACTATAACCTGGGAGACATCCTAGGGCTAGATACCTATGGATTTCTTAGTATTACCTTCTGGGAATCATCCTTTGTCTTAATACTTCTAGATTTGCTAAGATTTTTTTCTAGTAATCATCGATGGTTCCATTACATCTATAATGACTAATATTACCTCCTTCAAATTGGATTTATGTATATTACTACTATATTTCCTAATATTTCGTCATAGGAATTGACCTTGGGCCTTATAATTCAGAATTTTATATGATTATCTCCAATGAATTGGATTATGCTTAATGGTTCTAGATTTTATAGGATTAGCTTCAATGAATAACCTTATATATGATACTTCAAGATTTAAAAGGATTAACTCCTATGAATATATAATTTTACCTACTAATATATGGTTGTTGAGCTTGATGTGATCTAGATTGAGTAGGTATTGTTCTCAAGAACACATTATTTCTAGTCGAAGAAAAAATAGTAAATACTAGATTTCAACTTATAGATTTAGGATTTGTGGTGATTATTTATTTAAACATTCACATTGTGTAAATTTATTTATTTGAGCTTATCACAAGTCAATGCACTATATTACACATGTCAAGTGATTAGAACATTGTTTGGATTTGACCAACAAATCATCTACAAAACATTCATCAAATTTCCTTAAAAAGGCTTTGGAGATAAGGTGCATGGAACATTGATATGTTGTACCTGCATTCTTTAAGACAAAGTGCATTACCTGATAGGAAAACAAGCCTTGAGTAGCTCTAAAGGCTGTATATTTTTCATCCTCTAGGGACATATGGATTTTATTATACCCAGAGTAGCCATCCATGAAAGAAATAGCTTCATAGCCAGCTATTGCATCAATTAGAATCTCTGTAATCGGAACTGGAAAATCATCTTTAGGACAATGTCAGTTAATATCTCTGAAATCAATGTAGGAACGGATTTTTCCATTATTATTTTTCCCAAGGACAATTTTGGCTAGACATTTTGGATATTTAACCTCCCTGAAAAAGATATCTCTTATAAGCTTGTCAACTTAAGCTTCAATTTTAGAGGCACGAGTTGGGTGTGTTCTTCTTGCTTCCTGCTTAAATCTGCAATGTTCTTCTAGAAAACCCAAATGATGGGTGGATACATCAAGATTAATACCTTGAATTTATATATAATTACAAGAAGATATATCTCAATTTTACTTTATAAATTATCTATACACATTTTTCTCTTTAGAGTCCATGGCCACACTAATTAGAGTGGGGTGTGGATCATTTTATATACACAGACTTATTTCTCTGAGATCATCCACAGTGGTAGAGACACCTTCCTCTAATGCTGGAGGAGCATCCTTGAGATCTTCCTCTTCCTCTCCATTATGTGTTACCTATTCTATTTCAACTAGAGTAGAATATGATGAGGCAAAACATCCCGAGTTAGGGGAGGAGTCAGTATTTGAACATCCAGAAGAAGAGGCCACCATATCTGACCCTAATGATGACAAAGGGTCTTCCTGTGCTAATAAAGAGGATAAGATGGATTGGGAATCAACGTATTTTTCTTCCTATAACATTTCTATAATTTCTTCTACTCTGATTGAAAAGGTAGAATCTTGTTGTAGTTCAGTGGATGAAAAGAAGACATCTCCATTTAAGCTTCCATCACTGTTTAGTGAATCAACAGTTTCTACCATGTTGTCTGGCTCAGGTTCCACAATCGAAATTATGAAAGTCACTGGAAAAGTGTTTAGATTTGGTTTTACCCATTCAACTTGATTTACATGAAGCACATAACCTATACTCAAATGTATTAATGGACTTTTTGTAATCTTTTCCAAACCATTTGAAGCATTACCTCTAGTTATCTCTTTTTTCATGGATCTTATTCCTTTTGTGTGATAAAACTCTTCCTCAATGTATTGAGAATCATGAATTTTTAATGGAGCCTTTTCACCATTCAACATCCTGATTTGAACATTGAAATAGTACTTAAGACATTGGTGGTATGATGAATGTATGGCCACATGTTATTGCAGCCAAGGCCTTCCAGGTAGAATGTGGAAGGTTGTGTCCTAATGAACAACCATGAAATCTGAAATAGACACAAGATCTCCAAATTGAGTTCTGAGCGTAATCCCACCCATAGGTTCCTGCTCATTCTTTTCATACCCTTGAAACATTAAATTGGAATGAGATAAATCAAATTTAGTCAGGATAAATCAACAATGTGTACGAACAGGAATGAGGTTGACTCTGGAGCCATTATCAATGAAGGCTCAATTGATGTCTATGTCATTGACCTAGATAGATAAATACAAGGGTCTGGTATGTCCAAGTAAAACATCATCTTCATCTTCATCTATAAAAGATATGACTATATGACTGTTGGATCGGGATATACCAAATGTACACAAGAGGGGGGTGAATTGTGTCTTTTATATGTTCTTTTCGAAATCATGTTCCTCCCTTTTACTTTAATCTGATGGATTAATGCAGCGGAAATTTAAATATCAAGGGCACACGATGTATAGTTGTTCAGGGAATAGAAGGCCCCTAGTCCACTCCACCAACACTCTACTCCACGTGCTTGGTGATTTTCACTATCTAGTCCTCTTCTCAACAGACCATTCCACAACTGAGTACAGGCAGTTAACACCTTTAAAATCTAAGGAAAAACAAATCCTTCTAGTTCACTCACTGAACCTATACAGCTTAGTACGAGAATCCGATCACTTAAGAATAAAAAAAAGTGTAATTTTACTTTGAAAATACATTCCCGTTGTTCTTAACAATTGCAACAGAATGCAAATGATAGAAGATGGATCGTAACCTTCAGAAATAATGGTCTTCCAAGAAGAGTCTTTCAGAGTTGATCTGGTTGTATTAGATATAGAAATATAGTTCAAAACCTCAACAGTAGTAGATTCACAGTAGATCTTTGATGTATAATGAGTGAATCTTATATCATGATTCTTCTTCTTCAATAAATAGATATTTTTTGCTCTTTTGAATCAGTAGATCTTTGTACCTGATAGTCTCTATTTTTCATTTTTTTATATGTATTCATCGTTGTTGTTTGGAAAAAACTTGTATATATTCTCTGTGTAAATATCACATCTATATAATAATGATGAGAACTTCTCCTTCAAATTTAGATCCACAAAATTCACCTTCTGACTCGCGATAATCAAAAATTCAAAATAACTAAGCAGTTGTAACTTCCCTGATGATTTGGCATAAAAAGCTCCTTTAAATTGACCCTTTTAATCCGAGATAAAACGACTTTGAATTAGTAAAAACGTGCTTTAAAAATCAAATTTTAATTTGGCTTGAAATCAGCCTAATAATCCGCTTGCAGACCGTTGCATAATAATATTGTCTTTAATTATCTGACACCAAATGTAAGGTTTGAACTGTATAGCATGCATCTTTCAAACATAAGGATGAACACAAACGTAGGGTTTATGTCGCATCCTTCAAATGTAAGGTTCATTTCAAACATAGGGCTGATGAACCATAATTTTCTTTTCAAGAATCAAAAATATAATAAATGATCAATAATTTTAAAAGCTTCCAAACGTAAGTTACATGATCCATATTTTTGATGAAACATAAGGTTGTTTACAAAATTCAGGTTGATGAACCATACTTTTCAATATCCCAAATGTAGGGTTCATTCCTAATGTAGGGTTCCTCTTCCGTACTTTTCCAATAACATATGGTTGATTAACCATACGTTTCTGATAATGAATAAATTATACACTGCATTTCATCTTTATGCTACGTTTCTCCATGTAGGGTATGAACAATGACTCCAGAACATGCTTAAGTTATTCCCAAACATGTAAATCTTGAACTGTGTTTCCAGAACACACTAATGTGAGTTGAATCTCATTGTTCAAGAACTTAAATATTTCATACAGAAATAAAAATATAATGAATGATAAATTCTTGAAATATACTTAATATATAATCATTAGAAAACAATTAAGGGTATTTGTGAGCATCAAAATCATCATAGATATAGATAATTGTTCTCAATAATATCCCCCTCTTTAAATAAAAATATTATGTATTGTTGAAAAAAACACATGCCCAACAATCTCCCCCTTTTTGATGATCACAAATCTCATAAAATAACCAATTAAATTTACTTACAAAATTAACTACATATAGATTTGAATTTTGCAAAGATAAATACAATATTAGATTTAACTTAATTTCTCCCCCTTAAAGGATTAAGATAACGCTTAATATTTCTCTACATTAAAAATTGAAGTACAATGTGAAATAGTTAAAATAAAATGGTGTGTTTATCCAAAATTCTCTTCCTTTTAGTGATATCAAAAAGAATGATAGAATATGGAATAGAACACATTTTTATATAGCACTGAACATAATTAAATGCTATTATAACCGTTTGTCAATAATTGAACGTGGATTACTGGAATATTTGAACAGAAGAAGTAAAATAAATAAAAACACACAAATATAGAATATGGAATAACATTTCATTAAACTAAAATGTAACTGGTAAAATTATGATAAACTCATGAATCAATGTGTGGTAAAGGTATAAGATATGGTCTATCTCCTCTAAACAATGGCCTTTATTTCTGTCAATTGGTCCCTCGGTCTTCTCATCATTCCATATCCCAGATTGATAATAAGATCTCTATTCTCTTGAGTCATATGAATATCTTCTATCATATTTACTCTGAAAACTCATGAAGTCGCTCTTCCTTCTCCATAGATAGAGTTAACTTCTCTGTCAACTGAGTCAACACAGTTCTAATACTTGGTTAATTTGAGGTCAACTGGTCAACCAAAAATATCTGATTACCTAATAAAACTGATAGTGGATCACTATTGAATTGAAAATCATGAAATATGTCATTAATATTGCTCATCGATGCTATGATAGCCGGAAATCTTCTGATTAAATCATGCGATGTACCTGATCCACTAGCTTCACCGGTCTTGACAGAGGAAAACTGTGTCTCCATATAGTCTTTAAACTCTAACAGATCTGAATTCATCACTGTTTCTGATTTCAACATGAATACTTTTTTCAACATCGTTTTCTTAAAAGTTTCAAATCTCTACCTTGAAACTGTATTGTCTTTAAGTCTCTGAAATTTCAAGTGTTCTTTCTCTTGGGATCTCCTCAGAGTTACATTTTCAGATTCTAAATGATACAAATTTATATACAGCTCTTCTACTTCCTTATTCGATGAATCGGAGGCACCCAATACTTGATTCTCATCCCCAGCTTGTACTTGATGCAGTAGTTCTAATGGCAAAGAGTCTGCATCAGATTTTTCTGTTTCTTCCTCTTGAGCTAGCTAGTCCACAGACTTTTCCTCAGAGGATTTTCCAGACTCAGCCAAAGAAAAATCTTCATGAATTACCTCGGTATGAACTTATGAAACATTCTCATTGTAAACATCAGCAATCATTTCTACCACTGGATTTTCTAAAATGATATCTTCTTGATTTTCCTGAGTACTTGACACTTCTTCATCAGGCTCTGCCTTTTTTCCCTTTTCAATTGTAACGGCAGCGTCAATTACAATTTGAGGTTCAATTTTAGTTACAACCACAGCATGTTCCTGAGTCTTATTTTTAGCTTCTTCTTGAATTTTAGTTTGTACATGTAAAGTCACATTAATTTGAGCAGTATCCTCTTCTTGTGTCTTCTCAACAACTGCTTCTCTGACAAAATTGTAAGTGATTAAATCTCTTGATGATAAAAAATTTGAACCAAGTTCCTCATGAGCATTATAATTTCTTTTCCTTTGAATCTTAATTCCTTCCTAACTAATTTCTTCTTGAGCTTCTTCAGTTTCCAATCTTATTATTTTTATAGTAGTGCTCCCTCTTGATTCAACTTGTCCCTCTTTGGATTTAGAAAATTGATACTGGGAACTCTCTTCCTCTTCTTCATCTCCTACTGGAAAAAGTTTTACATTCAATGTGCTCCATAAGTAACCAATATTTCTCAGTGTTCTAGCACCAAAAGAGTTACTATGGTAGTATCTAACTCTAGCTTCTACCAGCCCTACCATATCCTTATTGAACAAAATTTTTTATATGAATCGACCAAACAGATAAAAATTTGTGCGCACTTCTGTTTGATAATAATAATGAAAGTAACTTACCATGTACCTAAGAAAATTTTGTCTTATATTACTCATCAATAGATACATTATATACATATCTGGATACAAGATTTTCTCTTGCTGAGACATCCTTGGTGTAATCCCTGTTTGCACAAACTTCACTAGGATTTTTTGATCTGGCTCCAAGTCCTTTATGAACATTTTCCTTATATATGTAGAACGAAAAGGAACATACAAAATATTTTCAGACTTATTTACTGAATCTCCTATATTATTCAAATAAAAATGAAAGACTCCCTTGTGAGGGAAGTTTAGAATCCGACCAATCTCCGTAGAGGATATCAAAACATCTCGATCATCAATCCTAGCTACCATAGTATCCTCATCTTCCCCCGGACTAAATTGAACATATTTAAAGAAATAACAAAGTTATACCTCATATAGAAACTCCTCAAAATCTCCATTAAACATTTGTTCAATGTTTTGAAACACAAGAGCTTGCTTCAGCAATAGGTTTGTCTGATATAACCATTCCAGATCTATGACCTTGCCTTGCAAAATTTTCCTTCCTTCGGAGCGCTAACTCTTGGAAGTATTGGTCTAAGCCTCATCGGTTCTCTTTGTCTTGGCCATTTATATTGAAAAATCTCTAAAGGTTCGAAATAGGATTAGGGTTTCGAAGGTTAAGTTTCGAATAGACAAAGGGTGGTAAAGTGTCGTGGGTTCGAAAGAGTTTTTAGTAGAAATGAAATGATTCAGAATTCCAAATGTTTCTGACAGCCTTGATTCCCTTGTCATTAATAATTATTACAAATATTTTTAAAAAATATTAATAAAATTGATCGCACGAAGAAGAGAGAAAAAAAACATATTCTGTTTGAAAAACAAATAACTAATTTATTTTGAACAGAATTAAAATAATGAAACAACATAATAAAATAAAACTTTATTTAAAATTAAATAAACCTATCTCCCACTTAATAAAATCAAACCTTGTAGTGAGAAGTGGTTTGGTAAAAATATCAGCTAATTTATTTTTAGTACTTAAAAATTCTAAGAATATATCCTTTTTAAGAACATGGTCTCTTAGAAAACGATGTCTAATATCAATATGCTTAGTCCTAGAATGATTAATAAGATTTTTTGAAATATTAATAGCACTAGTATTATCACATAAAATAGACATACTATTAAAACTTAGTCCAAAATCCATAAGAGTGTTTTTCATCAACAATATGTGTGCACTGCAATTGCTAGCAGATTCATATTCTGTCTCTGCTGTTGACAGGGAAACTGAGTGTTGTTTCTTACTTGACCATGGAACTAAGGATTCTCTTAAAAAGTGACAAGTACCAGAAGTGCTTTTCCTATCTAATCTATAACTTCCAAAGTCTGCATCTAAATATGAAATTATATTAAAATCAGACGTTTTAGGATAAAGAAGAGATTGAAAAATAGTTCCTTTTAAATATCTAATAAAATAACAGCAGTTAAATTGGATTTTTTAGGATTTGATTGATATATTGCACAAAGACATACTGAATACATTATATCTGGCCTACTAGCAATAAGATATAATAAACTACCAATCATACCTCTATATAACTTGTTGTCAACTGATTTTCCAGTTTCATCCAAATCAAGTTTTATATTAGTCCACATTGGAGTTGTATATGTCTTGTTGTTTTCAAGTCTAAATTTCATTAGTAAATCAGTAATGTATTTTCTTTGATTTAAAACATTCCCATATCTTTTTGATAAATTTGAAAACCTAAAAAAAATTAATTCTCCAATCATACTCATTTCAAATTATTTTTTCATTAGATTTGAAAAATCATGACAAGGAGATTCATTTGTTAATCTGAAAATTACATAATCAATATAATTTTGAACCAATAAAATGTTAGAATTTATAGTTTTATTAAATAGTGTTGGATCTTCCATTCCAATAGTAAAATAATTTTTCAAAAGAAAAGAGCAAAATCTTTCATATCATGCTCTAGGTGCTTGTTTAAGGCCATAAAGAGCATCAGTAAGTTTAAAAACAGAATCTGGGTTTTGAGAATTTTTAAAACTAGGAGGTTTCCCAACATAAACTTCCTCCATTAAATATCCATTTAAAAAGTCAAACTTAACATCAATATAAATAATTTAAAATTTATATTAGATGCATATTCTAAGAGGATTCTAATAGCTTCTAATGAAGATAGAGGTGCAAAGGTATCATCATAATCTATACCTTCTTCTTGATTATATCATTTAGCTACTAGTCTTGCTTTATTTCTAGTTATTATTCCTTGATCATCTTATTTATTTTTAAAACCCCATTTGGTTCCAATCACTAGATAATTCTGTGGTATTTAAACTAATTTCCAAACATCATTTCTCTTGAACTGGTTTAATTATTCTTGCATTGCTATCAACCAACTTTCATCATCTAAAGTTTCTTCTACAGACTTGGGTTCTAATTGGGATAGAAAGGCAGAAAACTCAACAAGATTTCCTATCTTCAATTTAGTTTTTATTCTTCTTTCTAAGTCTCCTATCATAGTTTCTAAAGGGTGATTATTTTGGGTCCTTGACTATCTAGGAAGTACACTTATAGGTTCTACAATGTCAAGTTCATCTGGACTGGACTGAATTTCATTTATATATTTTTCAAAATAATCTTTTAGGTTCTCAAGTCTCATGTTATCATTAGAATCAGACTCATCTATTTGATCTGTTCTTTTCTCAAAGGGATCGGTTTCATCAAATTTCACAAGAATTGATTTCTCAACCATCCTTGACTTTTTATTAAAAACTCTATAATCTTTGGAAGTACCATAACATCCTAAGAAAATTCCTTCATTAGATTTTGGATCAAATTGTCCAAGATTGTCTTTGGTGTTTAAGGTATAAACCTTGCATCCAAAAACTTTAATTTAATTTACCTTAGGTTTTCTGTTATTCCAGAGTTCATAGGGTGTCTTTTATAAAATTGGCCTTATTAAAACTCTATTCATTATATAGCAGGCTATACTGACAGCTTCTTCCCAAAAATAGGTAGGAATACTGTATTCATTTAGCATAGTCCTAGCCATGTTCTAAATAGCCCAATTTCTTATTTCAACAATTCCATTTTGTTGAGGGGTACATGGTGCAGAGAAGGTGTTTTTAATACCCATATTTGAGAAAAAGGAATTAAATTCAAGATTCTCAAATTCTCCACCATGATCACTTATTAATGAAATTATTTTAAAACCTTTTTCATTTTGAATAGCTTTCCAAAAACTTTCAAATAAAGTAAAAGCTTCATTTTTAAATTTTAAAAATAAATTCCACGTAAATATAGAATAGTCATCAACTAAAACATATACATATAGTTTACTATCCAAGCTTGCTACTCTTTAAGGTCCAAACAAATCTATATGGATGAGTTCTAGAGGTTTCGATGTAGCAATTTTGTTAATATATTTGAAGGATGATTTGTGTTGTTTTCCAAGTTGACATGCATCACAAAATCTATCACTCTCAAACTTGAGACTTGGTAAATCAGAAACAAGTTGTTTGTTGGATAATTTATGTAAAGCATATATATTTCAATGTCCAAGTCTTGTATGCCAGATCCAAGATTCATTTATCATAGCAGTTAAGATGTTTACTTGTTGTTTACACAAGGAATTTAAATCTAGGGTATACAAATTTTCAGTTCTAGGTGCTATAAATTTAAGCAGTTTATTTTTGAAAACAGAACAACAATTGTTAGAAAAAACAATAGCATAACCATCATCACATAGTTGAGAGATACTTATCAAATTTTGTTTCAATCCTTGTACATAATGTACTATGTTGATTGAGACTGCTTCTGGATCTCCATTTGTTCCAATGCCAATGATTTTCCCTTTGGCATTATCAACAAAAGTGACAAGTCCACCATCTTTTTGAGTGAGTTTAGAAATATTTTACGAGCTTCCACTCATATTCCTTGATCATCCACTATCCATATACCATATGGTCACTTTTCTTCTGTGACCTTCTTCTTACAAGGGCATTTAAACAAATTTCTTTGGTACCCATATTCTATTGGGTCCAGTTGTGTTAGCCAGAAAAGATTTGGGAATCCAGACTTGCTTTGTTTTTCTAAATTCAGCAGAATCAAATAAATTATTTGAGAAAAAATATTTCTTAATACCACTTATTTGAGGTCATCTTAAGAAATAGTTTTTTAAAATATGTCCCCTTGTTCCAACGTAATTACACTTTAATATTTTTGTTCTTAGAACAAAATAATTTTTTTATAGCTTAGGGTTTTCACCTTTACTGCAAATTCCAAATCATTCTTTATTAATGATAGTGTTCCCAAGAATTTCATTCAAGTATTTTTCTACTTTAGTAAAAATGAGGGCTGCCCTTTTATATGTTTCTACATTAGATTTCAGTGTTTTATTTTAGCTTCATGGTCTGTATAGTCAATTTTAAATGAATTATACATATCCTTTAACTCTTTAAATTGATTTAGTATTTTATCTCTTTTATCTGAAACAGCCTTGTGAATATTCTTTAATGACTTATGATTCTTAAAAAGATAGTCAAATTTTTCATCAATAATGTTGCAGTAGGATGCATGTTTTCCATTAGAATAGCTTTTTTTAGAACTAGAGTAAGAGTCAGAAAAGTATTATGTTTGTACCTAATCTGTTTCTGCCATAAAGCACATGTTGGCTTTCAGATTTAATTCTTTCTTCTCTGAGTCTGATTCTGAAGAGCTATTGGAGTCTTTAGACACACTCCATGTATCTTTCATTACCTTCTTGTCTTTTTGGTCATAATCATTCCTTTTGAAGAACTTATTCATCTTGATTTCTTTTAACTGTGGACAGTCAGGTCTGATATGACATATCTTCTTGCACTCATAACATCTAACTTCCTTTTCATCCTTTTTGACAGTTTTTCTAAAACCTTTCTTCTTTATGTATAATTTCCTAAACTTTAGGGATAACTAAGCCGGTTCTATATCAGAATTTGATGAATAATAACTTTCTGATTTCACCTTTACTTATTTTTTCTTAAGCTTTTTGCTTTTCCATTGAGATGACACTTTTAAGGTAGTTTCTTCTCTCTTTATCATAACCTTATGCTCATTTTCTTCATCTTGCATCTCGGATTCATACATCATAAGTGTTCTAATAAACAATCTCATGGTTAAGTCATTAATAGGTGTTGACTTTCTGATTGTAGCAGAGATTCCATTCCATTTAGTAGGTAGTACTCTCAGTACTTTTAAACCTTGATCAGATTGTTTGGTTGGTTCTCCCATGGCAGTTATATTGTTGACAATTTCTGTCAATCTTCCATTCATTTGAGTAATGCTTTCACCCTCAAACATTCTGAATGTATCAAATTTAATCTTAGTAGTAGCATATCTCATTTTCCTGACATTTTCAATTCCTTCATTAGAAACAATAATATTTTGCCACATCTTATATGTGGTCGGGCATTGAGATACTCTGTTAAATTCATCAGGTCCTAGACCACATATAATTGCATTCACTTCCTTTGAGTTCATATCATAATCTGCTTCAGTGGCAGTACTCCATGTTTCACATTTCTCTGGTATTTTATATGGAGTCAGAATCTTAGAATATACTCTATTTCCAAGGTTTTTTATATATATTATCATTCTTGATTTCCAGCATCTATAATTTTCTCCATTGAAGTATGGTGATCTGACCATAGACATTCCTTCTCTTGTATCAGTAATCTTGTTGTATGTATAATCCTTAATCACTTTCATCTTGTTAAGGATTTTTCAGAAAGCTCCATCTCTGATACCAATTGTTGTATAGGGATATACCAAATATACAAAAGATGGGGGTGAATTGTGTCTTTTACAAATTCTTTTCAAAATTGGGTTTTTTACTTTGACTTTAATCAGATGGATTAATGTAGCAGAAACTAAAATAGCCGGGACACACGATATATAGTGGTTCGTGGAACAGAAGGCCCCTAGTCCACTCTACCAACACTTTACTCCACAATCTTTGTGATTTTCACAATCTGGTCCTCTTGTCAATAGACCATTCCACAACTGAGTACAGGAAGTTCAAACCTTTATAATCTCAGGAAAAACAAAGCCTTCTGGTTTACTCGCGAACTTGTACAGCTTAGTACGAGAATTCAGTCACTCTACTGACTGAAAATTGCATTTTTTTTATTAAAGATTAAACATGGGAGAAGAAACCTCTCTAAAGAGATCAGGGAGGTCTAAAGTGGTTCAGTCCACAGGCATCCCCAAGAAAAAAACTTCGTATAGATCCATGGTAGATAACCCACATTCAACAACACCCTTCGAGGTTCCTCCAGACTGCTTTCTCTAGAGAGGGAGTCTACTGCAAAGTTACCTTATCTTGGAATATGACGTATGGAGAAATCATAAGGGATCATAGCAGTAAAACTACATACAATGTATTTAAATACCCACGGAACCTTCACTTTCTCATTCAAGGCCTGAATTAGGATCTCAGAATCCGATTCCACTTCTGAACACACCAAGGATAAACTGGTACAAAGATCCATGCATTTCTGCAATGCTTTTACTTCTACCCCTAGTGAGTCGCATGGTCCATGGATGCTATTGAAGGCCATAATGACCGAACCATTACCATCATGCACCAAGCCACCCCCGCGCATCAGCCCGTCCCTGAACGAGCCATCAACATTATGTTTGAATCCCATTACTGGCGGAACCCAACTTACCCAGCAACCCTGCGACCAAGAGCATACCATCGTACTATTCAGAAAATTGCAATGATTTGGAGAATTCTTACCTCCTTTTATTAGATATCCTAATTCATGCACCATTCCTTTCATATTCACCAACATTAAAGAAGGAGACCAACGACTTTCAATACGCGCCTTATTTCGTGCCTCCTAGAGCATCCAGAAAACTGATGTACGCATAGTGCAACATATTTTAGACACCTTATCATTCTATCTCATACCTGCAAACCAACTTTCAAGGAACATTGGCATGGAGGAGCATGTTGCATTGAACCTGATCCTTAACTCCAAACTGGTCCAAAGAAAAACGGCCTAGTTTCTCTGAATAGATATGTGAAACACTGACTCCATCCGCAGGTGTGAGCAAAAGAAACATCTTGACACCAGATTGATTCTCATCTTCTGAATTTTGTCATCCGTCACCAGATCTTGTTTCCTTGACCTCAAAACTATAAAGAAAACTTTTTGAGAAATTCCCTACACCATAGTCATGTTCCCCACTCATCAAGGATGCCCCCCTGACAGATCAGACGCTGGTAGTCCTGCCCATTGAAGATCCTTGAGCATGCTTCTGAAAAACAATGTTGGTTGACTTCCTCCGAGAAAATAACTATTTACGAACTTCCATATAATGAAAGCTTAGAATCACTTCAAGAAATCTGGGATGATGGCTGGATTCTTTTACATAGAAATCTGGAACTGGGCAGAGAGAGAAGAATAGCTTCTCTCCTCAGTCCAATTATCTCGCCACAGGTTAATATCCCCACGACCCACAACCCATCGTGAATCTTCCTGGAGGATTTACAAATTATTTTAAACTGATTTCCCCAATCTAGACATCTTCCTGACCTCCCACTCCTACCAATTCAAACCATATTTAGTCCTCAGATATTTGGACCACAACGAATGGACCTCCAGAAATCCCATGATAACCGAGCTTGCAAGGATTGCATTGAAACCAGAATATCCCTGAGTCCAACCCCACCTTCCTCCACCGGTATTGCTAAATGAGACTAGAAAGCCCGGTGGGTTCTTCCTGAAAGGTTACCATCCCATTGACATTTGTTCATCATCTTCCCCATAGAATCAATAATTCCTTTAGGCGGGGTGATGACTGATAATACAGGCATCGGAATAGAGGATACCACACTATTGATCAAATTCACCATACCTACAAAGGACAAGAACCTGGTTTTCCAATTTAGAACCCTCCCCAACATTTTGTTTAAAATTTATTCAAAGAATATCTTTTTCACCCTGCCATTCTAAATAGGAGCCCTAGGATAGACCATACGTAACTATTTCCTTTGAATACCCAAGATGTCTTGAATGCTCCGGGCACTCCGTCTTGAACATTTGTTGGATATAAACACACTTCTCCTACTAGAATTTATTTTTTGTGTGTTGAGGACTCCATAGATCAACATCAATGACATAAAATTATTCAAGGATACCCTCCTTCCATTCATAAAGATGATAATATCATCCGCAAACATAATATGAGAGCGGGTACCATCCGAGGCATGGGACCGATATGGACATATCTTCTGGTCCCTTAAGCATCTACATAGATTACATGAAAGAGCCTCATGTGCAATAAGAAATAGAGGATAAGAAAGGGGGTCCCCTTGGCGTACCCCACGAACACTCATGAAAAATCCAAAGCCCTTCCCCAACAAGGATATAGTAATCCACGGGGAAGAGAAGCATCAGAAGCATAAGTCACAAACCCATTCATGGATCCCATTGTTCTCATCACCCTGATTAAAAAAATCCATTCAAGTTTATCCTAAGCCTTGTCCATATCAACTTGGATAATCAATTTGGAACCAAACACCTTCTTATTCAAATCTTCCATCAGTTCATGGGCAACCCCCACTTCCCCTTTTATGCCACTACACTGGATGAAGCCATGATGCTCTTGGGAAATTATTTTTTGAATAACCTCATTTATTCTTCTAGCGAGAAGACTATCCAGGATCTTATATGAAACATTGCATAGGCAAATAGGTATAAAATGGTTAACAGAGGATGGATCTTTTACTTTTGGAACCAGCACCACCCTGGAGGCACACAAACCCCTATTGATAGTCCTCCTGAAAAAGTCTTGAATCGCCTCGGTGATCTGTGGCCTCACAAAATCCCACGCTGCCACATAGAAGGAGCCCAAAAACACGTCCGGACCAGGTGCACTCTCAAATGACATTGATCTAACAGTCTCCCAGATCTCATCCCCTAACGGAAAGGACCTTTGGGAATCATTATCTATCGAGTTAATACTCTGAGGAATACTTCCCATAAAATTCTATTGATCACGCTGTAAATTATCCCCTCATGAAGACTCTAGGTGATCTCCCACCAGCATCTGCTCAAAGTGTTCATATTCCAACCTTCCAACCACATTCACGTCTGAGGAAAAAGACCCATACTCTAGCCTTATGTTCACTTTTGTACTTTTTCTCTCTTTCAGGGAAGCATGAAAAAATCCATTGTTTCTGTCTCCTTTCTTAAGCCACCTGACCCTTGATCTCTGCCTTAAACTTTTCTCCACTTCCAGAAGCCTCTACACCATCAAGGATCTCTTATCACAAATAAGAATGAAGGAGGATTCATTCCATCTATGATCAAGAATCTCTTCCAGGCTGTCGATCTCCTTCTGAAGTGACTCTACTAAGTTATTCCCTATTTGATTACATGAAAACCACCTTCCAATATAATATTTCATACGTTTAAGGCATCTGGAAAGCGTGACCCATGCTCTTCCCTCCACCTCCTTAACCCATGATTACTTCATCATTTGCCTGAAGCCCTCCATGCAATGACAATCCGTTGAATACACGAAGAATTTACTCTCCTGATTATCCTTCATAAGGTCGATAAGAAGGGGCGTATGATCTAAGAGGGCGCGCGAAAGATGAGTGACTGTGGCCCTAGGGAATAGTGCAATGACTTGTAGGTTCGACAGGAATCTATCCAATATACACCAGATGTGGTTTCTCCCACAACAATTATTACACCAGGTGTAATTTCTTCCCAAGAAACCCAAATCCAAGAGCCCCTTACTTGAGATGCTGCTATTGAAATCCAGCATACCGTTATTTTATATCGCAGAGACTCCCCTCTTCTCAGAAATGTCAAAAATGTTGTTAAAATCCCCACCAACAAACCAAGGTAATCCCCCCGGATCAAAGGAACCCAGGAATTACCATAGGTTCTTCCTAACCATAACATCCATGATGGCATAAATGAATGAAAACAAAATCGTCAAACCTCTGAAAACAAGCTTGACTGAAATGCACTGATCCAGCACATGTACCAACTCAACCTGGATAAAACTCTTCCAGAAAATCAAAACATGTTTGTTAACCGAATGACCATGCATATAGTTACCAAACCCCCACTCCCTGATAAAGAAGTTGATTCTGCCTGGGTCATGCTTCGGCTCTATGATGACCACCATAATAGCCCCATGTTTCCTGCACTCAGATGCCAGGAAGGAACATTTTTCTTGGCCCCCCAGACCTCGAGCATTCCAGATAATCAAGGTTGACATTACAACAAGGAATTCTTGGCCTTTCAGCCACTGTTACCTTCTATAGGGAATAAAAGGTCCTTGAACCACTCCTCATTAGCCATGGAATGAGTCACCGGTATCGAAGATCCTTCCGCTGAACAAACCTTCTTTGGAAGGAGTATATTCTTCTTCAATGGGCTGTCAGATTCCTCCAACAAATATAAACTATTCCCCACCGGCACAGAGTAATGTTTTAAGGGTGCCTCCACCTGGTTTAGGGAGGCCAACATCAACAGGGGAGGAGAGTTTCGGGCCGAAGATAATTCAGTTTCCAATCCCTCTAAGAAGCCCTTCTGAGACTCCATCGGGTAGTAACCGATATCACATCCAACTAAGGCCAGCACTGAAATCTTCATAGAATCAGCAGACATCACAGAAGAAACCCGAACCTCTCTGATAGAAGGCGCCAACCCTTTTGGAATGACTGAAAAAATCTAAGAGAAGGCCAAGGATTTCTCTTTAGTCTATAGAAAAGAAACCCACTGAACACCCATATCTAGTGATATTCCATCCTCATCCATCCGTGTTGGAAAGCCTGACCCCAACGGTAAAAAAGAACCCAGCTCAGAGACCTCTGGAAAAAGGATGTATGCCAGAGACTTTTCAGAAAAGGACTCCCGATTTAGGGAACCGTGTCCGAAAATTTTGAATTAATGAAAGCATTTGTCGGATCGTTGACCATGACCAACCCTACCGAGGAAGATGGATCGCGACCGTCCTACGACACCTCCCTTCCAGCTCCGACACTATCTCCCCTCTTCGCCTACGAACCAGCCATCGGGCTAGGTGAAGTAGCCGAAGGATGCCTTCACTTAGGAACTAATTCCCCTGACTACGGATGCTCTTATTTCCCCTCCTATATAAATCCACCAAATGACCTTGGAAGCCACAACTAGTGAAGAGCCTAGGCGGAGAATGAAAAACCAGCCGCTGCCGCCACATAAACCCTCCTGGAGAACGGATCAGAAAGAGAGATGGGAACTTCACTGATAGACCATCTCCACACAGATCCGCGAATTAGATGCACCCATCAATCTCTTTGTCCTTTCATCAACACACAATAACTACCCTAGAGCATCCCCCACTAACTTTAGATTGGAGGGATTATGAAAAGAGAGGGGAAGACCCATAAGTTTGATCCACACCGCTCCCATACGGGATTCTTTCCCCTAGTGACACTCCCATGCCCTCCGCGATAAGGTGAAACAATGAGGACCGCATCGCCTTCCCTCCCTTGACCAGGAACGCACAAAGTACTCCCTATCAAAGTGGTGAACACAGAAGGAAAACTTAGATAACTCTGATACCATTGTCAGATGATGGAGACCCCAAGATTGCATGAAAACCCTGAACTCCTCTACTGATGGTTTCACCAGACCAAAGAGAGCCACCAAGGTGAGACTATAAACCTCTGCAGCACTCTCCATTTCCTTATCCGACATAACCACCCCTAGGTTCCCATCAAGAAACTCTGTCTTACATATCTCAAACAGTATTAGAGGAATACATGTCGGCCCACCAATCAGGCCTCCCCCACAGATGGCCTCCTTGAAATAAAGCACCTTGGTTATAGCCTTTCTAGTGTTCTCCTTCTCCAAACAAGAACCTTACCCAATCACAGGCCAAACTCCAGCAACCCCCGACGAGGAACTCGCCCCAGCCGCCACCCCCACCATCTCAGAAGCTGATCACTAAAGTAAAAAAAGAAATATATTTGTACTTTAAAAATACATTCTAGTTGTTATTAAAAATTGTAATAGAATGCAAATGATAGTAGATGGATTTTCACCTTCATAAATAATGATCTTCCAAGAAGATTCGTTCTGAGACGATCCAGTTGTAGTAGATATAGAAATATAATTCACAATTTCAGAAGTAGTAGATTCATAGTAGATCTTTGATGTAGAATCATTGAATCATCTATCATGATTATTCTTCTACAATAAACAGAGCTTTGTCGCTCTTTTGAATCAGTAGATCTATGTTCTTGATAGTCTCTATTTTTCTTCTTTTTTATATGTATTCATTGTTGTTGTTCAGAAAAAACATGTATATATTTTCAATGTAAATATAATATCTATATAATAACGACGAGCACTTATCATGCAAATATAGATCCACAAAAGTCGCCTTCTGACTCGCGAGAATCAAAAATTCCAAATAACATAGTAGTCGTAACTTCCTTGAAGATTCGGAATAAAAAGATCCTTTTAAATTGATCCGTTGAATCATAGATAAAACAGCTTTGAATTAGTCAAAAACAAGCTTTAAAATTAAACTTTTAATACATCTCAAAATTAGCCTAATAATCCGCTTGCAGACCATTGCATAATAATATTGTATTCAATTATCTGACGCCAAACGTAAGGTTTAACAGTTTAGCATGCATCTTTCATACGTAAGGTTGAACACAAATATATGGTTTTTGTCGCATCCTTCAAACGTAAGGTTGATTAAAAATGTAGGTTTAATGAACCATACTTTTCTTTTCAATAATAAAATGTGATAAATGATCCATAATTTTAAAATCTCCCAAATATATGGTAAATGATCCATACTTTTGATGAAATGTAATGTTTTTTTACAAAATTTTGGTTGATGAGCCATAATTTTCAATATCCCAAATGTAGGGTTCCTTCCTAACACAGGGTTCCTCTTCCATACTTTTCTGCTAACATATGGTTGATTAACCATACATTTCTAATGACTCATAATTTATACCCTACATTTCATCTTTATTCTATGTTTCTCCACGTAGGGTATGAATAGTGATTCTAAAACATGCTTAAGAAATTCCCGAACATGTAAAGAATGAACAGTGTTTCCAGAACACGCTAATGAAAATTAAATCTCATTGTTCAAGAACTTAAATATTTCTTTCATAAATAAAAATATAATGAATAATAAATTCTTGAAATATACATAAAATAAAATCATTAGAAAACAATTAATGGTATTTGTGAGCATCAAAATCATCATAGAGATAGAGTATTGTTCTCAAACCCCCCCCCCCCTATTTAAATAAAAGTATTATGTATTGTTGAAAACAACACTTTCTCAACAATTACATTCTTCATAATCATTCTCTAAATGATAAACCTCAGTAGCAGCAACTTCGGTTTCAAACTCTTGAGGACTTTACAATGCATCGATAAGTGTTTATCAAATATCTTTTGATAGATTCAAGGCATCCAAAATTGATAACATGGATGGTACTTGGGAAAATTGTTTCAAGACATCATACTTTTAGTCTGAAGGTCTATATTTCCCAGCATGGAGATGCGGTTTTGCAGGTGCCTTGGAAGTTGATGATTTTGATGTAGATGTACCCTCTGTCGGAGAAGAAGTTGGAAATACTCATGGTTTTTGTAGATTAGGCTGACCAGGACTATCTAATTTCTGAGAGGAAGATGGTTTAACTTATAATAATTCCTCCAAAATGATCATATCAGAACCAAACATGTCTCACATTGAAGAAACTCCTTGTTCTTATTGAGCCTGATGAAGGGATCTTCCATGTGTTTCTACCAAAGATATGGTTCAAGCTGGGTTAGAGTTAAAGTGGTGGTTTCCATAATTCCCACATCTTACCATGTATCTGTGACCTTGGTCTCTTCCCTTGGTTCCCCAATTTGGTACAAGAAACTCTGGATTATTATAAACAGAATCACCATTGGCATACGGATCTGTTAAGTGGATAATGTTAATAGAACCAAAGATCAATTCTTCATCTGATGAAGATTCTTCCTGATAGGTTAATTCTGGTTGTTCCATTTTGTTGGGTGGTTCTCGTGATTTTTAAATAGATGGCCTGAAATATACCAGGGTCAAGGAAAACTTTGTCCTTGACACAATCTCATATTCCTCTGACTTTTCTTTGTCATTCTAATCACCTCGCTTCTTTGAGGATTCACCTTTTGATAAAGGTGGTTTTGCTATGGTAGGAGTAGAGGAAGACACAATTGGTTGTTTCAACTATGTTCGTAAAATGGTATGAGTTCAGTTGATAATTTTTTTGATCATCCAATATTCATATTTCTTCACATTTTTACATTTGGTTTCCTTCCATTCACATTCTCCCTCTTGATAAGTTGTAGTAAAACGTGCTACTTGAGTTGAGGAAATTTTTAGTTTAACTTGTCTAGAGTCTACCATTTTTTCAGGAGGTCTTTGAAAACAAAACACTTCTGAATGGGATGCCCCAACATCTGGTAAAAGGAACAATAATTTGGAAAATCTTCATATCCTTATTTATTTGGTTTCTTTATCCTTGGAAACTGAACAAAATGTTCTCCAGAGCTGAGATAACATAACCATGAACTTTTACATTCTGGAAGAAATAAATATTAATTTTTAATTCCCCAAATTGTTTCCACCTTTGATCTGTTTGATCATATTGATGAGGCGGTCTTTGCTGCTTATGCTCTGGAGGTGGAGACCTTCTATACGATGAAGGTTTTGAAGAAGAAGCAGGTATAGGTGCTTGCTTGAGTGTAACTATAGCTTCCTCTAATTTCCCTATTCTCCTTCCGAGAGATGATGTAATTACATTAGTTTTAGCCTTAGTTTCAATAATATAATCTTATATATATTGAGAAATTGAAGTAAGGTCTCAAAACCCTCCTATGTATTTCATGGGGATCAATGGTGTGCGTAACTCATCACACATATTTTCCACATAAATTGGTATCAAATCTTCTTTAGGGAGTTCCATACTTAAGGAATATGTTAATCCTTTCCATCACGCAACAAAATCTGAAACTCTTTCATTCTCCCTTTGTTTACAATTGGAAAGATCCAAAACTGTCATCTTTGGTAGTGTTGAGCTAAATTTAATATTTCATTTCTGGCAGAGATCATCCCATCCAGTATTTGATCAAGATTGTAAACTTGTATAACAAACAAAAGCTGGTCCATATAGTGACTACACAAGACACCTAATATTTACTTTTTTTTTATTGATGGGTTCCAATCATGGGATCACTAAGAGAAAAAAAATTGTTAAGGTTTGTTATGGATCTCTCGAACCAATAAATATTCAAAATGTAGTTTTCATAAAATTTGGTGGGGGATGAATCTGATCTACCCATTTAGGGTAAGCTTTCTTTTCCGGAAAAACTGGCACATGTTGTTCCTCTATAGCTTCCAATCGAGTTGTTAATGCTTCAATTGGGTTCATAAGCATTTGGGGAATATCTGAATCAGCTAGAACATGTGCAGATACAACAACTGGATCTTGAGATGGTGCAACGACCGACAAAAATACTAGTTGTGGTGCTGGTATTTTCCTTGGATAACCCATGGGAACAAGCTTATCAGGATTTTTTTTATCCCACATTGGTTGTGTACCCAACGGAGGGAATTCATTATCCATATATGTAGCTACTACAAATCATCCTTGTTGAGGAGATCTTATAGAATGTGCATGTTGAAGACCTGTATGGGAAGTACATATAGCAGAAATTCTACTTCGAGGTAACTCTATATTAAGTCTTCTCATCTCCTTAATTTCCTCTTCTTCCTGTGAAAATATTTCTTCAAGCAAAATAGACTGACCTTCTCCGATGGAAAAGTGAGATTCCATATGACATTACCATTCCTCATGTTAGATTCTTTTAGAGGGGTGGGATTTGGTTATTTAAAGGCATACCTAGATTCTCAGTAAGCCTCTAATTTCTGATAGGTACACATTCTTAATTTTCCTCAATGTGCACTGCATTATGAACAAGAACTTCATCTTCTAATTCCCTTGAACTATACTCATTTTTAGGAAGATCATCTTAGTGGTGTTAATGACATTTACTAACGCATAACGCATTGAGGGAATTCTATCAGTATCTTTGTGAGATCGCATCTCTTTGTATCTTCAATGATACTATTTTCTTATATACTAAATTCTAAAGAATTGTTTAGCAAACAATTACCCGAAGGGAATCCTTGGATAGTTCAGTTGTGCACTCTCTTTGTGGCTTCTTCCTTAATTGGGAGAAAACTGACTTCCATTGAGGAGGGGAATTTAGCTGTGAAAAAACCCCATATTTATAGGATGAGGCTGTTACTATTCTTATTCATCAAATTTCTAAATTTTGTTTAATGATTTTGAAGGTTGAATTAACTGAGCCCATAACCTTGCAATCTGGGGTGATTCTTGAACTACTCTGACTAAAATTCATGCAAATTCCCTTAGGATTTAGTGAATTTTGGGTCATACATTATATGGGTGCATCATATGACAACCATTCAAATCACCAGTTTCTTAGGATCGTTGTGCAATTTCAAACCTTTCCATTCTCTAGGAACTAACATCCTCTAAGTCAGACGCCCGCTCAAGATTCTCAGATGCTTGATGTAAAAAAACTACACAACTTCTTTTATTTGGCCATGACTTAGATGATAGATAGTTGAGGCATGTTCATGAGTTTACATTCGATTACACACAAAATCTATTGATTGTGTCCGACAGTGGGAAATAAAATTGCATTATACCACTTTTTGAGGACTTTGTTTAATCTGGAGTGCAGTGAAATACAATGGTCCATCTACACCCCATCCTCTAATACAAGCACCATATGGGGAATCAGAAATCAATTGGTGTATCCTCTTTAGAGCATTGCGGCATGTGCACTAAAGGGTTCACTACAATTTTACAATCATTGGATATCGGGAAACCGAAAGAGATGCCAAATCAATTTGGCGTTGCAACCCTTCTATTACATTTGCATGATTTTTGTATTCATCATATGGAAATGCTTTGGTTTTCAAATGAAGAAGAGTCTTCCATAAGTTGAGGCGGATATCATGAATAAAATATTCAACCATCAATTTTGGATTGATATACTGAGAATTTTTAATAGTCTAGAACAATACTGGTGTTTCTACTTTAGCCAATTGTTTTTTTATGTTTAACATATATTCATCATCTTTTACTAGATATTTCTCCACATGGTCTGACCGAAGTGGATGATTTTTATTTGAAGACAAATGAACCATGAGAGTTTCGGAGAATGATTGTTCCCTTAAGATGTCTTCTAGTTGAGAAAGTGTTTCACCCATCAATGACAACACATCAAACATGACTGGCATTGTGTTTACAAGTTTCTCAAGATAGGTAGGCTTTCTCATCGCTACATTATCAATTATAGAACTATCTTAACAATGTGTAATACTACTGTGGAGAGGACTATCTCAGCGAATTCCATCATGGGGAGGAACACCATGGTGGATTACAGCAAGGGACGAATCCTATTTCTTTTTGGTCTTATGGCCACATAGAGGGTTTCTATGGATCTAATCCAAACATAGGAACTCTATATTAACCGAATTTTGATGAATAAATCCTTCATGATGATGTTTCCGATGAGGAACTTTAGAATTTCTACTACCACTCCCATTATTTGTTAATGATAGGATATGATCTTGAGCTACAATAGATAAATGTCTGAGGGCTTCATGAAATCCAGCATTAAGAGGTTCCAAATTGCAGCTTGACTCTTGATTTTACAACTATGTTTGGAAAGAATTATTTAGGGATGTTCTCTTACAATTAGTTGGGGTCACATTCTAGGAGAAGTGGTTATCCTTGGCGGGTGTATGTTCTTTCCTTGGATTGGTTATTGGAATAGACTGATTACCTCTAATTGTAAAGCATGTATGTTCCTCATATTGTTGTCCATATGATATGGGGTAGTATGACCCAAGACCCTCCAAGACTGAAATAGAGGTTTATATCTACTCCAGGATAGCATGTATATGTGTCATACCATGTGTGGGGACAGATTTATGTCTGTTCCCCTGGTACTACTGAAGTAGTTGTTTTAATATTCCGGCATTCTTCCAGAATATGGGAATGGATTTGCGTCTTCTCTTTCACCATTGATATGATGTGTTTGGAGAATTCAGCAGCCGTAACAGGAATATACATCCATTACGTATATGGATTAGGTGTATGTGTATGCTCTTGTCCTCCTTTTCCTTTCAATGGGTATTGATAGTACTCATGCATGGGGGTAGAGAGTTGGGTCTGCACCAGATTTGTCATTGGAGCTTTCTGACTGACTTCTCCAAGCGCTGCCAAACGAGACTGTTGGTAGGAATAATGAACACTGGTAGGTTCATTTGTCTGATGTATTTTTTCCTTCAAGTATTATTGATGGACATCATTCAATACAGGATGGTGAGACTGCTGAAAAAATTGGTAATTGTAGGCAAGTGTATGTTCTTGTTTACCAGTTCCCACCACATTGTATTGATGGTACTCTTTAAATACATTCAGGAAAGCCTTCTTATTGGATGATAACTTGAATTCATGTGTATGTTCCTATTTATAGTACACCACAAGATTTATCTTGTGGGATTTGTGGGTTACTTCCAGACGAGTCTGCTGGACAAAACAATTATGACGGACAAGTGTGCGTTCCCCCTCATTGTTTGCCATCAAGTTAGGTTGATGTACTTATTAGAAGGGGGAAAAGGTATGAACTTTCTACCTATTGACCATATGTTTTCCCTGGAGATTCGTCTTGCACTCTTGGGTCTGAGATACATGGGCTGAACATTCAGAGGTAACACCTCCATCATGTTGGAGGTTCACTACTATGGGATTCTACTAGCAGCAATTGTTTGCGGGAGTCCTCAGTAAGGATCACTGCTTCTTGAATTGAGGCCTTGATTAACCTCTTGATCTACCTACCTATAGTATGGGAGGGACTATTTGTTGTGGTCCAGGGATAAGGACCCGAAACGGTTGAAGATGATGGTTGGAACTTTCTGCTTCTTGATCATCGGTCATCGTTGGTTGGATGATTATGGATTTTTATTGACTTGGAGGGCTTGTCGAGCATCCCCCAAAGTCGGAATGGTACCATGCTGATGGTACTCCTTTACCTGGAGAGCCAACATTGAAGACACTGGGTGGCTGATAACATCAATCCCATGGATGAGGATCAAGCTTGAGCAGTAATTGGGAAGTCCGTAGCTGTTTACATGAAGAAACCCATTTTGGAGTGAAGAATGTTTTGAGAAAAATTGAGAAACAACAATACACTCCATTAAAGAAAAATATTTTAGACGGATACATACACAACTGATTCCTTTGTTTGGGCTTCCTTTATTAATTGATAGGTTCCTAACAGGTGGGTAAGGTTGTTTAACTTGTTTAAGGATTCACATCGGGTTCACCATTTTTGTTTCGTAGTTACTTGAAACGTGTGTTCTCGTTTTAATAATCATTTCTTCCAGGCAGTTTCTATTGGATTATTCATGGAACAAGAAACTTCTAATGGTTCTTCATTCAAAGGGGACCTACTTTACAAAGGCAAGTGTTGGTTAAGTTTGAACATTACGATACTTAGGAACACACATTGGTCTTGAGGATGGGAGGTCAGACTCATCACTCCCTTTTGCGGGGAATTATTGTCTACTCTGGGACACTCTTTATAAATTTAAGATATTATCATGAATCCTTATTAATTCACCAATCAGAACATAAGTTTCCCTTGGAATTTACAATCACTTATTAAAATTTATAAAATTTAGAATCACTAGTATACATTCAAGGTTCTTCATTTATGGACATATCCTTATATAATAGATGTTCTCCATCAATGTTATCCTATAGTATAAAATTTAAAGATTCTTTTAATCATCCTTATGATGATACTGGTTTTTAAGAGACTCAACAGGAAACTCTAGAATTTCTTCTCATCCAGGGAGATGAAGTTTTTTTTGACATTGGGATCATACCAGTGAAATGGGTTACCTATATATCCTTTTGAAATGAATAATAACCCTCATAGTTTGGTTCCAATTAATGGGACACATAATACCTTTTAAGGTCATGAGATAAGGACCTAACTATACAGTTTAATGTCATGTGGTAAGGAAATCTAAGAGAAAGGTGCATAGTCAAAGTTTGGTGTGGGACATATGCCGAAGAAGTCCAATGAACTTTGAAAGGATATGGGTTTCCAAGTTATATTGGACCCTATTAGGAATATTTCCCAAGTATTACACGGTTGATTTGAAATATTGGGTTTGAACCTCAAGGAGGCTTCCTACGTATCCCACGTGGATGGGTAGCAAATCCCACTTAGTTTGATAAATCTCATAGGAGAGTATAGTCCATTTAGAGAAATGATTTTTGGCTAACATCTTGGAAAGGATTCATTGATGATTTGGGGGGTTTAATTTGGGGCTTATTTCTAAGGAGGATGTCGAGATTAAGGGAATTAGGGCTGGATTCCTAAAGAGGATGTCCAGTGATCTTGGTCCCTAAGAAGGCTTCCTATGTATCCCAATTATGGTGGAAATCATTGTTTTGGTAGTTCATTCTAAAAGGAGTGTTTGTGAACATGTTGTAATCATCACGAGTATCTAATCCAACATGAGTGATGCTCGGTGGGAGAAACAAGAAGATGTGAAAGATTCAACAATGACACATGCACTCTTCCTCCTCCGCTGTTGGAATAGGGTGCACTTATGGTGATGAGAGTGGATGAGGCCTGAGTTAACCTGAGAAGAGGGATAGAAGACAAGCCTTCCCTCTATTCACTTTACATTAGACGTGGTTCCATTGAATGGAGTAAGGGATAAAGGTTATGGGCTTACACCAAGATGGCTTCCCATGGTGACAAAGCTCAACGGGAGAGGGAAATGGTAATGAGAGTCCATGTTCCCATCTCTCCTCTGGTCTTTGGCACTGAAAAATAAAGGAGGAGCAATGATTCTACCTCCTACAAGAGAATCTAGGGTCTTACGTCAGGATGGTTTCCCTAAAATTGTTCCTGGTAGGGGAAGGAGACTTCTCATATTCTTGTGTGGAAAATCAAGTGTGAACCATACCTTCCTTACCAGATACCCGAGGATCCGGGTCATCTCTTTGAGAAGGGATAGGCTAGGACCCAACCCTCCTCTAAACTGGGAACTTCCCAACACTATTTCTGGGAGAAAGTTCCATGTGACTGTGTATATACAAACCCAAAGACAATCCATAAATCATAATTCCCATATAAAACAAATGTGGGAAACCTAGAGACTTATCAAAAGTTTGGGAAAGGAACATTAGCATGTCTCTTATTTAGGTTAGTATATCCAAAGTCAGAGGTTTCCTACATTTGTTTTATAAGGGAGTTAAGATTCATGGAGGGTATGTGGGTTTTTATATCCACAGTCACAAGGACTTTTCTCCCCAAAAAAGTGTTGGGAAGTTCCCGGTTTGGAGGAGGGTTGGGTCCTGGCCTCTTGCTTCTCAAAGAGATGACCCGAAACCTTAGGTCTTTGGTAGGGGAGGTACAGTTCACACTTTCTTTTCCATGAACTCATAGAATAAGTCTCTCTCCCCTATCAGGATCAGTTTTAGGGAAACCTTCCTGGTGTATTCCCCTAGATTTTCTTGAAGGAGGTCACATCATTTCTCCTCTATTCTTCAGTTCCAATGACCAGGGGAGAGATGGGCACATGGACTCTCGTTACCCTTTCCCTCTCCCATCAATATTTGTCACCGTGGGCAGCCATCCTAGTGTAATCACCTAACCTTTATCCCTTCCTCCTTTCATTGGACCCTTTTTTAATGTAATGTGAATAGAGGGAAGGCTCATCACCTCACCCTATTCTTGGGTGAACTCATGCCTCATCCACTCTCGCCACCATTGGTGTGCCCTCTTCCACCAACGATGGAGGAAAAGTGAATGTTTCATTGTTGAATCTTTCGCATCCTCTTGTTTCTCACACCAATCATGACTCGTGTGGTTTTAGAGATTTGTGATTTTTTCAACATGTGCACAAACACTCATTTTAGAATGAACTAAGAGAACTATGATTCCCACCGTAATTGGGATACGTAGGAAGCCTTCTCAGGGCCCAAGCTCACTGGACATACTCTTTATGAATCCAACCATAAATTCCTTAATCTGGGCATCCTCCTTAAGAATAATCCCCCAATTTAACCCCCAAATCATCAAGGAATCCTTTCAAAAAAGTAATCCCAAACTCATTTCTCTCAAAAGACTATACTTTCCTATGATATTTATCGAACTCTGTGGGCTTTGATTCCCATCCACATGGTATACGTAGGAAGCCTCCTTGAGTTTCAAACTCAATATTTCAAATCAACCATGTTCTCCTTGGGCCATATTCCCAACAGGGTCGAATCTTACTTGGAAGCTCATATCATTTCCAAGTTCATTGGGCTTCTTTGGTATAAGTCCCACACCCAATTTTGAATAAGCACTTTTCACTTATATTTCCTTACCACATGACATTAAACTGTATGGTTAGTTCCTTATCACATGACATTAAAAGGTATGTGGCATCCCATTAAGTGGCACTGAACTACGTGGGTCCTGATTCCTTTCACAAGGATACGTAGGTAACCTATTTCACGGGTAAAATCCCAATATCAAAACAAGTTGTCGTCTCTCTGGGGGAAAATAAATTATAGAGTGCCCCACTGAGTGGATTAAAAACCAGTATCATCATAATGATGATTAAATTAATCTTGAAATAGTATATTAGAGGATAATATTGATGGAGAACCTTGAATACATAGAGATATCTCCATTAATGAAGAACCTCAAATGCATACTGATGATTCTAAATTTTACACATGTTAATAAATAACTGTAAATTCTAAGGGAAACTTATTTTATGATTGGTGAATTAATAAGGATTCAAGAAAATATATTAAATTTAGAAATAGAGTCTCATATTAGAAAATAATTCCTTCGAAAAGGGTATGATGAGTCCCACCTCCCATCCTCTAGACCAATGTACGTTCCTAAGTATTGTAAAGTTTAACCTTAATAAACACCTACCTTTCGAAAGCATGTCCCGTTTGGATAAAGAATTGTTACAAGTTTTCAGCTCTATTAATAATCCAATGGAAACTTCCTGGAAGAATTGATTCTTAAAACTAGAACACATGTTTTAAGAAACTATGAAACATTCATGTACTCGAATTATTTTTGATGTTTGTTTATTTGTTATTTTTTCTACTATGTTTACTTTTATATGATGGTATACCCTCCTCATGGAAACACCATAAACCCCCAATGCAATTTGGTAGAATATAGTGTATATGGAGGTGTTTCTAAGTTAATGTAGTGACCATTGGTCCATCCACTGGTCTAGTGGTGCAGTGGTGAGAATCATAGTCATTCCCAAATATAATGAAAATATGAAATGAATCGTCTGTGTAATAGACATCCTAAATACCTATAGACATAAATTGGTAACCACCAGGTCTCATGCATTCTAAAAAATTAAATTGGTAAAAAATTTATATGATTCATCAACAGTAAAAGAAATTAAAAATATTATTTATACAAGATTTATCATCAAAATTAATAAATAAAAGGTACACAAGATTGTACATATGAAAAATAAAATTGAAATGTAAACAAGAATAACATCTAGATCAATCCCTGCTATCATCATACTAAACTTTTTGCCTTCGTAACATACTTGAATCAAAATGCATGTCTATCTCCAAGTGATTCTTATGATCGAAAGAAAATATAATGGTCTATGAATGTACATCATTACCCAATACATGTATATGGTTGGGGGATGAGTCTAATGACCTTTTAGTATTCCACTTATCACTATAACACACAGAGAACTATTTTAATCAATTGTATGTGCATGGAAAATATATAAGAATAAATTTTATGCTCATTACACTTATCCACCGATAAGTATAACACCATATGTACTTAAAATAAAATACTTTATATCTTTATATTCTAACCAAGACACTACAACACCTGATCCATCATGCTTAAACCAATGTTGTTGAAAACGGTCCACTCAAAATCAATCACATTCAATGCCCTGTTAGTATGGGTATGGACCAAAAACTTTTTCTAGATCACTACCATATCACTCAATGTCGGGTCACATAATAAATCATGATCTCGTTTATTTTTCCATACTTTCATTCTCTCACCCATGGTGAGGTCTCACATCTAGTTCTATATTGTACACTCTCACTTAGGGGAGGATACACATTATGTCATTGACAACCTCTAATAACTTATGGTTTGACAAAAATCATATACTAAACCTTCCCCCTTGATCAAGGTAGGTTATACTTCCTAATTTGGGGCCCAACCCTCTCACTTAGGGTTGTCACAATATCCTTAATCCAATATTATTTTATATACCTCCTCCCATTCACTCAGGGTGAGATGTCCCATTAAATATTGTCATTTCACCATATCACATAGGATGAAAACTTAACCATATCATGTTCCTCTACCATAACACATAGGGTGAGCTATCATATCATGCAACATCACACATCACATACCTCTACTCACTCACTCAATGTATGTTTTTATACCACATCACAACCCACCATCTTCTATCTTAGGACATGGTCACAACCATCAGTGTAGACATATAATTAAACAATAAATAGGGTTGTTGAGTACAAAATTAATGATATAGGGTAAACCAAAACCAAATTTAATATCCAAATAATAATGATAATACGAGTATAAAATTTTAGAGTCTTCCAAATCAACCCACCTAGGTAAACCACACTGGAATGTTTTGTGCAATCAGTTATAGGTATAGGCTAAATCATTAATCTAATAAAATATTCCAACAACCAAAATACTATAAGAATAAATATTAAGATTCTATCAAACCAACCCCTATAGGTCAACTTGACTAGAAATTTTTGTGCACCTGATACCACAGTAATTTGAGGATTCATTACTAAGACCCATATTCAAATCCCCTTTGTCACCCAAGCCTTATCCAAGATTGAACTAAATACCCAAAGACAAATTTAACCCAAAGGGAAACCCCACCTCAACTTATGGAACATGGTATATTCCATAAATTCTATGTAAATACAATCATATATTCCTCATAAAGGGTTAGTTAAATTAATTCATACTAAACCAAACACTTTGATATAAAAATAATAACATTATTGATCCAAATCACATGACTGCATGTAGGACCATCCATACAACTACATATAAACACCCTAACATCAGATATACTTACTATAAATTAATTTATCTAAACTAAATTGAAAACCCCTAATAGTAATTCATAATTAGGAACCCTATAGAAAATTAATAATGCATTATAAAAAAGAGAATTTCCAACAGAAGTTCCAAAAAAACAAAACAAATATTTAGAAAATAACTTTTTGTTATCCCTTATAAATAAAGTCAATATCCTCATAGAAATCAAATTATAAAAAATTTCATATTTTTTTATTTACTCATGTTAAGCCCTTGGTACAAATAAAAAGTCAACATCTCTTCAAAAAACATACAATTTTATGATACTCCCTTACAAAACACATCACATTAAATCAAAATAAAATTCCATAAAATTCAATTTAATATTTTTTTACGACTCAATTTTACATACCAAACCTATTTTAAATCCATTTATAAAAAGTAAAAATGGTTTACCTTGAATATAAACCTAGTTTTATGTAACAATCCATAAAGAGGTCCATTAATACTAATTAAACCATGATCCACCAATGAACCATTCAGCATGGTATATGGTCCTTATTGGAAATTAAGACATTGTGGGCCCATCTCAATTTATGGGTATATATCACAAAAGTCCATAAAATATTCTTAAAAACACAAAATGATATCACATGAACATATATCACCAAATGAGTAGGATATTTAGTAATGTAAAGTCCCCATAAATCAATTGGTGATCCATGAATTGATACCAAAATTATATTGAACTCACATGAGTCTATAAAAACCTATATAATCCATAATCAATAATAAAAATATAAAATTATTTAAAAATAAATTCCCAAATTATAATAATTGATTACACCCTCTACAATTAGCATAATAGTGTTGAAACCATGAGCTATGTGATGTGGTCCACTTTCAATACTCCCCTAAAAATAAGACATCAAAAATACCAAATTTAAAACACTAATTGAACATCTTATGTAATCTGAAATTATCCAAATTCATAATTTAAATTATTAGAAAATATGCCTCAACTAAAATGTAAAATTAATACATGAATATTATCTTCTACGACCCCAACTATGAATCATACACAAAAAAACCCCATGAAGATGGATGATTCCATCATTATTTAGTGGAATCATAATACCAAAATCATATATGAAAAAAAAAATGGAGATAGAGAAGGATGGAGGAGTGGAGAATATCATTATAATATGGAATTTTTGTAAAAAATGACCTCTTAACAACCTATACTCGAAGTGTAACCAAAGTGGTAATTAGAGGGAAGAAAAGAGAGGGAGAGGACATATAAAATTGCATCTTCAAATCTCTGATCATGAAAAAGAAGCAGTTAACCTAACTTTAAAATGATTTTTATACCCCTAGTAAAATAATATTTTCCTGGCCAATCCCCCAAGGCTCGTGCTATGACTACCCGAAGCCCACCTTCCATATGCCAGGGGGTTGTGACTAGAAATAGAAAGAAGAAACCGAAAATGGGAAGTTATTATCATTTAATCGGTACACACACACACAGGGGAAACTTCATAAATGTAAAATACGATGGAAAGGTAAAGTATAACCATTACTAGAAACCACAATTGAGAGTACAAGTAATTACTGAAAGTAATGGGGCCAGTAATTACATACAGCTAGAAAGAAAGTAAAGTAAAGAGGGGAAAATGTGCTCTGGATGTCGTCCACCAAGGATCCTACCTGAAGGGTAGGTATAAATATCCATCTGTCGTCACTGCCGCTCACCCTGTCTTTAAATCACATCTAAGAACCGTCTAACCCCGGATCCCTGAGTCTCAGTCAAGGTGTATGTTGTCTACAAAAGACACAACAAGGTGAGGGAAAATCCCGTGCAAGTGGTGAGTATGAAAATGATCAGTAGGGACCCCGAGATCCCCAAAGGTATCTCATAATTCTGCAAATAAAAACCACAAAGCATGATCTCAACGACAAAGAATAAAGTAAAATACTGCTCACACTAGGTATACAACTTAAATAACATGAATAAATATGATTAGTCTCAAAGATAGATCACTTTATTCTATCGAGAGTCTTTTGATACAAAACCGAATAGGGTTTCTAGGTGCTGACCCACAGAGGATTGCAAGGTGTAGACCCACATAGCATTACATTGTGAGGACCCATAGAGTATCTCTAGGTGATGACGAACTCAGAGGATCTCTGGGTGCTGACCCACTCATAAGATCACTAGGTGTATACCCACAAAGGTTAGATAGGTGTTGACCCACTCTGAGGATCACCAGGTGGAGACCCATAGAGGATCACTAGGTGCAGACCCATAGAGGATCTCTAGGTGTTATTCTACTTCGAATATCTCTAGATGTTTACCCACATAGAGGATCACTATTCTTTCTTCACGTCATAGCCAACCACTAGATTCCCTCACGTAGCACATTTGATTTTGGGAGGATCCACTCCTCAAGACATCAGTCGTATCTCAACCTCCAAAAAGTCCCATAAATAAGTATTTCTAAGAACCTTCATGTCAAAAGGGTTCCAACGTAATAACCGGAGCATCAATCGGATGTCCGGTATGTAAGTTATAGGCATTTTAGTACCAAGGGCCCAGTTAGATTCGGGTTCGATCCAAATCGGCCATAATCTAACATTCACCAAAACCCAAGTGGAGTTTCTCTAAAGGACTTCCTTATCCTAAGGATTATAGTTCTATAGACGGTTCATCAAACAGTCATCTGGTTTACAAGATACAGATCTTTAAGCGAAGCTGACTAAAAAAGGGTCGCGGTCCGACCCGACCCGACCCAGCCTGCTGGGACCGTCCCAAACTAGATGGGCCTGACCTTGTCTAGATGGGTCCGGTCCAACCCAATGGGCCACAGACATGGCCGGCTGGGTCATGGACTAGGACCGCCGGGTCGCGGGCGAGGCCCGCTGGGCCGCGGGATCGAACTAGCCCACCCGGATGGGCGCGACTCGCCAACTGGATGTGGTTTGCTGGTTTTGCATGGCCCTCTACCTGGGAGTGTTCTACCTCCACAAATAGATGAGTATGTTTAGGATCCTCAAACAATGGCATCAGGTTGGCACTGCCCCACCTGACCAGTCTGCGTGGACTGATCAACAAGTGGGACCCACGAGCACAGGTTTACCCTCTACTGCAGCTTGGAGCCTCGACACCTCCTCCATGGCATGCCCCCTGCTGTCAATGGGACAACAAAGGCCGGCGGCCTATGTCTGTCACGACACCATCAGGCGTCGCCGCCCTCTCATATCTGGCGGGAGCCAGCTACTGCCGCCACGTCGGTGGTGATTTTGCGGGCCCCTAGTGAAGCTCTAGTGGTCCTATTTTCATCACATCTATGCCTACGGGCCCCCCTGGATGCCACCTACACTATGCGGCCCTCGGTTTCTCCTTGTCACTATATTTCATGGTCACCCACAAAGAAAGCATCCAATCGGGATCGACGAAGGTTCCAGGCCTTTTTTGATTCAGCCCATGCCATCCGTGTTAGCATTACAGTCTAGGAAGGAATTAAACAATCAAAATTGAAGAACAATCCCCAAATTAAGACCCCGTAACAACTACCCACATGAATAGACTTGACACAGATCAACCTTTCAGTTGGTTAGTCCGTGTTTGTTTTATTTTTAAAGAAGAGAAAGAGATAGGACCCCAAAGCATGTAAACCCCCTACCTAGAAACGGTTTTGCGGTCAAAGCTGAAGATTCAGGTTCGTAGACGTTCCATGTTCGTTGGCACTCTCCGTCGCCCGTCGATATCCGGTTCAAATCCTCCAATGGTCATTGATCGAAACTATGTTCTTCATTGGAGGAAGTCGTCCCTAGATTTTCATCAGAGGTTCCTCCGGTAGGTTCCCAAAACTCATGCCAAAGGTTTTTTTAAGTAAAAGAAAAGGAACCACCCACATTGCATTCATTAATGTGGTTCATTAATGAACTACAATTAATAATCCATTAATCCTACGAGTGTCATGGTTACACAACTGAAGGGTCTTGTGATTAAATGTATCGTATTAATTTCCTGACGTTACACTATGGTCCAGCCAACTACCGCTCAATGGTTGGAGAAAGAATAAAATAACTCATTTTGTTATTTTATTATTTTTTTGTAACGTCCAAAAATTATCTTTTTTGTCCGACCCTTTCCAGTCAAAGTTATGCTTCACCTAAGCGAATCTCGACACTAATAATTCAATAGTGCCCTCAAATTTTCAATATGATCACTGGTTTAAAAGGTATTAATCCCCACTCACACGTTTACTGAACGTACCATTAAAAAAGTTTAATTTTTTTTTAATAGTCCCCCTTGACCTGCGCCAGTCGAGGTTAGGCTCCACCTAAGGGGAACACACCCTCATGATCATAATAGTATTGTTGGATTTATAATCTGAGTTACCATTTAGGAGTTGGAATGATTTGACAATAAAATAATGATTACTTAATTATTTTATTTATGGACAAAAACTAACTTCCACTATTGGCATGCTCCATCCAATGTTAGGATCTACCTTAGGAAAGCATACCCTCACGAGTTTAGTGGTGACCTTGGATACCAAATCTGAGTCACCATTTATGAGTTACAAACATTTGAAAAATAAAATGATTTTATTTAATTATTTTATTTACGGCTATTCCATTTTTGGGTTTTCTCACTGGAGGCTTGTATTGATTAAACTTCAGTCACACCTAGGGTAAACCAGCCATCCTGAACATAACGGTGCCCTCAAATTTTTGATCTGAGCACTAGTTTAAGAATTATTCTACCTTTTCATGAAAACTGCTCAAGTGTTCTATTTAAATCTTATCATTTTTCAACGGATCATTCTGGGCACTCCGAACCTCGGAATCACATGCTTTCAAATTTTGGGGTCTCGAAATAATTATACATAATTAAAAAAATTATATGTAAATTCTAGAACATTATAAATGGGGTAAAATCCCTTCTTCTACATGCTCTTCCCACAACAGTTGGCCGGTAACTCCACCAGGAACCCAATGCAAGGTACCATCCACACAGTAGCCTGGTCAGAGGGATATTGACTCTACCTACAACAATATGTAACAATTATAGTTAAACTAGGTATTCATTGGAATCTTCAACCCCACCCCCCATCCACACCTCCAATTTATCCTCCTTAATCCCTTGAGATATATGTCCAGATGTTTTTAATGAGCTATTAGACCCCTCATTCCTTTGATGAAAACCCCATTCATTTGATTCAAAATAAAAAATATTTATTTCACCCATCCAACAAAAATGATAATGTTTGGCTCCAACATACTATTTTTTGATGCTAAAATCAAGGGGTTATTACACCCTTAAATGATATCAAAGAAAACCAGTTAATCATTTATTCCAATGGAATAATTTTTCAATTGTTGTATGTATAAGAACCACTACAATATATAAAACTAAAAATTATTTATATTGTATAATTATACAGTGATTATGCATGACAAACATATGGTATATTTTTAATTAAATATATACATGAAATTGAAATGACACACAAAAAAATGAAAAGGATAATAATACTACCTTTATGGTGAACCATGTCCTATTTTATGGCCTATAGGTGTGTGATTCCTCAAGTCTTTAGAAGATTCCATATCAACCCTAAGAAATAAATAAAAACCCTGAAATAAAAATGAAATTATCACTAGAAAAATATGATGTATGATAAATGTTTTACTAGGGGATAAATTTTGTTATAATGGTGTTATTTATGTGGTGATATAAAATAGAAAGGAAATTAAAAATATAAATAAAAATGAAACTCACATTATTGGGTTGGTTTCAACCAAAAAAGTTCATTTTTTTATGGTCATTGTATTAACCATTCAACACATGCCTAATCCATGGTCAGATGAAGGATGTGGTAAATTCTTGGTGAATCAACACTTGTGTTTGTTTCATTAACATCCTATGAAATACTCTTTCAGAGGATGTATTGGTGGTTTCCAATAGACATAATCTATGTGTGTGATACACCATTTGTAGGACCATATCCTAAATGTTTTCCTCTTATTATCCACCCTCTCAAGAAATAATGTATGACCCATTTCGTGTATTTTAGTATTGAGTGATTAATATACAACTCCTACCAAGGTTTTTTATTTTTTTCATCTCTGAATACCTAGAAACACAAAACAAAATCCTTCATAGTAGGTAAAACATAATCTGTGATATCAATATTAAATGAATAATCAACTTTTGCTTCAAAATTACCTAATGTAACTCTTTATTCCATTTCTGTGAATGAAAAATATGTAAATATATGGTTAAATGTATCATTACATAGTCCCTTAGTTAGAAAAATAGTTGGATATTCATTTTAAAATTTAAAATATTAATTATCCACATATTAAAAATAATATCATTTAGTAAAAATTGAGGTGGGGAAATGTATAAAATATCATTATCCACACTTGGTGTGGGTGATAAATAATAAGAAGAATCTAAACACACTTATACTCCATCCTCTCATTTTATAATTGAGTTTTCCATATTATTTTTTATTTTATATATTTTCCCCAAAATAACACAAAATATTTTAATATTTTTAGTTGGACTAATAGGAATTTAGTAAAGGATTTCATCAATGATAATAAACTAAATTTTTTAATAAAATTAGTTGATGTTTCTATTTATAGAGGTTTTGGATATGAATCATGTTAATGGTATGAATTTCAATCAATATAATCATACCTCTTCTAAAAGAAATTTTTTCTCCCTGATAATTATCAAAAAAAAATTAATGATATTAAGGGAGATCATCCTATGCGTGTGAGGAAGATGCCACCCACTATTAATGACTAAATGAATATGAATTCTAATATATATCCAAAATATTAGTGGGATTTCCACTTGCATACCTTATTTACTAAGAATCCATTAAACCAATTGGAACATTCATTAATTTTGGGGTAATGAAATATCCAAAATATTTTTTAACTAAATTAATTAAATAATTAAAACAAAAAGGAAAACCTAAAATTATTATACTCAGCAATCATCTAATATAAAACATTGTTCTCTAACAATAGTTCTAGGATTTTACATGCTCAATGAAAACAATGTGATATTGTAAATTTATATTCTCCTAAAAATATATATATACAATAGATGTAGGGGTTGATATCACTAAGAAAAATGGTATTTTATAGGGCTATGGAATTGATCAGTTACATAGAAGATATGAACAATTTAATGAAAAATAAGAATCCAATGAAACCTTATCCTACATTGTTGTTATTGGAGGTAAAAATCGGATATTAATTAAAATGAAAAGGTATATTCAATTTATTTTATTTATTGGAATTTAATCACTAAAATGGATTCTTATATTATGTGGCCAATTTGGAATTTAAAAGGTATGTATATGTTTTTGGTCCATCGCTAAAATAATAAACTCATTAACGCTCAAACATCACACTGGTTGTGGATTTTTCATATGTTTCATTATAACATTACCCATGAATGAAGAAGATAGGTAATGAAATATTCATGCATTTACCAACTCCACATGGTGATATTTTTCAGTCAACTAATACCCTATGGTAATTTAATTTAATAGAAAAGGGATGAAAAATGTAATCTATACACAACCCAATTCAAATAAAAAAAGAAACACAATCAAATAATGAAAACAATGTCAAACATGAACCATTAATAAAATATATAGAAAAATAAAATATATTATTTAGGATAAAACAATTTACATATAAAATGAGATAGATGAAATAATAAAAACAATATATAACCCCTTATTTAAAGATAATCCACCAAAAAATCCTTGGCATGGTAACTAATCTTTACTCAAATGGCTCCTCGATACTCCTCAGAATTCTCCTACGGGTTCTCTTATAATATTCAATCATATTAGAATAAATCATTAAATACTCCATTAAAGTCACTAAATATTTATATTGATCCCAAATCTATTATATAGATCTCAAATTTATTATTAAACATAACTCACAGTATGTGTTTATGTACATTCCTTATACATTATTCGAACTTTCAATTTTTATTTATATCCTTGGTATGTGATCTACATTATAAAAAAACATGAATTTCTCATATCAACTACCAGTTGGTGGACTTCATAGCATGTGGTGGTGTTGAACATGTCAAGTGGGGTTTTTCTCATCCAACAACAATTTCTAGAAGTCGTGTTCAGGATATATCATCACCTTAATAAGAAACATTACTTCTGATTGATTAGTTGGTTATATAATTCTCTATATATGTTATGTGTCTTACAATTTATACAATATGTGTTTATAAATTATCAATCATATAATTATTTATTTAAATCAAAAACCATATCAAAATATGAATAATACTATAATAACCTGTAATATTACCAAAAATATAAAAATTAATTTGATTAAATACTTCAAAGCATGTGTCAAGTATTGTTTTACTGTTGAATCATAAAAACAAATCAAAATTTTGTACAAAAATAAAGTACATAAATTGTTAACCTGAGCACATAGTACCCAAACACATGGATTGTCATAAAATCATATGAAAAACTCATAAAATAATATCATATTATATGTCAATCACTTAGAATCACACAATTTTCGATGATACATGTACATCCGATCCAATTGTATAGATCTCACATCATTATCTCATGTACGAGCCTAACCAACTATCTATATTATACTAGTTTTTTCAATCAAAAAATAATAAGTGGATAACACCCAAAGTCCACTCTAATTCCAACACAACACATTAATATTTTACCCTAATTTTTCAAATAACACAAACACTTTTAAAAAAATTAATTCTTCAGTAATCCTAAAAACATATTCATGAATAAATATGAAAATATATATTGCACATAAAACATGTTGAAATAATTATTTTTATACTGTATAACTATTTACTAATTCAAAAATCATCAAGTAAACCTTTCCACCTTTTGTGTCACTTTATAACACATTAAAGTATGTTTCAGAAGCATGTAACCTTTACACCCTTCATTTTCCATATTCATGTTCACCAAACCACACAAATAATTCTTCTAAATCATTTGGTTGGTTTATCCCTTTTTATATATGAATTTAAAGCAATTTACATAATGTTTATAATAATAATTCTCAAGAAGAAAAATTTCTTCATTGAGTTTCAGCATCAAAACAACTCATTATAATTCACATAAACACGTTATAAATTTACATAGATTTGAACCACATATAACACAGAAAAATATTCACTTAATCTTAATTTCCATCCCATGTTTCCCCATCATTTATTAATCCATTTATGAGTACATTAATTTCATATTTTAACTATTCAATTTCTTCATTAATTCACTAATATAATTATATATTTATATAATTACAATACATAAAAAAAATTAGAACACCATATTAATCCAAACGAAATGATTTTTTTAAAAACTGATGTAATTTCCCATGTCCAATAGCTCAAAAGATACAATTCAATCATAAAATTGCACAAAATTCCTATACAGACAAAATTTAAAACCCCAAATAATGGAACACACCACCTACCATGTAGTTTAAGAACTATATACACATAAAATAAACTCCTTACTCCTTTAAAAACATAAGTATCCAAGGAAATAACAAAAAAAATAGCAAAAGAAGAAAATTATAATTCAATAGAAATCAAACATTTTCACCATCAAATACTTGAAATTAATTAATGTGTTTGTAATACTTTAAAATGTGATTTTAGATTATAATTTTGTATAATGTGTTTATTTTTTGATTAGTTTTGAATTTTTTTAGGACTCTGTAGAGAATCTAGGACTTTATAGATGAAATGAAGAAATTATAAGTCAATCAATCCTTGAAACCTTTACTCATGGATCGAGTGGTTAAATACAAATTGAATTATAAGGACCCCAAGTGTTTAGGAAATAGTTATAGTACATTTCACAAAGATATAATCAAAACAAAATATATTGAGATGTATTTTTTCCAAAAATGTGATTCACAACACATCAATGAAATAAGAGAAAAAATGGCCATGTTCTAAAATATGAAAGTGCCTCACACCATGAAATGTCTTAAAAATGTGACCCAAAAATTATTAAGGAGAAAATAAATCCATCCCTCAAGCTAGAACCCATAGTAGAACCAACCACTATGAAGTTCTTCTCATTGCTCGACCATAGGAAATGGGGAGCACATCACCAAGGATATGGAAAGATTTAATAGAAAGTAGGGGTTATCAATGGTGAGTAGAGGAGATAGTATACATGGAAACACATAACCTACTCATATAGGTCATTCCTTATTAGATTTGATTGAACAATTTAATATATTCTCTATTTTTTAAGAAAGTAACTGGTAGAAAAAATATTTTAATTTAGACATAGGATTTCCCTCATCACACCATGAATGGGGCCTCTATTAGACAATTAGAGTCTAAATAATTGGACACAACATGCTCTCATTTAATTCTTAAAAAGGTCCTTTATGTAGAGAGACGTTTTTTGGATTTAATATAAGAAATATTAGTTTATTTCATTGAGAAATTTTGTCATAAAACATGGGGAGATTCTTTTTCAATTTGAATAAGGTGTTTTTCATAGATAAAATCCTTATGTAGTGTCATGAATAGATCAATTCAAAATTAAATCATAGTTTTCATTAAACATTCTAAATGAAATCCCTTTCTATTATGATGGTTTCTTATGAAAAAATAGAAAACTCTATTGAGATTTTATGGTGTTCCCGATTTTTTTTGGGTTTCAACTAATTTTACATTCCATGGGAAGTATTTGTATGTTAAATTAATTTTAATTTTCATTATATGATTATTTTATTGTTTATTTTCAATTATAATTTCATGCACTAATATATTACAATGTTTTCTTCACATATGGTGGTGATTTCACTATTTGGTATTTCTAAATCTATTAAGGTGTGATAGATCAAGAGTAAAATTATGTTCATATAAAAAATCAATAATTTCAATCAAGGAAATTTTATTTGATTAGTAACTAGATTAATTCCTTATTCAAAGCACATTTTTTTATATGAACTAGTCTAATAATAGTGTATAGGGAGGAATTATAGGACAATTATATTAATTGAGTTAGGATTAATAATTAATTTTTTTCTTTTACTTTAAGAAAAAATTCTAATGTGTCTGGGTTAGTAGATATCTCAAGGACAAGGAATTTTCAATATCCTTGGTTGAATTAACTAATTTAAACAGAAAAGGTTCATGAATATTGAATGAATTTTCTTCTAATTAGATCAACTAATCCATGAGGGATATAATTAGTAATCTATTTTTTTATTTCCTTTGAAACTGATCATTGAAACCTACTTTAAATTAGTTGGTTTTCTATCCATAAAACTTAATTCTTTTTCAATGATATTTCTACCATAGTAATTAATCAAATAAAAATATGAATTACAAATTTTTAAGGCTATAATTTAGTCACTTCATTGGACAATCATAAACTTCCACTATCTGCTCCCATTTTATTAAGATATGATTCAGTAATCCTATAAATCTCTAAAATAATTTAAGGTATCTGGATTAATGATTTGTGTAGCTTTGTTGTGTTTTTTCACCTCTATTAGGGAGACATAGTGAACTTAGAAGAATATAAATTCATTTAACTGACACAATATCTTGTATTATATTCTTTATTTATTTTTCTTATCCTTTCATGCATAGTTATTATGAATCAATCATTACAGTACCAGTAATGAATGAGAATGGTTCCAGAAACTCATTAATGGAATTGGATGCTTGAGTGTCACTAAATTTTAAGAATTTTATGGAATAAGAGTTGTTATCACATCACTGGATAGCCATTTTAAAGAAACCAAACCTTATTGTTCCTAAAGGATTAAACAATTAATTTTCTTATATGGAATAGTAGAATGGAGAAATTCATGCTTCATGAGAAAACCATCTTGGGTAATATATTTTTCCATTTATTGTGTAGCCATGAGTTTTGATCATCCTCATGTTTAGGAACAATTCATTGATATCAATATTAAATTCATTAATATAATACAAAAGATGGTATCAATCAATGAATAATAAATTGATGGTTAACATAGAAATATTTCAAAAAAGGTCATTTTTTACCACTTCCTTCATAGATTGTGTCACCCAATTAGATTAGGTAGAAATTAATCTCATTTTAATAATGGGACAAAGATGTATAATGGTTTAATATATAACCCTGTATGAATAATAATATGGTATGATCTAACAAATATGTTCATCAATAATTAGTTCTCATGAGTATGTACATGTAAAATGAGGGATGGTATCTAGAACTTTAGAAAAATTGATTGGTAATATTTTTATGATACATGAGAATGATTTAAAATTTTTCTAATGAATTTACTGTATCACAGGCTTAATTTTGGGCTTCTGATGTGGACATTTTATTAAATCCTATAGTATATTTATTGTGAAGTGGTTGACTCCTTAGTAGATTAGGGAATTGTGATGAAGAAAATGTCGATTAGTAAGGATCTTCTCGATGAGATCTCATATAATTTCATCCTTTGGAAAAGAGATAGAGGACCCCTTTAATGAGTTATGAATCATGTCAAAGAGATAACATGAATAGTAGACAACTTAAAGTCCCTCGTGAAGAATATAAAAACATTATAGTTTCTAAAATAGTAAGAACCAGTAGAATCAATAATAGGGGATTACAATCCATTGTCACGTTTAGAGGTCAATATGAAAATTAAGAGTTCTAATTGGATATAAAGTTAAATTTTCAAATTGATTGCAACTATGTTAGTTACAATGAAGTTCCGAAACATATTCAAAGTACTCACTCTTAACCTAAACTAGAATAAACCCAAAAAATAAAAAACATTGAATTAAGAAGCCGAAAAAAAACAAAATTTTCAAATATATTAAGGACCACCTTTGTATCCACCAAAACCACAAGATTACAATTAATTCTAGTTATTCTTGCCTCTAAGAGCATATAAAGACCCACCTCAATAGTGGTACATAAAGTAGTTTCATCCAAGGAAATAACCCCTAGCTCAACCCTAGTAAACTAATCTTGAAAATATTCTATAAAAATACATTTATATCATTATATGATAAATGAAAACTCAAGAAAATAAATACACCAAATCCAAGGGTTTCCCTCTATGAAATCAATCACCATATGGGTCAGATTCCCTATACACATTTGAAACAATTATCAAGTACATTAAATGAAATAAATTCCTAATCATGGAATATATTCTATATCCAATTATGGTTAGATTTCAGTATTATCATCAAACAAAATAATGAATCATTTAATGTCATCATAAACCATTTTTTAAAGTAGTATCTGCCTAAATTTTGGAAGGAGGATGTCTATATATTCATTATGAGTTCCTAGATGATGAATTGTTTTATCTGAACTTTTAGTCTTGTCCATAGTTATCTTACATATAAAAATATTTTCTCAATCATACATTTTACCCTCACCTCTATTATTAATAAAAGAATTGATTTTTTTTCATCAGAGTACAGTACTTTTGGTGTGATCTTCATATTTTAAAATAGTGTTTTGATGGACTAATTAGACTGTGTACACCCAAGGAAAAAGTTCTAACTGTCCTAGACTTTTATCATTCATCCCCCACTAAGTGAAACAATTTAGATGATTGGTACATTGGAAAGATAAATTAGGGTGGATTATTTTGGAAATCACTCCAATGAGATATAAGAAACTTTGATCAAAAGTTTGACCAATGTTAAAGAGAAATAAATATTGTAAAATGGACTAATATATTTAATGACCCAATTCTAGAATTTAAATTTCTTGATGTGTGGGGAATTTATTTCATGTGGCCATTCATAATAACCTTCCATAACACCTATATTATAGTGTATATGGATTACTTTTCAAAGTGGGTGGAATAGAATGTTATAAAAGAAATTACTATTATTTTGGAATTATACAATGAAACACAAGATGGGGTTAATTGAGTCTTCTCAGCATTCTTAGAAAGATTCATAATTTTAGCTTCAAACATGATTTACTAAAATATATGGTATTCTCTTTATTATGTAAGTATAGTAGTGGATAAACCATAAAGAAGAATATATTATTTTTTATAGTGGTTCAAGGAAAAAAGATCCACTAGTCCACTCCACCAACACTCTATCTAAGATATTGGTGATTTTCAAAAGATACTTCCTCTTATTATAAGACCTTAAAAACATTGTATACTAAGTTGAAACCTTCACAATAAGTCTTTTATAGGGTCCTCTGATTCTTTTACAGGGAACCAAAAATCCACATCGTAGTAGGAGAAGCTTATACTCCACTAGGACTAAGTTTGGGAAGTTGATACTACATTAAATCAAAATATATTTATTCGATTGAATAAACATATTCTTATTCGTAGTTGTAGTATAAACTAATAGAAAATGTATCTTATTATTTAATGATAAATTTCCTTAAGAAATAACATCATCAAAGATATCTTTGTTGAAAATGATCTTTAAGGAAAATTGAAATAGTCAAGTATTAATTGTAATAGTTAACTAGGAGTTTTCAAAACACATTATAGGAATATGTATGTCTCTAATGTTTATATTCATTCGGAATTATATATATGTTTGTTATTTTGAATTTTTTAGTAGTTCTATAATCTAAAACATATTTCACAACCATTACAGTAAATAAAAATACTTTCACTATTTAAAAAAATAACCCTAGATTTCATCCTGTTGAACATATCCAAGAATATCTCCTGAAAAATCATGATTATTTAAATTTTAAAAAACATTCTAGAAAGTTGTAACTTTCCTTAGAAATAGGCATGATTCAATCCATTTAATACAATATGTTGAATCTGTCATAAATAGCTTTAAATAGATATTTATTTTTGGAAAGACTATTTTTAGAAAACACATATAATATCATTAATTTAAAACTATGTCATTTGAATAGAAAAACATAAGGAAATGACAAACTCCAAAAGTATATTTGAAAACATATAGTTCATTATATAAGTAGGGTTGATGAACCCTACATTAATTCCCTTAAACACAGGGTTATTTAAAATATAGTTTTGATGATCCATACAATTACAGCAACATAGGATATATGATCAATATGTTTTCTTCCAAACATAGGGTTCCCAAACCATATGTTATGATTGAAAAATTATAGTATGAATTGTATTTCTAGAATAATTTGAGACACAGACAGAATACCTAACCAATTATTGTAACCCATAAATATGATAAACTTCTCGAAAATTATATTTCTAAAAAATACTTAATGTAATTTCATCATTAAAATTAAAATGGGTATTTTTAAACATCAGAATCAATAAGATTCATAGTGTTTTTTAGATAATAAATTCACAACAATATCCCCCTTTTGATGATCACAAAATACATAAAACCTAACTTCTAGAAAATATAAGAAATGTAAACACAAATGAATTGAACCCTTTTAAAAAGATATACCTGAAATTATATTTATATTTTAATGTTATATAAACTTTATTTAAACTATAATATAAAGAATGAAAAATTATTTTTAAATTTTCTAACAATTACATAGGAAATACTATAACTTTTTATTTTGTATGATTAATGATTAATAATGTTGTTTTTACCCATTATTCTCACCCTTTTTCTAGTATATAAAAGAAACTTATATAAAATGGTCAAAAACACATTTAATCTAGCACAAAAATATTAATAAATGTGACAACTATGATTAAGAAGTTATTTTTTTCTGGATGTATAAATGAATATAAATAAAAAAACATTTTCATAAAATTATAATATAAAAAAATAATTTCATTAAAATTGAGTTCTGAATACAATAAATATTTGTATGAGATAGAACAAATGGTATGATTGGTTGAGTCTGAATGTTTTTGTTCTTGAGAGGTGTCATAATTTTGATTAGCATGAACAGCTAATGAAAATACTTTAGCTCTCCCATCAGTATTTTCAAAAAAATTTAAAGATATCATTCAAGTATTTAATAAAAATTCTTTAAACATTTCCATATTTCCTGATTTTTCATCAAACATAAAAAATTCAAGAATATTTTCTTGAGTCTGGGAAAACTTTGATAGAATTTCACCAAATTGATTTAGAATATTTCTTAAATTAGAATATCATGATTTCAACTTATTAAAAATTTCCCTTTGTTTATCCAATAACACATTCAAAGATGAAAAATCACACTAAAGATTATGTTGGAAGTCATTTAGATCATATAAAAATGTAGTAATCAATTCAAGCCTTCTGATTAAATCTAGATAAGTGAAAGTAATAAAATTAGAATCTATTGAATGATTATTACTACCTCTTAATGATTCAAAATTTCATCACAAATATCTCCTTAAATAGAAGAAATTTATTTTGCAGACTAAATGTACTCTTAGTTTTCCAAACTGATCTTCTTTTTCTCATTGAAATACACCAAAATCTATTATGGAAATTGAACTATCTCTTTGTTAATTTATATGTACTTGTAATGATTCTAATTAAATACATGGAATAGTGGATTTTTTTTTTAATATTCTAATTATTTATTAGTAGACTCTATTTCACTTTGAAAAAATAATTTTCCTCTTCATTCTATTGAATTGTAGTACTAACTCTATATCTTGATTATTAAGAGAATCATAAGATTTTTCTTCTTTATTAATTGATACATGTCCTTTCTCCAAAAAGGATAAGGACCTTTTTGTATTATTATCACTAGAACTAGAAGAGATATTATAAAGAACATATTCCTTATAATATGTAGAAATAGGTTAGTCCAAAGAATCTGAAGGAAAATAGACTTTTGGATTCTCTTGTAACATAGTAGGTTCAACTACTAATGGGTTTTCTTTCTCACTACCTTGGGAAATTTTTGAACGTGATCTTTTTCCGGATATTCTTCCTCAATTCTATTTTATTCTTAATTCTCAAGATTTTGTTCCACATGTAACATCTCATGGTTTGGAATGGATTAAAAACTAATGAAATTTGAATTTTTTTCATTTATTAGATATACCATTTTTTAAAATCATTATTTTTAATGTAATTAAGAGAGAAGAGGAACATCGATGAGTTTTTCTTAAAATGAAATAATTTTAATTAATTTAAAATTTAAAATAAAATTAATTTAAATTAATGTAATAGGAAAATAAAAATATTGAAATTTTTTAATAATAATAATAATAATATAATTTATTATTATTATTATTAACTAGGTTTTAAGAAAACCTACAAGTGTTTACCTTCCCCCTCAAAATTACAACACCCCCACCCCTCAGTGTTCTCCAGCCATGCACAATGTACCCCCCCCCACCATGGATCCCTCTTCAATCTATAATTATGTTCTGATCCTTCACAATTATTGGTCAATGTCTCAAGATAATGTCTCTGATTCCTTATCCTCTTCCCTTTCAGCCGATGTTTGGTCCCTCATCGCCCCTCTTATTCATCCAACACCCCTGGGTTTAGGTTAAATGATTTTGGTGTCTTATTTTAATGTTAGGGTATAAAAAGAATCTCCTAGGAATCTCTTGTTTGCGTTTCTTCAACTGCCACTGAAGGAGAAGTGGATAGAGTCATCATGGTCTACCGTCATTAGTTTAGGGGTATGGTTCTCCTATGTTCTCCTTTCTTTTTTAATTTCTTTAGGGTATTTCTTAATATTTCTTGTAATGGTGATTTTCTTGGGATTATTTAGTCTTTCCATAGTGTTTTTGTGTTTCTAGTATTGTTTGTATATCATTTGGTGATCATTTGAAGGCTTTCACTCATATACATAGCTAATTGTATATATATATATATATAATCCTTTTAAAAATTAATTCTTGGAGAGGGGAATATGTACATGGGATAAAATGGGTATATATATAGGACTGTATGTGGATTCAAGTGTAGAGTAAGTTCGATTCATCTGTAATAAAAATGACAAGTGCCGAAGTGTTTGTCTTGGCTTGTTCTTCTCTAGAGGTAGGATCTCATTCCTTGCCCCTTAAATTTAATAATTAATTAATTAATTGCTTCCCCGCCTTTAATTAATGCTTTTCCTTGTATGGTAGTTTTTCTAAAATGATTTCCATTGGTGCATTGTATGTGATTCTTAATTGAAAAAATGAATTGTTTTATAAAAAAATCATGATTTAATAATAAAACCCCAACATTGGAGGTGCACTATATTCTATGAAAAAAATTAGTGATTATACTTTTATTCATTTCTGGATTATATCATTGATGTTTCTGTATGCTCTTATGTTATGATGGGTATATCGAATATTTAGAAATATGGAATTTTTTACAAATAGATTAGATTTCTTTATAAATGGGGATTACCTGTATAGGAAATTCCATTATTTCTAAATATACCTTCCATTAGTCCCTTTTATCTTGGTTAAATGAATTTCCATGATTAGTTTAATTTAATATAATTTCATTAATTAAATGGATGATAAGGGTGGTAATGCCACACCTATTTCTTGTTCCCTTTGAATTCATATGCTTGATATCTTGATTTATTTGAACATCATTGATGGCATGTGATTAAATATATATAAATTTCATTTGATGATGTGATATGTCCCTTACAAGACATGAATCACATGATATAGGGAAGGAGAGAATGAGGGTTCTATATTAAAGGCTCATGGATGGACCCACATGCTTGTTTGGGTTATAACCCAATGTGTCAAGGGAGATGCTTTGGATTTTCATACAAGGGATTAATGATCATTTATTATACTCCTTAATGATATCTATTCCCTAGGGGAGAAATCTTGGACTGACTTGTTAGAAAGATGGCTACAACATCCCTTGGGTGATACTCAGTTCCCTATATGTGATACCTAGGATAGAATCAAATTTTTCCATGCCTCACAGTGATACTTCAGATGTCATAAGGTTTACCATGGATGAGCTCAGTGGTATTGGTTTATATCAAAATTACCTTAGCGATACCTATGATCCTTTTTAGATAGTCAGTGATGGGCTAGGACTCCACACCTGGATTTGATATATTGTTTGCATAGCATTTTTTATTTGATTTTTTAATCATATGATATGTATCCTTCATAATTAAAATGTATTGTGCTTACACTTCTAATGATTCCCTTGCTTTACTAGCACACTTATGTGATGACATGAAATTTAGACTCCAAACCAATGAACAAGCTTGTTGGTATGCCGTCCTTAGTCTTCCATGTTACTATTATCCCTTGTATATATATAATCATCCATGTATAGTTATACTTTTCATAATTCTAGATTCCGATGAAGAAAGTGGTATGGGACGGGTGTCCATTTAGGAACCTGAAATAAGTTGTTATTGTTTAATTTTTTATCACAATACATTTATTATATATGGTACACTTCTTAATTTTATATTAAACTGTCTAGATTGGGCTACACATTGTGGGTTCTAGCCCAATGAGATTTATATCTCACACTATTCTTAGTTCATCAGTACATTGGGGTACCTAATCTGTCCAACATGATTACAGGACATTGTATTGATGGATTATGTGGTGAAGTATACACAGGATCAAGGGAGCGCAGGATTGGTCTCGTGCTCATGATGCTCGAGGATTTGACCATAGGGTTTTTATTTTCTTTTTTAATATTATACTAATTTTACTTTATAGTAACACCCTACATTACATGCATCATTATATTTAATTGGAATTAGAACATTAATTCATTTGTTACATTTATTATTATTATGTTGTTATCTTATATTCATGTTTTCATTATTTTTTATTTACTACCAATACTTCCAGTATTTCCTACTGGTTATACACCAGTTTTAATTCTTGTGAATAATATGATCTATAAGGTTAGTCTCCCCACAGTCACACCCATGGCCCTCACTGCTAGTCGGTAACCTCTATAATTTGGGGAGATGTGATTGTGGTCATGTGATGACCGGTCTGGCTACTGATGTAGTGGTCAGTTAGGCCAGAACATTATAAAGTGGTATCAGTGGTAACTTTTTCATTTTTCTTATCATTTTGGGATGGTATAGAGGATACTAGGAATTTGTTAGTGCTTGGTAAATAGGACTTCTTAAGAATTATCCCCACATGTACAATGAAATAACCAAGTATCCATGGTGGAGATTTTTTTCATACTATTTGTTATCATATTTGATATAATTTCACCTCGAGTGAATGGTGTATTTTCCAATGGTGGTGATTTATCTAATTTTGGGGAACTTTTCCCTTTGACATGGTATGGAAAGGATGAATCATTTAATTCATCATTATAGGCACATATAAATTCACATGGAATTCATATGCCATGCCATGTGGTTGGATTACAGGTTTCATTCTTATTTCGATTTTGTGCCTTGAGTGTATGCTATGACTTGTATTTATTAGACTACATGTTATATGTTATTACATGTTATATGTTATTACATGTTTTATTTTTATCTAGAATTCGTGATTATATAACATGATTGGTGAATAATTTATCATGTTAGTCATTTCTTATTTAGGTCATTATATTTCATGTTGTCTATTTATATATCATGTCAAGCATGTGTACTATGCTTTTTTTCTTATAGAATGATTTTTATGTTATATTATTGTAATTACATTATTATCATTGTATTAATATTTAATTGGTTTCATGGGTTAGAAATATATGGGTTGCGAATAAATGGGAACTGGTTTTCGATTCTAAGGTTTATGGGCACCTTATAACTGGGAAAGGGTAACCTGTATATTCAAACAATCTTGAGGATAAAATATATAGATTTTAAGGATGTTGTTAAAATATAAATGGTCTAATAAATTGAAAATTTTAAATTGTGTTAGTTTCGATTAAATGGTATCCAAATTCCAAATACATAGTGTATGTGCGATTTTTAGATTGGTAGATGGCCACCCATATGACTGGAATGATTAACATGAGAATGTTGTATTATGAAATGGTTTTAAATGTAATGGTTGTTCAAAATTAATTTTAAATGAATTGGTTAACCATCTAAATTCTCTATTAGACCCATGTAGGTTAGTTGGGACATGGTTCTTATTATATAACCCTTAATGGGTGTTTATAATTTCAATAGATAAGATAATGTTATTTGGATGCATAATAATAAACCATGTTAGATTTTTGGGACCCCTATAGGTCTCTGTATCATTTAAAAATGAATTTATTTCATAAATTACCAAATGATGACAAGATTATAATTAATTTAAAATGAATAAAACTGAAGTTTAATGAAACTTTCCTATTTTCCTTTGAGAAAATTGTTAATAATAAAATTCTTATTGTTTCTGTTTAAAAATGGAACATGATGTTTAGAATTAAATCTTTTAGATGTTTAAATATTAACCATGAAAAAATATCTTGGAAATGGAACCCTATTGGGTGTTTGTAATTTAAAACCCTTTTGTAATGGTAGTTTAATTTTATCCCCGAGTTTCCTTGGAACGGAACCCTGGGTATTTTCAATAGTATTTCTCCTTTTAAAAAATGGATTGATTATCGTATTTTGACACTAGTGTGATCTCAATACGGTTTGATGCTTGAGATTCCAAAGGGGGTAGCCTATTGAAGGAAAACCCCTTAGAGATTATGTTCCTTACTTGTACTGTGAGTTTCTTGGCATTTAAAATGTTCGGGTGTCATTGTCCCTAGTAAGACCCCTTTGATTCTAAATGAAACCCTTGTTCGGATGGGGGTTCATATCTATATTGACCTTTTTAAGGGCTTTAACATCTAGTAATTCTTGTTTTCTGGATGTTAGACATTCCTAGGGAATGATCCACAACTTCGTATGTCATTTGACCCCTTTTCTTCTACTACAGTAGTGGATGATTTTGTATTTCATCATCTTGGTTATTGGTCATATTAGGCAATATGATGTTGGAATAAATCTCTCGTATGGTCATCATACTTTAATTCATAGGGATGACCACCTATGAATATAATTTAGCATTTGTGAATTTCTTTTGAAACCTCGCGGTAGTATGCATTCATGTATCTAGTGCCTGTTGAGTACTAAATTATGTAATGAACTGATTGAGTTCAATGAAATCTCTGAACCCTGAGAAATTAAGTATAGTCTTAGGTCATATCTATAGAACAGAGACCTAGGATTTCAATGGAATCAATTTTTTTCCACTTCATTGGATGACTTTCTTGTTACTTGGGTTTTTTGACACGTCTGGTTGTTCAATTTTAGTTCTCATGCCACGTGTCTTATGTTTTAATTGATGTAAATATGATATAGTGCACTTGTGAGCAGCTAGTCTATTTCAATTTTCGATGATTATGAAACTTTTGAGGTGGGGAGAATCATTTTAGTTCGTGAAAATGTTTCCTTCTAAGTATAAGGAACACAATTAAGGAATGACCTTTTTAAACATACTGGAATTTATTAAATACCTTTAGGTCTTGCATGTTTTGAAATTTTTAGTGCTTTAATGGTAGAAAAAAACTTTTATTATGGTTGGTAGTGGTTTTAACCATTGATAAATTTCATTGGTTTTGGGTGGACTTTGATGGTTAAGATTGAAAATTCATGTAATGACTTGGTAGGAAAAGAACATTGTGATCAGTTTGAAATATTGACATATTAGTAGGTGATGCTGAGTTTCTTTCAAGGAAAGTTGACTAGTGGTGGGTTCTACCATTTTTCCTTCTAATAATTACGAATGATAGACTGTAAATAGTTTCATTCTTCTTAGTGTATTCTTCTTAGTAATGAGCATTTCCCCTCTCTTGACATCGTCCTAGATGCACTAAGAGATCTTCGGTCATATGTCATCCTAAAGCACTAAAATCTGTTAGTATTTTTTTGGGTTGCCTCTTTTGGATTTCCTCAATGGTGATAGTTTCTTCTTGGGGCTTAGAAAATTATGAGTAATACAACAGTTCCCAAGTAGGAGGGCCTTGGATAGAATCTTAGACACATGTAGTGTTTTTCTAACATGAACTCTAGGTGGACACCACTATAGTCTCAGTTAGTGACCTGACGTAGATGTCCTATTTTTTTAACTTTATCCATATTATAAACAAATAGTGGGAAAAATATGGGATAGTTTCTTGGACTCCAATAATTTTGAATCCATGGTTTTCCTGGACATGTTTTGGGCTCATAGGTGAAGCTTTAAAAGGGTTTGTAATTCCAGTGGGCTATATCTATATTACATCTTTTTCTGTGATGAAGAATTGTGGTTTTAAAGTGTCTAGGTGATGGTATGATCAAAAAACGTCATTGGAAGCTAGGTATCGGATTTAGTGAACATGTCGGTTGTAAAGTTGTGACGCTTTGGAAGAATTCATTTATTTTAAGTTGAAATTCGCCAACCATTTATGCCATGAATTTTTTATATATGTCATCTGAAGTTACTTGACCAATGTCCCTCTTGTTAAATGTTTATATTTTGTTATGAACCATTTAAAATCACAACATCAGGATAAGGAAATTGGGTTTTAAGGGTCGGCAGTGTCTTCTGAGGTAAGCTTGTGCAGTCATTTTTGGTTAGGTTGATTGGGATTTGATTATTCTTCCATGATGAGGTTTCCAATAAGATTATCGATTTATTGTGGTTTCCCATGTTAAATAAATCATGTGATAAGAATAATTATAATTCTTAGAGGCATGTTTGTACGGAAATTCTACTGGTGGGTTGAACCGTGGTTTGGAGGTGGTTGTTTAACGTTAAAAACCAAGGTGGGGAATACCTTTGACCAGATACATGATAGCACAAAGATGTGATGGTACCTCTAGTTTAATGATCTAGGGTATGAACAATTTAAATGTTTTAGTTGGGAAACAAACATTGGCTCCAATGTTGATTTCTTCAGTAAACTATTCCTATATGAATGTTGACATGTGTGTTGGGTGTTTGGAAATGCAACGTGACAATTTTAAGGAGACTTCATGACCCCAGTAGGTTGGATGATGTTTTCATTTTCTAGAAGGCTTTTTGGGGATGAAAAGTTCTAAGGTTGGTATGTTGTAACGTCCTTTAATTTCAAATGGATAAAAAACAAATGAAAGATGAATCTTTTTTTTATTGGACATGTCATTTTTTAAAACTAGGATTCAGAAATTAATTCTGAATGTGCAGACACGTTAATGTGTTTTCATTAAAAATAAATTATTTTACTTAATTTAAAATTTAAAATAAAATTAAGTTAAATGCAACTAAATGGATTATAAAAATAATGAACTAAATTAATACTAATTATAATATAATTTATTATTATTGTTATTATTATTATTATCTATGTTATTAGAAAACCTCAAAGGGATCCCCTAAACCCTCCTCATCATAATTCACACCCCCCCACCCCCACACACCTTGGGGTTCTCCATCCATCCATGATTCCCCCCCACGCACACACTATGGCTCCCTCTTTGATCACCGATTTTATCTCGATCTTTTTTTATTCTTGGTCGAGGGCTTGAGGTAAGGTATTTTTCTCCATATCCTCTTCCATTCCAACTGATTTTTTGTCTCCCCATAACCCCTCTTTTTCGGCTGAAACCATGGGGTTTGCGGTTAACTGATTTTGATGTTTTTCTTCAACGTTAGGCTGTGTTAAGGATATCCTGAGACTCCCATGTTCATGTTCTGGCAACCTCCACCGAAGGTAAAGTGGTTGGGATCATCTCGGTTCCCCATCATCAATTTTTTGGAAAGGATCTCCTCTATTATCATTTGTTATTAAATTTATTTTGGGTGTTTTCTAATTTTTTAGGTGCTCGTTATTTTACAAGGGTTTTTTCTCCTTATCAGGTTGTTTTTGAGTTCCAAGTATTGTTTGTAGAGCGTTTGGTGACTCCTTGAAGGATTTAACCCATATACATAGGTGTGGGTGTGTGTGTGTGTCATCCTTGTACATATTACCTCATAGAGAGGGTAATATGTACAATGGATAAATGGGAATATATATATATATATATATTTGAATGTATGTATGTGAAAGTGTGGTTAGATTTGAGTTATCACCAATAAAAATTTCAAGTGACAAAGTGTTCGATTTGGCTTGGAATTCTCTTGAGATTGGATCCCAGTACTTTTATATTAAGATTAATAATTATTTAGTTAATTACATTCATTCCTTTAATTAATTATTTTCCTTATATGTTAGTTTTTCTAAAATGATTTTTGTGGTGAATTGGATGTGTTGTTTAATTGGAAAATTGAATTTTTTTATAAAGAATCTCATTATCTAATAATAAAACCCCTCCAATAGAGGGACACTTTCTTCTAAGATAGAAAGTAGTGATTAGACTTTTATTACTTTGGTATTATTTCATTGATGTTTCTATATTCTTTGATGTTACTATTGATATATGGAATGTTTTGGACTTTGTAATGTTTTATAAAATGAATAGTTATCTTTATAAATTTGGATAACAAGTATTGGAAATCTATGTCTTTAAAAAGATACCTTCCTTTATACACTTTGAGATTTGATAAATAAATTTCAATGATTAGTTGAATTTAATGGCATGACATCAATTAAAGTGTTGATAATAGTGGTAAGGCCACACCTCTATCTGGTTCCATTTGAATGCTTATTCATGATAGATTTATTTATTTAAATTTCATTGATTTCATGTGATTAAATATATGTAAATGTTATGACATGTTTTGATATGTGCCTTTGTTGACTTGGTTAACTTGATACAGGTCAAGAAAGAAGGTGTTTTCTCTATTAAGGACTCGTGTATGGACTCAAGTACTCATTTGGGTTAAGACATGATGCATCGAAGTGATGCTTTGGACTACCAAGAGAGGTCTTCCTAGAAGTTTATTTTACTCCTGAGTGATGATGGTACCCTATGGGAGAAACTTTGGATGGACTCATTGGCACAATGTATACAACATGTCTATAGAGATACATAGTACCCTATGTGTGATACAAGGGATGGACTTAGAGTTTATGATGACTCACAGTGATTCTTAGGACTCTCTAAGGATCACCTTGGATGGGATCAGCGGTATTGGTTTATATTGGATATACCACATCCATACCAAGGATTATATTTAGATTTCATAGGATGGGCTCGGACTCCACACCCAAATTTGATGGATTGTTTGGATTGGATTATCTATTTGATTGTTGAATAATTTGAAAGAGAACATTAATTATTATTATGTATTGTGCTTGCTCTTATGATTTTTACCATTCTTTAATAGCACACTTATGTGATGACATGGGATTTAGATCCCGAGACAATGCACATACATGGGGGTATGCCTTACTTGGTTTTACATGTAACTATTATTCCTTGTATATTTATATTCTTCCTTTCATAGATATACTTTTTAGACTTTGGGCTTAGGCTGAAGTAGGTGGTATGGGATGCATTTCCATTTAGAAACTTAAACCAAGATTCTATTATTAAATTTGTTATCAATCTATATTTATTATATATTTTACACTTATTAATTTTATATTACACTATCTGGATTGGGATATAACCCACGGGTACTAGCATACTGATGTTTATATATCACAGCCTACTTGAGCCATTATTGCACTAGTTTACCCGAGCAGTACTATATGCTTGCATGCCTTTGGATTTATTTCTTGTGTTATGATACATACATGGGATCTAGGGAGAATAGGAATGGGCTCATTCTTAGATTGATCGAGGAGTTGAACATTGGGTTTTTCTTTTCTTTCATTATATTTTACTTCTTGTACCATGTTATAACACCTGAAATTACATGCATAATTATATGGATTTGGAATTGGACACTTTAAATTATTTTTTACATTTATTCTTCTATCATTGTTCTATTTTATTATAGTTTCCACTATCTATCATTTGTTACATATTTATATATTATTATCTATTGATTTCCCCCAGTTTTAATTGACATTCTTACTCTGATCTATGCAGGAATAGTATCCCTAAATACACACCCTAGTCTCTTTCTACTTGTCTACATCCTCTGGCATTCAGAGTGATCTGGTTGAGGTCATGTGGCGACAGGTCGGGCTACCAGTCTTATGGTTAGTCAGATGGGGAAGTTACACCATAGAAGTAATTAATACTCCTAAAAACACAAGCTAATAGATTTCTTGAGTTAAAACATCTTGAAGTTCTAGATCATGAACTATAGGTTCATCTCTTTATCTAGGACATTTGATAATGGACTAATTTGTTTCTTTATCCAATATTTCATCATGGGATGGTTGAACTTATCTAAGAACTTCTAGATCAGAGACATCATACATAATTATTCGATTCAATGTCTGAATGACATCAACGATTCTATATTTTCCACGTTCTTCACCTTGATAGTGAACTAAATTAGCTGCTACTAAATTTCATTGCACCTCTTGAGCAATTATACCAGATTCTTGTTGGTCTTCATCATCAATAGATGACATCATTCCTTATAAATCAATCCATAAGATACTTATCTCTCTCTAACTTTTAGAATTTATAATTATACTGTGATGAAACCTAATGTGCATTGGTATATATTGAATCTTTCCATTTTTATACAAAATAGGTGACATAATCCTTTGATACAGATAAACATATATCATTGCCTCTTCCTAACAACATTTATTTCTTTATCGAAGCATATATTTGGGGAAATTAAACAAAATATTTCACACCATGAAAAACATTATATATATATATCTGGATAATGAATCTTTTCAAAACTAGAAAATCACCAAGTATTTATAACTAAATGAATTTGTCCATCACCTTCTTTTCAGCTGAAATATTGACTATAAAAAACAAATTATAGTTTAGCCAAAGAAAAAATACATAATATATTCATATTTATGTTCTTGGTTTACAATGGATCAATGATCAAAATGAAAAAAAAACTTTATGGGGACACTGAATTATCGTTTAAATTTCTTTTGAAGAAATGAAAAATTCTATATCATATAACTTTGAAACAATAACATCCTCTGTGTCGCTAAATTTAACCTAAATGTTTGTATAAAACTCCGTCATTCTATGTCAAAGAAAAAGTCTATTTTTTCATTATTAAAAATGAATTTTAAACCTTGAAAAGTGAGAACCTTATTTAAAAGCATATATAACTAATAGATCCATAAAAAAATGTACAACATTCCCTTAAAATAATTTTCATTAGGTGATGCATCGATGCTTTGATTCGCTTGGTTCACCATTATTTTTCCTTTTATTCTTAGAAATTTCTAAGAATAAGATGGTTTGAAGTTCGGATTCTTGGATTTCTAATGAAAACAATATCTTTGGATGTTTAAATAGTTCAAATAAAGAGCATAAGTGTGAGAGATAGAGTTTTTGTGATGTAGGTATTAGTTTCCCTATCCAAATACTCAGTGTAATCATTATTTAATTTTTGAAAAGATTCATATTTAGAAAAATAATAATAAAAATTTCATTTCAAACAATTGGTAAATAATTAAATAATATCTAAATGAGAATATATAAAAATGTTAATACAAAATTAAAGAAACACATAAAAATTTATTTAATATTAAATATTCCTAACAACCCCTTACTAAATCCAAAACAAAGAGTTGAGAATGAATTATTGAAAATATTAGAAATTTTATATTTTAGTATTTTATGATTCCAAAGATATATCATTTTTCATAACATGATATATTAGAAAATGATGTCTTATATCAATATTAATAATTCTAGAGTGACTTAATGTAATATTTTAAATATTAATTGCACTAGGAATTTTACATAAAATAGTAGTTGAATTGAAACTAAGACCAATGTTCAATAAAGTATGTTCCATCCATAAGAGTTGTGCACAAAAACATCCAAATGATAAATATTTTTCCTTAGCTATAGATTGAGCAATAGAATTTTGTTTCTTACTGAACCATGAAATTAGGGTCTTCCCTATAATGGGTCAGGTTCCTGATGTAATTTTTCTATCTAATCTATAACCTATAAAATATACAAATAGATAAGAAATTAAATTAAAAAATAATATTTTTTTGTAAAGTAGAGACTGGTAAATAGTTCCTTTTAAATATCTAAAATCAATAATTGTAAAAAGAATGGATTATTTTGGATTTGATTGAAATATACACATAGAAAAAGAGAAAACATAATGTCTCATATTCTAACAATAAGATATAATAAACTTTCATTCATGCATCTATATATCTTGTTGTCAAATAAATTTCAATCTTCATCCAAATCATGTTCTATATTGGTATACATTAGGTTTGTATAGGTATTATTGTTTCATTGTCTAAATTTTTTCTATAAGTTAATAATTTACTTAATTTGATTTAAAACATTTCCATAATATGTTTGATAGATTTGAAGTATAAGAATGAAATTTAATTCTCCCATCAAACTCATTTCAAATTCATTTTTTATAAGATTTGAAAAAATATTATAAAGTTTTTTTATTTTTTGAAGAAAAGATAAAATCATCCACATATATTTTAAATGATTTTATGTTAGAAAAAACTATTCTATTAAAAATTGTAGGATATAAAAATCCAATATAAAATAAATTTTCTAATTAAAAAGAGATTAATATTTTTTAGAATGCTTTATGTGGTTGTTTAAGGCCACAAAGAACTTTTTTAAGTTTAAAAACTGAATTTATTAGATAAATAATTTTAAGACCGAGTTCTTTTTCAATATAAACCTCCTATATTAAATATCAATTTAGAAAATCCTATTTTATGACCATCTAATATAATTTAAAATTCATATGAGTTTAATTATAGAATAATTTTTATATCTTCTAATCTTGTATCATGATAAAAATTTTCATCATGATATATTCCCAATTCATGGTTGTATCCTTTAGCTATTTTTATTTATCTATTTCTTGTAATTATTCCTTTATCATCTTTTTTATTTATAAAAAGACAATTTTTTACTATTATAGGATGATTGGATGGTCTATCAAATATTTCCCAAACATTGTGTCTACAAAATTTATTAAGTTATTCTTATACATCCATTAATAAACATTCATATACTAAATATTTTTCTATATTTTTGTATTTTAACTGTGATAGAAAGAAAAAAACTAAGTAAGGTTTTCTACATCTCTTCTATTTATTACTCCATTATCCATTTTAACTATATAGTTTCAAAATTTTGATCTTTTAGGGTTCTAGTTTTTCTAGGTAAGACACTTTCAATTTCATCTATTTCATGTTCTTATGAACTAGAAAAAATTTAATCTAGTTCTTTTTCAAATTCAACCATAGGTGATTCAAGTCTAATGCTGCCTAATGAATCAACAACATCATTTTTTTGATTTTCCTTATGAAAAAAAGGTTCACATTCATCAAACCTTGCATAAAAAGATTATTCAACAATCCTTTACTTTTTGTTATACATTGTATATTCTTTAAGGGTATCATAGTATCCTATAATGCTTCCTTCATCCTCTTTTGGATCAAATTTAAAATTATTTTCCTTAGTATTCAAGATATATACCTTGCATCCAAACACTTTTAAGCATCTAACTTTATGTTTTTTTTTTATTCTATAGTATAGATTTTATTTTTTAATGAGGTATCTTATTAAAGCTCTATTATTAATATAAATAGTTTTGTTTACATCTTATTCCCAGAAATAGGTTTTAAGACAGTATTTATTTTACATAAATCTATCCATTTCTTGAATAGTTCTATTTTTTCTTTCTATAATTCCATTTTTTGAAGTGTTATCAATGTAGAGAAGTTATTTTTAATCCCTAATATTGACCAAAAATAATTAAATTATTTATTCTAAAATGATTCACCATAATTACTTTATAAAGATATTAATTTAAAAACATTTTCATTTTTCACAATTTTACAGAAACATTTAAAAATATATAAGTCTTCACTTTTGTATTTTATGAAATAAACACATGAAAATCTATAAAATTCATCAATGAAATTAAGAACATATAATATTATATCCAAACTTGCTACTCTAGATTGTACAAACAAATATAAGTACATAATTTTAATTTTTTTGGATGTAATTTTTTTTAATTGATTAGAAAGATCATTTATACATTTTTTCAAACTTTTCAGGCATCACAGAATTTATTTTTATCATATTTAATATTATGAAAATAAGAAAGAAAGTGTTTCCAAAATAATTAATATATTTTAAATACATTATCATGTCTAATTATAAGATGAAGGATCCAATATTCATTTTTCTCATCGTTTAACCAATTCACATTTTTTACTCATGGAATTAAGATCCAAGGTATAATCATTCCTATACCTTGGTTCTCTAAATTTAATAAATTTGTCATTAAAATCTGAGTAGGAATTATTAGATAAATTAGATTAAAATCCATTATCATAGGGTTGATATATTATTATTATATTTTTATTTATCCCTAGAACAAAAATATTAGTTTATTGATTGAAATTGATTTTGGTTCTAAAACATATCCAACTACAACTATTTTCCCTTTATCATTGTCTCTGAAGTTATCCATCCATCCATATAATTTGTCTAATGTATGAAAATTGGAGGTGTATCCGCCCAAGATTCTTGAGAATACATTATTCGTATACCATAAAAAAAAATTCCTATAAAAGTTTTCCTATAAAGAATGAAAACAAAGGTCTGTTTTGGTACCCATATTTTCTTGTGTCAAGTCATGTCAGAAAGTAAAGATCTGGGTAGAGATATTTTCTTTATTTATCCAAAATTAGTAGTGCATTATTTATACATAATTTTAGAAATAAAATATTTTTCAATTCCACTAATATGAGGATTTATTAAACTATATGAATTAAATTAATTTCCCTTAATTATAAAATAAAAACAAGTAACTCTTGATATGTTTTTTAGAATTAGGTTCAAATTAATTTCAAGGTAGTTTGAATTTATGACCTTTCTTTCTACTCCATATTTTTTCTTTTTGTCAAAATTTTATATATTAATCTAATTTAATGGTTTTTCTCCTTTAGTTAATATGATAGAATATATTTTTAATGGAACTAATACATCTTGAAATTTATTTGTTTTTTTAAGATCAATGCAATCGGATGTGGATTTAATGAATTGTTCATTTAATTTGTGATTTTGTTTCAACATAAAATCATTTCCACTTATAAAAACATTGAAAATTTTTATTAGTGACCTATGTGTTTTTACTGAAAATTCATATCTTTCTTTAATAATGGAGTAATAAGAAGATAATTTTTTGTCAGAGTAGCGTTCAAAATCAAATATTTAATAATTATATGATTTCACCTCATCTTATTCCTTATCCATAAATTAAATTGCTGAGATGGTATGTCTGAGTATGATATACTCTATAATACCAAATATATGTTCAAATGTATAAAATGAGATACAAATACAAGAAGTGGTGAATTTTGTACTTTAATAATTCTTAAGGAATTTTTGTAAAACCAAAAATTCACAACACCTCTGAGTTCTAATAACTTTCTTAATTCTGGAAAAGTGATTCTGGAAATGAAACTTAAAAAAAGTTTATAACAAATAAGATTATACTCCAAAGAATATAGAATCTAACTAAATAAGATTACATGTATGAGGAATTATAATAAATTTATACTTTCCTTAACAAGAAAAATACACAGCGGAAAAACAATGTAGTAAAACTACAAGTAACAAGTATAAACACTTTTAACCCAAGGAGGAGGGTATCCAAAAACCCTAGATAAGAGGTCTATTGATTTATACTTTCAAGAAATTCTATCTTACCCAATCCCAGGTAATCCCTCAATCTGAATATTGGTGTCTGTATTGATATCCTCGCAAGCCCTCAATTTGTAAGGAAATCAGCACCTCTGAATTCACAACCCGAAGACACTGATTTTAAGGAAATTGAACCTCTTCTTAAGCTAATCTACATGATGAAATGTTTGAACGAGCAGTTCAAAACATCCTGCATGAAGCCTGAGAGTTTATAAGAGTCTCTCTCTCTAAAAATCACTTCAACAGCATATAAGCACAAATGTAAAAGTTTTTCTCAAAAAAGGTTGCGATCTCCTTTCAAATGAGCTCCTATTTATAGGCATGGCCTCAACGGTCGACTCCCTCCTCCAACAGTCTTATTCTTACTTGAATTTCGGTGGGACCTGTACACGTGTCACTCAACCAATGGTTAGTTGATAATTGAAATCACAACATCGTTTTATAACAAAATGAGTGTAAGTATAACCAAAAACTAATATTCAGAATGAAGGTAAATAAAAGTTCAGATTCTAAGTAAAAACTGAATTCAGAATCTATAGTACAAGGATATTTGGATTCTGTTTTTTAGGAATTCGGAACCTAAATTCTATAGAATTTTGGAGTCTGAATTTCAAGGAAATTCTAAGTCTGGATTCACACGGATTTGGAACCAAAACATACAATGTTCAGAGTTGGAGATCATGATAATTTGGAGTTAGAACTCATAAGACTTTAGAGTCTGTATTCAGAGAACTCGGAGTCAGAACTTGAAAAAGTTCGTAACCATAATTTGTAATCAGAAATCGAAGTCATAACATAGAAGAGTTCGTATCGAGAATTCCTAATCAGAATTCTTAGTCGAACTTTACATAAGTTCGTAATCAGAATTCAGAGTCAAACATCATCAACGTTCGTAACCAGAATTCGGAGTTGAACTACATGAGAGTTCGTATTCAGAATTCGGAGTTAAACTTCATGTGAGTTCATATCCAGAATTCAAAGTTGAACGTCATGTGAGTTCGTAACCATAATTTGGAGTTGAACTTCATGTGAGTTCATAACCAGAATTCAGAGTCTTAAATGGAATGCTTCATATCTAAGTATTATAGGATTCTACGGTATTTTGTTTCAATCCAATTTTTACACTTAGAAAAATTATGATTTGAGGAAAGAAAACATGGTAAGGATAAATTTCCTTGGGGAAGGAAAATTTTTCTTATAGGGGTAAAATATAGGGTAAAATGAAGTTTTCCTTAAGATAAGGTGTTTGTGATTTTCAAAACTATAGGAATGGTCAGGTCATAAGGAAACCCTTATTGGCTCAACAATCTCCCCCTTACATGAAGGAATGGAACATTCATAAGGAAAACCTTATTGACTCAACAATCTCCCCATTTTTGGAATTCACAAACATCTTTATGAAAAAGAATATAAGGACTTAGAATAAATTTATATACTTTAAATTTAAAGTGTATCTCCATTTGTTTATGGACAATAGTGAATACGACTGACTCCCCCTTAGTCTTTGGAACTCTAAGGACCGTATTCAAGATTTACGGAATAATAATTTTAATTTGAATGTGGAAATATTCATAATAATAAATCCCCCTCAAATAAACTCTCCCTTACATAGGGATAGTTCTTATTTACTTAGAAAATTTTCCTTCTCATCTTTAGAATTCTTCTTCCTTATCCACCTTTGTGATTTTCAAAAAGAGTTTTAGGGAATGGAAAAGAATATAGTACCTGAAATATTAGTATAAACAACCAAACAAAAAACAAGAAACCACTATTTCATTATGATTGGAAGAATTAGTACAAGGAAAAACAAATACAATAAAATATCTGATTTGGGTCTATTTTGTTGTTTTCCCTTGGGCATGATCTTCTTCGCAATTGTATTCAACTACTTCATCTCTTTGTGATCTTCCTCAGCTTGATTTTCTAAGGCTGTGATCCTGTCATCTTGAGCATTCAGGGTCTCTTCCTGAGCCTTTAGCAAGTCATCTTGCTTTATAATCTTTTCTTCCATCTCAATCCGTAGATCCTTCCCTGTTTTCCAGATTTGGACAAAATAACTCAACTTCTTTTTCAGATCTTTCACCTCTTGAATCCGAGTATTTTGTTCAAGATTTAGATTTTTCTAAAAGATTTTTGAAAGATTTTTTATTTTTACATCTTCACTACCAAAGGCTTCCTTGACATCTTCTTGGAACTGATCAAGATCTTCCATATCTTCAATAATTTTCGTAGACCATTTGGTCATATGCTTGCAAGATTTCCTTTGGGCTTCATAGTTGATCATAAAATTTTTATGATCAGCCTTTATCTTGACACATTTGTCCATCACCATGGATATAGAGTCTATATTTTGATTCATACTATACTAGATCATCTGGCATCTTGATTCAATTTATAGAAAAATAGGAATAGTATCCACTAGATTCTTCAGAGACTAAACCCCAAAATCATGTCCCAAAAAAGATGACTCTGAATCAGACATTTTTCTCAGAGATTGTTCTTCCTCTAACTCTACCAACTTCCTTTTAGAATTTCCTACATCTTCTTTCTTCCTCGTAATATATTTTGTTAGAGTATCAACAATCACTTGTTTACCCTTACTGTTTTTTGGAATAGTTTCCTAATTAGGAGAATCATGCTCACTCTCAGATAATTGTACAATATTATCTTCATCAACTTTCTCTTTTTCAACACCAGCCTCATCTTCTTCAGGAAGAATGAAGTCGTGATTATGACTCTCTTCCTCTAACAACTTGTTTACATCCACTTCATCACCTTTATCATCATCTCCAGGAGTAGCAATTTTTGAGGATCTGTCTTGGGAAGTTCTGATTGACAACATTTCAGATGGGGTTCCCTTATCTTGATATTCTTAAACTTTCTTAATTACATCATTAGATCCACCACTAATATCATCTTTTTTTACTTCTTCTGTAGCTTTCTTCTATATCTCATTCTTCTCTGGAGGATTTTCTAGAGTCTTCTTACCAGGAGTCTCAGACAATTGTTGTACCAAAAAAGACTTCAGCACTAGAATATTATCAGATGCAATTTCAATGGCTTTCAAAAGAGATTGGACAATCTCTACCTCAGACATCTTCTTCTTTAGCTTCTTCTCATTTTCTTGATTTTCTAACTCTTGAGAAGCTTTTTCGTTCAGAGCATTGGCCTCTGCGTAGTCCAAGACAAACTGAGGAACCCCTTATTTCATGTTTTGCTTATCCTCTCTTCATTTTGCAACCACTTCATCTAGATAAGCTTTCTACTTTTGGGTTTAGGAGGTGAAGATTGAGATTCTTTGGCCTTGGGGGTTTTTTCTGAAACTTCAACTTCCTTTAACTTCCTTTTCTTCCCACCTTTCTTAGAGGGTTCACCTTTTTCAACATTTTCTAGATTGTCTTATGCCTCATCCTCAGGCAGATCATAGAACTCACCTGACTTCTTGGACAAACCAACCTTCATCCTCTTAAAGGAGTCATCACTGATCAGCATCACCTTGCAATTCCTCGACTTGAAGCTGTAGGGGATCTTGAAGGATTCTAGGCACCGAACTATTATCTTGGAAAGTAAGGTTGGATACATGATAATCTAATCTCTCAAATTCCCATTTTTGATATTCTAAATCATAATGAGAATGTGTCTCATGAGATTAACCTTCCTTAGGTTTACTAAAAAATCCAGGATATACATGTCACTTTTTTTAAGGGTGTCTTTATCACCCTTCCTCGGTATGATGAGACCTTGAATCCATAACTGTCGGATACGGTTTTTGGTAGACAGATGGGAAGTTTTTGCAGTCTTGGAATCAGTAAGCCCAAGGCATTCCATAGCCTTTTCCTTAACGAATCTTCCTTGAAACTATGGAAATTTGTTATAGCAAAACACGGCCTCTCCTTCTTATAATAGCACCACCAATCTCACATCCTTAGTGTAAGAAAGCTTATATTTCTTCCCATAAAATTTAAAAGAGAACTTTTCCCTACCATCTTCCTTAAGGAAGCAAACTAATTCATAGAATTATATAAGAAAATCTGGATAGACCACATCCTAAGCTCCTGTCTTTGAAATAGCTATACTTTCTCATCTATTGAGCTTGATGTTCTTGGAAATTATAGAGTCATACTTATTGAAGATGTTTGGATGAACTAACCTCTCCCTGTAAATTTTCCACTCCTGAATTGGATTGACAATAGGCATTTCATGAGAAGAAGCTTCTGCATACATTCGGACTAGAGTACTTCTGAAGAATTCAAAATGGGATTTTGTAGAGGGGTAGAGATTCAGTACATGAGTGCTTGAAAACCTATGTGGGACAACCATCGGGAGTCCCCTTTAGATAGGCGATAAAGTGACGGTTGAACTTCCCATTTGAATACAATGTCTGAGAATTCTTCAGATCTAATCTGACGTTTGAAATAAAATTTGGAAGGAAATTTTAGGTTGAATCTAATCTTTTGAGGTTTTAAAAGGAAAAACATTTGGATTTAAGGAAACATCAATCTGAGAAATTTTAAAACCAAAAGAAATCAACAGCAAGTAAAAGGTAATTACGAAAAACATGAGAAAGAATCATACCTTTGGGATTTCTTGGAAGATTATTCATACTGATGAATATTCTTCTCGAGGAACATTGGATTCCAAAAACTTAAATAAGAAAAAATTCACTACGTAAATTTTCAAAAGCTAAAATTTCCATAACGAAAATTTCAAATCCGAAAATTTCCATTACAAAAATTTCAGGTCTGAAGATTTTCATTTCGAAAAATTTTGAAAAAAAACCGACTATGAAAATTTTCATTATGAAAAATTTGAAAACCCAACTATGAAAATTTTCATTACGAAAAATTTGAAAAACCAACTACGAAAATTTTCATTACGAAAAATTTGAAAAATCAATAACAACAAATGCACTCCCTCTATGAGAAGAAGTTTATTACAGTAAGGATATTGATTCAAAAAGAAGTTAATCATTCCAAACTTCTATTTAATGTATTCAAATCATTCGGAGGGTAAATATTTTGTGAAAAAATCAGCAATTTGTTCTTGCGTTCCGATAAATTGAAGAATGATATCTCCGGGTTGTGTTTGATCGGTAAGAAAGTGGTGCCTAATATCTATGTGCTTTTCACAATAGTGATGTGCAGGGTTTTTACTAAGGGAAATGGCACTTGTGTTATCACACAAAATATGAGTCTTTGTAAAACTCAAGCCATAGTCTGTGAGTGTGTGTTGCATCCACAACACTTGAGCACAACAACTTCCTGCTGCTACGTATTCTGCTTCAGTAGTGGAAAGTGCTACTGAGTGTTGCTTCTTGCATGACCAAGAAACTAATTAATCTCCTAAGAAATGACAAGTTCTTGATGTGCTATTTCTATCCATTCTACAACCACCAAAGTCAGCATCCTAAAATCTTTTTAGGATAAAATCATTTCCAGAAGTATAAAATAGTCATAAATCCATGGTTCCCTTTAAGTAGTAAAACTGTCTTTTTACTGCCTTTAAATGAGATTCCTTAGGATTGGATTGATATCTTTCACATAAGCATACTGAAACATTATGTCTGGAAGACTAGCTATCAAGTAAATTATACTTCCTATTATACCTCTAAAAGATGTTTGATCTACTAGTTTCCCAGCTTCATCAAGATCAAGTGTGTTTAAGGTACCGATGGGAGTACTTATACTCTTAGTGTTGTCATGTACAGACTTTTTAAGATGATATTTAATATAGTTATATTGTGATATATAGATTCCTTCTTGTTTTTGAGAAATTTAAAAACCAAGGAAAAATGTTAACTCACCCATCATACTAATTTCAAACTCATATTTCATTAAATCTGCAAAGGAATTAGTTAAAGATTTCTGAGTTGAAACAAATATAATGTCATCAACATAAATTTCAACAACCAAAACATTTTTCTTATCTTTCTTTATAAAAAGGGTTGGATCTTTATTTCTCTTAACATAGTTATTTTGAATCAAAAATCATGTAAGTCTATAAAACCAAGCTCTAGGAGCTTTTTTAAGGCCATATAAAGCTTTGGTAAGTCTAAAAACATGATCAGGAAGATTTGTATGTTCAAAACCAGGAGGTTTTTCAACAAAAACTTCCTCTTGAACATAACCATTAAGAAAATAAAATTTCACGTCCATTTTTAAAAGATTTAAATTGAATAATGTTGCAAAGGCAAGTAAAATATGAATACATACATTTCTATATACTAGAGCATAGGTTTCTTAATAGTCTATTTGTTTTTGATGATTATAGCCTTTATCAAATAATCTAGCTTTATTTCTTATAATGATCCCATTTTCATCACACTTATTTCTGAAGACCCATTATACTTCAATAACAGAATTATCCTTAGGTCTTTCAGCCAAGGTCCATACTTTATTCCTTTCTAATTCATTTATCTCATCTTGCATTGCTTTGATCCAATCATCATCACCTAATGTTTCATTAGTGGTTTTTGGTTCTAATTGGGAAAGGAATGGTAGATGTTCTACTTCATTTTATAAGGATCTTCTAGTCCTTACAGGTTGATTCACATCACCAATGATACTATCACTGAGATGATTCTTGAGAAATGACTGATTTGGGTTTTGTAAATCATTTTCATCAACGTAGGGTAGGAAATCATCTAGGGTAAATGTTTTAGAAGAATCTTCTTGAACATTTTCCTTATCAGAAGGATCTTCTATCAAATGTTGATAATCAGTTCTTGAAAATACATCCGAGGATTTAGGATGGGGTTGTTTAAAAACAAAAGTACTAGTTTCATCAAATATAACATGTACTTTCTCTTCAACAATACAAGTGTTTTTATTGAAAACTCTATATGCCTTAGAAGTTGTGGAGTAGCATAAGAAAATTCCTTTATCAGATTTTGGTGTCAAATTATGAATATTATCATTAGTATTCAGAATGAATACCATGAAACCAAAAACCTTAAAGTAGGAAAGTCTAGGTTTTGTACCATTCTATAACTCATAAGGAGTTTTATTAAGAAAATGTCTAATCAAAACTCAATTTATAGTATAACAAGCAGTACTTACAGCTTCAGTCCAAAAATGTTTGGCAACAAAATACTCACTCAATATGGTTCTAGTTATTTCTTGAAGAATTCTATTTCTTCTTTCAACTGAACAATTTTGTTGAGGTGTTATGGGTGCTGAGAAGTTATGAGTAATGCCTTTTCTACTACAAAAAATTTGAAAATCAGAATTTTGAAATTCTCCACCATGATAACTATGAATGGTTTTCAATGGAAGGTTTTTCTCATTTTTTAACTTGGGATCTAAAACTTTGGAAATAAGAAAAATATTCAGATTTATTTTCTAGAAAATAGACTCACGTAAATCTAGTGTAATCATCAACCAAGACAAATACATAATACTTTCCCCCAATGCTTCTAGTTTTTATTGGACTAAGAAGATCCATATGCACTAACTGTAATGCATCAGTAGTTGAGACTTCACCAACTCATTTAAAACTTGATTTATGTTGCTTTCCATATTGACAAGGATCACAGACTTTTGGAGAATCAAATCTATGCTCTAGTAGATCCTTAACTGGTCTTTTTTTATAAATTTTGCATAAGTTCCTATGGTTACTATGTACTAGCCTTCTATTCTATAACCAAGAATGATCTTCCATTGCACTAAGGCAAGGTCGATCTTGGTTTCTAAGGTCTTCTAAGTTTAGTGTGTAAACATTCTCTTGGCTATGAGCAGAAGGAATAAACTCTTCCTTGGAATTGTGTACTAAGCACTTTTCATTCCTAAAATTCACAAGGTAACCTTCATCACATAACTGACTTATGCTAATGAGTTTGTGCTTAAGACCCTTAACAAATAAAACATTTGAAATCAATGTTTTTCCATGAAGAACAATGTTACTTATACCAATAATTTCTCCCTGAGCATTATATCCAAAAGTTACTTTTCATCCATTCATTTTGATAATCTTTTTAGAATAGTTTTTGTTACCAGTCATATGTCAGGAACATCCACTATCCATGTACCAAGTATTTTTGTTGGTACCTTCTCTATTTTCCAGAAAATAAGAAAACGTTAGGTTTTCGGAATCCAAATTTTCTTGGATCCGGAATAGTTAGACAATAAAATTGTGGGTATCCACATTTGTTTAGAAAAATAATATCTATGAAACCCAAGAGATTGAACTTTATTCACGGAGAAATTTTTCTTCCAGTGCCCAAAAATTTGACACTTAGTGAAAAATGGGGCTTTATCCGGAAAAAAATAGTTGTGTTTGAAAACTTGTTTTTTGTGGGTATAACCTACTCTAGTTGTGTTTCCTTGAGGTTTAATTTCAGAATACATTTTGTCAAAATTTTCATTCCCAGAGGTATATTTTGCGAGAAGCTTCTTCAGAGAAAATATTTCAGATTTCAGTCTGATGACTAAATTCCAATCCTTAGGAATCATTTCCTTAAATATGGATTTTTCCTTAAAAACTTTTATCTTTAAAATAGAATTCTTAAGATATTTTAAAAGTTCTTCCTTGGCATAATTTTATTTCTAAAGGTATTTAGAATGTTTTTCTAAAAGCTCATCTTTATCTCCAGGATATCTGGAAATATCTGAAATCTCTTTTGTAAGAATTTGTTCCTTAGTATTTGCCTTGTCTAATTTCATAGAAATTTTACAATTTTTGGCTTCAAGTAACATGGAAAATCTAGAAACTTTTTTATATGAAGGTTCTTCATTTTTTGAGTATTAATTATCTTTATTAGAAGTATTATTTTCAGAATAGTAATTATTATCAAGAGATAAATTTGTTAAAGCCTCGGCAGAGCGTACCTTGGCCATAAGACATGTATTAGGGAAAGAAGTAGTAGTAATGAATCCCATATTCTTCTGTGTTGATGAATCATATTCAGAAGATTCACTTTCTGAAGAGTCTCCACATCTAGCACTCCAAGTATCATTAGCGCTAAGTCTTTTTTTTGCTGTGATCGATAGAATTTATTTTTCTTCCTTTCTGATTTCATTTCCTTATTATTCTTCTTTTTCAACAAGGGACAATCAGGTCTGATGTGACATGTTCTTCTATATTCATTACAAGTAACTTCTCCATCTTTCTTATCTCTGTAGTATTTATTCTTGTAGTTATTCTGATGATTCTTCTAAGCTACAATCATGTTCATTCACTGAGAAGGATTAGCTAACTCATTCTCTGACTTTTCTGTATCACTAGATTCTGACTGAATAATGACTTTCTTTGACTTTGATTTAGTTACCCTTTATGGGGTCTTGACATCCATATGTTTAGAAGTTGTAGTAAAAGCAACTCCTCCATTCTCATTCTTCTTCTTAACACTTTAATCATCTCTCTTCATTCTGGTTTATGCTGAAGAAGAGTTCCAAACAACTCGTCTAAGGAAATCTGAGTGACTTTCCTATTCTCATCAATAGTTGTCTTCATAGACTCCCATTCATTTGGAATGATATATATGATCTTATTAACAAGTGAATCATCATCCAAAACATTTTCTCCCATAGATTGTAATCTATTCATGATAGTCAAAAACATTTTTTGTACTTTGATTACAGGTTCTCCATAAGGAAAGTTAAAACTATGATATTCATCTCTCAACATAGCTCTTTTAGTCATTATGACTTTAGACGTACCAAAATGTGTAACTTCAAGTTCGTTCTAGATAATATTTTCAGATTCACAAGATGATATTTGACTATAGATGTTCCTATTCATGGAATATAACAAATTATTTTTGACTCTGAAGTTTACTTGGTATTCTGATTTCTCCTGATTCATAAAGGTTCTAAATTCCTTATCCAGAATCATGTAATCTCCATTCAACATTAGATAGTTTTCAACTCCAGTATTGATAAAACAAGTATTCACCCTATCTCTCTAATATTCATAATCATTCCCATCGAAAATTGGAGGTCTGGTAGGATTTAGATTATCAATAGAACTAACATTTAAACTTGACATCCTTAAGATAATCTTTGACGCACAAACTTGTTAGTAGTAAGAGTTGGTAAACAAGGGAAAATATCATAAGAAAGGAACTAGATATTGTATCTCAAAGAAAAACTGAATCTGAACTATATGTGTCTGAAAAAAATGAATCCGAAAAATATTAACCAAGGTATGAATCCGAATATATAAATATGAAAATTCGATTATGAAAACTAATTCTATTCTGAATCTAATCGTGAGATTAATTTAGAGGTTACCAACCCTCTGATACAAATTGTTGAGATGGTATGTCAGAGTATGATATACTCTCTAATACCTAATGTAGGATCGAATGTGTAAAATGAGATTCAAATACAAGAGGGGGTGAATTGTATACTTTAAAAATTATTAAGTAATTTTTGTAAAACCAAAAATTCACAACACCACTGGGTTCTAAAAACCTACTTGATTCTGGAAATGTGATTCATGAAATGAAACTTAACAAAAGTTTACAAAAAAAAGGATTCTACCTTAAAGCATATAGAATCTAACTAAATCAGAGTACAATTATGAGGAAATATAAGAATGTTATACTTTCCTTAACAATAAAAATACACAGTGGAAAAACAAAGTAGTAAAACTACAAGTAACAATTATAAACTCTTTTAACCCAAAGAGGAGGGTATCCAACAACCCTGGATAAGAGGTCCCTTGATTTATACTTTCAAGAAATTCTGTCTTACCCAAACCCAGGTAAGCCATAAATCCAATGATCGTTGTCTATCTTGTTATCCTCACAAGCCCTCGATTTCTAAGAAAACTGGCACCTCTGACTTCACAACCGGAAGTCTCTAATTTAAAGGAAATCAAACCTCTGCACTAAGAGAATCTTCATGAAGCAATGTTTGAACAAGCAGTTCAAAACTTTCTGCATGATGCTTGAGAGTTTATAAGAGTCTCTTTATCTAGAAATCACTCCAACGGCAAGTAAGCACAAATATCAAAGTTGTTCTCAAAAAATGTTGTGAGATCTTTTCAAATGAGCTCCTATTTATAGGTGTTCCTTCAATGGTCGGCTCCCTCCTCCAACGGTCATATTCTTCCTTGAATTTCAGAGGGACCTATACATGTGTCGCTCAACCAACGGTTAGTTGATAACTAAAAGAATGACATCGTTTTATAAAAAAATGAGTGTAAGTATTACCAAAAACTAATATTTAGAATGAAGGTAAATGAAAGTTTTGAGTCTAAGTGAAAACTAAATCCAGAGTCTATAGTACCGAGATATTCATATTATATTTTGTAGGAATTTGGAACCTGAATTCTGTAGAATTCCGGAGTCTGAATTTTAGGGAAATTCAGAGTCTGGATTCACAATGATTCGGAACCTGAACTTAAAAAGTTCGGATCCAGAGTTCATGAGAATTCGAAGTCAGAACTCATAAGATTTTGGAGTCTATATTCGGAGAACCCGGAGTCAGAACTTGAAAAAGTTTGTAACCAGAATTTGTAATCGGAATTTGGAGTCAGAATATAGAGGAGTTCATATCTGGAATTCATAATCAGAATTATTAGTCAAAATTTACATAAGTTCGTAATCATAATTCAGAGTCAAAATTAATGAATGTTCATAACCATAATTCATAGTAAAACTACATGAGAGTTCATATCTAGAATTCAGTGTTGAACTTCATGTGAGTTCATATCCAGAATTCAAAGTTGAACTTCATGTGAGTTGGTAACCAGAATATGGAGTTGAACTTCATGTGAGTTCATAACCTGAATTCGAAGTCTTAAATGGAATGCTTCATATCTAAGTATTATATGATTCCGAGGTTTTTGGTTTCAAGCCAATTTTTACACATAGAAAAATTATGATTTGAGCAAAGAAAACATGGTAAGGATAAATTTCCTTGGGGAATGAAATTTTTTTATAGGGGTAAAATATAGGGTAAAATGAAGTTTTCTTTAAGATAAGGTGTTTTTGATTTTCAAAACAAGAGGAATGTTCAAGTCATAAGGAAACGCTTATTGACTCAACAATCTCCCCCTTACATGAAGGAATGGAAAATTAATAAGGAAACCCTTATTGAATCAATAGAAATATCTGATTTCATATTTTATACACTTTTTCTATATCATATTTAGAATAACTGTAATATTTTTAAGATAAAACCCAAGTAGCCTTCACATCTTTCTTTCATTTTCTACCATAACCAGTTATCATCTGATATTTAATTTTCTTCTTCTCCATAATTCTAATTTATTCCTTTAATTGTGGGACATTAGGTATGATATGAACCACTTGTTTACATCTAGAACATGATAATTCTTCAGATCCTCTTTCTTCCTTTATGAATTTTTTCTTAAGGCCATTATTTTTATTTTCAAATTTCTTGAATATTCGGTCAAGTTGAGCTAGATCCATTTCAAAATATAAACACTTGAATAATTTGAAATTTATTAATCATATTTTGATTTATTTTCATCATTTTGAGTAGTTAATCTAGAGTTAGTATTTTTCCCTTTTTATCATATTGTTATCTTTATCATAAGATTTGATATCATCTTCATACAACATTAAAGTTCCAATTAATTATTCCACTCTCTAGTCTTTGACTAGTGATGATTTTTGTTTTGTATAAGATATTCAATTCCATTTATAAGGTTGTAATCTGAGTACTTTTCATGTATGATATGTTTTTGAAATTGATGTTCCCAAGGCATTGAGACCTTTTTCTATCTATGTAAATCTCTCATTCATCTAAGTAATTCATTTTCCAAAATACATTTTGAAGGTATCAAACCTTTATTTTGTTGTAGTGTGACATAATTTTATAACATTTTCAATTCCTTTATAGGGAAAAAATTCAAATTTTATATTTTGTATAACATTATGATAGTTATTTGATTCCATTTGGACCAAGTACACATATAATATTGTTCATTTCTCCTGAATTGATATCATACTCAACATATATTTTTCAATCCCATGTTTCCAGTTTTTTACAGATTGCACAAAGAGTCACAATGTTCAAATATACATTAAATACAACATTTTTCAAATAGATAGTCATGTGATCCTACCCACATCCATAATCATGGACATTAAATTATGTATATCATTCCAGTGATATGCCTTATTTTATTTCCATCATTGTCATATTTCTTTTAATAGACCATGTACTTTGAGTTCTCTAGACCTTATCTACTTTTATCCAAAAATATCTCCTATTATTCTAATTATTAGGACGGAATAAAAAAAGATACACAATAGGTGAGTGAATTTTTTCTTCTCAATAATCATATATAGATTCTATCTTTTATCCTTCTTCATTATTTATTCAAATAAGAAGTATTATTTTCATTATGTTAGTTGAGAAGTGGATAAACATAGAATAACAAAACAAAGATTTATATAGTGGTTCAGGGAATAGAGATACCCGAGTCCACATCACCAAATCTATCTCTGTGATATTGGTGATTTTCACTAGATAATTCCTCCAATCATAAGACATTAATAACTAAATATGGGTAGTTGACAAATTGACAATAAGGATTCTACAAGGATTTTTGGCACATTTTCAAGGAACTGAAAATCTATATTTTAGTCCAAGAAGTTGATACTTAACCATGACTAAGATCAAGTGCTTGATAATTTAATAAGTAAAATGATTTTTATATTATTTAATAAATATATTCTTTTTAAAAGTTGTAGGAGAAACTAAAAAAACATAGCATATTATTCCAAGAAAATGTTCTTCAAGAAAGAACAACTTCGAAGAGAACCTAGTTGCAAATGATCTTTAATGAAAATAGTAATAGAAAATTAGAAAGAGTAATAGTTAACCAATAGTTTTTATAACATATAATTGGAATATATATGTACCTAAAGTGTATCTTCTTTTATAAGAATAGAGATGGTAGATATTTTGTGTTTTTAGTAGTTTTTTATTCAAAAATATATTTCATGCACAATACAGAAAATAAAAATGATCATGATATTTGAAAAGAAAAACTTTTCTTACATTCCATTGAAAGGATCCAATAATATCACCTAAAAATCATGATAATATGAATTTTAAAAAGCATTCAAGAGAGTTTAAACTTATCTTATAAAAAAGAGTGATTTAATACATTAAAAAGACCAATTAAAGCAATCAAAAAATAGCTAGAAATAGATATTTTTTTCTGGTGATTCCATTTTCAAAAAAAAATAGTTAATATCCTTAATTTAAATCTCCTTCATTTGAATTTTAAGAAAAAGGGAAATTATGATCTCTAAAAGTCGGGTTGACAGTATATGGTTGTTAATAAAATTCTATTTGATGAACCATATATTTATTCCTTTAAACAGAGGGTTCCATCCAATTGTAGGGTTGACGATCCATATGTTTCTAATAGTTTGGGGTATACAATCTATATTATTTCATCAAAATATAAGGTTCATAAACCATAAAGTATTCTTACAAATGAAGGGAGTGAATATTTTTTTTAGAATAATTTAACACACATCCAGAAGAATTAATCAAATATATTAACTTGTAAATAAGATAAACTTATCGAGAAATATATTCCTAAAAAATACTTAAAGAAATTTTATTTTTAAATAATGCAATGGTATTTTTGAGCATAAAAATAAATGATTAATATAGTGTTGTTGATATAATACATACATAACCATCTTACCATGGTGGAGATGAAACTTATAAAGAATAATATTTGTGTTCAGTTCAGAATTCCCTGATTACTCATCACTGATCAGCACATGAATATCAATAAAGAAATTGGAGGGGTTTACATGAAAAACATGGAGTGTGATATAAAACTAGAACCCACTATCATCTATACACTAGTGGAAAAGATTAACTTTCATACCAAGAGATAAAGAACATTTTATTGTATTTGGTGAACATGATCCTGAAAATTTAGGGGAAATAAGATTTATGATATGATTTCAGTGTAAAATATGGATTTTAAAACACTCATTGGTATAACCCCTTTTAATAGTTCTTGTATAAATTAATTTCATTTATCTATGAAATTAGAGTATATATGATGTTATTATATAAATCATATAAGTCTATATTCATAACTAGATGGAGAAATGTGGTTGTCAGAACATGATGAAAAATATGATCTAAGAATATAAACCAATAAGAATAATGAAATCTATATAGAAAAGGTTGAAAATGGAATATTTGAAACATTTACTAATGAACCATTTCACTTACGGATATATTACTCTTATATATCTCTTTTTTGAAACAATTACCAATTTAACTAAAGTCGACGTGGTTGAGATCATTCAAGGTGATAAATGTATTTCCACATGGCGTATTTGAAATTAAAATAGAGAATAATGCTTCATTAATGGTCATTAGTCATATGATGAATATTTATATTGAAACCATCCTTGATGCTATGTTTTTTACCAAAATTTGGATGATTGAGCATAAGTTAATTCTATCTCTTGATTTTAAATAAATTGTAACATGGAGGAAACACAAATATATTTTCTTATTACTTATTTGTATTATTTTAGAAAATGATATGTGGTTTATATGTTATAAACAATAGGAATACTTTATCATTTCCATTTTTAGCTCCCTTGGTAAATAGTTTTTGGTTATAAAGAGATAAAGAAAAGAAATTCTAGTTTGTAGTGCTTGGTAGAGAGCTCACACTATGACAGCTTCAGGGTAAAATTCATTAATTCTTATTTAAAATGAACATGACCATTTTGGATATGAATGAAGATATATTTGGTCTATTATTTATTGTTTCCTTCTGTAAATTTCCCTAGATTTGAATCTTGTAGGTCATAGAATGTATGAAATGAGTCATACTATGAAACTTCTGGGGGTGATTCATTAATTTTTTTCAAAAAATTCTCTTACATATTCACACTAAAATGTTCATAGACCACCGAATGAAATTTACTATATCCATTTTAATAATGGTGTGACATTTCATTAATTTTTCATCATGTGTATAATGGACTTCACATTAAATTGATTTTAAAATAGTTAAATCTTATATAATAACCCTAAAATGTGTTATTCCCATAAGTCATATCACTCGATAGAGCTTCCACAGCTCCTTCACCCTACATCCATCCCATGATCACAACTCCTCACAATGGTTAAGGTACCACCTCAATGACTCTACCATGAGGTTTTCCTCCCCATTTCCTATTCTTAAAATTAGTTCTAACACCTTAACAATTTCTTCCACTCTGTCTCTTTTATCTTCCTCTCTAAAAATATTGTATCTTTCCTCTTTCTATTTCACATTCCATAAAACTAACTAGATATCAAAAATGATTTGTTCTCCTATGTTGTCTCCCTCACTAGATCTCCCATAGTTACTTCACCCTACATCCATCCAATTCTCACAAATCCTCAGAATGGTTAAGGTATCAACTCAATGACTCAACAATGAGGTTTTACCCCAGTTCCTCTTCTTCCAATTAGTTATAACCCCCTAACCATCTCTTCCACCGTCTCTCATTCACCTTTATCTCAAAAATTGTTTTATCTTTCCACTTTCCATTTCTCATTATATAAAACAAACATTACCTTCTTCCATTATAATAATACCCAAACCAATGTATAATTTTATGAAAAATACATCCAAACCCCCACAAATAACCAACCATCCAAGGATGATTAATCATTCCTCATGAAAATATATTACTAAGAAGGACTTATTTTATATACCAGGTTTCTCATAATTAGGATATACATTTTATGAAGAAGCGTCTACCATATTCCTTGGTTATCACTTATTCCTCTTATGATACCATTGAATCCATTGCAATTATTATACAGATTTATCACCCCGCTTATGATATGAAGACATTGAGGGATACCATGGATTGAAACCTAGAGTCTTATGATTTCTCCACTTCCCCGCTTTTATTTTATTTTTTTGTATTATACATATACAGACATTTTATTTTTCTTTTTACAATATTGTATATCTATTTTTATGTTTTGAATGAATATATATCCCTATTTTTTATCCTATTTACTATAATATATATTACTATCCATATTTCATAAATCAATAATTTCAATGGAGGAATTTTGTTTTAGTACTCACCACCATGTTGTCATAGTTAAATAAAGGTTTATAGACTAAACCCCGTGTTTTTATCACTACTATTATCAACAAGGTAGTTTTAGTGTCCTGTTTATTTTTGTTTTGTTGTCACTTGGTTTATTTTCATTAAAATTGTTTCAATTTTATCTCAAAAATTTGGGTAACAATTTGAATTTTAAGTGTGTGGGGGAAATGTTTAAGCTAAACCAGTACCGAAATTGACTTTTTCTTACCTTGGTTGATCTAGAAGAAATATTATCATTAAATTCATGATTTTTAATTGAGTAATTTTAAAACAACCATTGAAATTGAAGTTATTTTTTAGGTTGAATTTAATGGATATCAATTTCATTTTTACTCTTTCATAGAATTTAGTATGATTGTTGAATTGGACTTTTTTATATTATTTTATATCCCAAAGTTAATGTATATTGAGTCAATAATTTTTATTCAGATCTATTGTTACTACATATATTTTTTGATTTTGAATTTCCTAGTGATTTTTTTCATCCATATTTGAAATATTATTTCACAATTCCTTTTTCTTGAGAGAACACGAGACAAATATTACTACCAATAAAATCATTCTAATATTACCAAAACCAGATGATTTTGAATATAATTTAAATATATTTTTACATAGATTGATCATCATGGAACCTTTGTGACATTGAGGATTACCATACATCTAATATTTTTAGAAACGTGTAGATTCCATGGAATTCCATATAGGAATTCACATTAAATTCCAAATAAAATTTCTTACCACTATTCTTAAGTATCATTTCATGATTTATACTTTAAATCAGTAATGATGGGATTGTGGTGTTTCATGATACTTTTTTGTAAGAATGACTTGAATAAATATATGGGAAGTGAATCTTGAAATCTTGGGAGAAATATTTCTCAACAGAGATCAAAAATAATTTTTCCATAAATAAATAAATTCAATGAAATTGATGAAATGAGGAAAAAGAGGGGGATTTGACACCTTAGATTAAGTAGATTCTAGAACCAACTCTTCACTTTTTATAATAACTAATAAAATTCATGTTAGTAAAATATTAACCATGGGGAATGAGGTAATTAATTGGTTTTATTTATAAGGGGTAGGGACATCCTTGCACATTCCACCTAGAAATTTCAAAAAAATACATAAATAATGATTGAAATTTATGGAAAATTTTCTAGTGCATTAAATGTTTCACATGTGATTTTATGAGATATGAGAAGATAGATTTGGTGATTCTTCATATTGGAGAATGTTAACGGGGGGTTTTGATTTAATTTAATTTGTTATTTTTAATATCTTGTATTTTGATTTAATATATTATCTTCATTTTAATAATTTTATTTTATTCTTCACATTATAAACCACCAAATTTGAACCTCAGATCCATTATAAACTGAATTTTAATATACTCATGATATGAGTTGTTTTATTTCAAAGTGCGGTTCTAGTTTTCATGCTTTCATGTGGATATGGTTTTTAGAATTTAGATTAATATTAACTATAGTATTATGAGATTTTTAGTGATTATTGTAATTATTATGGAATCACAATGTGGAAAAGGGTGACTAAGGAAATGTTGAGAGGCCAATTATTGAGGGAAAGAGAGGTTTGAATAGAAGTCTAATAATAAAGAATGACTAATTTTGTTAGGAGGAATAGTTAGTTTATGATAAATTATTTTTTAATTAATTTTTGGTTCTATTTACATGTTTATATTAAATTTTACTATTTTTAGTGATTACTTCCATTTGGTATCTTTGCTGAGATGCACATTGCATGAGACAAGATATTTTTCAAGTGTGGGGGAATTTGATACTTTTAATTTATACATGCGTTTTTAGTGATTTAATGATTTATTCTCGATCCTAATTCTATATAAATTGATAGTGTTTAGATAATTTTTGAGTTTCTAATAATCTTTTGTGATTTTATAGATGAATTAAAGAAATTAAGTGAATCACGCTACAATGTTTTATGTAAAAACATGAGTGGTTCTAAAAATATCTGAATCTAGGAGACATGTCATTTTTTTCCACAACCTTATCGCATTAATGTATGAAATAATCCAAACATTACATCAGCCTATAATATGACATATATTCACATAGTGTCACATGCTTTAGGGTGAATCCATGAAATCAGATAGAAAATGACAAATTATTTTGATATTCTAGTGCCTCACTCTATGACATGACTTCATGACATATCCTAGGAATTCAAGACAAAAAAACAAGTTAAATGTCATTACGAAACCCATGCGAGTTTCAACCTCTATATAGTTGTCATCCTCTCAACTGTAGGAACTAGTGGGGTGGAGTAAAGGAGAGGATTAGTGTAAAAGTTCATTGTTTCTTAGTGTTGGAGAGTAGAGGTGATAAAATTCAGTTTAGAATTGGTAACACCCCTAGTTTGAGGTATTATTTTGTTTTATTATGTATTGTAAAGTTAAATATTGATTTTTATGTCTTCAAATCTTATGGGTGGATTTGGTATGTTCGGGTAAGGTTTTAGGAGGCATGTGATTAGGGGAAATTTTATTGTGTCTCTGGGTACTAATTTGATAGATGGAAGGTTCTATTTGGAAGCTAAATGGTTGGATAATAGTTAGAAAAAACTATACAAAAACCATGGAAGTTAGTAATTTCTTGAGTAGTGGTTATCTGCACAGTTGGCACATAGTTTTCAAAATTATGCATCCAAATCATGCAGTGAAATTAATTAAACTCAAGGAATATATTTTTAACTTGTGTCCTGACATAAAAATAATTAATCATTAATTCATTCAACAAGAAATTAACACATGGCCTTTAGGTTGTTTTAATGATATTCTTCCTTCTCGTGCTTGATTTCAATTGATCAAAGTGTTTTGGGCCATGGAGATCTATTTTAAGAGTTTTCTTCTTATTTTATCTCCTTGATTATATAATTTTATTATGAGAGGAATCCAAGATCATGGTTTCCATGATGGGATCTTTGTTTTATGGAATTATTTAATAAACCATCCATATTATCTATTAAAGTAACAAAAAGGGATTCTTAATTTTTTAATATCATGGTCTGATTCTTCATTTTGAATACATTTGAGGTAGAAATCCTTACCCATTTTTCAACTTTTTCATCAAATGTTATGTATAATGGTTTTAAAAAAATTGTTATAATTTTAATTATAAAAATCATATAAAATATCTATTGGAAATCTATTGTTCGTAACTATTCTTAAAATCAATAATTGTGGGTGACACTCATAATTTGTTTGATGAAATGATTAAATGGATTTGGTTTTAAAAAATATTGGTTTTGGGTTTGACATGTTTAAATGAACATGGTGTGTGGGTGTTAAGTTACCTATAGAAAGATATATGGTTTATCATCATACTAGTTAGGGTATGGTCTCAAATTTCACTATAAATGCTTTTGAGAGGACCAGTTTGGGATATTCCTAACACTAAGAGGGGTGAATTATGGTTGGGGATTTTTTAAACCAATTTTAACTTTTTATACTTGTACCTATTGACCTGTTAAGATCTTGATTCTCTTGTTCTCTTTTCTCTGTCACATGAAATAATATGAAAGCAATAAAATTATGCACATGATATTTCGACAAGGATCACCACTCAATTAGAGAAGTTACATCCCTGACATGTATGGTTTTAACCAGTACATGGACTCTCTACTCTAATGTAGTAACTATTATAGTGGTTTGGATAATAAAACAATCCTCTATCTAGTGTGACTCCCTACACATTAGAGAGGGGAGGAAAACAATCCTCTTCTTAGAACTATTGATAACCTAGTCCAACATGCAGCTCCTTGCTGATTCGTTATACTTCCTCCTGAGACAGTTTTCTCTATGTTGAATAGGGTATGCAACACCAATAAACTCTTATACCTATAAAGAACTGTTTTATGTCACACTATTGCTTGAAATTATAATCTTCACTTCTTACTTTCTTTACAGCATGCAAGTGACCCTATTCTTCTTTCCTAGTAGCAAACTTGAAAGCTACACAATATTTTTCTCTGTCTTATTTAGTGAAAAACAAATTAAACAGAAACTTCTTCTTCTTCTTGATAAAATAAAAAACTCCCTTTGTGATTGTCATAAAAATGAGGACCAGCTCATATTAGCTTCATCGTAGTTAATATGAACTAAATAATTGGATATAAATTTTCCACAGTCCTTATTATCTGATACAAAATATCAGTAGCGAATGAAGTACATGTTCTCTTTCATGTATTATCTCTACTTCTGTGAACTGTCCCTGATTCTATAGACATTTTCCAATTCCATGAACCATCACGAATTCTACAGAATATTTCTTCTTAATCTATGAATTTTCATGCACCATGTACTATGAGTGCTTTGCGAACAACTTCTTCCTCTATGGACTATCTCTGCTCCATGTATCACGCTAGCTATGTGTACCAACTCCGCATACAATCTCCACATATCGTCTCTACCTACCACCTTCGCAAACCGCCTCTATGAATCTCTTTGATAATCCATTCCTACTTAAACCTTCGAATTCTGTATAATTCCTTCTTCAATATACTATACCATTCTATTCCACAAACTATTTCTTCCTTCCACAGACTTCTTCTTTAAATTTTGTGAATCATTTCATCTCCCACGTACCACCTCATCCTATATGGAATCTCTTCTATTAATTGTACCTTCCAATTCAGGGCACCATTTCATCTTCCACGTACCACTTTATCCTATGTGAAATCTCTCCCATGAAACAATACCCTTTGTATAATTCTTCCTATGAGAACACTTTCAAAACTCACTGAGTTCTTCCACAATAGTGATCTTTTCTTATCGAATTCTCTCAACATAATAATTGAATTATCACCACATATATAGTTAAATAACTCCAAAAATATTGCTAATTCTATTTACCCAAATTTTCCATATGGGACAATCTTCACTCTGGACTATGCTCCTTCTACGCACTGTGAGACTCTATCTCGTACTTCGACCCTCCGACAAATTGTGAACCTTATCGTGTACCATGTGACTGTCGCAAACTGGAAGCCTTCAATGTACCATTTTTCATTCCCATTATGGGTACTGCATATCGTCTGCCAATGATGATCCATCCCACATTCTGCAACTGCTTCCACTCCGAACCATTTTCGGTACCACGACTCATTCCACAAACCGTCCTACAAACCATTCTTGATATGTGGTATGCAGCTATGAACCATTCCCAAAAATGGATTTGGTCCATGTTCTAAGGTACATGGTTTACTTCCTCTTCTTATTTCCTTCACCTTTCTAAAAACCATTCACTCCGATGATGAAATCCTTATATTGACAAAATTAAATTCCGTATTATAAGGCCCAAAAATTTGTCAAACACTAGAAAATAATGCCACCATAAATATCAACTTCAGAAAAAAAAATACCTATGAAGCATCACTATCATATGTATTGTTTGAAAAAAAATTCATATTGAACCTCATCTACCATGATTTATATTCATTGATCGATCACCTTTATCATGGTCATATTTTCAAAGGAAAGTATTGAAACTTCCTTATCTTCCAGAAACTTCATTCTTTCCAAAAAAAAATTGAATATAATTGGCATAATCTTTACTCTCCCTTTCCATACTAAATCTTACATAAAATGTTCTCCAAACATATGATATTTTGGAAATAAAAATAATCAAATCATCATTTGAATTTCTTTATGAAACTCTGAGTAAAATGATCTTCAATCTCGTCTATGGTTTTCTTGAAATAATGAAATATTTCATGACCTCCTCTACTTCTTATAACCTATTTAGAATATGAATTTCAAGTAATTATTCATCCTAAAATGAATGAAAATTCATTGTTGTAAACACTGTTTAACAGTTGATACAGGTTTATTGAATGTAAGATCAGTGCAACAATCATATAATTTGAACAACATGAAGAATTTACTAGGCATGGTATCCAATGCTATAATTCCATAACAATTATCAATGCATCATCAATTCAACTAGTTTTCATAAATGTTGGAGATCATTCTTCATTTTGATCACTATTGACAACTATTGACCACAAATACAACTTCACACACAAAATAGGTTCCAATAATCTCCCCCTTTGTTTTTGTTGGCAATAATTCAAAGTTCATTCTCAAATGAATATGCCAATATCAAAATATGAATCTTCTCTCTCCCCTTTAATTTTATTTTTCTCCACCTTTCATTTTTTGAATTTTCAATTCATTCTCTCCCCCTTATTGACACGGAATAAAAATTTCCTTGGAAAAGGCTATCAATTAGTACTTAAGAAATGTATCATAAATTATTTCACTTTATGTTTACTTGAGAAGTCCTCAGTGTAGAAAAAAGGATTTTATTTTGACAGCATGGTTGTCCATTACCCATTGATCAAGATAACTTATGAGATTAGAACTCATGTACTTGTTTTATATGGATTTACACATTCATTTAATACCTGAGATATTAAATGTGATATGAAATAATTTTAAGAACAATCATCCTAAATCTCTTACACTCACATCAACCAATGGATCAAAAATATTCAAGTGAAATGGGCATGATAGGTGACCTTGGGGCACATCCATTCTTCATATGTCACTGATTAGTTCAGTTACTCTACCTTTGTAGAATTATCGTTATTTTCAGTAAACAAGGATGATTGATTGATAATTGACATACCTTTTCCAATGACATGCTCTTCAAGAAATTTCCATAATCATTCCATTTTATACCCATTGATGTTGATAAAAATTAAATAAATAACTATAGAATCTTCTTCATATGTCTCTTCTTCAAGAGAAATACACCTCATCATCGATTCTCAGGTTCTCCCCTTGAGATATTTCTTCACCTTCAATTTCATATATTATAAGAAAAAATAAAAAACACAATGACTTAAGGGAATAAGGTGTATCTATGTTTCATAGTCAATGTGAATTGAATGGTTGAGATGATTTACTCAATACCAATGCTCTATTTTTTCGACTCTTCAAACTTTCACATTTGATCCCCAATTCTTATTGTGGTTGTGTGGATCTTATAGATTCATCCATTTATTTGTGTGCGAGACTTCTTTATTCAATATATTTCAAAGCACTAGAATCTCTTGGCGAAACATTCATCTTCTTAAGAAATTTTTCTTGACCTATAATAAATGCAATGAAATATCTAATAGTATGACCAGTCTTATTTAACATCATACACAGTACTTCTTTAACATCGTGTGAAATATTTTTATTTCCTTTTTCACTAGCCTTTGTTTGTGTATATTACATTTTTTTTATTCTTTTCAAATCTTATAGCCAAATGAATAATATTTTATTACGAATCGAGGTATCAAGATTAGATTTTTTAAATGGCATCTTCTGAGTGATATCCTTCTTAGGTGTTCTTTTGGATGCACCACACTCTACCTTCATGGATTTAGAATCTATGGACTTCTCACTATTCCTTCCTAGAATCTTCTTGGGGGATTTTGTTTTGAAACATTCTTATAATTTCTTCCCTATGTAGCTTCTTAATTCTTAGACAAATTTTTTGATCTTATTTTCTTATCGTTTTTTGGTACACATTGTGATGAAAATCTTTAAACATTGTGACAACTATCATTGCATACATCATAGATGTTATCAAGAGTTCCAAATCTATTTTCAGTATACAAATGCTTATGGATATATAGATGTTTCTTCTTTCTCTCTAGCCTTCCCCCCTTGATATGGGCTTCCTTTTAGATTTTTCATTTACAGGATTATACCAATAATCCAATAAATAATGCCCACATATATTGAATAACCATCATTGACACACAAATATTGACTTCTTGATATATTTTGTATAAGGTTAATGGGCCTTCTTATTGATATGTTGTTCACTCTATGGGGGTTATCTTCCAACTTATTTTCACTATCCACCCAAGCAATGGTGGTAGGTATCTCATCACCTTTGTTCATTCATACTTGTTTAGAATTATTCTTCGAACCTTTACTTTTTTAGAAATAATTTTAGAAACCATAGTACAAGATGATATGAATGGTACAATAAGCATCTTGTGATAGATCATTGAATTAAGTCATGATATTTTTATCACATGTCAGAGGTCTTTTGATATTAGAATAATCCAATGAACATTGATTACTAGAATCTATTGTTTCATTATTTTTTGAACTCTCAATACATGTCTTCTCATTATTGGTCAATTGAGATTCCTTTTCTAGACATTTCATATTGAAGATGAATTTCAGGTGTTAAATCATAGTCATCTATTCTTCACAAGCCTTTTCAATCATTAAACATCCTCTCCATGCATCAGAACATTGTTCTGTAACAAAGAGTCAAGTTATTTGATCTTCTTGGATATTCCTTCCAAATGTAAAATCATAACATCAATACTCTTCTTCAGATCCTCAATAAGTTCATGGATCTTCTACTTCTGAGTCTCATTGACTCTATCTTTCACATCAAAATATTTGAGCCATTTTGAGGAACAAATTTCATGTTCGCTCTTTGTTACTACAAAGGATCCAACCTACATAGAGAACTTTATACATTTTACAATTTTCTCTTGCAAGCCCTTCTAACAAACATTAGTTTCTTCTTTTGATTGGGTGATGTATTTTTTCATGCATTGAAATAATATACAAACCAGAGATGAACTATCTTTAGGAATATAATGCAGAATATATCTTAATCTATTAACTTATAATTCTGGATAATTTTAAGATTGATCATCACCATGTGTTATTTCAAATCCATCATGAGTTTAATTTTTAGATGTACTAACACATACCTTCTGATCATTTGAGGTTGGAAGGATATCCATATTCTTGGTGGAAACTTGAACCACCTAATAATTACTTTCCATATATAATATGTCTTCATTTTTAGTAAATAATAGAGAAACATGCACTTCCTATTCTTTATTTAAGAGGGACTTCTTCTTCATCTTTCTCTTAACTTTTTATTACTTATTCATCATAGTCTTGGAAGATATGACCTTCTCCTCAGAGATAATAGAATATTCACCAAGACTGAACTACATTTTGGACATAGGAAATGAACTCAAGTCATCAAAAGAGAATATCTCCATTGTATATATTCTAATAGAGGTAAACATGGCTCTGTTTCCAATTGATAGAACCAGTTTGGGATATTCCTAACACTAAGAGGGGGGTTGAATCAGTGTTGGGGACTTTTTAAACCATTTTAAAATTTGTATCTTCGTACCTCTTGACCTATTAGGATCTTGAACCTCTTATTCTATTTTCCCTATCACATGCAATAATATAAAACTAGTAAAAATATTAATATGATATTTTTATAAGGTGCACTAATCAATAAGATAAGCTACGTCCTTTCTATTTATGGGTATCACAAGTACATGGATTCTCCACTATAAATTAGTAATTATTACAGTGGTTTGGCAAGTAAAACAATCCTCTAGCCAGTGTGAGTCCCTACACATTATATGGGGGATGGAAATAATCATATTTTCTAAAATGGTGACGGCATGGTCCAACATGCATCTTTTTTATAGTTTTTTATACTACCTCCCAAGATAGTCTTATCCCTTTTGAATAGGGTTCACAACACTAATAGATTTGTCCTCCTATTGAGACCTGTTGGGTGTCACACTACTACTTGACCTTATAATATTCACTTGTTACTGGCTTAGCATCATGAAAGTAACCCTCTTCTTCATTCCTAGAAGAAAACATAAAAGCTGCATAGTCTTTTTCTTCTTATTATTTAGTGAAAAATAAACTACACTGAAACTTATTCTTCTTCTTTCTAGAATCACACACTCCTTTTGTGATTTTCCAAATAATGAGGACCATATCTTATTAGAATCATCATAGTTAATATGAACTGAATAATTGAATATAAATTGGACACACTTTTTCTTCTTCTATAATACAAATTATCATCTGTGGATGAAGTATAATTTCTATCCTGCATATTTTTTTTGCTTCTGTGAATCATCCTTGAATCTATAGATTGTTTCTTCTTCCGTGAACTATCCATGATTCTGAAGACTGTTTCTTCTTCCTCTAAGAATTATATTACACCACATACTGTGAGGGATTCATGAACAACTTCTTACTCCATGGACTATCTCAACTTCGTATACCCCACCTACTCTATATACCGCACTTGCTCTACATACCATGCCTACTCTTCGTATCGCACCTGCTCTGAGTACCACCTACTCAACATACCACCTACTGGTATCACCTTCGCATACAGCCTTTGCATACTGCCTCTACATACCACTTCCATGTATCCCCTTAGTTTACTGTTTCTTCTTAGAGCTTTTGCTTATACAAAATTTCTTCTTATGTAGACTATTCTTTCCTATTCTGAAACTTGTTTCTTCCTTCCATGAACTTCTTCTTTAAATTCTATTAATCATTTCTCCTCCCACATACCACTTCATCCTATCTGGAATCTCTTCTATAGTCTACCCCTTCCAATTTCATGAATTGTTCCATATTCTGTGTACCACTTCATCCTATTCATAATCTCTCCCATGGACTACTTCCGTTCATAGAATTATTCATTCAAGAACACGTTCAGACTTAGCATAGTTCTTCCACAGTGATGAAAATATCTTATCAAACTCACTCTACATAATGATGGAATTATAACCCTTATATAGGCCAATAACTCCACAAATATTTCTAATCTGATTTACCCAAATTGTCAATATGGGGAAATCTTCACCACAGACTATTCTCCTTATGCGTGTTGTGAGCCTCCACTACGTGCTACGACCCTCCTGCGAACAATGATCATCCACCACATATTGTGTACCTATCATAAACTACAAGCCTACTGCATACCATTTTTACTTCTTTTTCTTTGTACTGATTCCCTTTTTCCAATGAAGAGCCATCCTACGTACAACATCTTTTTCCTCCACGAACCATTTTTGGTACCATGACCTATTCCTCAAGCTATCTGGTATACCTTTCTAGTGATATGGTACACAGTCATGAACCATTCCCAAATATGGTACGTGGTCCATGTTCTGAGGTATGTGGTTTTCTTCCTTTTCTGATTTCCTTATATGTTCAATAAACCATTCACTCATATAAGGAAATACTTCCATTTCCAAAAACAAATTATTTATTTTCAGGCCCAAGAATTTTTCAAAAACTGGGAAATGAATCCACTTTAAATATATGCTTCAATATAAACACCCATGATTCTTCACTAAAATCTACCATATTCAACAAAAAAATTATTAGGAACCTAATATGTTGTGATATATAGTCACTGATCAATCACCTTTAGCATCATCAGATTTGTAATGGAAAGTATTACAACTTCCCTATCTTCTAGAGACATCATTATTTCCAATCAAATCTAAATATGATTGGAATCACCTTTTCTCACACTTTCCATCATAAATCATTCATAACATGTTCTCCAAACTTAGGATAATTGTGAAATACAAATATGAAAAGCATCATCTTAATTTCTTCAAGAAACATAGAGTCAAATGTTTTTCATGCTCTTCATTGGTTTTCCTAAAACAATGAAATATTGCATGACCTCCTATAATTATTCTAACCTTTTTAGTATATTAATTCCAAAGAACTATTCATCTTCAAATGAATCAAACTTAATTTTAGTAAACACTATGTCATGGTTGACACAAGTTCTTTGAACATAGGATAAGTGTAACAATTGTCTAATTTGAACAACACGAATAATGTCCCAACTGTGGAATCCAATTATATAAATCTATAACTATTATCCATACATCATCAAATCAATTAGTCTCCATTAACATTGGATCTCCTTCTGAATTTTCATCATTATTTACAACTATTGACCACAAATAGAACTTCATACTCAAAAGTGGTCCCTATAATCTCCCCCTTTGTATTTGTTTGTAATACTTAAAAGTTATTTATCAAATGAATGTGTCAATATCAAAATGTGAATCTTCTCTCTCCCCTTTAATTTTATTTCTCTCCACCTTCCTTTTTTAAAACATTCATTGAATTATATCCTCCTTAGTGAAAAAAATACAATGTTTATGGGAAAAGGGTATCAATCCATACTTAAGAATTGTGTCATTCATCATTTCACTTTATGTCTACTTGAGCAGTGTTCAGTGTAGAAAACCAGATGATTTGATTTAGACAACAATGTTGTCCAATACCCACTAATCATGATACCTTATGAGATGAGAACTCATTTACTTGGGTTAATGGTATTTCCACTTTCATTCCAAGATGGAGATATTGAATGTGAAATGAAATAATTTTAAGAAAAATAAACCTGAAACTCTTGCGCTCACTTATGAAAATGGATAAAAGCATTCATGTGTAATGGGAACGATAAGTGACCTTGGGGAACTTCCATTTTCTTATGGCATTGATTAATTTAGTTAATCCACCTTTGTAGAATGATCATTATTTTGAGTAACCAAGGATGAGAGACTGATAATTGACAAACCTTTTCCAATGACATTATCTTTAAGCAATATCCAGAGTAATTGAATTTGATTCCAATTGAAGTTAAAACAAATTGAAATAATAACTCTGGAGGATTCTTTCTATGTCTCCCCGTCAAGATAAATACTCTTCATCATCAATTATAATGATCTCCACCGTTAGAGCTTGGTTCACCATCAAATCCTTGTATTATAAGAACAAATAAAATACAAAAATATTTAAGGGAATAAGGTGGATCCTTCTTGCAACATCAATTTGAACTACTAGGTTGAGATGATTTTCTCAACCCATATGCTCCATTTTCTCCACTCTTTACACTTTCACATTTGATCTTTAATTTTGATTACCATTGTGTGGATCTTATCACGTCTTCCACTTCTTTTTGTATGATCCTTCTTTCTTCAAGAGATTTCAAAGAACTAGAATCTCTTGGTGAAACTTTCATCTTCTTATGAAATTATTCTTGAGTTGGAATAAATCCAATGAAATTTCTAACAGTATAACCAGACTTGTTTCACCTCACACATAATACTTTTTAACTTCATGTGAAATATTTTTATTTCTTTTGCACAAGCCTTAGCTTGTGAATCTTCCATTTTTATTATTCTTCCAAAATCTTCTATCTAGACAACTAATATGTTATTAAAAACTAAGGCCTATATATTGAGTTTTCCTCATGGATTCTTCTGAGTGATATCCTTCTATGGTGTTATTTTGGATACAACACCCCTCAACTTCTTAGATTTAGAATCCAAGGACTTATCACCTTTCCATCTTGGAATATTCTTGGGAAACTTGTTTTTTCCAATATTATTATGATTTCTTCCCAAGGTAACTTCTTTATTCTTATCCAGATTTTGTGATCTTCTTGTCTTATCATATTTTGGTACATGTTGATTTGAACATGTTCCAACCTTGTGTCCACTTTTATTGTGTACATAGTATATTTTATCAAGAGTTCAAAAAAAAATTATAGTATACAGATGATTTTGGATTTGGGGATTTTTCTTCTTCCTCTCTTTCTTTATCCCCCTTGATATGGGATTCCTTTGTTATTTTTCATTTAAAGTATTGTACCAAAAATATAATGCATAATTCCCAAATCTATTGTCCCACCCAAAAAGACCCAAAAATCTTTACTTCTTGATGTCTTTAGCATAAGGTTGTTGGGCCTTATTATTGTTGTGTTGTTCTCTTTGTGGGGAATCATCTTCTAACTTATTTTTACTATACACCCTAGCCATGGAGGTAGGTATCTCATCACCTTTATTCATACATACTTTTTTAGAAATTCCCTTAAAACATGCACTTTTTGTAGAAACAATGTTAGAAACAATAAAACAAGATGATATGGATGGTACCCTAATATTCTATGCTACTTGTGATATATCATTGAATGAATTCATGATATTTTTATCAAATATTAGAGGTATTTTGAAAGTGGAATCCTCAAATTAACATTGAGTACTAGAAGCCATTTTTTCCTTCATTTTTGAAGTCTCAATATGTGTCTTCTCAAGATTGGTCAACTGAGATTCCAGATCTAGAAGTTTCATATTGAGGATGATTTTATGGTCATAAATCATAGCCAACATATATTTACAATACTTCTTCAATCTTTTAACTTCCACTTCATGCATCAGAACATTTTTCTATAACCAAGAGTCAAGTCCTTTCATCTTCTTGGATATTTAACCCAAATGTAAAACATCAACATCAATTCACTTATTCAAGACATCTTAAAGAGAATTTATCTTCTCTTTCAGAGTCTCATTGACACTATCCTTCTCTTCAAATTCTTTGAGTAATTTTTAGGAACTCATTTCAAGAACCCTATGCGTTGCTTCAAAGGCTCCAACCTATCTAAAGAGATTTAGGAATTAAACAATTTTTGATTGCAAGCCCTTATCCAAAACATTAGTTTCTTCTTCCAACTGTTTGATATTATCTTTCATGAATTGAAATACTCTATAAATAAGAGATTCACATTCTTTAGGAATATCATGAAAAATATATCTTATTCTATCAACTAACAATGCATTACAATTTTTAGATTAATCATCATCAATTGTTTTAGCATTTCCATTATGAGAATAATTTTCAAATTTACTAACACATACCTCCTAATCACATGTGGTTGGAAGGATATCCATATTCTTAGTGGAAACTTAAGACACCGAATCATTACATTCTATATTTGATATGCCTTTATTGTTAGAAAAGTGTGGAGAAATAGATACTTCCTCTTATTTAGATATGAGTGAATTCTTATTCCTCTTTCTCTTCCCTTTCATTTTTTTATTCTCCATGGCCTTGTTAGAAATGAACTTCTCTTCAAAGATAAATAAATATTCATCAAGACTGCACCTCATTGTTGACTTAGAAAATGAACTCAAGTCATCAAAAGAGAATATCTTCACTATAGATAATCCAACAGAGGAGAACCTGGATTTGATACCAATTGAGAGGGCAAGTTTGGGTTATGTCTAACATAGAGAGGTGGTGAATCAATGTTAGGGACTTTTTAAACCAATTTCAAATTCTTATATAGTATCTATTGACCTGTTAGGATCTTGATTCTCTTATTCTCTTTTCCATGTCATAACCAATAATATTAAATTAGTAAAAATATGCACATGATATTTTTAAAAGGTTCACCACTCAATAAGAGAATCTATGTCCTTTCCATGTATGGGTTTGACCATTACATGGATTCACTACAATAATGTAGTAACTGTTATTGGGGTTTTTTTATGAAATCAATCCTCTAGAGAGTGTGAGTCCCCACAATTTTGAGGAGGGAGGGAAATAATCCTCTTACCTAAACTGGTGACATACTAGTCCAACATTCATCTCCATAGTGGTCCTTTATAATGCCTCCCAAGATAATCTTCTCCGTGTTGAATTGGGTTTTCCACACCAATAGAGCCTTCCACCTATTGAGACCAATTGAATGTCACGCTACCACCTGATCTTATACTTTTTACTTCTAGTTGCTTAGAAGCATGCAAGTAACACTCTTCTTATTTTCCAGCAGTAAACCTGAAAGTTGTACAGTCTTCTTCTCCTTCTTCTTCTTTTGTGAAAAAACAACTACACTAAAACTTCCTCTTCTTCTTACTAGGATAACAAAATCAATTTTTGATTGTCAAAATAATGAGGAAAATATCAACTGAACATCATAATAGTAAATATAAAATGAATAATTGAATAAAAATTGGCCACAAACCTCATTATTTTCTGATACAAAACATCATCAGTGAATGAAGTATCAGTTCTCTTTTTTTATTTTTTATGCTTCGGTAAGCTTTTCCAGATTCTATGGAATATTTTGGCTTCTGAGAACTATCGCTAATTATATGGAATTTTTCTTCTTCCTCTAAGATATTTCTTACACCACGTATTGTGGGTGCTTTGTGGAAAAATTCTTCCTCTGCAGACTATCTCTGCTTCGCATACCAAACCTTCTCTGTATATTTCCCCAGCATCGCGTACTATTTTGCAGTGGGTACCACCTTCTCCACATACCTACTCCCCATATTTCCTCAGTATACTACCTTATCATACCTCTTTTGTGCACCGCCTCCTCGCACCACCTCCACTTACCACCTTTGCAGACTACTTCTACATATCACCTTGGTATACCATTTATTCTTATAACTTCTACTTCTACAGAATTCCTTCATTTGTGGACTACTTATTCCAATTCCAAAAACTATTTTTTCTGTGTACCACTTAATCCTATAATAAATCTCTTCCATATACCACATCCTTTCACAGAATTCATCCTACAAAGAATGTTTCAGGCCTAGATGACTTCTTCCACAACAATTATATTTATCAAATTCTCTCAACATAATGATGGAATTAGCACCCCTTATAGATTTCAAATACTTTGAAAATTTTGATCATATAATTTACCCAAATTTTCTATGTGGGACAATTATCACCACGGACTATGCCCCTTCCACATGCTGTGAGCCTCCACCATGTACTGAGACCCTCCTATGAACTGTGAACCTTCACTATATACGGTGTTCCTTCCATAAACCACAGGCCTTCTGCACACCATTTTCCCTTCCCAGTCTAAGTATTGCATCTCTTTCGCCAAGGAATAGTCATCATGGATTCAACAACTCCTTCAGCCATGAATAATTTTCAATACCATGACTCGTTCTGTGAACCATCCAATATACCTTACCCTTTATATGGTACATGATCACAAACCATTCCCAGAAATGGTACACGATCAATGTTCTGAGGTACATAGTTTGCTTCCTTTGCCAATTTCTTTCATTGTTCTGCAAACCATTCCCCACTATGAGGAAATCATTCTACAAGAACACCCATTATGCTTCACTATCATAATCCTTATTAAAAAAAACTACTTTAATCTCAAACCTCATCTTCCATGACATATAGTATTTTATAGATCACCTTTAGTATCGTCAGATTTCCAAAGGAAAGTATTCTAGCTTCTCTGTCTTCCAACAACATCATTCTTTCCAATAAAAATGAATATGATTGGCACCAAATTTTCTCCCCCATTCCATTATAAAGCATGAATCACATGTTCACCAAAATTATGATATTTTTGAAATAAAAATCTCAAAATAATCATCAGAATTTCTTCACGCAACTCAGAGTCAAATGTTCTTCAAGCTCTTCTATGGTTTTATTGAAATAATGAAAGATTCCATGACATCTTATACTCATTCTAAAATTTTTGGAATATGATTTCCAAAGAAATATTCATCCTTGAATGAATGAAACTTCACTGTTTTGAACACCGTTTCAATGTTGATACAGGTTTTTTGAACCTAGGATTAGTGAAACAATCATCTGATTTGAACAACATGAAGAATTTCCCAAGCGTGGCATCCAATGCTATAATTCCATAACAATTATTCATGCATCATAACATCAACTTTTCTCCATTAAAATTGGATCTCATAATTTATTGTGATCATTATTGATAGAAATTGACAATAAATACAACTGCATAAAGAAAAGTGGTCCCAATTGCTTCATGATATTATGGTTATAGAGTTCTAGAGTTTTAGAATGGGTAAGTAGTCGAGTGATTGATTATTGAGTAGTTCCACCTTAGTTACTTGAGTATTTTTTACCTTGAGTCATATTTACCTTGAGTTTTATTAGTCATAGGATTAAATAATTATGTTCTTTTTTCTCTTTTATTGTTTCTCTTATTACCATTTGGTTATAATTTTTTAGATTATTCTAGTGTTGTAACATGCATCATTTTGTATATGTTTATCATGGTTTTATTTTGGGTTGTTTGTTTAAGGTCAAATCATCACCCATCATTTCGAGAACCCATATATATTTATTATTAGCCTTAAATGTCCTAGGGAAATCACATAAGATTGCTATAATTTCAGTTAATGACCCAAACTCTAAAAATGAAATTCATTTTTTAAAATTTCTAATTAAGAAATTAAATTATATAAAACATTTACACTATATAGTTTTTTAGACCATTATGTGTCATATCCAATTAGATTTACAATACTACTAAGAATCATAACCATTGATAGAGTAGATATTATATATTGATCATATGATTAGTGTATATATATATAGGGTTATGATGAATCCAATTTACATAGAAAAATGAAGTGATGGTGTTGACAAGAAGAATTAAAAACTATAATGCCCATTTATATAAGAATCCATGAGGGAATAACCACTAGAAATTTCCCTTGATCATGCCTAGGGAGAGATTAAATGATTAAAGCACCAGTGAAATCATTTATGGGAGAAGTTCAAACTCAATGAAATCACAGCCCCAAACCATTTTCATTAAACCAAAATAAGAAAATATCACCATCACACACCTTATATATAGGGAATTTTCTTATGTAATAATGGAAAATGTATCTAGGCACTATCATTATGAATTTTATTTTATTTTTTTATGAAATAATGATCAAATTTGACTTTTATTACCATACAATGATTAAAGAATAAGATGAATAAAACTTTAATTTTTATAAGATGAAATAAAATATTATACTTCTGGGAAATTCATAGATTCAATCAGCAAAATATTTTTAATGAATAATATAATTTTCAGAGAAAATTATATTTTAATAAAATGTAATTTTTTAAATCAAAATGATAATATAATTTTACAAAGTCAAATGTACTTTTTAGAAGGGTTGGAAAAATATTATTGTCAAAAAACATAAATTTTTTAATAAATATTGATTTTATCTTTAAATTAAAAATTCTATTTTTTAGATAATTATTTGTTTGTAAAATAAATATTGTTTTTTGAAATTAGCATGTTGGAATTATGAAAATTTTAATTGTTCGTGATTTTTTAGTTATTAATTTTTTTAAAAAAAATAAAATATGGTGTAATTATATGGTATGTATTATGACATCATAAAAGACCAAAAGCGATTTAATAAATACTATTAAATGTATCCAAGACCAAAAAATCACTTTAAAATAATGAGTTTTTGAAGTTATTTGATCAATTTTGGTAAATCCATAGTGAATCCTCCAAAACATTTATTATATTTTAGGGTTTTAAAGTCTATTTATTATGATCATGTCTCGCCTCCATGTAATAAAGAAAAATATTTTAATAAATTAAATTCATATACATATAAAATAATTAAAACCATCTCTCGTGGAAGAAACCATGGGCCAAAACCATGGGAAGATTTGTGGTTTTGATTAAGTTATCATATAGTGTTGAAAACCATTGTTTTGAAATTTAAAAAGAATTCCCCTCTATTTCGCTATAAAACCCAACCCAAATTGTAATTACTATTAACATAAGTCACTTCGAGAACTTATTTAATTTTTATTTCCTTTATAGAGGTATCCCACTCTTTAACACCCCATGTTTCTATGGTACACATCTTTTAAAATAATTCAATAACTTTTAATGCACACAACACTGAGTTCAAGTGCACCATGATCTGTCCAACTAGCCATTTTAAAAAGGTTATGAATATTATTAAAAAAATTATAAAAATTATATATTATATGTAATGCCCCGACCCCAGTTACCCAGAGTCGGTGAATTATTACATAACATTGGCATGACCACAAGAAAGATCAAATCTCAAAAGACCGATTAGTTTAGTAGCCTTGGAATAAATAGATATATTCATAATGTTTTACATTACATCATTAAAATGAAAACTACAACAACATAGTCTCCATAGTCCACACTCTTATCCCCTTATACTATCCCTGCAGTTCATTCATAATTTACTTCTTCACATAATGGGAAAAATAAAACATAGAAAAGGGGTGAGCTCAAATGCCTAGTAAGGATAACAATATAGCAGAAACTTTCATAAATAGGAATAAACATTCAAGGAAATGTATAACTAAAACAAAAGCCTTTTAAACATGAACTGCAACATAGTATGGAAAAAATAAAATGAAATAATGTCATTTACTTATTCACATGGATATTCTACTAATCGAATAATCACATGCAATATCAATAACCACTTTCATAATGATGGAATGCAAAATGTCGGATTATCATAACCACATAGCCAAGGCCTCGTGCCAGGACTACAAATAAGATTTTGTCAAGGCCTTGTTCCAAGACACTAGTTTGTCTAATGAGACCTACCAATGCATCGAGGAGCTATAGCGGGCTCCACCTATCACATATTAAGTCCAATGCATTCCCATATGAAAAGGTTTAAACATGACAAAAACATTCGTATTAAAACTAGTATACGAAATGTAAATACATCATTCATAAACCATGAATGGTATAAAAATAACACATCCATAGTCAAACGTATCAAAAAACTGTCAATACAATATAGAATTTTTTTATCATAATAAATCAACTTCAAATAAGCGTAAAATCCCTCAAAGGATATTGATATAGATGAAATCAAAACTCTTTTTAGAGAAATATCTCTTTTTATTTTGAAACCATTTAAGAGTCATATATTTATAAAATAAAACATTTTCTTTGAAAATATTCTTATAATCTTGTAAGGCAAGCTTCGATGATTTTACAACGGCGGAAAATAACCACACACGCCGTATAAGTTAAAAAAACATTCTTACCTTAATTCTGTCGAAAAGGATAAAAATGACCTTGTTTGGAAAACGACGGAAAGACTCCTTTATAAACCTCTTATAAAAAGTCAAGAAAGGGTATAAATGACTTAACCCATATTTTTGTAAATAGTAAAAATGTTTTGAAATATATTTTTAAGAAACATGGATGTGGATGATAAAGAAATCCCAGTAGATTATTACGTATAAACACCCTCGTTTAATGAAGAGATTGCGAAATAAACCCTTACCTTGTACTTTTCCTTGGTTGAGGGTAGATTAACCTCTTGTATAATGGTGAAATAATTGTTATTAAATTATACAAGAATCATATACATTAATATGATATCATATATGATCTTTTAACATTGCTTTGTTAATAATATCTTAGAATTATCGTCGTTTCGGGTGTAAAGGTACTCATTTTCTTTTATATGTTTTGTTATGTAATCCATGTTTTTCATGGATAAGTTGTATCTTATTCATATCCAGAATGATATCAAGTCCTTAAAAATTATTTTTAAATCATAAAATGATAATTATACTTGAATGGATACGATGGAGAATGAATCTCATCACGTTCGTGGAGACGGTAGTCCGTACGTACGCACGAGCGACAATATCATTCTTTTGATATTAAAATAATATATAATTGGATGTTATATGATATATACAGAATCATTATCATGTTATATTTATTATTTACATGAATTACACATCATTATTATACCTATCCAAATAATAATTTATTGAATTACAATTACACCACGATGTGGAGACGGTAAGTCGTACGTACGCACGTATGGTGACATGTTATTCAAAGTATGGATAGAATACTGAATATGGTTGTAGCATATTTATAATAACATTACAGTATATAGGAGATACTGGATTCAATATTTTATAATGGTAATAACAAAGAAAGAAGAAGTGGAAGAAGAAATGAACTTCAAAAAGGGTGGTGAAATCATTACCTCTTCTTCGGGTTCTACCTTTTGATTTGATCAAAAGGGATCCTTAGGTTGGCTTTATTACTAATGAAATGCCTCTAGGATGAATTGAGTGAAGTTGAGAGAGTATTTGGGAAGAGTTTGGTCGAGCCAATTGTATTTTAAGGTGTGAATTAATGAGAAGGGCGATTTCCCTTTTATAAGAGGGGTGAGGGGTACCTTTGGAAAAGCTATAAATATTATTTTATAATAAATTCATATTCGGTTTATAATGGATATAAAGTGGATTATTTAAAGTTTAAGGTGGGTATGGGTATAAAACAACTCAACCAATATAATTTATACCATTTTGAGCTCTTATATTAACCTTATCTTTTAGTTTTAACTCTTAGTTAATTAGTTTGACACTTACCATGTCACTTTGTATTTTTATATTATATAGTTAATAAACATACTATATACATACAAGAGACCCCCAAGTGGTCCATTAATGATACACCTATCATGATATAAGTCTCTTGGCCGAAAATTATATTTTTAGGAATTTAATATCAATTAATAATATAATATTTATTTTAAAAACTCTTTTATGTCAATTTTGACACTATTTGGAAAATTGATTTTTTGAAAATCATAACAGAATTATTACTTCAAAAAAAGTTAATTAAATCATTAATAACATGTCATGTTAACCAATAAAATTATTTTAATTCATTAAAAGTCTCAAATTATATTTATTTGGGTATTTATAATATCAATTATTTTAATTGTTCACTATTATGGTAATTACTGTATCGGCATTGTGTCATAAATAAATTAAATTATTTAATGTCTAAAATTTATATATAAAATACCATTATGTAGGAAATCTTTTTATCTTTCTAATTAATATTTAAAATCGAATTTATCTTATGTATAACCCTATATTAAAAAAAAATTAGTAAATAAACATTGATTTTAACTCTTTTAACTCTTCTTTGAATTAAATAATAATAAATGTCTTAATCTAATCCAAGTAGACCTAAATGATAATATTTTATTTCTAAGGTTGTTTTTGGTCGATATAGAATTTTCCAATAGAATTATGATATGTGTTAGGGTAATATTAATATCATTTTTACCCTTAATTACCCTATTTACTTTTAACCGTGGTAAATAAAAGTAAAAAAGTTACTATTCACCAAAAATTATTTTCATCTCATTGAACCCCATTTTACTCTTTGATATTAACCATGTCTTTCTTATTTTCGAAATTACACTCACAAAAGCGGTAAAATTAAGTTTTATGAAAAATTTAGTTTTTTAACTACCACTTAGTGGTTTCGCTATTCATCAAAAAATAAAAGTTTCTAGAAAAATACCAAAAATTAGGCTTAATCAATATTTGATAATATGAATTAAAAAATTATTTCTATTTTAACAAATTCAAAACATATCAGTTGCATTAATTAATTTAAAAATTAATTCCCATCATCAAAACAAATAGCGTGTTTTTAAGAGATAATAACTATCAAAAGATTGACACTTGTTTATGTCCAGTTTAATTGTGAAATTATGTAAAATGACCAACACTGTATTAAATGGTAAACATATATTCTATATATACTTTAAAAACACTCAAATTCATAGTTTATCAATATAAATTATTTCGATTGAAAAAGTTGTTTTTAATTAAAATTTAGTAATTTTCACTATTCATCAAAATTTAAATGTTATCCGAAAAGTTCCAAAATTTCACCTTAGGATAAATTCGATACTCTGAATATAAAAATGAAGTCCATTTTGAGAGATAAAATTTATCAAATTTCAAAAATTAGGTATTACTATTCATAACGGCTAGTTTGATTGGTTGTGGTGTGTGTTAGAACTAGAAGTTGCGTACAACACACGCTACTGTATTATTCAAAGGAAAGCGTACCGTGGAAGCTTGGGATGTTTCATTGTAAATTTTTTGATGTCCCCATCCTAAAAATTAAATTTATTTAGTCAAATTTAATATATAAAAGTTTAAAATATTGGATTTAAAAAGGGTTCACTATTAAAAGTGCAATACTGAATATGAATTTGTTCTTACATTATGTCTAATAAACTCATAATATGGATTCTAAAATTATAAGGATTATATAAAGTTTAAAATTTAGTTAATACTATCCATAACCTCTTTTTAACGGCTTGTTTGTTAAGTCATGGTGCGCTTGAACTCGGTGTTGAGTGTAGTGCAAATTATTGAATTATTTTGAAGAAATAACACACTGTGAAATCTTGGGGTGTTACGTTCTCCCCTCCTTCAATAAATTGCATCCTCGCAATTTGAAACTGTTCTTTAAAAATAAAAGGTTGAAAATAGAAAATATCTTTGTGGGAAAACCCGCATCAGAAATTGGGTTAATAAACTTTAGTCTTAATAAGAGGAAAATAGAAATGAAAGGGTCACCACCAAATTATGATCTCTATTCGGAGAACATTGGTAGCAATTAGAGACCTATAATTTGGGGGAAAATGTAAATATTTATAGGTAGTGATTGAGTTCATCAATCACAAACAAGTGTAAAATTTAGGGCCTTGAATTCATCAATCTATGATGATTTAAAATACCATCGGTTCAGCAAAACATATGGTATTAGGATAACACATTTTTTTGTTTTAAGATCCCTTCACTAAAGTATAAGAATTAATTTCTTCATTGAATAAGAGAAGAAGAAATATATATACTTGAAAAGTAGAGTCTCATCGTTTAACTAAGTTCTACCACAAACTCATCTTTCACTCTAAAAGATAATAGAACTTAAAAATAATATTCTATTTATCCTATTCGTATAGGGTTAAAAAATGAATTTATAATTCATCTAGAGGAACCATTAAAAAAATGACATTATTCAATCCAGGACATCACATGGGTCAGTGGTAGGTGATACACCTTTGTCTCCCTTCGGTTGTGGGTTCAAGTCTCGCGGCCTTGCCGGACGCGACAGGTTGCCACCCGACCTCCAGGTTGTCCTTTTATGGCAATCCAAAATAATACAAACTAGAACTATCCAAAATACTTCAGTCCAAAATTTATAAGGAAGGTAAACACAATTAAGATCCTTTTTCCCACGTAATAACATGTGATCACCTTCATCATGTATTCTTTTAAAACACTGCAACATCCTGAATTACCCTAAAACCTTATTGATTACATTCATGATCCCTTATTCCTTAAAGAATAATAGATGTACTCCTTAAATCCAAAAATGTTGTAAACCCCAACAATGATGGAATATACAAATCATTAATCAGTTTCAAGTTAGTCAAGAATATCCAATATAATTTATCCAAATCAGTCATGTATTATTCTAAAATCACTACCTCGGTATCAGAACCATATTATGGTTTATCTTTCTCTCAACCATATATTTTCCAAAAATTTAACCTGCTATTGAGTCACTTTTCATTATTTCATACAATCTCAAGTCCTTAATGAAATAGTACTACAGTACAATCCTTATATACTCCATAATTATTATAACAAGTACATTGTTGATACAACACTCAAATGACATAATCAACATAAGAACTCTAATCATTCATCTTCATCTGTGGAAGTATCATAACTTGATTATTATCCAATAGCATCATTTACTGCATAGTCTGATGACTAGGACATAGGTTCACGTAGTGTCCAAACTTCTTGAAAATGAAGCATTGTACATTTGAAACTGTTTTCTTACCCTTGCAGTCACGTACATTGTGCCCTTTTCCTCCACACTTATAACAAACTCCCATTCCTTTCAGGAAAGTTCCAGGGTGTTTCTTCCCACGGTTATCACATATGGGAAAATTCTTCTTTTCCCTCTTCCATTTATCCATCTTTCTCTCTTCCATCCTTTTCTTCTTTTTCTTCCCTTCAAAGCCATAGGACTCAGTAAACTCTTTACTTACCTTATAAACACAAGATATTATTTCTTCATATGATGATAATACATGGGATACTATTTCTCTTATAAATTCTGGCTTAAGACCATGAAAAATATGATCCTTCTTTCTCTTTGGATCATGTGCATTGCTGGAGTTCTCATTCCTTCTACTGGGCGCCATTTCTAAACAATGTCATAAACTAGATCAGTTTATGAATCAAAATACATAATTCCATACTTGTAAAACACTTAACATAAATTGAACTATTTATGGATATAATCCATAATCATAAAAATGTTTTCTTTGAGGAAGTATATACTCATAAACCCTTCATAATGATTTGTAAAGAAAATGAGAGTTATCCTATGCATATCCCCCGGGAGTGTCGTAACCAAGAGTGCAGCAAGGCCCATTGTCGTGCACCATTTCCCGTTCGAGTCTAGCTCAAAGCGGTGTTTTTGGGTTTTAACCCTAGGTACATCTGTGCCAGAGCCGCCTCTACCTACTCATATCCATACAGGGATGTATTTCATGGAAAACTCACAAAATATCTACAATACCAAAATTCAAAGAAATTCTTCTATACTAATCCTCAAAGTCCGTCTTAGGTCTATGTGCTCTAATCAGAGTTAATATAAATCTAGCTTCCAAGGTTTTTACTAAACTTCCTCTGATACCTATTGTAATTCCCCGACCCTAGTTACCCAGAGTCGGTGCATTATTACATAACATTGACATGATCACAAGAAAGATCAAATCTCAAAAGACAGATTAGTTTAGTAGCCTTGGAATAACTAGATATATTCATAAAGTTTTACATTAAATCATAAAAATGAAAACTATAACAACATAGTATCCATATTCCACACTCTTATCCCCTTATACTATCCATGTAGGTCATTCATAATTTACTTCTTCACATCCTGGTAAAAATAAAACATAGAAAAGGGGTGAGCTCAAATGCCCAGTAAGGATAACAATATAACAGAAACTTTCATAAATAAGAATAAACATTCAAGGAAATGTATAACTAAAACAAAAGCCTTTTAAACTTGAAATTCAACATACTATGGCAAAAATAAAATGAAATAATTCCATTTACTTATTCACATGGATTTTCTTCTAATCTAATAATCACATGCAATATCAATAACCACTTTCATAATGATGGAATCCATAATGCCAGACTATCAAAACCACATAGCCAAGGCCTCGTGCCAAGACTACAAATAATATTTTTTCAAGGACTTGTGCCAAGACACTAGTTTGTCTCATGATACCTACCGATGCATCGAGGAGCTATAGAGGGCTCCACCCGTCACATATTATGTCCAATGCATTCCCATATGAAAAGGTTTAAACATAACATAAACATTAATATTAAAACTAGTATACGAAATGAAAATACTTCATTCATAAACCGTGAATGGTATAAAAATAACACATCCATATTCAAACATATCACAAAACCTTCAATACAATATATATTTTTTGTATCATAATAAATCAACTTCAAATAAGCGTCAAATCCATCAAAGGATATTTACATAGATGAAATCAAAACACTTTTTAGAGAAATATCTATTTTTATTTTGAAATCATTTAAGAGTCATATATTTATATAATAAAACATTTTCTTTGAAAATATTATTATAAGCATTTAAGGGAAGCTTCGACGATTTTACAACGGCGGAAAATAGCCGCACCCTCCGTATAAGTTAAAAAAACATTCTTACCTTAATTCTGTCAAAAAGGATAAAAATGACCTTGTTTGGAAAACGACAGAAAGATTCCTTTATAAACCACTTATAAAAAGTCATGCAAGGGTATAAATTACATTAACCTATATTTTTATAAATAGTAAAAATGTTTTGAAATACATTTTTAAAAAACATGGATGTTGATGATAAAGAAATCTCAGTAGATTATTACGTATAAACAATCTCAGATAATGAAGAGATTTCGAAATAAACCATTAACTTGTAATTTTCCTTGGTTGAGGGTGGGTTAACCTCCTGTAAAATGGTGAAATAATAGTAATTAAATTATACAATAATCATATACATTAATATGATATCATGTATGATCTTTTAACATTTCTTTGTTAATAATATCTTAGAATTATCCTCGTTTCGGGTGTTAACTTACTCATTTTCTTTTATTTTTTTGTTATGTAATCCATGTTTTTAATGGATAGGTTGTATGTTATTCATATCCAGAATGATATCAAGTCCTTAAACATTATTTTTCAATCATAAAATGATAATTATACTTGAATGGATGTGATGGAGAATGAATCTCATCGCGTTCGTGGAGACGGTAGTCCACACGTACGCACAAGCGACAATATCATTCTTTTGATATTAAAATAAGATATAATTGGATGGTATATCATATATAAAGAATAATTATAATGTTATATTTATTATTTATATGAATTACACTTCATTATTATACCCATCCAAATAATAATTTATTGAATAACAATTGCACCACGACGTGGAGACGGTAAGTCGTACGTACGCACGTATGGTGACATGTCATTCAAAGGATGGATAGAATACTAAATATGGTTGTACCATATTTATAATAACACTACAGTATATAGGAGATACTAGATTCAGTATTTTAGAATGGAAATAACAAAGAAAGAAGAAGTGGAAGAAGAAAGGAACTTGAAAAATGGCGGTGAAATCATTACCTCTTCTTCGGGTTCTTCCTTTTGATTTGATCAAAAGGGCTACTTAGGTTAAATTTATGACTAAAGGAATGCCTCTAGGATGAAGTGAGGGAAGTTGAGAGAGTATTTGGGCAGAGTTTGGCCGAGCCAAATGGCTTTGAAGGTGTGAATTAATGAGAAGGGTGAGTTCCCTTTTATAAGAGGGGTGAGGGGCACCTTTGGAAAATCTAGAAATATTATTTTATAATAAATTTATATTAAATTTTAATGGCTCCAAAGTGGATTATTTAAAGGTTCAGGTGGGGATGGGTCGAAAACAACTCAACCAATATAATTTATACAGGTTTTGGTTATTATATTAACCTTATCGTTTATTTTTAACTCTTAGTTAATTAGTTTGACACTTACCATGTCACTTTGTATTTTTATATTATATAGTTAATAAACTTACTATATACCTCCAGGAGAACCCCAAGTGGTCCATTAATGATACACCTATCATGATATAAGTCTCTTGTCCGATCCTTATATTTTTAGAAATTTAATATCAATTAATAATATAATATTTATTTTAAAAACTCTTTTATGTCTATTTTGACACTATTAGGAAAATTAATTTTTTGAAAATCATAACAGAATGATTACTTCAAAAAAGGTTAATTAAATAACTCCTAACATGTCATATTAACCTATAAAATTATTGTAATTCATAAAAAGTCTCAAATTATAATTATTTGGGTATTTATAATATCAATTATTTTAATGTTTAACTATTATGGTAATTACTACATCACCATTGTGTCATATATAAATTAAATTATTTAATGTCTAAAATTTAGATATAAAATACCATTATGTAGGAAATTGTTTTAGCTTTCTATTTATCATTTACAATCGAATTTATCTTATGTATAACCTTATTTTAAAAATGTTTCAGTAAATAAACTTTGATTTTAACTCTTTTAACACTTTTTTGAATTAAATAATAATAAATGTCCTAATCTAATCCATGTGGACCTAAATGATAATATTTTATTCCTAAGGTTGTTTTTGGTCGAGATACACTTGTCCAATAGAATTAGGACATGTGTTAGGGTAATATTAATATCATTTTTACCCTAAATTACTCTATTTACTTTTAACCGTGGTAATAAAAGTAAAAAGTTACTATTCACCAAAAATTATTTTCATCTCATTGAACCAAATTTTACTCCTTGATATTAACCGTGTCTCTCGGATTTTCGAAATTCCACTCACAGAAGCGGTAAAATTAAGTTTTATGAAAAATTCAGTTTTTTAACAACCACTTAGTGGTTTCACTATTCATCAAAATATGAAAGATTCCAGAAAAACACCAAAAATAAGGCTTAAGCTATATTTGATATCATGAATTCAAAAATAATGTCTATTTTACCAAATTCAAAACATATCAGTTGCATTAACTAATTTAAAAATTAATTTCCATCGTCAAAACAAATAGCGTGTTTTTAAGAGATAATAACTATCAAAAGATTGACACTTGTTTATGTCTGGTTTAATTGCAAAACTTTGTACAATGACCAACATTGTATTAAATGTTAAAAATATATTCTAAATATACTTTAAAACCACTCAAATTCATAATTTATCAATAATAATTATTTCGATAAAAAAAGTTGTTTTTAATTAAAATTTAGTAATTTTCACTATTCATCAAAATATAAATGTTATCCAAAAAGTTCCAAAATTTCACCTTAGGATAAATTCGATACTCCGAATACAAAAATGAAGTCCATTTTGAGAGATAAAATTTATAAAATTTTAAAAAGTATGTATTACTATTCATAACGGCTTGTTTGATTGGTTGTGGTGTGTGTTAGAACTCGAAGTTTCGTACAACACACACTACTGTATTATTCAAAGGAAAGCATACCATGGAAGCTTGGGATGTTTCATTGTAAATTTTTTGATGTCCCCATACTAAAAAGTAAATTTATTTAGTCAAATTGAATATATAAAAGTTTAAAATATTGGATTTAAAAAGGGTTCACTATTAAAAGTGCAATACTGGATATGAATTTGTTCTTACATTATGTCTAAGAAACTCAAAATGTGGATTCTAAAATTATAAGGATTATATAAAGATCAAAATTTAGTTAATACTATTCATAACCTTATTTGAATGGCTTGTTTGGTAAGTCATGGTGCGCTTGAACTCAGTGTTGCATGTCGTGCAAGTTATTGAATTATTTTGAAGAAATAACACACTATGAAATCTTGGAGTGTTACATTATATATTTAATCAAATTTTTTTACATCCAAATAATTGATTTTATTGGTATAAAATAAGAATTGATCCAATTTAACACATTAAAATTTATTTGTTTCTAAAATCAATTTTACCACCTTTTAATACAGAACCATTTTAAAATAAAATATTTGACACTTTTAAATATTAAATATAAAAAAACAAACCTATTATTTATAATAATGACATAAAAATTTAGTTTGGATAAATGTTTTGTGTTTTTGTGATAACTTTCATATTTTAGTAAATATAAAAAAATAATGCATTTTTATTCAAAACTACTTTTCCATCTAATTTGTTTATATTGTTAGATTTCCATTTTAATTGGATTTAAAGTATAAACATATTATGGTTTTATCATTTAATATAATTTAGGTCATTGGAGTTTTTTTCACAAAAAAGTTAGATATGAAAACATTTCAATCTCTTGATGACTTTTAGTTTTAAAAAACATGTTTTCTTATTTTGTCAACAACGAGTGATTTTAAATTAATTACTGTAATTTTGGTGTTTTAAATTTTTAAAAACAGATTCCATATTTTTTTTATTAGTTGTTATAAATTATTTAAATAATTTATTTTTATTTTTGGTCATTATTAACATAAACTTTGGTAATTTTTTATTTCCACAGTTAAGTGTAAATCGGGTAATTAAAGGTAAAAATAATATTATAAAATAATCCTAAAACTTGTAAAAATCTAATTGGATGACAAAATACGACCCTTATCATCTATGGTTTAAAATTAAATCATTTATTAGACCATTTTCCATCAATATTACATGAATATTATTAAAATAAATGAAAGTGACAAAATCTCACACTCCCATTTCTTATAAGTATAATTATTTTAGTATAGTGATCTCTAGGAGGTAAAATCAATTATTAATAGTATATGTAAAGTTAAACGAATTAACTTCCTCATAGAAATTTATTTATGGCATATATAGATTAAAAAATTATCATTAATGATGTCACAATAGTAAAGTATAAATTATTTTATTAATTGACATATCAAATAAATGATATTAAAAATATTAATATTTATATAATTTGACTTAATTAATGACATACACTAATTTTTTAGAAAAATTAAACAAGTTAATTAAATATTTTATGTATTTTTTGGAAGTTATCATTTTGGTTTTATTTTTTTTAAATGAAAATATTGAATAGTATTAAAATGGGAATAAATGATATTTTAAAATAAATATTATTTTATTAAATGATATTGAGTTCATAAAAATATAAATTTAGTAAAATAACTTATTTAATTTCATATTTTATAAAGGTTCAAATTTTGGTTCTTGTTTTAATTTTATAGTAACTATATTAGTGCTATAGTGTGAAAATACAAGAAGACATGTTAAGAGTAAAACTGTTTAACTAAGGGTTAAATTCAAAAGGTAATGTAAAATTTATGATAGAAACTTGAATAAAATTTATTATTTTAGTGGGATTCTACCCAATATTATATTATCTTAAAAATAATTCACATTGGATCTATTTTAAACATAATGTAAATTTATAATAAATTAATATTTTAAGATCCTCCAAAAGTGCCCCTTACCCCTCTTATAAAAAGGAACTTTTCCATCTCTTTAATTAACACCACCAATGACATTTGGTTCATCCAAATTGGGCCCATTTACTCTCCAAAATTCAATCACTATGTTTTATATTCCATAATTTGGGCATAAATCCATCCTAACGAGTCCTTTTCATCAAATCAAATGGAGATACTGGAAAAAGTGGTAATTCTTTTATGACCTCTTTCAAAGTTATTTCTTATTAAACTTACTATTTCTAAGTTTTCTCGATAAAAAGGTAATAAATATAGTATCATCCATATACTAAGATTTTATTATAATCATGGTACAACTATATCCCTTATTTTATCCATCATATGATTAATAATATCACCATTCATGCGTAGGTACGACTTGTCGTCTCCACATCATAGTGTAATTTGTTATTCAACACTACTTCATTTAGATGGGTATAGTGATGAGTATAAAATATATAAATAATTAATATTACATTATTATGATTATTTATAATTATTATACCATCCAATTCCATTCCATTTAACAATTAGTGGAATGATACCGTCCCTTGTGTGTATGTACGGTCTACCGTCACCACAATGCGGTGAGATTTCTTCTCCACATTAACCACTCAAGAATGATTATAAAATTTATATGATTATTAAAAATAATAATTATAAATATAATATCATTTTGGATAAAAATATAATACATCATATTCATAAAAAACATTACTTACATGACCAAATAGGAATGGGAAAATGAAGCAGTTAACACCTAAAACAATGGTAATATTGAAATATTATTAACAAAACGATATAAGAGGATCATATAATATGTCATAAATATGGACATGTTTATTTTATAATTTAATAACATAAAGTAATCATTATACAATTTTTTAACAAACCCTTAACAAAAGTAAAGTTCATGGTAATGGTTAATTTCCCAATTTCATTTTTATCGGAGATTATTTATACATAAGTACCTAGTGGGACGTCTTTATCATCCATGTAAATGTTTCATAAAATGTATCTCAAAATAATATTGAAAATTATTTGTGGTTATTTATACCCATGTTTTAATTTTTATAAATGTTTTTTGAAAATAATCTTTTGGTTGTTTTCCAAATGAGGCACTTTATGATCTTTTCAATTCAAGGAATTTTTTTTAACTTATACGGCGCGAGTAGCTATTTTCCACCACTATAATTCCTTAACATTTTAAAGATTAAATTAAAATAATACAATTTTATTTTTAAAATCAATTTTATATTTTACATTTGTGTGTCTTTTAAATAATTTAAAAGTAAAAAGGTATATTTCTCACCAAGAGTTTTAATGATTTTATTAGATCACTTTAATTTATGGCAACATCCTTGGATGGATTTTATGATTCATTAAGGTTGATTTATTAAGATACAATCTTCCATATTTTATTGATGGTTTTATGATGTGTTTGAATGTGGATGTGCTATTTTTATACCATTCATGGTTTATAGTTAAAGTGTTAACATTTAATATACTAATTTTAATACGAATATATGTAATGTTTCACCCTTCTCATAGTTCATCAATACATCGGTAGGTATCATGAGACAAACTAGTGTCTTGTTACAAGGCCTTAACAGTTTGGTAATGGTCTCAGTACAAGGCATTGAAGTTATGGATATGATGTCTGATATAATGCATTTCCCCCATAAGGTGATTAGTTATTGATATTACATGTGATTATTAGACTTAGTATATCCATGAGAATGTTTAATGGAATTACTTGAATTTTTCATGCCATATTATGATGAATATTATGTCTAAAAAGCACTGTGTTTCCATTTTATAAATTTTATTAAATGTTTATGCCTATGATAGCTTCCTCTATAATGTTTTTTCTTTAATGAGCATCTAAGCTCCCCACTTTCTTATGTTTCATTTTTCCTCATTATGTGAAGAATTATATTATGATTGACCTGTTGGGATAGTCTAAGGAATATGTGTGTTTAATGTAGAAACTATTTAGTTTTTCATTTCATGGTCTAATATAAAAGTTTTTTTTGAATCTATTATTTCTCATGCTATTAAACTGTTCGGTCCTTTGGGATTTTATTTCTTGTGATCATTACAATGTAAAAAAATAATGTGTCGAATCTAGGTAAATATGGTTGGATAATTACAGTTTTTATTTGAGGAATATTAGTACAAACCTTGGAAACTATATTTATAAAAACATTTATTGGGGAACATCACCCTAATATATACTTTGAGGATAAGTATAGAAGAACATCCTAGAATTTTGGTAAAATATATATTATGTGGGTATTCCTATAAAATACATACCAGTCTAGATACTAAAAGTATATGGGGTTTTGGAACAGATACAACTAGGAGTAACAACTTCGACAAGGTGTTCCAGACATGACTCGGGGTAACCTGGTATATGACAACAATCCGTACTGCACACCTGGTTTGACACTAATGGAGGATATTCTTTGGATAATGCACATTTTCTTTACAAACCATTATAAAGGATTTATGAGTAAATATTTCCCCAAAGAAACTATTTTTATGATTATGGATTAGATATGCATAAAATTTTCAATTTATGTTAAGTAATTTATTAGTTTGGAATTATTACTTATGATTCATAACCTAATCTAGTGTATGTTATAGTATAGAAATTTCCCCTAGTGGAAGAAATGGAAATAATATCAGTGCACCCAATCCATGTAAGGATTTACCTCCCATACAAGATAATTTTTGTAGATTTGGTGATAAAACTGGTACTGAATAAATTATAACCATACTGGGATAGCTAACTGAGTTTATGAATAATAACCTTGCTTGTATGGAGAATCTAAATCCACAACGCAGAGGATCAATGTTAGACCATTTTATAAGACAACAACCTCCATTATTCAATGAGAATAATAATCCATTTGTATTTGATCAATGGATAATTTCCTTAGAGAAATTATTTCTTCCTTTGGGGAGTAATGAAAGGGAAAAAATTTCATGGAAGTCTACCATCTCTCATGAGATGCGGATCAATGGTGTTAATTAATTTAAAATATGAGGGAATATGAAGAAGTAGAAAATATAGAATGGAGGTATTTTAAAGAACTCTTTCTATAAAAATAATTTCCTCGTGATCTGCGAGCAGATATGGACAGGAAATTTCTATTTTTGAGATAAAATGAGGACAATGATGTTGCAATGTGTGAGTCTAACATTACAAGGGTAGTGAGGTATTCTACTGACTACAAACGTAACCCAAGAAGTACGATTGATTGATTATTTGATGGGTTAAAACCATTCTTCCTAGGGGAACTCCTCTAACAATATTTCATATCGTATGAAGATATAGTCTCATGTGCTATCAAGATAGAAAGGACATTATCTAAGTCTTATGACTGTAATGTGAAGAAAGAGAAGAAGAAGGCTACTGAACACTATAGGAAATGAAATAAAGGGAAGAAGGGAAAATCTAACATTTCAACCTGTAGTAATTGTGGTAAGAAATACACTTGTACTTTCTTAAAGGGAATGGGTGTTTGCTTCAAGTGTGGAGAAAAATTCCACCAAGCTCATGATTTCAAGAGGAAGAAAAGAGCTACCAATATTCAATTAAACAATTATAAATATATGGGACATTATATAAATGATTGTTCTAAATGTCCATGAAATATGTAAATGAAAAGGAAAAGGGAGTAAGTCCAAGATTATACTATACAACAACTAAAGATGAGGCTCCTAATGACGTGGTGGCAAGTACTATAATCATATCCTAAAATTTAGAAAAATATTTATTTGATTATGAGTCCTCGCATTCCTTTATAACGTCCCAGTTTTCTTAAAAAATTAGATATTTCCAATTCACTTTAACATGGTAGTTTTCAGTCAAAACCCCTAAGGGAAGTCTCATTGCAACAAATATGTGTCAGGTGGTTCCTATTCTAGCATATAAACATTCTTTATCTACTGACTATATCATCATACATGTGGTCAACATTGACATAATCCTCGGTAAGGATGGGTATCAAAATACTATTTGAACATTTATTATAGGAATAAAGAATTTTTAATTTTTGATGATGATGTAGAATCTCCTATCCTTAGAGAAGAAATATCATCATCTGATTCTTATCTAGATCCACCCCCAGTATCTCTTCAGAAGGAAATTCTGGGGGAGAAATAGAAAACAACATCCATGGGTGAAGAAAGAAATATTTGAATTGAGGATTTCCAATTGTATAAGAATACATTGATGTATTAATATAGGATTTACCTAGACATCCTCCAGATCCTGATGTTGAGTTTTGTATTGATTTAATCCCTAATGAAATACCAATATCAATGACTCTTTATAGAATTACTACAGTGGAATTAGTAGACCTAATGAACCAAATATAAGATTTTAGTGATAAGGAATTTATTTTAAATAGTGTTTCTCCATGAAGATCCCCAATTATTTTTTAAGAAGAAAGATAGATCAATTAGGTTGTGCATTGAATATAGAGAAATCAGTTATATTACAGTTAACAAAAAAGTATCATATACCTTACATTGATGATTTTTCTGATCAGATTCATGGAGCACAATATTTTTCAAAGATTAACCTAATTTTTGGATATCATCAGTTATGTGTAAATAAGGAATATATTCTTAAGACAACATTCTGAACCAGGGATGTAAATTCTGAGTTTACAGTAATATTGTTTGGACTGACTAATGCACCCTCTATTTTTATAGATCTAATAAATATAGTGTTTAAGGAATATATTGATTGTTTTTTCATAGTATTTATTGATTATCTATTTTTATACTCCAAAATATAAAATGTCAATCATAACCACTGATAGATTGTTCTGAAAACACTTAAAAGAAATGGGTTATATGTGAAGATTAACAAGTGTGAATTCTAGCTTTAGGAAATTTCTTTTCATGTCCATATTTTCTCAAAGGATGGAAACCATATTTATCATGAAATGAAAATGGAAATCCACAAATGGCCATCATCGATGATTATAACCAAGGTACATAGTTCTATTTTTTTAGAAGGTTATTATTGGGGTTTCATCCACAATATTTCTTCATAGGTTAACACTTTAACCACGCTCACACATAAAGTTGTTAAATTAGTTTGTACAAAAGAGTGTGATGAATGTTTTGAATAATTGAATAGAATATTATTCATTGCTCCTATCTTGACTTTACCATCTGGGAATGGTGGTTTTGTGATTTATAGTGATTCATCAAGGAAAGGACTTTGTTGTGTCCTTATACAAAATGATAGGGTTATTACATATACTTCAAGGAAATTAAAAAATCATGAAAAAACTATTCTAATCATGATCTTGAGATTGCTACAGTAATATTTTCTCTGAAGATATGAAGACACTATATCTATAGTGAAATATGTGAGATATATACTAATCACAAGATTTTGAAATATATTTTCTCACAGAAAGAACTCAACATGGGGAAAAGGATATGGATTGAGCTACCCAAGGATTATGATTCCACAATACACTACCACCTAGGGAAGGAAAATAAGGTGGAAGATTCTTTCAGTAGAAACAACCATGGAGTTATAAACAATATGATAGTTGAAAAGGATCTTATAATCTTGGATCTAGTAAATATAGGTATGGGAATTATCATGGAATGTGAAACATCCCCACTTTTTCAAATGGCTGCCAAATATTCCTTACTAGAAAGGATAAAAATTCCTCATACTGATGATGAGGATTATCAAAATAAAATTAAATCTATGAATGATGGAGATTGATTTACTTCGTATATAAAGAATTCATTTTCAATTTTGGAAAGAGGATTTGTGTTCCCACGACACCTGAGCTAAAAAAGAAATTTTTGGATGATGCACATAGTTCCAATTTCTCTATACACCCTCATAGCACTAATATGTATAGATATTAGAAGGAACATTTTTTTTGTGGGACAACATGAAGTGGAATATTGCTAATTATTTTTCAATATGTTCAGTTTATCAACAAGTTATGTCTAGAAGATAACATCCTAGAGGATTAATGAAACCTCTTCCTATACCTGTGTGAAAATTGGATAATATTATAATGGAATTTATCATGGCTATACCATAGGCTCCTAGAAGGAATAATGTGATATGTGTTATTATTCATAGTCTTACCAAATCACCACATTTTCTTGAAATAACAGATGATTTACCACTTGAACAATTAGAAATAATTTATATTAATGAAGTTGTAAGACTTAATGGTGTACCCCTATAATTATTTTCTGATCATGATCCCCTTTTTACATCACAATTCGAGAAATGTCTTTAGAAGGCCAAAGATACTGAGCTTTTTTTGAGTACTGCCTACCACCCTCAAACTAATGTAAAACCGAAATGGGATATTAAAACTTTAGAAGCCACGGTGAGATCTTTCTCTCATACTTTCAAGGTATGTGGGATCAATATTTACCCATAATATAATTTTCCTATTACAATATCTTCCATTCGATTATTAAGATGGCACCATATAAAGTTTTATATAGAAAGAGATGTCGTACACCAACTTTTTGTGGGTGATGTTTGTGAAAGAAAACTCATAGACCTAGAACTTGTAGAAAAAATGATAGAAAACATAAATACTATTTAAACCCATATCAAAGTAGCTCAATGTTGGAAAAAATGTTATGTCGATAACCGAATGAGGGATTTGGAATTTCAAGTAGGGGATCATGTTTTCTTGAAGGTATCTCCTTTGAAGGGCATTATACAATTTAGTAAAGAGGTTGAATTATGTCCCAGGTAAATTGGATCATTTTAAATTCTATAATGAATTAGAGATGTAGCTTAATATTTGGAAATGCTGCCAAGTCTCACCAAAGTTCATGATGTGTTCCACATATCACTGTTAAGGAAAAACATGCTAGACCCTTTTAATGAAGTAATATTCGAGAAATATTCAGGATGAAAGTGTTTGAAGAAGGGAAAAATGTAACACCCCAATCTTTCACAGTATGATTCCTTTTAAATTATTCAACGGCTTGCACTGCACACAATACCAAGTTCAAGCACCCAATGATCTATCAAACTAGCCTTTTAAAAAGTAGTTATGAATAGTATTAAACAAATTATGAAATTTATATACTATATAATTAATCAAAAAAAATTACATCCATCCTATTGATTGTATATAAATAAGATAATAATTAATCCAATCTTACACTTTAAACAGTTATTTGTTTCTGAAAACAATTTTACCATCTTTTAGTGGTGAAACCTTTTTAAATAAAATATTTAACAATTTTATATATTCAATTTTACAAAATAAACATCCTATTTATAATTAGGACATAAAAAATTTAGTTTAGATAAATATTTGGTGTTTTTTTGATATCTTTCATATTCTAATGAATAGTAAAAAACAATACATTTTAATTCAAAAATGCTTTTTCATCTAATGTATTTATAATGTTAGATTACCCTTTTAATCGGTTTTAAAGAATAATTAGATTAATTTTGTATCATTTAATATAATATAAGTCATTGGATTTAATTTTACAATAAAATTAGATAAACACATATGCCAATCTTTTGATGGTTTTTATTTGTAAAAACCCATTTTCTTGTTTGGTCAAGTGCGATTAATGTTAAATTAATTACTAAAGCATATGAGTATTGAATTTGAAATTTTTATTCCATATTTTGAATCATTGGTTCTAAATTATGTAAATAGGTTTCTTTTATTTTTTGTCATTGTGAATACTAACTTTAGTAAAAAAACATTATTACCACATTTAAGGGTAAATCGGATAATTAAAGGTAAAAATAATATTATAAAATTATCCAAACACTAGTAAAAGTATTATTGGATGATTAAATCTGACCCTTATCATCTAAGGTTCAAAATTGAATCATTTAGTGGACCCTTGTCTATGAATATGACATTAATATTATTAAAATTAATGAATGTGACAAAATGTCACACTCTCAATTATCATATATACAATAATGTTAATATAGAGATCTCGAGGATATAACAATGATTATTAATAGTATATGTAAAGATAAAAGAATTACCTAACTCAAATAAATTTATTTATAATTTTTATAGATTAAATAATTTCCATTAATGATGTCACAATAGTGAAGTAGAAATTATTTTCTTAATAGAAATATCAAATAAATGATACTAAAAATATTAATATTAAAATAATTTTAATTAATCAATTATATACACTAATTTTATATATAAATTATACATGTCAATGAAATATTGGATTAATTTTTTTGAAGTTATCATTTTTTTTTTGAATTTTTTTAAATGAAATTATTGAATAGTATTAAAATTGGCTTAATGATATTTTAAAATAAATACTATCATATTAAATGATATAAAAGTAATAAAATATAGGTTTTGTCCAAATAACAAAAATAATTTCCATGATATAATAAAAGATCCAATTTAAGATCTTTTGGAATTTTATATTAAGTATATTATCCCTATAGTGTAAAAATGTAAGAAGACATGCTAAGAGTTAAACTATTTTACCACTACAACAAAACTGGCTATTACCGGTGGTTTTCTTTTCATATAGTTGTGATTTTAACAGCTGCTATATGGTTTGGCGGTGGTTTACAGAAACTGCCGCTAAACTGGGCGTCGGCAATATGTTAGCGGCGGTTTTTTCCATTTCACGGCGATTTAAGGGAAGCATTGTAGATGCCTCGTTTCACGGTGGTTTTCATTACTTTACCGGCAGTTTGATGGGTGCCGGATATTTTTTTATTTGCGGTGGTTTTAACCACCGTGATATTTAGGTGTTTGATGCACCTCTGTTGCGGTGGTAAAAACCACCGCTAAATATAAACTGATTACATGTCATGGCGGTTTTAACCGCCGCTAATGTTTTACCAGTAAATCATTAGCGGAGATTATAACCGCCGCGAAATAATGACCAGTAGAGCATTAGCAGCGGTTAAAACCGCCGCGAAATGCTGACCAGGAAAAATAATTGCAGTTTTTCTTCTACTGCCCCACTTCCCTGAAAAACAAATCAAACCATAAAATGGAATAGGAGAAATCATAAAAACAAATAAAATTTTATTTTTAACTTGGTATCCCCAACATTATGAAACAGGATACATCATACAAACAATCGACCATATTTCTATAGTGATAATAATCAATAAGGGATCTATAGGGAAGCATGAAATCCATTCCAATAATTACATCATATAGTTACATGATGGGAAATAATGAATTCTATATAACAAAACATTTTCTTATCTGATGGGGAAAATAATTCCATCAGTGAACAACCATTGATCGAATAACCAATGAGGTTTATAGATTCTTAATGACACATAAATACATTATATCAAGGACCAGAATTTCTAGAAATGTATCAAATATAACATTGTATGATGCACTTGTGTCAAATAATGTAGAATCTATAGTAGAGGTTTCTATGTTTGTACCACAAATAATAGATGAATTTGAATTATGCTCCCTATCATATGTTGAACATCATTTAGTTTTCCCATACCATGACTCTATGCTACAACCTGACTATTCTGAGTGGGATCACATTTCATGCAAATTAATTCCTGAGTCTAGTATCAACTATGTCGACTACCACCTTGGCCTCAGCAGTATGTGGTATTATAGCTACATCCCTATTAAAAATTAAGAGGACCCACATAATAATGTGGAATATGTAAATATCTTACCCCCTAGGAGGAACTGGTGGAAAAGTTTTGAAGATGTGCAAGATATGACCCAAACTCCTATAACCTCTCCATTCAACTAGATACACCATACATTGGGAGAAAAGATGTGTATCTTCTCTAAATCTCCCCATATTTTGTTAATGAGTCACCCAATTTATGATAGAATAGTTGTGTGTCTTCCCTTTAACCATTTTTAGAATATTCTAGGTGACTTTAGTGACCAAAACATGCATATTTTCTTATTCTATTATTAGAGAATGTGTATGGGCCTGATCTTTTCCTCCATTTCATATAGGTATATACCAATGTTAATCAAGTAAGTGGGAAAGGATATGGGTATTCCCTATATTTTTTACCAAAATATTCTTGGTGATTTCTTTGAATAATACCAGATTATACCGACAAGTTTAGTAAATTTGGGAAAATGTGTCCTCTTGCTCATTGATTTCCACCATATTTAGTTAGTGGGATTCGTTGGAGGGTATAGATGTAGGGTCATGTTCTTGGTTGATTTTTCACTACCCTCAGTGGGTTTTCCTGACTACCTAGTTTTGGGGGACTTAGGTCAGACTCCCGAGGTAAACAAACACATCATATAGAGGTTTTATTGATTTGTAGCATTGGTGATGGTGAATGCTAGAAGGATCCCTTTGGATGGTCCCTTATGCAATATAGATGAGTCCATCAGTGACCTCTTGATCAACCTCCATAGATAAGGGAGGAACATCTTATTTCCTTCCATGGATATGACTATGAAATGGTTTGAGATGGAAACTATTTACAAAAAATTATGTTCCACTGGTCATTGTTGAGTAGACATATAGTAGGGATTTTTGAGATGAATGGATTTTTTAGCTTCCTCTGAAGATGGAAAGGTACCATTTACGTGTGACTCCCAAACCAGTGAATTTGAGACCCAATGTTGAGGGTGCAAGATTGATAATAGATCCCTAGTTTTAAATGAGGATCCAACTTGTGTATTAGTCGAAGCATATGTGTTAGTAAAGTAGTAAAATGTAATTTGGATCAAAGGGGGTTCTAGTTGAAAGTGCCAGAATACTTATGAGAAACATTTACAATAAATCCTCTTGAAATCAGAATATCAATAAATAAACACATGTATAATCAATTGTATCGGATCCATGTTTGTCCACATTTCATATTTTGAGAGAGATAAAGGAGCCTAACATGTGGGTGACACATGCATTTTGTTTAAGGTTCCATGTTAGGTTCACCATTTTTGTTTCCAACTACTTATATTGGTGAGTATATGATTCGTATCTCACGATTAGGCTAAACCACATTCCCATCATCCTCTTATGTTTGGTCTCTATACTTCCTACTAGGTTCCAATTTATATAACCAGAAAAAAATAACAAAAGGATCTGTCTTTAGTCATCCAAAATCTCGACTACCAATTCAAACATAGGCCTAAATGGAATGATGTATACCACACTCTAGAAATCAAGACATAAAATGAAACATCATAAATAAAAAAAATGCATTGAAGGAAACATGAAAAATCATGAAAATTTTAGGACATGGAAATTTTTAGTGGAAACTATGTGCCATACATGTTACATATACAAACCAACCATTCTCATATTTTTTCAACACATCAACAATACTACTACTCATGGTCCGATGATGCATCGTCACCCTCTCCACCTCCATCTCCACTACCTGCTGCCACCTGTAAGAAAATTATATTGAAAATTAAATATTGTTGCATATTTATAATTAAACTAAAAACCAATAAAAGTTTGAAAACTAAATAATTTTTATTTTTTGTGATTTACCTGCTCACCACTAGTCGATGCACTACCACTGGGGGAACATCTTCTCATATGATGACGTATTTCAAGAAACTCTTTCTACAAAGAAGATATCTGATCCCCCTGCTAGTGAACTGTGTTTCATAGAGAAGAAATCTCCCTATGAGCATCTTGAGGTATGAAATGACTATAACCAGGAGTAGATGTAGCAGGAATCCCTGGTGGCCTGCCAAAGACCTCAGATGGTACGAGTCCCAAACCCATCCCGCACACTCTACCAGGATGTTCCTTCCCAAGGACTTTAGCAACCAGGTCATCCGGGGAGACAGAGTAGGACTGCCCAGGATTGGCATCCCATATTTCTTTAATTTTTACCAATAAATCAAATGTCAATATATAATAACACCATAAAAACTGATAATAAGTTATTATAATAAAAAATTGACTTCATACCCCAACTTCTTTGGTAGGCTCATTAACAAAACTTCCATCTATTTTTTTATGAACATCCAGCCACAGTTCAGTTCTGGATGCTTCATGCCTTAAACTCTATTATTGCATTAAACAAAGATAAATCAATAAATCAATATTTTAAATAGATAATATTGTCTTATAAATATTTAAACTAATTAAAATATTACCAATGACATTCAGCTTCTACAAAAGCTTTTTGAGCCCACAGTGTGTGGGATGACTTGCTTTGCCCGGTTTGATGCATTCTGTCTTCAGATATCCTGAAATAAATAAAACTCAATTTAACAGTAATTTATTAAATACCATCTCCTCTTCATATACATGTATAAATGTAAAATGAGGATAATGTAATAATATATATTTCAATACCATCCACTTCTCATCATGAATTCTATTAACAAAAACATTCCATTGTTCTTTCGGTACCCCCTGGGTTGCTTCTCATACATTTTCTGCACGGTCAACAAAGTATCGTTGACATCAAACCACAACCTCTATTTTAAATCTTTCCATTTTTTACCAAGATGTTTCAATGTCCACTTCCATGCTATCACATCAGCAATAGTAAAGTGGAAGAACATCTGTATACAAAAATTCATTTTGAACATATTAGTAACATGACATTAAATTAAACCATAAAGTAATAAAATTACCTTTATCTGAGAATCAAAAACTTCATTTTCCAGTTTGGAGGCATATGCCTCCAATCATCATATGAAATAGGCAGTGAAATGGGCTCTGCTGCCAGCTGACCTATAATCTAGCCAAGTAACCCCACGGTGGACCCCATAAGAATCAAATGGCATGACTATCTTCTCACCATTCATGTTCCAAACATCTGAAATTTTTATGTGTCTTTCCACGGTTGCATTTTGTCATCTTCAATGAGAAAACAATTAGTATTAACAAAATGCAATAAATTTATTTAATGAAAATTTTTACCTGTGACTGTGAACCTCCAGAATGTCCATGATGAACTGGAAGGGGCATGTCGCTGCCCCACTACTGAGGCTCATGTAGGGGGAGTCTTTACTCATCATCTAATGAGACATCCACGGATAGTGTCAGAGATGGTTCAAGGGGAGATGGTGTAGGGGTGTAGGCAGCTGGTGCCTTAGATGTCATGGGGACAGACGGATCGTCGTCTATCATAGAACTAGATAAAATAGTGTACCGCTTCTACCTTGGCATTCCTGTCATTTAGTCAAATAAAATTAAGTTCAGAATATATATTTCAAAAAAAAATATGCAGAAAAAAATTTTAAAAATGATAATAGTGCCCCGAACTAATAAACAAAATATATATAACAGAGATAATGAATGACTGCAGAAATGAAACAAGTGGTTGCTAAATGAATAAATAATTGTACATACAATCATTTTCCCCTTCAATAATGTCAGTTTCCTGCTCCATTGCTTCATCCACTTCAATTATCCTTCCTAGACTAATATTTTCAATATCATGATGGAAAAATAATTCTGCTTCCTGTTTTTTATGAAATTCAATTGCAGAGGTCAAATCTTCCACTTCATCACCCATATCATACAAATCTCTTTGTATTATTTGAGTAACTAGACTCCACCCTTAATCCACAACATCATTCACATAATATACCATTTTTTCTTGTGATGCTAAGATATATGGATCATACAGTTCACGATCACCAATATCCTTCAAGCGAGAGAAGTTTACAAAAGTAAATTGCAAGGAATCTCTTTTAACACCTTTGATAATATCGACCCATTTTCATTTGAATAAAACAATAGAAAAATTCACGTGGTAGTTTAATTCAATAATATCATGCATATTTACATAGTATCCCACTTCAAAAAATGTAAATATACCACTATTCTGTGTTTTCAAACCCACTTCTCGATCGACTGTACGAAATCTAATGCCATTCACATTACTAGCGTTGAACTTTCTAACTTGTTTTATAGGACCTATAGCAAGAAACTTCAAATCTTCTGACAAGTCTGCTCGAGTATCAGTATTCAGGATCTGAAAAAAGAAATATTATTTAATAGATTTACAAATTGTATGTGTCAAACTAATATTCGTATTTATTGCAATATTTATAAATTTACATGTCATGCAAACCATTCTACCAGCTCTTTATTCACAGATTTTGTTATATCTTTCTCATTTCATGTTCGGCCTCTTATTCTTCTCTTTATTTGTATCCTCAACTCTTCAATAAATGGATCTGCAATTTCACTATTTAGCAGCACATATCTATGTGCCTGTAATAATTCCAATTCTGTCAGTGTCACATATGAGGTCCTCCCAACTGATCGGCCAATAGCATGAAATATTTTTGATTTCTCATGCATTTGAGATTTAGTTGATGTGTATTCAACATGTCCAACTCAATTAAATCTTATCTCAATATCATCCAAATATATAGAGAAAAAGGTGAGACACTCCTCGGCCAAATAGCCTTCAACAATAGGGCCTTCTGGTTGAGCTTTATTTCTCACGTATTCTTTCAAATGCCCAAGATATATGTGATATAAAATAATACTATTATGCATTTATTTAAATTTCAAAAAATATTTACTTAACTGGAAACATATAAATAAAATACCTCTCAATTAGATACATCCATCGATAATGAATGGGGCCTCCTAATTTAGCTTCTTCAACCAAATGCGCAGTTAAATGCATCATGATAGTAAAAAACGATGGAGGAAAGATCATATCCATTGAAAAAAGGGTCAATACAACCCTCTCCTAGAGGTTGTCAAGCTGAAATGGATGTAGAGCTTTCTCACATAATTGCCTGAAAAATGTGCAAAATTGGAGTACAACAGCAGTAACTTTTTCAGGTAATAATGTACGCAATGCCAATGGTAGTAACTATTGTAACAAAATATGTGAATCGTGACTTTTCAATCCATATAACTTATGATTTTCAAGTAAACACACATCGAGATGTTACTCGAATACCCATAAGATACCTTCACAGTCTTTAAAATTCTAAGGAATGTATCTTTATCCCTATTTTTCATTGAAAAAATGGTCGGAGCATACTTTTCATTCTCATCTGGCCAGAGATCACGTTTTATGTCCATTACTTGTAAGTATTTGCGAGCATTGAGATGATCCTTCGACATTACATGCTCATTAAGTAATGTTAAAATCAAATTATCACTTACATTCTTCTCAATATGCATCGCATCATGATTGTGGTGCAACAAATTAAATTCCCAATACGGAAGTTCGAAGAATATACTTATTTTCTTCCATTATTGCATTCTGATTTCACTTGATGATGCACTTCATACTCATTTTCCTCTATCATTCAAAGATGAACCCTACCAATTATGTTTTAACATTTTCAAGTTGTGTCAATATTTCAGAACTGGTTAACAACTTTGGAGGTGGTCTACGATCAATGGAACCATTAAATTTTTATTTGTTCAGCCGAAATCTATTAGATGCATCAATAAATCTTCGATGGCACAAGAAGCACCATTTTCTACTGTGAGGTAGCCGTTTGGGATAGAAATCAATGTTACAAACGGGACAAGTCAAACCCGTATAAGTGTTACAACCAGATAAATTCCCAAGCCCAGGGAAGTCACTAATGGTCCATATTAAAGTATCATGCATTTTGAACATTTTTTTAGAAGAAACATCAAATATATCAACAATGTTGATCCATAACTCCTGCAATTCTTCAATCAAAGGCTGCAGGTATACATCAATATCATTTTCAGGCATTTTGTTTCCAGGAATAATCATCGAAATGATAAAAGATGTTTTTTGCATACACATCCACGGAGGCAGATTATAAGGGATCAAAACAACTGGCCAAATGCTATAACTGGTACTCAAAGTCCAAAATGGGTTGAATCCATCGGAAACCAATCCCAATCGAACATTCCTAGGACCAGCTGAGAAATCTGGATGCAATGAATCAAATTTCTTCCATGATTGGGAATCTCAGGGATGTATCATTAACCCATCATTGTTATTATCTACATAATTCCACTTCATGTATTCAGCGGTTTTTGATGACATGAATAATCTTTGCAATCGAGGATTCAAAGGAAAGTGATGAAAAACTTTTGCAGGTGTGTTCCTTTTCTTCTTCTCCATGAAATTATGTTCAGTCAGACTTCAAACATCACCCTTTGACTTCCATCTAGAAGAAGAACATTTCTTACAATTCTATCTACTTGAATCCTCTCCCCAATAAAGAATACAATCATTGGGACACACATGTATTTTTGTATAATTCAGACCAAGCTTTTTAATTACATTTTTCATATCATAAATAGATTCTGGGATTTTTGCTTCAGGAAATGCATCACGAATCAATTCCAATAACATGGACATTGCCTTATTTGTAATTCCACATAGACATTTGATATGGTACAACTTCATCAGAAATGAAAGATTTGAATATTTCAAACACCCACTATACAACTCTTGATTTCCATCGTCAACTAAATCATGAAACACATTTTCCTCACTGAATTTTTCCCTTAAATTTGTCTCCACAGAATCAAGAGGAGGATCCAATGATATACTACAATCTTGATCTGCTTGTGTTACAGTCTCAAAAACATCACTTGTCACATTGCAATTTGTAGCACCCTCTTCTGGTTGTTCTGATATGTTTTGATGCTCATAGTGGTGTCTTGCAGTGCCGAATGAATCATTTATGAGGTTTTTCATTTCATTTTACATTGTCAATGAACTTGGGACCTCATTTTGTGGATTAACATCAGTGCTCAATATTTCTGTATTGTTCGATTCTCCATGCCAAATCCAACAAAAATATTGATCAGGGAATTGCTTCAGTATTAAATGTTCCTAAACTTCATCTCTCTTTAACAATGTTCTAAATTTATATTTAGGACATGGACATCTTATTCTACATTCAACGGATCTATTAGAAATTGAAAAATCTAAAAACTCATTCAAACCCTTAACATATTGAGTTGTGTTCCTCAGTAATGTGATCCATCTTTTATCCATGTATATCACAATGTGCCTACCCAATAATAAAAAAAATTAAAACACATATTACTACTAAATAGATAAAAAATTTCATATATACGATAGTGTAAGATTATAGAAACATAATATAATAAAGATGACCCATTGATCATAAAGTATTCATAATATAATAAAGATGATACATTGATCACATTTACCACTTACTTAGCATGCCCAGACAAACCGAAAAAGTCTGGTCCCTGGGAGACAGCGTCAACACCTCATTGAGGAGCAGTAAGAATATCAGGTTACATGCTTATCATAACACTGTCAATCACATATTTATGTTGCCTCATACAACACCCCCTTGAAAGTTATGTCATTGAACACACCAAAGATGCACGATTTTTATACCATTAGTACAACAACATTACTAGAAATATTTATCCCTTATATGACACCCTTTGAGACTTATCGCAAGCTAGATTGGGTACTCGGATTATGGGTAGCCTAGGTCTGTTCATGAAAATTGGTCATGTTTCATCGCTCTTTATGTTTTTCAATCTTTTCACTATCTATTTGAATTTATCCCATTCATATATGAATTTTTGGAATGAATCTATAGAATGGAAATCATGAAGGGAGTTTTGAAAGGGGGTTTTAATACTAAAAAGGTATAAATTACCATGAATTACACGTTTGTTCATTATACACAAATCATCTCTTGTTTGTAGGAATGATATATGTTAGGAATGTCATTGCCAAATAGTGGTGTTATTTAAAAATTATATATACTCACTACCAATAGACATGAGAGTTTTAAAGTGATTAAAATAGTTAATGTATAAAGTGTTTCTTATATAAATATGATATATAAAAGGTAACTGGAACACTCCTGTCCAAATCTATCCAAGGTTAGGAAATTATAGAATATTGAGGGGGAGTGAAAGTAGATGATAAATTGTGACTAATACTGATATGGATAGTTTAGGTGTTTCTATATATCCTATAATAATAGAAATCATGACACATGTAGTTCTTGGAAGAAAATATATTATCATAGTATAGATTAAAATATGGAGTGACCAAACATGAATGAGGGTATTATACACTAAGACAGCTTTTATAGTGATGAAATGTGTTTTTGGGTCGAGGTTTAGTGGCTCAAACATCACTATATATCCAGTAATAATAGAAATAAATACACATGTAGTTTCTATAAGGTCTCAACAAATATCTAGATATTGTATATGAGAGAAAAGGAGACATGTATGGGTGCCCTGGTGGGAATTGAAAGGATGAAAACTGATTTGAATTGTTAAATGTATCATCATTGGGTAAGAATTGGGAAATTAAATGGGAACTACATAATGTCCTAGGATGGTAAATTTGGATGTCACTATATATCCCATAACAATAAGAGTCATGTCACATGTTGTTATTATAATATATCTTCACAAATCTATCTCTTGTGAAGGGGAAAATGATGTTGTCCAGTGTCAAGCTACATAAAGGAAGGTCTGATGTGAATCCATGAATCCCATATGATATAATCCAAGGATATAATTGTGGAATTTTATTTTTGCATAGGTTTTTTGAGAAGGAACTCTTCACTGAGGATTATTATATTGATATTAATCTCATGTAATGAAATTATATTGTATATATTGAATTTATAAAATAGGTTTAAATGTAATTTAAGAGGGACCATATGTCATTTAGTTTAACGATATAATTAAACAAATGACTTTTGTGTAATGTAGTATAATGTGGTATGGTGAGGAACTTTATGTCATTCATTTTAAGTTCCAATGACTATGAATAATTTAAAGAAGGCTTTGTGTATATATGGATTTTATTAAAAATGAAATTCTTGAGTCTTAGTTTCGAGCCAATAATGAAAATATTATTTGAATAGATGAAGTCATGAATAGTAGGATGAGGTTGGTTTTTTATAGGAACTAAATTTGTGGTTTGGTCCAATATAAATGATTTGGACATAACTATATATATGGACTTAACTTGAATTAATCCACACACAGTTCTTAATGTAGGATTGTTTCATACATGTGTATGGAAATAGTAGGAAACCTAACATGAATGAAAAAACACAAAAACTAGGATAGTGGAGAAGATTATGAATGAAATATATCATTGACCATTATTCATATAAGAGATATAGAAACCACTATGTATCCTATAAGAATAGAAATTAATCCATATGTAGTTTTGGAAAAGGAGTCTCTATTTAGATCTGGATTATGTATATGAGATAATAAAATGGTTTCATCCTAGTGTAAATTTTTTGGTGAAGACCCACTGAAAACATGTAATCCCTTACACTAAGAACTATTACATAGATATGTCTAATATAAAAGGGAATAAGATCGTAAAAAATATACCAATCAAGTTATTTTACGTTGTTATAGGATGGATCATATTTTATATGAAAATGACATGAGTTTCATACATTTTATGGTCCTACACCAAGGACCTTCGTGTCTTTTAGTTTGTGGTCTTATGAATAAAACCATCAACAAGAAGTTTAAATTCATTAAAAATGGACTTTAAAATCACCATTGTGAAGTTATAAAAAGTATTTCTTTGAGAATAATTATGTTGGTGGTAGAAATGATATGCTCTCAATCCATTATAATCATAAAGTAGGCATTGTTGGAGTATAAATTTTGTATTTTATATAGCCCTTCCCGTTTTACTCTAGATTTATTGGTTTCCTCCAAGGTATCATAGGTGTTCTAATAGATAATACTAGTTCTCCTTGGATGAATAACCATATGTGGGCCTTCTTATGGAATTATCATATAATATTATTATTATTTAACTCAAGGATGTGAAGTGTGTGAAAATAGCTTTCATCAAATTTATCTAATTCATCAATTAAGAGTTGAGATTTCTCATTCCTAAACAACTGATCAAAAATGGAAATTTTAATTGAGGGTAATTAACCCTAAATGGGACGGACTACCACTACAATATCTCGACCCCAACCTATTGACTTAGGTAGGGACAAAATCCCACTAAACTTAGGTGCATACCATAGACACTAGAGGATGACTATAAATTAAAATGGTATATGAAATCATTGTGTTGGTTTACTCTCAAACACAACATAACCAGAATTAGACCAAAAGAATGTTATAACATAAATATGATGCATGATAGAAAATCAACCAGACACAATGGATATAACTTGACCAAGATAAGAGTTCTGATAGTAATTGATATATCATATAAGTCTGAAAAACCCAATAGCTCATAAAATTAATTAATGTGCCACAATAAAACCACCCCTTAACCATATACAAGATCTTGGTCCCATTATCCAGGGATGTAGCCTCATGATACACCATTAGAGAAGTGGGAGACCTTTACTTTTCATGTATCGTGAATAGAAACATCTATATATTCATTATGGTTCATATAAAGGGCATGATTATACTACCTAATAGATAATACATGATACATCCCGCACAATTCCCAAGAACACGAACAATTCAGAACATAATATATATATATATATATAACATAAGTGAATATCATGAATTAGTGAATAAAATACAAATGAAAAATTAGTGAAAGTATCTCACACCATTTTGATCAATCATATCATGAATGCACACATCCATGTAAGTACCCAACCATTGTATTCACCATCCAAAATATCCTCAAAATTTTATAAACTCATGAGTGAAATAACATGCCTCCATACCCAATTCATCACTTAGTGGTATAATCTAGTGTTCCCCCAATTTGTCTTAATAGACATGTAAAAAACAAAAAAGGACCCATTGTATACATCAAGAAAACATGATAACCAGTACCATTGAAATTTAATAAATTAAAGGAAACCTAACTCTAATAGATTTATCCAAAAACATAAATGGATATATACCTGGAAAAGATAGGGGTCGCAGGAGACGGAGGTCGTGGGGTCGCCGGAGACGGAGGTCGTGGGGTCGTCGGACAGTTGGGGGTCGCGGGTCACTAGACGAGGTCGCCGGACGGCTGGGGGTTGCCGGACGGTTGGGGGTCACCGGGGCCAGGGGGATAGGGGAAGAAGGGACGGTGTGGGGTCGTCGGACGCTTGGGGTCGCCGGGGCTGGGGGGGGTTTATGGGAAGAAGGGGTCGCGAGGGTTTGGGGGAAACGTTGGGGTGGGTTAGGGAAGGGTCGGGTTTTAAAAAAACATTATGGGTTTCAGGGCGGTTTTTAAAAAACCGCCGTGAAACCTTTCGACGAAAACGTTTAGTGGCGGTTTTGTGAACCGCCACCACAAAACCGCCGCTAAACCTGGTTTTTATTGTAGTGAACAAAGGGTTAAATTCCAAATATAAGGTTAATTTTATGACTTAAACTTGTCTAAAAATTATAGGATGAGTTTATTTTAACCATAACTCATCTTATCATATAAATAAATCACATTGGGGATATTTAAAACGGAAAATAAATTTATAATTAATTAAAATTTTAAGTTCCTCTAAAATTTCCCCTCACCCCTCTCATAAAAGGGAAATTATTCTTCTCTTTAATTCACACTTCCAAATTCCATTTATTCGGTCCAAAACTACCCATTTCCTCTCTAAAATTCCAAACTATGCCCTAGAGGCCATAATTTGGTCATAAATCCATCCTATGGTGTTCTTTTGAGAAAATCAAAAGAAGATACGAGAAAAAGAGGAAAGTGTTGTATCACCTCTTTTGAAATTGTTTTCTTCTTCTAGTTCCACTTTCTATGTTGCTTCCATACCAAAGTAATAAATCATATTTTAATACCTAAACTAGTATGTTATTATAATAATGAGACAACCATATTTTTCATTTTATCCTTCTTTTGAAAAACAATATCACCATTTGTGCATATGTATGGCTTACCGTCTCCACGTCGTGGTGTAATTTTTTATTCTAAACTTCTTTATTTATATGGGTAAAATTATGAGTATAAAATACATAAATAATGAATATAAAATTATTATGATTATTTATAATTAATATTCCATCCAATTCCATACCATTTAACCATCAAGGGAATGATATCGTCGCTCGTGCGTACGTATGTTCTACCATCTCCAAACTGCGGTGAGATTCATTCTCCACGTAAACCATTCAAGATTGATTATAAAATTTATATGATGAGTAAAAAAATTATGAAATTAATATCATTTTTCATAGAAATATAATACATCTTATGCATAACAAACTTGACTTATATGATAAAAGAGGAATAAGAAAACAAAGCAGTTAACACCTGAAACAATGGTAATACTGAAATATTATTAACAAAATTATATAAGAATATCTTATATGATATCATAAATATGGATATGGTTCTAGTTCTAGAAAAATTTAATAACATACTATAATAATTATACATGAGTTTAACACACCCTTGACTAAAATAAAGTACAATGTAAGGGTTAATTTTACAATCTCATTTTTATCTGATATCGTTTATACGTAAGTATCTACTAGGACATCATTATCATCCATGTCAATGTTTCTTAAAATATATTTCAAAAGATTATTGAAAATTTTTTAATGTCATTTATACACATGTTTTTATTTTTATAAATTGTTTTTAAATGAATCTTTCAATCATTTTCCAAATGAGGTATTTTATCATATTTTGGAAAAATTAAGGAATGAATGTTTTTTTAAAAATTATATGGCATGATTTTTAACACCCCAAGATTCCACAGTCTGTTTCCCTTTGAAAAATACAATAGCTTGTGTTGTATAAAAATTCAAGTTCAAACAAACCACAACCAATCAAACTAGCCGTTATGAATAGTAATACCTAGTTTTTTAAATTTTATAAATTTTATCATTCAAAATGGACTTCATTTTTTGGATTGAGAATATCAGAATTAGATTAGGGTGAATTTTTTGTATTTTTCTGAAAACATTCAATTTTTTATGAATATTGAAAAATACTACGTTATTAGTTAAAACCGACTTTTTATTTAAATAATTAATAATTGTATTTTGATATATTTTAGGTTAAAATAGATACATAATACCTATATATGTTCAACATAATTCATTGGAGTCATTTTATAATATGTTTAGATATATAAAATTTTATCGAACTTTTTACCCTCTTTTACCTACCTCCTAGGAGCATTTCTAAATTTGTATAAAACATAATTTTACCAATTCTATAAGTTGAATTTCAAAAATCCAAGACACACGGTTAATATCAGTAAGTAAAATGTGGTTCAATATAAAGAAAATAATTTTTGGTGAATAGTAACTTTTGACTTTTATTTACCACGGTTAAAAGTAAATAGGGTAATTAAGGGTAAAAATGGTATCATAATTCCCCTAAAACATTTCCTAATTCTATTGGATAAGTCTAATCAGACCAAAAACAACCTTACAAATAAAATATGATCCCCTTTGGTCCACTTGGTTAAGATTAAGACATTCATTATTATTTTATTTAAAGAAGAGTTAAAAGAGTTAAAGTCAATGTATAATAACTAATCCATTTTTAATGTAGGGTTACACACAATATAAATTCGACTTAAAATATTAATTATAAAGATAAAAGTATTTCCTACACAATGGTATTTTATTTATAATTTTTATAAATTATATAATTTAATTTGTTTATGACACAATGATGATGTAGTAATTACCGTATCAACAAAATATTAAAATAATCGATGTTATAAATATCCAAATAAATGTAAATTAAGACTTATGATAAATTAAACAAATTTTATAGGTTAATATTACATGTTTGGGTTGGTTAAATAAATTTTATTCAAAGTAATAAATTATTATGGCTTTCAAAAAAAATCAAATACTAAATAGTGTCAAAATTGACATAATTGAGTTTTACAAACAAATACTATATTATTAATTTATATAAGGTTCCTAAAAATATATGTTTTGGAAAAATAACATATAAAAGTATATATATTAATAATTAACCATAAGGGGTTCTTTTGACTTGTTATAGTATTTTTATTAACTATATAATATAAAAATACAAAGAGACATGGTAAATGTCAAACTACTTAACTAAGAGTTAAATCTAAAAGATAAGGTTAATATGATGACCTAAACCTGTATAAACCTATTGGTTGAGAGGTTTTAGACCCATACTCACATTATCCATTAAATAATTCATTTTGAGCCATTAGAAACCAAAAAGTATTTTATTATAAAATAATATTTCAATCTTTTTCTAAAGTGACCCTCACCTCTCTTATAAAAGGGAACTTCCCCTTATCTTAATTTCACACCTCCAAAGCCTTTTGGATTAAACAAATCCTGCCCAAATATCCTCCCAAATTTCCTAACTTCGTCCTATAGGCCTTCCTTTGGTCAGAAAGCCAACCTAAGGAGGCCTTTTGGTCAAATCAATGGGAAGAACGCGAAGAAGAGGGAAATATTTCATCACCTCTTTCAAGTTCTTTTCTTCTTCCAATTCCTCTTTCATTATTGTTTCTATTATAAAATAATAAATCCATAATCTTATATATACTTTTATTTTATTATAAAAATGGTACAACCATATTCATTATTCTATCCATACTATAAATGACAAAGTCACCATACATGCGTACGTACGGATTACTGTCTCCACGTCGTGGTGTAGTTTTTTATTCAAACACATCATTATTTGGATGGGTATAATAATTATTATAAAAAATGTAAATAATACATATAACATTTAATGATTCTTTATATATGATATACCATCCAATTACCTATGATTTGTCCATCAATATAATGATATTTTCGATCGTGTGTACGTACGGATTACTATCTCCACGAATGCGATGAGATTCATTCCTCATCGTAATCATTCAAGAATAATTTTCATTTTATGATTAAAAATAATTTTTATGAACATAATATAATTCTATATATGAATCAAATAAATCTTATCCATAACAAACATGGCTTACGTAACCAATCATATAATGGAAAATGAATCAGTTAACACCTGAAACGATGATACTAATAAAATATTATTAACAAAGAAATATTATAAGATCGAATATGATTTCATATTTATGTATATGGTTATTTTATAATTTAATAAAAATGTTTTGACTAATATAAAGGAGGTTAACATTCCATCAACTTAGGAAAAGTACAAGGTAAGGGTTATTTCCCCAATCTCATTATTATCTGAGATTGTTTATGTGTAAGTATTTACTAGGAAATATTTATCATCGATACCCATATTTCATAAAAAAATTTCCAAAAAAAATATTGTAAGGTTTTATGGGAGGTTTAATTCAACTATATCATTATTTTAAATGTTTTTAAAAAATTTCATTCAAAATCCTCTTAATTAATGTCCATGTTTTCAAAATGATTTTAATGATTTATTTATATGGACATTAATGGTTTGAAATGATAATTCATTTAAAAGGTATCAAAGTGGTATGGGACACTATGATTCAATAATATATTTTAAATGACTTCCTTTATAAATTATGTGACTTTTAAATGATTTCATGAAAAAGGGATATTTATCTCAAATATTTTTACTGATCTTTTTCAACTATGTCAACATCCTTTACGAGATATTATTCGTTGATAAAGGTTGATTAATTTTACAAATCTTCCATATTGTATTGAAGTTTTTGTGATATGTTTGACTATGGATGCATTATTTTTATACCATTCATGGTTTATGGAAAAATTATTGACATTTCGTATGTTATTTTTAATACAAATGTTGATGTTATGTTTAATATTTTTCATATGAGGAATGATTTGGACTTAGTTAGTGGTGGGTGGAGCCCGCTATAGCTCCTCAATGCATTGGAAGGTCTCATGAGAAAAACTAGTGTCTTGGGACAAGGCCATGAAAAAATATTATTTTTAGTCTTGGTACAAGGCCTTGACAATATGGTTATGAAGTCTGGCATTATGTATTCTATCATTATGAAAGTGGCTATTGATATTGCATGTGATTATTAGACTAGTAAAATATCCATGTGAATAAGTAAATGGAATTATTAAATTTTATATTTTTCATATTATGGTGAAGTTTATGTTTAAAAGGATTTTGTTTTAGTCTTATACGTTGCGTTAAATGTTTAGGCTTATTTACGAAAGTTTCTGCCATATTTTTGTCCTTACTGAGCATCTAAGATCACCATTTCTATGTTTTATTATTCCCAAGATGTGAAGAATTATTTTATGGTTGACCTAAAAGGATAGGATAAGGATATAAGCTTTTTAAAAAGGGACAAAATGTTGTTGATGTTTTTATTTCATGAAAAAATGTAATAATTATGAATGTATCTAGTACTTCCAAGGATACTAAACTGATCATTATTTTCTGACATGATTCCTTATATCATGTCAATGTTATGCAATAAGGCACCAAATCTTGGTAACTGGGGTCGGGGTGTTACATGAGCGGATATTTTCCACCATTAGGATTCCCTAACACTTTAAATATTCCCTTACAATCTTACAAGGTTCTTTTTAAAATAAATTTTTTATTTTATATTTGTGATCCTTTTAAATTATTTTAAATTAAAAAAGGGATATATCTCTCCAAAAATTTTGATGATTTTATTAGACCACATTCATCTATGTCAATATCTTTGTTTGATTTCTTTTCTTCATTACGGTTGATTTGTTAGGATACAATCTTCTATATTGTATTGAATGTTTTATGATATTTTATCTTTTGTATGTGCTATTTTTTTACCATTCATGGTTTATGGTTAAAGTATTAACATTTTGAATGCTAGTTTTAATACGAATGTTTATGTTATGTTTCCCCATCTTTATTTGAAGAATGCATTAGACTTAGTATGTGATGGGTAGGGCTCGCTACATCCCCCCAATGCATCAGTAGGTCTCATAACCCAAACTAGTGCCTCGGCACAATTCCTTAACAGTATTTTAATGGTCTTGGTAGGAGGCCTTGATTGTATGGTTATAATGTCCATCATTTTGATTTTCTCTCATTATGAGATTCGTAACTGATATATATGTGATTATTTGACTATTTTAATATCCATGATAATGTTTAAATGGAATTATTTGATTTATTCATACCATATTATGTTGAAGATAATGTTTTAAAATTTTTTCTTTTATTTTTATACCTTTCCATAAAAGTTTAAACTTATTTGTGATAGCTTCCACTATAATGTTTATCCTTACTTAGAATTTTAGATCACCCCATTTTTATGTTTCGTTTTTTCCTAGGATATGAAGAAAAATATTATGACTGGCCTGAAGGGATATTCTAATGGATTTGTGTGTTCAAATGAGACACTATGTGGTTTCTAATTTCACGGTTTAATGTAAAACTTTTGTTTGTATCTAGTTTTTTCGAGGCAACTAAATTGATCTGTACTTCATGATTTTATTTCCTATGATCATACCCATGTAATAAAATAATACACTGACTTTGGGTAACTGGGGTTAGGTCCTTACACAATGTCTTCTCAAGATCTTGAGAATATCCTCCCAATCTTTTAGAATATCCCTCTCAAGGTAGCGGATCCTCTCCACTTTTTTTCAAGAACCATCTTTAATTAATGCCTTCTTCCAATATTTCATGTCAGTATATGATTTTACACATCCATATTCTTATAAATATGATTATTATTAAATTATAAACCCATTTCACTCTCATTTAACACTTATATGATTCTTTATTTACCCCTCTTATGATACTGAAATCATGCTATGATTTTCCATTCCAAATATTTTTTGTAGTGAATAACCATTATCATTTCTAATCAAAGGCATTCACCTAGTTTTATATATCCTTCATTGATTTAGTATTTATAATTATATAACCCAAAATCATTAATTATGGGGTTCAAATTGATTAATAACATACTTAGGATATATGATCTATGTGGGACATGCATATACATGATATAAAAGTGAGAGGTGGGCCTGAAATTACATAACTATCTAATGAATTGGGTAATATTTATATCTAATGAGATTTCATGTATTGTGTATGGTAGGTTATTCTAAGAACACTATGTTATATTGTATTTTCAATTTTCATTGACTTATTTTTATGATGTCGTGTTTTATTTTATAGTCATATTCCCATGTTACCTATATGTTATCATGTTATATCATGCCTCATTGTTCAAGACTATGGTTCTCAACCCTCTTATGTTACCGTGATATACCAATATTATCACATGTATTGATTTAAATTATATTACGCTTCATTTATTACCATACTATGATTTCTAGCTCGATCCATTTTAGGTACATTCTCAGGTTATCAAATGTTGTTTTTGAAGATCCAAGGAATATAAAGGCATGTTTCGGAGTTTTTAAATAATGATGTTATAGCCTAATTTCAAGTAAATGTTCTATGTACCTAATTTCCTAAAGGCTCTAGACACCATTATCTATTGGGTTTGTATTAAAGGTTTTTTTATTTAATAAATCTTGAATTAAGATTTAATAAAATATGGTTCATCGATGTTGGTATCAGATAAATGTCTTGTCACTTTTGGGATTAGGATTAGAAAACCCTAGTGAAAAATTTGGGGATAAAATAAAACATTGGAAAACATCCCTAAATTTTGAAAATGTATTGAGTGAGTGGTTTCCAAGCCAATATATCCATGTCTGGATACTATAAGTGGATGTGGATCTAGAAAATATTTACTTATGGGAAATAATATAGAAAATGGTGCATTGAATTGGACAAGATTGCCACCAAGTGTAAAAAATCGGCTTTACTGTACAACCGGTTTGATTCTCTTGAGGGATATTCTTTGGTAAATTCACAAATATCTTATAATCCATTATAAAGGGAACAAAAATTTCTAAATGATTTAATGTTAAGAAATAAATCATGTATGACTTTTCTTGAAACCTATAAATTTATAGGTTAAAGGATATATGTAATTTAGGGTTTTTCTCTTTAATTTTCATAGTTTCCCATTTATATATTTAATTGATAAAAAACTAAAATCCTAAATTTACCCTTTATTTTTAGTCAATGGATGGGAATATAATGAATTGAGTCAATAACCAATGTGATGAAAAATGTTATGACTTCCAAAATGAATCACCTAACCATGTAGTAATAGAAATCATGAACATCATGACAATGCATACTTAATTGAGTCAAGATTTGAACCAAAATTATAATTAGGGTGAACACCCAAATCCCCCTAATAAAGTGAATATTTTTATTGAGTCCTTTATCTAACAAAGTCCTTTTACTTTTTGAGGATAGTTTTATCTCTTAATCATTGAGAAAGGGATCATCTCCATTGAAAATATATTCTCCATCGATCAACTCCATTGAAAATATATTTTCTTCAAATTATCTAAGAATGATAATGCCCATATAGTTGTGTATAATATGGAGGGTGAAGCAGATAAATTGTGCATGTTGGTTAAAATATTAATCCTAAGGAGGATATTGAATTCATGGAATGGAAATAATTTAATAAAATTTTTTTTGAAAACTATTTTTGTCACACTATATGAAAAAAATTGATAGGGACTTACTTTTACTCAAGAAAAATGATGATGAATCCATTAAGGAATATGAGGAAAAATTCAAAACACTTCCAAGATATTCTTCTATCTTTTTCATGTCTCCGGAAGAAAATTTTACCACTTTTTTAGTGTTTTAAATATTATTCTATGAATATATTTTTAAATTTGATAATTTTATAGATACAAGGAAATTGTCTAATGTGCCCTGAAATTTAATATGGATATTGGTGAATCTCCAAGGTCTCATGGGTCTCGAGATAAGTAGTGAAGAATGCATTTTAATCCATGTTTTACAATGGACAAAGATCATGGTGTAAGAATGATCCAACAACCCACTTTTCCAAAGTAACATAAAAAGAATCCTAAAAATTTCCTAACATGGATAAGGAAATAATTTAGGTGTGGGAAAGAAGGTTACCAAACTAGTTATTACCAATATAATAAATTCACCAACATAATCGATGAATCTGATACTCCAATAAACCCTCAACCTATTGTCCAGTGTTTTAACTACAAGGAACATGAACTCAATGAGAATAAATTCCCTAATCCAAGGGATATCGATGATAACCATTAACAATAACCTCAAAGGCCTATAGGGAAAGGGAAAGATTATTCCATCACAAATGATGAGGTGGATCCCAAAAATGAAGTGGTGGAAGGTACATTAGTTATTCATTCAAGAATAGTAACCATAATACTTTATTTTGATTCAACACATTCTTTCATATCCTGAAAGATTAGTAGAATTGTTAAAATATAACCATAAAATATTGAAGTCCATTAATCAGTGAAAATGAAAAATGGGGGAATTATCTATTCCTAAGTATATAAATAATCTCCTATCCATATTTATGGTTTGAACATCCTAGTGAAAATTATGGTACTTTGTTAATCTAAATTAAATATTATTGTGGCTATGTATTGGATTCCCCTATATATATAAAACATAAATTTCATAGAGAACGACATAAATTTATGTACAATAAATCACCCTCATATTCTATGAAAGTAAAAGGAGGAGGATGAAGAACCATTTGTATCATCAAATTATGAATGGATATTATTTCCTTTTGAGTAAGAGTATCTAGATAAAATGATTTAGAATAAGGAAAATATCATCCTTGATGATATTCCCATTGTAAGGGAATATGTTGACATGTTTCCCAAATAATGGTTTCGTCTTCCACTAATCCATGAGGATGAGTTATCAATTAAACTTATACCTAGATCATTTACAACATATAAGTCCCCATATATAATGGTTTTTGAGGAGTTGTATGAGTTGGAGAAGAAACTTCATGATAATCTAGATATAGGGTTTATACACCCAAGTGCATCACTGTGGGATGCACAAACTCTTTTCATAAAGAAGAATTATTGTTCAATGCACCTATGTATTGATTATCATGAGCACAATAAGATATCGTTAAAGAAAAAGTATCATCTACCATGTGTAGATGACTTGTTTTTTCAGCTATGTGATCCTAATACTTCAATAAGGTGGATCTTTAGCCAGGATATTATCAAGTAAAATTCAAGAGAGAGGAAATCCCAAAGACTACTTTTTGTATAAGGTAATAGCACTATGAGTTCATATTAATTCCATTTAGACCGAATAATTCTATATAAATCTAAATGGACTTCATGAATTGAATATTTAGGGATTACCTTCATAAATTGTTGTTAGTCATTATAGATGAAATTCCAATTTTCTAAAAAATGAGGAATATGAGGAGAAATTGTGTCTTTTACTGAAGACCATGCCAAAAAGCAAAGTTATATAAAAAGTGTAGTAAATGTTTTTTTGTTACAATATTTGAAATTCATTGAGATTATACCAAAAAAGGTTTATCTATGGATCCTTAAAAAATAATAGTGATTTAGAGATGGACGAGAAAAAAATATAATCCTGGAATCCATGGTTTCCCTGGATTGGTTGGGTAGTATTATTGATTTGTAAGAAACTACTAATGATTATAAATCCTATTAACTAATATAACTTCGAAGCGAGTTAAATTTTTCTATACTGAATAATGTGAATATAACTTCAAAGAGTTGAAGAAGAGGTTAATTAATATACTTGTACTCACATTACCCACTAGTATATTCCTCCCAATAATTAAATATCCCTAAGTAAAACTACCCAACCCATGATCTAGAATTTCCTATAGTGATCTTTGGATGGGAAATTTGGTGGTAATATCTCTACAGAGATAAGATTGACATACATAACTACCATAAATGTAAAGTATATATTCACAAAAAATTATCTTAATATTTTCCAATGAAGGTGGTTAGGGATGATCAAGGATTATGATTGTCTAGTCCATTACCATCATTGGAAGGTGAAAAAAGTGGAAGATTCTATGAGTAGAAATGATCTTGCAACCCTATCCAGGACAAGTAGTGTAATAGATTCGATCTAATTGGATATATAGTGGATGGAAATCGAAATAACAAAAGTATATTCATCTTGGATTTCTCAAATAACTGATCAATGATTGATTCATGATAGGATCAAGTAGGCATAGGAAGATAATGAGGTGCAACAAAAGATGGTAGAAATATTCTAGTGTTCAATATTGTTAAAGATGTAATTTTAAGGTTTGGAACATGGATATGTGTTCACCAAAACCAGAATTGAAGAGTGAACTTATGGATAATTTACATAGATTTTCCTTCTCTATTCAACTAGGAAGCACTAATATGAATAGATATTTGATGTAAAACTTTTAGTGGGATAACATAAGGCAGGATATTGTGGATCTTTTATCACAATGCTTGGTATGTATAGAAATTAACCAAAAATAAAAGCATTCTAAGGGTACGATCAAACCATTTCTCATACCAGTTTGGAAACTATAGAATATAATAATGTATTTCATTGATATCAATGGAAAACATAAACATTATTTGGGTGGTAGTCGATTTCTTTATAAATATGTAACATTTCATTGATATAAACAAAAAAAAATATCTACTGACCAAATCACCTTGATAATTATAAGGTAAGTGGTAATTCTACATGGATATCTACTCTATTGTATCAAATCAAGATATTTTGTTTACCTCTAGGTTTTGGAGAAGTATTTAGTAATAATTGGATACAGAACTGGGTTTCATCAATTCTTATCACCCTCAGATGGATGGTTAGTTTGAAAGAACCATAAAAAATCTATAGGATATATTAGGATCATGTTAAATGGATTTACAAGGATTTTGTAACTACCAAATTCCCCCTTTGGTGTTCTCATATAACAAAATTTTACAATCTAGCCTTCAAATGGAACATTTTGATGCTCTGTATGGGAAGAAATGTCAGACTCTAATATGTTGGAATGATGTTGGAGAGTGGAAGAATAAAAGACTTAATTTTATACAAGAGATTATATATAAGCATTAGAACATTCAACATCATATAAAATCCATACAATATTGAAAACAAAATCAATACATACAATCAACAGAAAAACCTAGAGATTGAGGAACGATATAATGTATTACATCATACATTAATATGGAAAAAAATCATGATATTTGAGAAGAATATAAATATCAGTACAAGATACTTAATCCCCTTTTAGATCCTTGATCTCAATGGATTTATAGTCTATTAAATATAAATCCCACCAAACCTATCTCAAGTACATGATGTGTTCTAGTTATACCTCTGGAATAAGTACATACCAAAACCCTCACATTTTAAAATCCATAGGTGGTATAATTATAGAATAATAATTCACACTAGTAGAAGTTGGTGAAAATATTAAATCATAGATAAAAAAGTTTTAAAAAACTACAAAACTCTCCTAGTTAATGTAACACTATGAAATTCTAAAATAAGAACATTGTATTTGATAGCATATATGAAACATAACACCAAGAACCAATGAAAATAAAACAACCCAAGACTTAATATTTATTTATTATTAAATAAATTCACTATCTTAAATAGATTCAATTACACACAAATTTGAGCATATATTTCATTTAATGAAACACTAATTTTACCTTGTGTTACATGAGACACTGAGTTTAGTTTATGTTACATACAAACCCAAGTTCAAATGAAATGTGCAATATTTTTAAAATATTATTATAATAGTTGTAAAATAGAAATTCAATTTCAGATTTTTAATAATACTTACTAAAATATGAATATTATGGTTATATATATATATTATAAATAAAAAATTAATCCTTCAAATAAATAATTTTTTTCTGGAAAAAAATGTATTTTTCTAAAAGAAAAATTAAAAATGATTTTCACACATAATTTAAAATTAATTTTCATTACTTTTAAAAGAAATTATTGAAAAAAATAAATTTAATTTTTTTATATAATAATGTCAAAATTATCTTTTGTTGAATTTGTTTTTTTTTCTTAAAAACCCATTTTTTGTTGAATAGTAAAAAATACTCAATTTTAAACAAAAATTTTCATTTTATTTAAATAATTTAAAAGGATAAGTTATATTTATACTTTGTTTTAATGTAAAATTAGTTAAATAATAAATCAATTAATAAAATTTGGGTCATTTTAATCATTTTCATGTTGAATTTTGATATAAAACATTGTAATATTTTGAACATTTTCTCTTTAAAAACACGCTTTCTCATCATATTTGCATGATTAATTTTTTGGATGGATCTGTGGTGAATGATGGGGATGAAAATGGAAAATATGGTTTTGATGATGATAAGGTTTCTTATGGGTCTCTCTGGCAGGCTGATGATGGGGAGGTGATATGCATGGATTTTTTATGCGATGGGCGTGTGACTCGAGGAAAGCGTTGTGTGACTCAAGGGAGGTGCTCGACTCAAGGTTCATGGGAACCAAGATGGTGATGAGGTTTTTGAAAGTTGTAATTTTAATTTAATGAGCATATTTCTGGAATTTTATGTTTTCCCGCTTTCCTTAAAGTGGCTTTTTGAAAATGGAAAAAAATGGTTTGCAGCCCGCTAGATTAATTTTAAATTAAATATTACAATTATCTTAATTGAATTTTGAAAAATGGATTACATATTTGTAAAAATTTTATTTTATAATATATAATAAGTTCAATTAAATGTTCAACCATATTAATAATGAAAACTAAATATTTTTATTATTACAGTTACGGTAAAAAAGGATTTACCATTAGTAATACTAAGAGGATAAGGATTTAAAATGACCCACCAACCTATATAAAACACATTGTATGGACATATGTCCACATTAACACTTATATGTTTTAACTTTACCCATTTTTAGGCTTTTTCATGAAAAAACATGGGAATGATTGGATCTTTTCAACAACAATTACAACTGTGTCACTCACCTCACTTATTAAAGGACATCCCCCTCAAATCAACTACACACATTAAAACCCTTTTGGTTTAGTCAATAACTATCCAAATAACCTTATAACATTCCTAATATCATATTATAATACTTACGTTTCCCATAAATCCATCATGTAATTCATTGGTTCAAATGTATGAAGGATACCCAAAGAAGAAGTAAAGTTTTCAATGAGTGTTTTTATTTTATTTATTCCTCCACCTCCTAAAATTATAATTAAAACATTATAATATAATAATCTAAATATAATAAATATAATGAGATTATTTTATAAAAATTTAATGACCTGGAACCATCTCAACTTCAAAAAAATGGGTTTCAAAATCATCATTTGTGTGTACGGCCAACTACCACCTCACAAACCAATGTCATTTATTTTTCCATTTCCACTAATCATGGTTAGGTATGATGATGTATAAATGGTATATATAAGATACTTATAACATAAATATATATAAAGATTAATTATATAATATATTTTTTTCACTTTCCATTCCATAGGGGATATGATAATAGTGCTCATGTGTACAGCGGACAACTGCCTTAAGAAGCGATGTGATTTGTCTTATACAAATGATTTACATTGAATATAATAAGTTTAAAGTTAATAAATATATGTCATCTAAATGAAATAATTATTATATACATGACATATTTATAATTCTATAAATATAATATAATTTCATACATTTTCACTAACATAATTATGATAACATCATTTGTATACATGGGGACTACATCCTTCATGAAGCGATATGACTCTATTTTTATTACCCCACATCATGAATGATATATATGTGTGTGTGTGTGCCTATTTAAAAAAATAATATTGTATATATGATATCATGATCATTATGTAAAGTTAAAATATTACTTTCTACATTTCCATAATGACCGTTGAACATTGGAACCATTACTCGTGTGTGTGTGTATGACCAACCGTCTCCATGATTGTAAAAATTTTCTTTTTTTAAAACCATATTTCATGATTTTTTTTACTTTCCATTCTTTATGGGATGCAATAACAATGCTCGTGTGTACGACGGACTATTAACTCGTGAAGATATGGGATTATCATTTCACTAATGATTTACATTGAATATAATAAGGTTAATGTTAATAAATATATTAGATATAAATTAAATAAATCATTCAAAAAATATAATATTCTTTCATACTTTTCACTAACTTAAATATGATAATATCATACGTGTACATGTGTACTACCTCTTTCATGAAGATATGTGACTCTATTTTTATCACCACACAACATAGATGATAAATATTTACATTGAAAGAAAAAATATTTTATATATGAAATTATGAAAATTATTGAAATATAAAATATTACTTACCTTCTTTCCATAAATATCATTGAAAAATGAAAATGTTACTCATGTGTACATACGACCTATCATCTCTATGATTGTAACATGGTATATTTTTATTAAACATATTTAATGATTGGTTTTAATAGTATAATAGATGTAAGAATATGATAAAATTTTCATTATTATTATTTTGGATATGATATAACTGTATAATATGTACAAGAACTCTAACTTTCATGACCAAACATACATGAGAAAATAAGGCAATTATTACTTCAAATAATGAAAATAATGAAGGATTATTAATTAATGAGAGATAAGATGTTATAAAACGATTATATATGATATTGTAAATTTTAATATGGCTCTTATATAAGTTAATAAATTATTTATAACCACTATTCAGGATTTTAAAGCATGCCCAACCAAAAGGAAGTGTGAAGTAAAAGATTTGGTCCCAATTTACAATCCATTGAGATTTATTTATTATTATATACGCAAAAAATCACTTTTATATGGTGTATATAAAACCCCTTTTACTTGTATTATCATTTTTAATTCATACTTTATGATATTTTGAGTTTCACATTGAATAATTTTATCCATGGGGGTTTTATTTCAATAATTACCAATTGTTCAAATTTATTCTACAATCTCACTTAATTTTGTGATTGTCAAATTTCTCTTAAAACAATCACATTCTTGTAATAGTTTTTCATTAGAAATTGAGTTAATATTAAATATAAATATTCTTTCCTGATGGATATGATTATTTCTTAAACCTTATCCCATTTTTAAATATGGACTTTACTTTCAATTTTATTTAATTAACTAGGTAAATACTGATTGATCTGTATCCTTTAATCAATATGGAAAATTTGATGATAAAAAAAATTGATTCATGCATTAAATCAATTATTAGATATATGTGGAATGATTTTTATATATAGATATGGGTGGGCTGGTATAGATATCCGGTAAATTATTTGAAATGTATCAGGAAACAAATCATTTGGCTATACCCATTAAGTTTTTAACAATTAGTTTTAAACTACCTTGTCAAAGGTATTGACAGTGGAAGTATAGTTTTCCAACTTCGAACAATTTGTACTCCATTTGTTTTAAAATATCTTGTGGAAAGTCTTGACAGTATAAGTTTGATTGGCCAAAATGGATTGGTTTGTACCGAAAAGTTTTAAACCGTCGTGTAGAATGGTTTTTATGGTTAAGGAATCAGGTTCCTGAGATATGAAATCTAATAATTAATAATTTCATTCATTAAGAATTAAATTATTTTTATAAATTATATTTTCAGAATTTTATTATCTTTATATTTATTTCATTATTAGTTTATTAATTAAATTACATATGTGTTCATTTATTTACCTATCCATGTTGATTATTCATTATTATGTTATTTAAATGTCGTTTCTGATTAGTTATTTACTATTCCATATTGATTATTCATTATCTAGTGATTTAAATTCTATGTATGTTTGGTTATTTACATTTCCATGTTGATTATGAATATTTATTCATTGTATATTTAACTATACTTAACCCTTACTGAGAATTTGATCGCACACTTATTTTGTTTCCCTTCTTAAGAATCCATAAAGTGTACTATGTTTGACATACAAAGATATGCTGGATGGAATAATGATATTCTCAAAATAAAATATTATGTTTCAATTTATGTTTTCAAATATAATGAAAGATTCAAGTATATATCTAGTTTACTAATACTACTAAATCAGTGAGTCCTTCAGGATGTGATTCCTTGTATCTTATGAAAATGTAATAATGTTGGCACTATCTCAGAACTACTAGGGTCGATATTTCCACATTCAAATTTTTGTGGTAGAACCATAAGTTTTAGGAAGAGATGTAGAAACTAGAAGATGTGAAACAAAGTACCATAATCTATTTTAGTGTATGAAATAAATTTTTTTGTGATAAATTTTTGAAAAGTGAATAATGCAACAACATAAAATTTAATAAATTAAATTCTCTTTTAAAAATTCCTTATTATGAATTAAATTAATAGAAAATACATTAAATATTTTGGTTTTTAGGGAATTATTTATTATATCTTTTCAAATTTAAAAGAACACTGAGAATCATAACAGTTGATATTATATCCATTATAAAATGATCATATAATTAGTAGAAATATAGGGTTATGATTAATATTATTAATATAAAAAAATAAGTCAATGGACATGACTGGTAGGATTGTACCTTATAAATCCCAATTATAAGAACTTACAAGGGAGATAATATCACTCATATTTCCCCTTGACCAAGACCAAGATGATATTAAACTACTAATGAATGAGAAAAATTGTTCACCAGAGAATTTTAAGCTCATTGTGAGCACAACCCAAACCATCTTCATCGAACAACCCCAATAAAATCACACTAGTTCCCACCTTAATCTTAGAGAATTGCCCAGTGTTATAAAGGGATTTGTATCTAGACCTTAGTTGTTTGATTTTTAAATTTTTATTTTTTTATAAAATAAATATTATATTTATCATTTATTACCTTATAATTGTTAAATAATAAGTTTGATAAAAAAATTATTCTTATATGATGAAGCATAACTTTTTTTTGCGAAATCATATTTTTAACCAGAACACTATTTTTTTAATTCAATAATTTATAAAATAAATTATATTTTAATAAAATATTATTTATTAAATCTAAATGATAAAATAATATTATGAAGTAAAATATTTTTTATAAGGCATGAAAAAATTTTATTATCAAAAAATAAATTTTTTTAAATAAATTTTTATTTTTAGTTAAAAATAGTAAATTATTATGTTTATTTTGATAAAATAAATCTTATTTTTGAAATTATAAAGTTAAAATTTTCCTAAAATTATTTTTTCATCATTTTCTATAATAGTTGATTTTTTAGGTAAAAATTAAATGCGGTATAATTATATGGTATATTTTATGACATTATAAAATAAAAAAGTGATTTAAAAACTACTATAAAATTTATCCACAAAAACATTACCCTTTAAAATAATGTTTTTTTGAAGTTATTTGATTAATTTTACAAATCCTTAAAAAATACTCCAACAAATTATTGTATTTTAAGGTGTTAAAATCAATTATTCATGAACATGACACACCTCCACATCACTGAGGATATTATATTAAAGAGTTTAGTTATTAGACTTACAAAATAATTAAAAAACCCCTATTCGATATAAACCATAGGAAAACCCAAGTTGACGTTTGTGGTTTTGATTACTTTTTCATATAGAGTCCAAAACCTAATATTTGAAATTAATAATCAATGTCCCACTCTTTTATTATAAAACCCCACACAACCTCCCATTACACTTCAATAAAATCCCATAGATCATGAATTTTCGCTACCCTTACATCTATATAGATCTCCCAAGGTTCCCCTGGGATCTTAATAAGATCCTCCCAAGATTTTAGAATTTCCCTCTTAAGATAATGGATCATCTCTTTCTCATATTTATTCAAGAACCATCATTAAATTACTCCACCTATTTTCCAATAATTCATGTTGGGATATGTTTTTACACATCCCACAGGCCTTCATTATTATTTCCATGTAATGAGAGACCCTTTTCACACACATTTAACACATTTATTAATCTTTATGTACCCCTGTTATACTGCTAAAATCATCCAATGATTTTCCATCAAAATCATTTTTTATAAGGAATACCCATTTCCATTTAAACTCTAAGTTGTTGACCTAGTTTAATTATCCTTCAATGGTTTTTTATTTACATATATTTAAACCTCACTCCTTAATCATGGGGTAAAAAATTATGAAATGCATCCTTATGTTGTATGATCTATGTGGAACACATATGCATATACATGATATGAAAGTGGAAGTTGGACCAGGAATTATATATCCCTCCAATGCATTGAGTAATATTATTATCTCATGAAATTGCATGTATGGTTCATGGGAGGTAATCATAAGAATAATATGATTTTTTCTTAGTCCTTATCCATGAATTATTTTTAATATGTCATTTTTTATGTTGTTTTCACATTCCATTACTGCCTTTTTGTTATCTTGTTATATCCTACCTCTTTGTTCAAGACAATAATGATCACCCACCTCAAGTTACCTTAATATTCCTCTTGGATCGCATGTACAAATTTACCTTATGAAATACTTTATTTATTTATGTACTGGGTGTTATATATCCTAACATTCTTATGTACAACCCCAGGTTATCCCATACAGATTCGGAATATCCAAGGAATATACGGGCATGTTTTGATGTTATTAAGTAATAATGTTATACCCCTATTTCAAGTTAATGTTAAGTGTATCTACTGTATCAAATTGACTTGGCCTTAAATTATTTTGGGGTTTTATTATGTGTATCTTTGTATGAATAAATAACGAATTAAGGTGTAATAAAATATGGGTCTTCATATTACAATCCTTCCCAAGACAATGGGTGTGGATTAGATGTTATAAATTATATCAGTTTGTTATGATCCATATATGGGGATGGTATCAAGGATAAAGGATGTTTTAGGAGATGAAATTTGTATAAAAAAATTGATGTATCTAACTATTTATTATATAATTCAAATGTCTACGATGTTTTAAGTATAAAATGTGTTGAAAAACAATTCTATAAAGTCTATCAAATCATAATTGTTGGTTTAATCTATGAGTTTCTGTCATCATGAATTTGTACAGAGTATTCCCACTAGGATTTTATCATTCATATTTTATTTCAAAATCTTTATTTTGAATTTTTTTACCATTTCCTTGCATGTAATGATGTAATATTATGTATAACCGATAATTAAATAAATATGTGGTATCTAATTGGAGATTGTTACTATGGTTCTAAAATGATGGAATGAGTTAGAAAACCTAGAAAATAGAAAGAGGGGTCTACGTAGAAAGTGGTTAAACCAAGACCACATATGAACTAGTAACTTTTTTATGGGATTGTGAAAACATTCCAAGTCATGGAAAATGGAATATAACTAGAGAACCAATACATATTGATCATACTTTTGAATTTTACAAACAGAATCCACTAATAATTTCCAAGGATCTTGGACCAAATTAATAAAAAACATGGATTATTAGGATTAATTGAATTTTCAATTTCTAAGAAACCAAAATTGATATAATAGTGAAGCTGGTCGTATATATGTTGGCGGATCACACAAAGAAAATTTGTGAATTAGTTCTTCAAGTTAAACTTAACCAAGGAATTATTTGGGGGGATTTTAATAATTATTCAATAAAACATTTTATCTATTTAGCTATAGTGTATCTAAAATAAAATATTTATATACCCTCAATAAAAGAAATTGTTTTGTTATAGAATACATAACTTAGACAGAGGTTTTAGATAGCACCCATCTAAACGTGTATATCTTTGAGGCAAGGATATAACTAGTTATTATTTATAAGATAGTTATGTTCTTTATATATGATTATATATACATAGTCAACAGAGTTACTATGGATAAAAGATAAATTGATGGGAATGGTAGTGTAGTAAGCACATTTGTATTCATAGAAATATGTGGAAACTCCAAATATATAAAATAGAATAGTATGGGAATATAATCCTAGGAATATAGAGAACCATAAAAACCTAATATCAGACTAGTTACTCTTCCACCATTTCATGGTATATGTTCAGTTTTATTTAAATGGGGATCATTTTTCATAAGTAAAGTGAATGTACAAAAAAACCTCATGACTGTCAAATGTTGGTTAGAAAGGACTCATAAAATGTTATTATAAAAGACCCAAAAATTCAATTGGTTTATATGGCTTGAATCAATCTCATAGATCTTATGCTCAACCAGAGTAGTCTCATCAAAACATTTCTCTCCATCAGATGCAAGAAACTCAGGATAATTCTAGGAACACCTCTGTTATCCAACCAACACCACCGCAATAATGAATAAAGCTGTGCAAATAGGTACTTTACTAAAAACTATATAAAGATGATTAGTAAAACATAGTTTATTAACTAGGACCCTCAATGATGCAAGTTATCATTCTTCCCAACTCCACCCTAATGAAATTATTTTTTAATACAAGAACATCCCATGCATTTCTTTCTTCTTTTGTTATAATTAAATTGGGGTTACAAAGGGAAACATTATCACATGTACTGAGAATCAAAAATCATCTTGGGTTCTGGGAATTAAGAGTATTTAATTGTTCATCTTGTCTCATTACCATCAATGAGGTCCAATTTTTTTGGGAGTTTAGAGTCTTTGTAATTAATATCTCAAATTTGAAAGTTATAATTGTGTGATCGCAGAATTCAAGGCTTATATATATGGTTACACTATAAAGATAATATGAACATCCCCATACTATGTTTTTCATGTTGTCCATGGGGATTAAAATATTAATTATAGTATTAAAATTAATTTAGTAGTAGTAAATGGAAACATATCATCATAGGTGGAAGTGATGAATTTTGGTGTTTTGGAAGAAAATAAGGTAGTGAGTCTTGTAGATATAGTAGACCTACTTCGTGATGTTTTTCAGTAATATTTATAGAGGTTTCTAGATAAATAGGAAATTGAATTTTCAATAGAGTAAAATTAATATTTTTCCATCATATTGAATGGAACTAGTGAAATTATATGATTTAAATATTTAACTTGAATAACAAGATAGTGGGGGATTCATTATACCAAGAACATCTACATGGGATGCTCTGATCCTTTTTATAAAGAAGGTAGATGGTTCACTTAGATTATGTGTTGACTATCACAAATTGAATCATGTGTTGATCCAAAATCGTTACCCACTTTTTCGAATCAATGAACATTTAGATCAACTTGAAGGGATCCAAATGGTTATCCAAAATTGATGTAAGATATTGGTATCACCAACTATGAGTGAGGAAATATGATATTTTGAGGATATATTTTTTAATTCATTATGGTCAATATGAATAATTAGTTATTCCCTTGGGCCTAAAATTTCATCTTTAGATTTCAAGGCCTTAATGAATTGTATCTTCCCCAAGTATGTCAACTCATTTTCATGGTATTTTTTGAACATATTTTAGTCTACTCTCGAACTGGACATGACCATGAGAAGTAATTAATGATTATATTGGGTATTTTCCATGAAAACCTAATTTATATAAATTATCTAAATAGTATATATAAATATAATTGGTTTGTTTCTTTATTCATATTATTTCATAAAGGTGCATATTAGTCTATCCAAAATAGATTAAAGTAGTGGTTCATTGGAAAATGACTCAAAATGCCTTTGAGATATAAATATTTATGGGATTACCAAGATATTATCAACCCTTTTTCTGAGACATCTCAAGACTTTATTATCCAATGGATATTTTTCTATGAATTATATTCCATTCATAACGATTAATTATTATTATAAATAATTTCAGGAGTATATCAATCATCCCACTTCATTTCATATCCTCATATTTTTAGAACCAAGACAAGAATATGACATATATTATAATGTATCTAGATTTAGAAAATGATTTATTCTAATTAATGGATAGTATATCGTGGCTTATCAGTCGATATATTTGAAAACACATGAAAATAATTATCTTATACATGGCCTAGAATTTCTTGTGGTTGTCCACACATTAAAAACATGGCTCCAATACCACTTTGGTAAAAAGATCATGGTTTCTACATATCATAGAAGATTAAAATTATTATTTTCAAAAATAGATTTAAATCTAAGTAATTGAATATGCATGGAATATCTCCATTTGTTTTACTTTTACTTGGTTTATACACAATATAAATTAAATTTAGTGTCCAATTTTTTATGTTAGAAATATTGTAATGAGGTGGTTAGTAAAGCTTAAGTCTAGTGGAATCTTATAGAAGTATTTTTTGAATTTATTTAGATTGTAGATAATGAAATAAAAATGTAAATTTATTTCCTATTAATATTATTCTTCATTTAGTGTGTTTGATAATGGAGGGTTTGAAATCATATATGAGATTCCTTTCTATAAGGTCAAAAATCAATGGTGGGGAGACCATTGAGGTTTGGAAAGTGGATAAAAGCATTATGTTATGATTTTAGAAATGAAATATTATTCATTCAACTTTCCATGAATTTATTCCTTCTATGTATTAATATTAGAAAAGAGAAACTCAACCAGGTATTCATACAATTTTCAGGGCAATGAAGACCCACTTTTGGTGGTCATGTATGAAATAAAAATTTAATGGTTATGTTATTACATGTCTCACCTATCAATAGGTCAATACAAAATATAAACGACTTATAATAATGATATATCTTATTTGTACACCCCTATTGAAATGGGAACATATGATCTTTGACTTTTTCCCCAATTTACCATGGACACTTTTGAAGCATGGTGTTGTTTCTGGGTTTTTGGGGACAAATCAGTATGCTAGAACACTTTCTTCAAATTTGATAGTCTTACAGGGTAGAATAATTAAAAAATATCTATATCATGGATGTTGTGAAATTTCATAGAGTAACAACATATATTATATTTAACTAATTCCCTAGATTCACTTCGTGATTTTGGTGATCATTGGAATAATCCCTAAACAATCAGTTGACCATGAGCATGATATATCATTCAAAAAAGGATGGCTTGTTAGAAAATATGATCCATATATTTTATTATATTCTATGGGAACATGTTATGGATTTTTATAGTTCATGGGTATATCATTTTCCATTGTGTAGTTTTCGTATAAAAATAGTTATGATTCCATGATAAATAAAATTTCAATTTGAGTCATTTTATGGTCATCCACGGATATCTAAACATTATTGGGTGGGGATAAGGAAAAAATCATTTATTAGGCCAATTATTTTCCATGTGACTAATTAGAAAATCCACATGATAATGAAATTGATTGTAGTGTCCTAAATTCCTATGAAATTTTTTGCAGAAAATAGTTTACAGTCATTATATTTTGACATTAGTGACCACATATTCTTGAAAGTATCCCCTAGACTAGGATGTTGTTGTTTGGGAATAAAAGGAAAATTGTCTCATCGGTATGTCAGTTCATTTAAAATTAGGGATAATATTGGTAATATTTAATATCAGTTGGCCTTACCACTAATATTCAAAAAAATTATAATTTTTTCCATGTATCTTCATGAATAAAGCACTGACCTAACCCAATCCATGTGATATGATGTGACCATGTCATCCTTTAACAGATTCTAGATTAATTTTTTCCTAGATTCAAAATATGGAAATAGAAGAGAATAATTTGAAAGGAAAAAAATATATATGTTATTGATATTATGGAATCATTGTTTGATTCAAGAGGAATCTAGGGAGAGGGAGACATTCATATTGTTATAATGGACTGAACACTTCTAGGGTATCGTAGACCTATAGCTTCCCTAGGATGGAAATCACTATGGTAGTTAAAGTGTAACACCATTTTTATAAGGTATTACAATATTTATTATACATTTTTATGTTAAAAAATGTTTTCTTTTAGTTCAAGAATCTTCTGGGAGGTTTTGGGATATTTTGGAAGGTGTTAAGAGACAAATGGTTTCATCATGGGAAGGATAAATTATGTGGTGTTCTCTAGGTAACCTTGTGAGATCTAGAAGGTTTTTAAAAATAATAATTCAAGGTGAATAGTTTGTAAAAATCATGTAGAAACCATGAAACTTGGTAATTTCATAGGTAACTGTGATCCTCGCGGTTGATGCATGGTTTGTTAAACCATGTGTTCTAACTGTATGATTGTATTAATTAAATTTAAATAATTGATTTTAAAACAATATGATCCTCTATAATCCTCATTCATCCTCTCATGTCAAATTATCTTCACCCTTAACACTTCCATAGTTGATTTTTAAGATGTTATTCCTTATGGTTCTTGATATTAATATATCATAGAGCATTGGATCTTGGAGATTGAAGGTAAGAGTCTCATTCTTACACTTTTCCAAGATTCTCTCATTTTATCTGAAGATGAATTTTGGTTCAGGGATTCTATAAATGAATCTACATTTGGGGAATATTTTTATAAATATTACTTGGAATTATTTTAATGAACTAAAATGGTATCCCAGATCTATGAGATCATGGGGTGATTATTCAAATTTAATACATTTGAGGTATGTTCCTTCTCCTCTATTAAAACTTTTTACAAAAATGTAAAGGATCATTTTTTTAAATATATTCCATATCCATTTTCTAGGAAAACTATTTTTAAATCCCAACTAGAAATTGATTTTTCATGGTAGGTTATACAATCTTGATTTATGGGTGATGCCCACAAGGTGTTTGATGAAATTATTATATGGATTCAGTTATTAAAATTATTTTTTATTTTTGTGTGAAAATTTATAAAAACCATGGTGGGTGTGAATCCATATACAAATATAAAGGGAAATGTTTTTTAGACATGGCCACAATTCCAAATCATATGGAACATTAGATTATATATTTTAGTGATGACTTGGGACTAGAGATATGAATATCACTTTTCAGTTGGACTATTCAGGGTGTCCTTGTAGAGACCCATAGCCTGAAGTACATAAACATTACATTACTTTTGCAGAATACTAAATACAAAAAAAATACAAACACACAAGGATCGTAATAGTTTAGTGTATTTGGAAACACGGAAAAGAAATAATCTTCTAATCACGGTGAAAGATCTTCAACATCTCCCAAAAATATCTTCCCCTTTTTTTTCTTACCTAAAACTATTCTTTATATCTTAGGTAAATGAAAACATAAAAAGGGTGAGCTCAAATTCTCAGTAAGGGTAAACATAGAGAACAAAATACAATCCATAAACATTTGAATGCAAAAACATGAACATAAAATCTAAACATCAAAATCTTGAGAAAAGATATAAATTTTGGAAGTAAGTAAGGCATATATCATAAAGGAACATCAATCATGATAAAATGGCATCGGAATAAAACATGTAATTGTGGAAAAACATTATGCACATGATATGACTTCCATAGTAGCCAAGGCATTTCTTCCAAAACCATCTTAGTGGACGAAGTCCCTTTTTGAATCGATTTCACTCCTCGTTCCAGTCCTGTAACACTGAACCATATTAACATACCATTCCAGCCATGTCTATATCATGAGATATAAATCTTTACCCAATGCATTAGAGGGAGATATAGGTCCCACCCATCTCATAATGAAATCATTCTTACATGTGCCACTTCATAAACATAAATCATTCATCATAACCCAAAGAATAAAATGGGTTTCATAAACATCATCCCATCATAACATAATCCATATAAAAAAATGGATATCATTTCATCATAAGAAAAAAAAACCATGTAAATAATAGAGAGAATATACTTGAAACATAAACATGCTAAATAATTTCATCTTAGATGGAAAATATTTTTGATAAAACACTTGAAATGAATTCTTGAGGAAAATATCCTTTCTTCTTCAAAATCATTTTCTTTTCTCAAAATGCCATGCAATTTTAAAAGAAAACTGATTTTGTTTAAAATAGTCATGAAATATTGTAGAAGAAGCTTCATGAAAATAAGACGTTATAAAACCATAAAAATCCTTTCATGTCGTATAAGTTAAAAAAACATTCTCCTCCTACTTTTAACAGAAAAGTTAAAAAGTAGCACGTATGGTAAACAAAAGAAAGATTCCTTCCATAACACAAATTAAAATTCAAAGAGGGGTTAACATGACATGAAAAATACAAGTAATAATATTTAACACTTTATGAAAAACATTTTATGGGCATTAATGAAAAATATAACCCCAGTAAATACATACGTATAAGCAATCTCGGATAAAAATGAGATTGCAAAATTATCCCTTACCTTATGTCCGATATGCTTTGTATGTATCTAAAACTCCCCTATAATGATTTAAATAATGTCATTGACTTGTTACAGAATCATATTCATTGTTATGAAATCATATATGGTTCACTTATGACTTTATATTTCCCGTTCTTTTGTAAATTCCAGGTTAAAGCAGTGTTTTGGGTAAAATCGTTTCATTTATCATATGTGTTTTGACATGTTGTTATTGATATTTTGACTTATATCCTGATTTAATTAATTCCAGAATTTAAAATAATATTTATATATAATATATATTGAGCATATAAATATATATGATAGATCGATAAATGGAATGAAAAACACTATTCATGGAGACGGTAGGACGTACGTACGCATGAACGATGTTTTCGTTTCCTTATTGAATTTAATGGACTTAAGTAAATAAAACATATATATACATAAATATAGTATCATTATTATATAATAAATTTCATGATTATATATACTTTATAATCATACTTGAATGGTTATTCATGGAAAATGAATCTCATCGCGTTCGTGGAGACGTTAGTCGGTACGTATGCACGAGCGATGATATCATTCCAATGATTGTGGAATTGTATTGAAGTGTCTGTATAATATTTTAGAATAAATATAACTTTACAATAATCATATATAGTTATTTATTTATACCATAATACCCATCCAAGTATGGTGGTGGTGGAAAACAGATTACACCACCGCATGGAGACGATATTCCGTACGTACGCACGCGTGGTGATTTCATTTTCTGTAGGAAGGATAAAAGATGTAATAGGGTTGTTTCATATTTATAATAACATATAATTATATTATTGATACTGGTATTATTAATTTATGATGAAATAAATAAAGAAGAAGAAGTAGAAGAATAAATAAATTGGAAAGAATCGATAAAGGATATTACCTCTTCTTTGATACGCCTCTTCTTAACCTCCTCTTAAGTCACTAGAGTTGGTCTTTTGAGGAGACCAGAACCTCTATAATGTTTCTAGGAAAGTTGAGAAGGTAAATGGGCAGTGTTTGGCCGAGCTTGAAGGCTCAAAATTGTGTAAAGAGAAGAGGGAGGAGGTGCCCTTTTATAAGGGAGGAGAGGGGCACCTTAGGAAAAACTTGAAATATTATTTTATAATAAAGTCATATTCTGTTCATAATAGCTCCAAATTGATTTATTTCAATGATAATGTGGGGATGGATATAAATCCTCTCAACCAATAGGTTTTATACAAGTTTAGGTTACTATTTTAACCTTATCATTTAGATTTAACTCTAAGTTAAATAATTGAACTTTTACCGTGTCTTCTTGTTTTCTTACAATATATAGTTAATAAACTTACTATAACAAGAAAACTGAACCCCAATTAGTTCATTATTAATATATATAACCTTATCTAATTTATTTGGCCGAACCTTAGATTTTTAGGAATAGAATAACAATTAATAATATAATATATATTTTTAAACTATTTATGTCAATTTCGACACTATTTGGTAATTGATTTTTTTGAAATTTATAACAGAAATATTAGTTCAAAAAAGGTTAATTAAATAAATACTAACATATCATATTAACCCAAAAAATATTTTAATTTATAAAAATTCTCATATTACATTTATTGGGTATTTATAACATCAATTATGTTGATATTTCATTAATAAGGTAATTACTGCATCATCATTGAGTCATAAATAAATTAAATTATTTAATGTCTAAAATTTATAAATAAAGTACTATTATGTAGGAAATCTTTTTATCTTTCTAATTAATATTTATATTCGAATTTATCTTATGTATAACCCTATATTAAGAATGTTTTAGTTATTAAACTTTGATTTTAACTCTTTTAACTCTTTTAACTCTTCTTTGAATTAAATAATAATAAATGTCCTAATCTAATCCACGTGGACCTAAAAGATAATATTATATTCCTAAGGTTGTTTTTGGTCGAATTATACTTATCCAATAGAATTAGTACATGTGTTAGGGTAATAATAATATCATTTTTACCCTTAATTACCCTGTTTACTTTTAACTGTGATAAATAAAAGTAAAAAGTTATTATTCACAAAAAAAATATTTTTATCTTATTGAACGATATTTTACTGCTTGATATTAAACGTATCTCTCGGATTTTCGAAATTCCACTCAGAAAAGCGGTAAAATTATGTTTTATGTAAATTTTTAAATTCTCCTTATAGGTGGGTAAAAGACGGTGAAAAGTTCATAAACATCTTATAAATCTAAAATTATTATAAAATGACTCCAATGAATTACATTGAACTTATATAGGTATTATGTTTCAATTTTGACATAAAATAAATTTAAATAAAATAAATAATTATTTAAATAAAAATCCGGTTTTTAAATAGTAACCTAGTGTTTTCACTATTCATCAAAAAAATTTAAGTTTTCAGAAAAATAAAAAAAATTCACCCTAGGCTAATTTTGATATTCCGAATCCAAAAATTAAGTCCATTTTGAAAGAAAAAAATTATAAAATTTCAAAAAGTGGGTATTATTATTCATAATTTCTAGTTCATAAAAATATTATAATAATATCTCGTTTAGTGAAACTCAGTAGTGTGTCCTACACATGCTATCGAGTAAGGTCTTGATTGCGTGTAATTCAATCCAAGTCAGGGATGTATGTAGTGAAAGCTCTGTTTTTTGTTGAGTATAACATAATCAAAACATATTTCATTTATACATTAAACAGAATATATACTTAATGTTGCGTAGAATAATTTCCACAAAACAAACTTGAAATTGTGTGTAACATGAGCCAAGAATAGTGTTGCGTATACTGCAAGCTAATACGGTGTTGGGTATAGTACATGCTAATCTTGGTGTAGTGTATAATAGAAGACATTAAAGAAATTCAAAAAAATATATCTCATAAAATCTTGGGCTGTTATATTCCACCCCCCCCCCCTTAAAATGAATTTCGCCCTCGAAATTCATCGGGGTTATCAATCAATTACTACTTGAAAGTTTCGTTCTTAGAAACCCACTTCGTAAAAGGAATACTAAAACTTAATTTTAAAAATTAAAGTAAGAAATGTAACGGTTACCCAGATTAACTCATCATTGGGTTTCCACATAGGAGAACATAGGTGGAAATATGGATATGGAACAAAAATATAACCATCAAGTTCTGATGGAGAGTGGTAGAGGACATGTCTATAAAAAATCCAACAATCACAAAGCCATAAATTTGTGATGATTTAAGGTACCATCTGATTCATCAGATATAAGAACACTAGGACAACATTTTTGGTTTTTAAGATCACTTCCCTAAAGTTGATGAATTAAAAGAAATACTTACATGATTTTGCTACAATCTCATTATTGTTCATGCCTTGAACAATTTCCACTTAATCTCTTAAACAAATGGAGTTGAATTTGTTATTCGTGAAGAGTTAGCAAATCATGTGATAGAATGATGGGTCATTCCATTTGTTTCAATCAAAAGGTTAGAAAAAGTTATCAAATATACATAAGTCCATTTATGGTGAGGTTAATCATATATGATTCCAAAAATGAACTTATACTTCATCTATCACACCGCTTAATAAAATAAAACTAGTTTCTACTAAGTAGGGACTTCCTATAGGCCAGTGGTATGTGATAAAGGAATGTCGCACTTCAGTTGTGGGTTTGATTCCTACATCCTTGTCTGACGTGATGGGTTTTCACCCATCCTAAAGGTTTTCCTTTTTCTAAAACTATACTATTATAACATTCCAAGAATAATATCAAAAAGTTCTAGCCTTAAACAATACTATCTGATGTCTAAGTTAATCTATTACAATCTTTAGGCATACCCAAACTCACAGTATAAGGAAAAATATTGATAGAGAGGTCATCTACCAAGCATGTAAATACCATCATTTACCCCCATATATCATAAGATATGTCTTGTTGGTCACATTCCACACATTCGAATGCCTTAATCATGTATTCTATTAAAAAATGAATACCCATTGAACCTTAGAGAAAACATGAATGCAGTTAAAAGTTAACACTTTCCACATTCCAAAATCCCAAAAATTCTATATACTCAAACCATGACATCACTTAGTCCTTATATCAATCATGAGCTCATAAATACTATCAAACATATTATTTTCTCCTTATCCATTCATTATGCGCATATCATCTGCCTTCCAAAATATTTGAATCACTTTTCATTGTTACAAGTACCATATAATTATTGAAAACCATAATAAACCAATACATAGATATTCCAATATTCCACAATACTATAAATGAGATTATAATCATTCCACCACATCGTTGTCATACTCAACATCTCCAATAGTGATCATATGTGACTTCCCTTTGTCCTTTACCTTCAGTGGTTATTGATGTCGATCATCATTAACCCTTGGATTAGGGCATTGGTTAGCATAATGCTCCAATTCCTTGGAATTGTAGCATTGAAGTGTTGGTAGAGCATTCTCTGTAATCTTTTCTCTATTCAAATAATTAGCTACATTTTTCCCATTACTTTGACATTCAACTGCTTGATGACTTTATTTTCCACACTTAAAACATTTTCTAGTACCTTTTAGACAATCTCCACCATGCTTCTTTCCACTCTTTGATCATAAAGAAACATTCATCTTCTTTTCACCATTGTTTTGAGATTTCTCCTTGAACTCCATCTTTCATTTCTTGTCAAAACCATGAGATGGATATGTAACACCAACTTCCAGTTCTACCTTGATATCACAACGCACAATTTCTTCATAGCTACTAAAGTCTCTTATCACTAATTCAATTTGAAGACTTGGTTTTAAGCCACTGAAGAATCGATCAACTTTAATTTCAGGTTGGATGATAAATCAAGATGCATACCTTGCGAGCCATGTAGAATTCTCTTTTTATATACCAACAGATTCATCACCCTTTTTCTTAATCTCAAGGAACTCATTCTCCATTTTATGTCTAAAGAATACGAGGGAAGTAGTTATTGAAAAACAAGTTCTTGAACTCGTTCCATTCCATGGATTAAATTTCATCTTGGGGCCTTTTATTTTTAACTAGAGTCCACCACTAGTCTGCTTCACCTTCTAACCAATAAATAGCCAAAATGACTTTTCCATGCTCTGAACAGTTAAGTATCGAAAATATCTTTTCAATGGTAGTAATCCATTATTCAGCAATAAGTGGATCAGAAGACCCACTGAAAGAAGGTGGGCGCTGCCTCATGAAGGACTCAATAGAATAATGTTCCTTTCTAGGATCATTTGGAAGTCTAGAATGATTCATATCTTGTGTAAGTATAGAAATAAAATTTTTCACTCCATCTCCCACAACATTGGTTTGTTCAGGAGGACAATCATTACATTTCCCATTACATTGATCAACATTGTTCCTTCGGGTTCCAACCATTGTCTAAAACCCAAAAAGAATAGTGTGAGGAAAAAATCATGATAGGGAAAACAACATGATAAAGGGGGGTTACCTTAAATATATAACATCTTATGTTTAATTCTAATATTGTTACCATATTTCTAGGACTATTACCTATACTTATACTTAACCTTAGGGACATCCCTAGACATACCTTAGAAATACCTCTACGGATCTCACTAAAGTTCTTGCATCCAAGTCTCCAAAGGTTGACTAAACCTTTCCTCTGATACCAACTGTAGATACCCATAGCCTGATGTACATAGACAATACATTACTTTTTCGTAATACTTAAAACATAACAAAAACAAACACACAAGGACCGTAATAATTTATTGTCTTTGGAAACTCGGAAAAAAAAAATATTCTAATCACGGTGAAAGATCTTTAACATCTCCCATAAAGATCTTCCCCTTTTGTTTTCTTACCAAAAAACATTCTTTATATCCTAGGGAAAAGAAAACATAAAAAGGGTGAGCTAAAATACTCAGTAAGGGTAAACATAGAGAACATAAAACAATCCATAAACATTTGAATGCAAAAACTTGAACATAAAGTCTAAACATCGAAATCATGAGCAAAGACATAAATCTTGGAAGTACATAATGAATATATCATAAAGGAACATCAATCATGATAAAATAGCATGGTAATAAAACATGTAATTGTTTAAAACCATTAAGAACATGGTATTATTTCCATAGTATCCAAGGCATTGCTGCCAAGACCATATTAGTGGAAAAAGTCCCTTTCCGAATCGAGTTCACTCCTCATTCCAGTCCAGTAACACTGAACCAGATTAACTTACCATTCCAACCATGTCTATATCATGAGATATAAATCTTTACCCAATTCATTGGAGGGAGATATAGGTCCCACCCATCTCATAATGATATCATTCTTAAGTGTGCCACAACATAAACATAAATCATTCATCATAACCCAAAGAATAAAATGGGTTTCATAAACATCATCCCATCATAACATAATCCATATAAAAAATGGATATCATTTCATCATAATAAAAATAAAACCATGTAAATAATAGAGAAATTATACTTGAAACATAAACATTCAAAATAATTTCATCATAGATGGAAAATAGTTTTGATAAAACACTTGAAATGAATTCTTGAGGAAAATATCCTTTCTTCTTCAAAATCATTTTCTTTTCTCAAAATGAAATGCAATTTTAAAAGAAATAGGATTTTGTTGAAAATAGTAATGAAATATTTTAGAGTAAGCTTCATGAAAATAAGGCATTATGAAACCATAAAAATCCTTTAATGTCGTATAAGTTAAAAAAACATTATCCTCCTACTTTTAACGGAAAAGTCAAAAAGTAGCACATATGGTAAACAAAAGAAAGATTCCTTCCATAACACAAAGTAAAAGTAAAAGAGGAGTAAACATGACATTAAACATACATGAAAGAATATTAAACACTTTATGAAAAAAAAATTATGGGCATGGATGAAAAATATAACCCCGGTAAATACTTACATATATGCAATCTCGGATAAAAATGAGATTGCACAATTATCCCTTACCTTATGTCTGAAATGCTTCGTATGTATCTGAACCTCCTGTATAATGATTTAAATAATTTTATTGAATTATTACAGAATCATATTCATTGTTATGATATCATATATGGTTTATTTTTGACTTTATATTACCCATTATTTTTTAAATTCCATGTTAAAGCAGTGTTTTGGGTAAAATATTTTCATTTATCGCACATGTTTCGACATGTTGTTCTTGATATTATTAATTATATCCTGATTTAATTAATTCCATAATGTAAAAAATGATTTATATATAATATATATTCATCATATTAATATATATGATAGATCGATTAATGGAATGAAATACACCATTCATGGAGACAGTAGGTCATACGTACGCAAGAACGTTGTTTTCGTTTCCTTATTAAATTAAAAGGAACTAAGTAAATAAACCATATATGTACATAAATACAGTATAATTATTATGTAATATCATTCATGATTATATATACTTTATATTCATACTTGAATGGTTAATCATGGAAAATGAATCTCATCGCGTTTGTGGAGACGGTAGTCCGTACGTACGCACGAGCGATGATATCATTCCCATGATCGTGGAATTGTATTGAAGTGTATGTATAATATTTCATACTCAATATCACTTTAAAATAATCATATATAGTTATTTATTTACACCATTATACCCATCCAAGGAAAGTGGTGTTAGAAAACAGATTACACCACAGTGTGGAGACGGTATTATGTACGTACGCACGTGCGGTGATTCCGTTTTCCGTAGGATGGATAGAAGATGAAATAGTTTTTTTTAATATTTATAATAACATATTAGTATATTAGTGATACTGATGTTATTAATTTATTATTAAAAAAATAAAGAAGAATAAGTAGAAGAAAAAATAAATTGGAAAGAATCAGTAAAGGATATTACCTGTTCTTTGACACGCCTCTTCTTAACCTCCTCTTAAGGCACTAGAGTTGGTCTTTTGAGGAGACCAGAACCTCTAAAATGTTTTTAGGGAAGTTGAGAAGGTAAATTTTCAGGTTTTGGCCGAGCTTGAAGGCTCAAAATTGTGTAAATAGAAGGGGTAGGAGGTTCCCTTTTATAAGGGAGGAGAGGGGCACCTTAGGAAAAACTTAAAATATTTTTTTATAATAAAGTCATATTCGGTTTATAATAGCTCAAAATTGATTTATTTATAAGTTAAAGTGGGGATGGGTCGAACTTATCTCAAATAATAAGTTTTAGACAAGTTTGGGTTACTATTTTAACCATATCATTTAGATTTATCTCTAAGTTAAATAATTTAACTTTTATCGTGTCTTCTAGTTTTCTTATACTATATGGTTAATAAACTTACTATAACAAGACAAACGAACCCCAAGTGGTTAATTATTAATATATATATCCTTATATAATTCATTTAGATGAACCTTAGATTTTTAGGAATAGAATAACAATTAATAATATTATATTTGTTTTAAAAACTATTCTATGTCAATTTTGACACTATTTGGTAATTGATTTTTGTGAAAATAATAACAGCATTATTATTTCTAATAAAGTTAATTAAATAAATACTATCATGTTATATTAACCCAATAAATTATTGGAATTTATAAAAAGTCTCCAATTACATTTATTTGGGTATTTATAACATCAATTATGTTAATATTTCATTAATAAGGTAATTACTGCATCATCATTGTGTCATAAATAAATTAAATTATTTAATGTGTAAAATGTATAAAATAAAGTACTATTATGTAGGAAATATTTTGAGCTTTCTAATAAATATTTATAGTTGAATTTATCTGATGTATAACCCTATATTAAAAATGTTTTAGTAATTAAACTTTGATTTTAACTCTTTTAACTATTCTTTGAATTAAATAATAATAAATGTCCTAATCTAATCCAAGTGGACCTAAATAATAACATTTTATTCCTAAGGTTGTTTTTGGTTGAGATAAACTTTTCCAATAGAATTAGAACATTTGTTAGGTTAATATTAATATCATTTTTACCATTTATTACCCTATTTACTTTTAACCGTGGTAAATAAAGTAAAAAGTTACTATTCACCAAAAAAATTATTTTTATCATATTGAACCACATTTTACTCCTTTATATTAACAGTGTCTCTTGGATTTTCAAAATTCCACTCATAGAAGAGGTAAAATTAAGTTTTATGTAAATTTTCAAATTCTCTTAAGAGGTGGGTCAAAGACGGTGAAAAGTACAATAAAATTTTTATATATTTAAAATTATTATAAAATGACTCTAATGAATTAAATTGAACTTATATAGGTATTATGTATCAATTTTTACCTAAAAAAATTTAAATAAAATAAATAATTATTTAAATAAAAATTCGGTTTTTAAATAGTAACCTAGTGTTTTCACTATTCATCAAAAATTGAAAGTTTTCAAAAAAATAAAAAAAATTCAACCTAGGCTAATTTCGATATTCTGAATCCAAAAATGAAGTCCATTCTGAAATAAAAAAAAATTATAAAATTTCAAAAAGCGGGTATTACTATTCATAACGGCTAGTTCATAAAAATATTATAATAATATCTCGTTTAGTGAAACTCGGTATTGTGTACTACACATGCTGTTGAGGTAGGTCTTCATTGCGTGTAATTCAAGCCATGTTAGGGCTGTGTGTAGTGAAAGCTCTGTTTGGTGTTGCGTATAACATAATCAAAACTTATTTCATTTATATATTAAAAAAAATCTATACTTAATGTTGCGTAGAATAATTTCTACAAAACGAAATTGAAATTGTGTGTAACAAGAGACAATAATAGTGTTGCATATACTGAAAGATAATATGGAGTTGATTATAGTACAAGGTAATCTTGGTATAGTGTATAATAGAAGACATCAAATAAATTAAAAATAATATATCTCATAAAATCTCGAGGTGTTACAGTCCTTTAGGAAGTGGTATCATTCATTGCTTTTATGAAATGGGGGTTTTTTTAGTGAATTACTTCACTATATTATGGGAATATATATATATTGATCAATGTTTATCATTCTTTGTGACTTCCATATATTTTAAAATTAATTTTTAACTAACATATTTCTTGTTTTAGTGTCATTTTGTGGAAGTCTTGAGGTTTTCATATTGGGTTGTACACTTATACCTCGCATATTCACCTCGGTGTGTCTGTTTATATTTTTATACCAAGATACATGTAAGGTAATTGTGTCATATTTTACTATAGGAGATTCATGATATTGCATTCATATATGTTTGGAGTTTTATTTTAGGTTGGTAGATGATTCTTGGAGTCTAGAGTTGTTCCACCTTGGATTATTGAATATTTTGTTCCTTGAGTCATTAACCATTAGTTTTATTTATTACAAATTGATAAACTTAGGTTTTTATTATCTTAAAATATTACTCTAATGATTTTTAGGAAATACTATTAGATTTTTTTAATTTTAGGAAAGAATCCTACAATAACTTTGTAGTTTTTTTAGGTAGATTGTATTTGTTGCCAAACTGGATTACATGTTCATTCATGGACTTCCAATGTGATTATTGAATAGTTATATTGAAAAAGATTCAAGATAGAGTAATTGAAGCACTATAATTGCTACCGAATGTTTTATTTAATAGGTGTAATCTTTCTATATGTTTCCCAAATATTTTGGTACAAAATTCTGAGGAATGAAAATGGTATTTATAGAAAATGAATGATTTTCATGTAAATAAAAAAGGTTCCTGAAAGGGTGAATGTGTTTCACAAATTTGTACACAAGTGATGATTTAGGACCATCACATCAAAATATAAAAAATACTTGTGTTTCTTGAAAGTTATTAAACATCATGAAAGTTGAAGTTTCATAATATAGGGAGAGTTGCATGAACCCATGAAATATAGATGTAGTTGCATGAAGGTAGAGAGTTTCATGCTAAAGGAGGTTTCAAATCATTGAATTTCAGTTCACAATGATAGTTTTTCCCACATTAAAAGGTGTTCACGGTAGTTTCATAAAGGGTCGTATTCATTTTTAAATAGGTGGATAGCCCCCCCCCCCCCACCCACTCCCCCTGCCAACCCTCATTTGATAATATAATCCCTTAGAGAATATGAGGGATCTAGGTCACATAATATTTGTGCAAAACTATTTATTACACGAAGTAACAACTCAACCATAAATTGGTCATAGAAAATGAATTTTGTCTATAAGAACAAGTTTGTTCTATGACATTCCAAAAGTTCTGTGAAATTTGAGGGTTTTTCAATGAACTAAATAGTTTTTTGATATTTTAATCTCTATGAATAATCATAAATTCAATGATAAATTTGCTGAAGTTTCATGCAATTCATCCAATGGTTTAATGAAATCCAATGTTGTTCAGACATAAAAGGATTTTCCCAAAATATATATGGTGAATATATACTAATGTAGTGGTTTAAATTAGATCTTCATGATGCACCAAATGATGTTTAAACAATACTGATTCATTTGATAAAAAGAATAATATTATGAAGGATAAGTGATAACACTTCAATTCAAAGAGAAGTGAGGTATAGGACCTACTTTCACAAAATAATCAGTGTTATGAAGAATATGAGGCAGAAGATATATTGTAATGAAAGGATCCCTGGGAAAATTTTATTTTAGTTATTTTAGGTAACTCTTGGACAATGTGAGAAAGTGAAAATGATGACAGAGAATTCGAATGAAGATATATTCTCCAAGAAAAATTATAATCTGCTCTTGAGTAGGTAGATGTTTGGAGATAAAAAATGAAGAAATAAAATATAATTTTTAATGATTTAAAACTATATATACAATAGTAGGAATAAGAGAAGTATGAGATAAATCAATAAATTTAAAACCTTATGTTTTCATTTCCAAAGAACACAAAAGAGTTCATTGAGTACAATCATAAAGTTGAAGAACATAAAAGAGTGATCGATGGTTTGACTAAAAAAAGATCAAATAAAATATATGGAGGAACATGAAGTGGAATTTTGAAACCTATGAAAAAAAATTAAAGATCATGAGAGACTCTTGACACCTATCATGACATTGGGAAAACAAATCACTCATGCAAAAAAACGTGTGGAAGTGGAACATAGAGTTATATAAAAATTGAAGAAATAGTCATATTCAAATGATAAGTCCGGTAAAGAGATTGATAGAAAATAGAGTGTTGTTATGATTAATGTTAGGATTCAATTAGCCACTCTAAGGTTGAAAATAGATTTAGGTATAAATCAGAATCAAAAGGATTTGATAATCCAAGGAACAAAATGTCCTAAAATAATAACCCACAGTAATTCACCTTGTATCATGTGTTATAGTTTTGGAAGTTTGTGAAATTCTAAAAATGTATATTTTTTTACCCAAAAGATACCGAAGGGAATAAGAATAGTAAATTTGTCCACAAAGAGTTCAATATTGTGGGAATGATTTTGATTGTCACTGTTTCTAGTGTGGAAAACTAGGAAACATGGATATATATTTCTCACCAATAATATATAGGAATGTAGAAAATTAGACCCAAAGTGTTAATAATTAGAATATAAAAGAATCAAAAAAATATAAAAATATAAAAACAATTTTCATCATTGCAAGCTGAAGGTGGTCCGTCATACACTAAGTAAAATCAAAAATATCAATCCAAAAAATTACAAAGTCAATAATTTGGATCAAAAAGAAAAGAGCTTAGAATGTAGTGGTTGTAGAGATATCCCATAAATCATCAAATAATTATACTTTATGGATCCTTGAGAGTGTATGCACATCTCATGTGATGAGAAAGAATTGTCTTGTTACATGCATCAAATATGTCAAGGAAGGGGGTTGGAAATTTGTAAATGATAAAGGATTGAATGTTATTTGCTCTGGAAAATCCAAATTTGGTGAAGAAGTTATGAGACATGTTGATATCTTTTATGTCTATGGTCTCAGTCACTAATTGTTAAGTGTTTTTTAATTTTGTGACATGGTTCATTATATAGGATTTACAAGGATGTTTTTTATTTTTAGTGGAAAATATGATGTGGTTTTTTATAGAGAATGTGCATGAAGCGGAATCTCTACTTGTGAGTGGGGAAGAAGATATGTTATTTTGATTCAAAGAGGAAGAAAATTTTTTGTGATATAAATGGATTGGATATCTATTCCATCTATCCCTGGAAGATCCAGTAAAATGTGAGGCAGCTCAAGATCTCCCTAATATATGACATTATCATACTCACACGCATGACATCTGTCAATAACATAATACTATAAAAAATACAAACAATAAAAAATTAAAAAATGTGACTAATTATTTTGATTTGGTGCATGAGGATGTGTATATACCAATACCACTAAGATCCATTGACAGGTACGGCTATTATGTTCTATTCACCGATGACTTCTACCAAAAGGCACGGTTATTTTTCATTTCCTACAAGTTTGATGTGTTTAGTTTCATAACACAATATAGGAGGTAAGATGAAATATTTATTGGATAAAATATAAAAAATCTATGAACTGATAATGCTACATAATTTACATATATCCAAGTGGAAGATTATCTTTAGAAACATGAGTTGAAGAACCCAGATTCGTTGGTGAGAATGTAATGACTTGGAACATTCCATGTAATTTTTTTAATTATTTTGGATTATTATTAGTCTGAAAAAATTGACGGCTTGTGATTCTGAGGCCCGATGTGCCTGGAATGGATTTCTGAACTTTTTTTAGGGTACGTTCAAGAATAGTGGGGGTGACATTATCTATCTTTTGAATCGGTGCTCAGATTAAAAATTGGAGGACACCATTGAATCTGTAGTGCCAGGATTCACTTAAGGGAGTCTTCAATTTGATCGCAGTAGGTTGGAAGAAAAAGTTGGTTTTTGGACTTTTTAAAGAAAAGTAAAATAACATGTAATTGTAATTTTTTTTTCTCTTTCTCCAAAAGATGAGCGGTGGTGGCGGGATTGGTGACTTGTTAGTCCATTTAATTACTTGACTCATCAACTATGTAAATCCACCATTTTGAATTAAAAAATGATCATTAATTCATTTAATGAACCTCATTAATTCCTCAATGTGTTACTTACCTTTCCCCCCTTCTATTTAAATGGATCTCGGGGTGGGGTTTTGGCACGGTTTCTTTAAGTGAGGAAACTCTAGTGAAGTCCTGTGGCAACATCCACATAGAGGATGAGACCGGATTCAGCGAGTGAGGACAAGTGCCAACGAATCATGAACTGATGACAATGACGAAGGAGGTTTCATCGATCGTTGTCAGCGGACATCACATCCAGGTAGGTGTTTTTGTTTTTAATATTATAAAATTCCTCCTTCCCCATTCTTGATTTATACAAAGAATGTGGATCAACTGACTAATGGGTTGATCTATGGATCATTATTTAAACATGGGAGGTTTATGCAGGGTTAAAAGTTGGGAGTTATTTCTAAATTCACTGTTTGTTGTTAATACACCTTGTTAAAATGCTAACACGGATGGTGCGGGCCAATTCAAACAAGGCCTAGACCCTCTTCCGATCTTTTTTTTCTTGTGTTTCTCGTGGGAGTCCGGGAAATGTGATGGAAAGGAAGAGATAGGGGACACGTAGTGGCAGCGGTGACCCGAGAGGCTCGTAGGTGCAGACGACACCAAGAACGGATCACCAGAGTACATCTGTTGGCCCTCAGAAAGAACTGATGGTGCGCCATGCCAGTGGCGGTTGGTAGTGGCCAGAGGAGACCCGCGACAACAGGCAGCAGGCGGTGGGAAGGCGACATGTCGTCGTGTGTACGGGGGGCCACAGGCAGCTGGCCCGAGCCTACTACGTGGGAGAAGGGTGGTGCCTGCAGGCACCGCCAGCGGGCCACGGCAGGAGGGGGTGGTGTGGCACCGCACCCCACTACATCAGCTAGAGACTGGTTGGCCACCTGGCCGATAGTTTCACGTGGTGGGGCAGCGCCCCACCGGCCGGATGAAAATGCAATGCTTCTGCGGGGCCAGCTGCATACATGGTCAGCCTTCAGGCGGACCGCGCCGAATGTAGGTTGGGCCAACTGCGGCATAGGCTCGAGAACCATCCGGGCCAACCCGGACGGGCCTGACTCAGTGAACATGGCCTACCATTAATGAGCTGGACCTGGGCGGGGTCAGGTAGACCTCGGGACCCGTTGCATTGGGCCAGCCTGACCGAGTCAGACCGGGCCCAGACCCAATCGGTCCCCAAATAAAGAAACACCCATAATTGAAGAAATGAGTGTCTGTTTGACACACCATCAGTGAAGTTGGGACACCTTTTTGTTAAGCGATCTCGTTGGCATATTCTGGCGGGCCCAACTGAGCTGGCCCTGAACAAGGTGTGATCACCCCCGTTTCACGGAAAGGGGTGTAACTAACAGACCGGGCATCTGATCGACGCGTCGTCTATTCCATATGGACCCTTGTGATAAAGAGGTACTTTGGAGATACTTTAAGTGAGTTTTTTTGGAGTTTGACATCCAATATGGGTTGGATTAGACTTGAATTCAACCAGGACCTTTTTACAAAAGTGTCCATATCTCATAGACTGGGTGTCTGATCGACACGTCGTCTATCATGTTGGGGCCCCTATGATGGGGCGGTCCCTTGGGTATTATTTTTCAGGACATCATACTGGTTTAAATATGACTAATGGCATGAGGATCAGAATCTTTTGAAGATCAATCATGCTACGTTCGGGAATCCAGTGGTTGGTTGTGACTAATGAAGAAGAGAGACCAATACGGGTCAGCATCAGGAACTCCAAAGTGGGATGATCTAGTTGTATGACTAATCATCCATACCACTTTACTAACGGCCAATATGGGTCACCACCAGCGACTACTACGGGTCAGCACCAGCAACCAATATGGGTTAGCACGAGTGACCAATATGGGTCACCACCAGCGACCAATACGGGTCAGCATCAGGGACCAATACGAGTCAACACCAGTGACCAGCATGGGCCAGCATCTAGAGACCAATATGGTTCAGCATACAGTGATATATATGATTCATAAATAGAGTTATTATAGATAGCATGATCGGTCTTTATGACCAGTCATCCTTATCCTAGTAACCTTGATTTTATATCGTTTGAGTGAGTTGTCTCTTTTTCTTTGCGCTTTAGGATTTAGATCATTCTTGTGATATTACATATGTGGTATTGCTTTTGATGTTTTCTTTTGTATATTACTCAAAGACCTTCAAGGGGATCCCCTACGGAGTTATTATACTCACTCATGCATGGGCTCTGCATGGACGTGTGTGTCTCGTGCAGATTACTAATGCTCTAAGGTAGACTTTGGAGGTTTGGGACTTTGTGGAGCTTGGTGTGATGGGAGCAGTAGAGATCCTCTTCTTCAACTTCAAACTTATAGCTACTACCCTCCATGTAGAGCTCCAGGGTAGATGTGATAGTTTTTTACTTTCTTTTCAGTTTCTAGGTCTTGTATTCGGCCCCAATGTTTTCAGTTTATAGTTGTACTTTTTGTTCTAATTTAGTCTTGTATTTATACATTACTTTTGTCTATTGTTTAATTCAATTGCCCTTTTTGAGTGTGTAGAGATCTTTAAGGCAATGTCTTACCTGTTCAGGAAAAGCCTTCAGGTTCTAGTCACCAACCCATGGCCTATGGATGGCGGGCTTGGGGAAGTCTTGTCCAGACCCTGTGGGACGATTCATGACAAAGTGGCATCAGAGGGCGGTCGGTCCTACGAGAATAACTAAGAGTCTACTTTTAATGAGGCAATGGGGTAATTATTTTTTAGTTCTCTTTTCAGTACAGGGAGTCTAGTGTCAGTGAAGTGGCCAACATATCCATACAGCAAGACCCTTAATTCTGTTTTTCAACTCGGTGCATGAAAACACCAGTAGCTAGTGTTTTGAAAAAGTTTCTTGATCTTTCATGAGTCATCTCACCAATATAAATTATGGATTGTGGAACATCTATTTCTTACAGGATACCACCATAAAGACAGCCATCCAAGACTCCAGTTAGATATTCTGACAGTGGCCCACCGAGTTATTAGGCATCGGTATAGGGACCAGTCACAGTGATTTCACCGTTGGTGTTGTACTAGAAACACCACCACCCATTGAAAAGCAGATTCTACCGGTGGACCATGCATGCTGACTGAGTACACTGCGTGAGTTTCATATGCAGATGCCTTAGAGGTTTCGATGTGAAATGTACCCATAGGAAGTAGAGGACTGGCTGGAGGTGATTTTGGGTGACTTTCTCTTAATAGAGACACCCACTTAAAAGATAGATATCTTGTCCACTAGCCTTCTTCAGGGCTTTGTAGGATGGTGGTGGAGCTCGACGCTCCTGGTGCATGAGGAGACGACCCTCGCCTTACTAGAATTTGAGAGCCTTTTTAGGGCAGAGTTCGTGCTGGGGACACTACACTCTGTACATATTCAGAAGCTACTACATCTGTAGCAAGGAATCCATAATGTGCCTCAATACTCAGTGAGATTTACTGACCTATCCTGATACTCCATCGACATGGTATGAGACCCTTACTTCAGGGCCCATACTTTTGAGAAGATTCTCCGACGAGAGATCAGAGTTGCGGCAGTTTCTCTCAGCATCCCAATGCAGGATGCGGTGATAGAGCAAGCTTTGATGAGGTATAGATTCCTTGCTGATCAGGAACTGACAATGAGATCCCCTACCAGACAACAGGTAGCATATTCACTTGAATCAGGCAGTAGATAGAAGACATAGAATCCCAAGAGGGCTAGACCTTTTGGATAGTGACCCCAGGATACAGGGTCAGAGGTGAGAGGCTCGAGTGGCCGAGGGAGCCACCAGCGAGGCGTGATATTTTTTTGCTATAGGGGAAAGGGTCATAGAGCTCGTGACTGTCTGACTCCCCGTGTGGATGATCGGCCGACAGTGGAGGGGCCACCGAGCCAGTGGCAGCGGCAAGAGCATGAGCATCAACCAGGAATCATATGTGGTAGGGTAGTAGGATGTGAAGCGGGAGGTGGATGGGGTCACCAGAAACTACCACCGCCACCCCCAGGTGGTCTACCACGAGCTCAAGGAGCGGGTGGATGGGGATAGGCCCAGCTACAGGAAGTAGAGGCTCATGATTCTAACATCCCTGAGATGATATGAAGTATGATCTGTATCTTATCTACTTTAGTAGCAGTTCTTATCAACACAGGTTCTAGCAATTGTTTCCTTATCATGGACTTAGTTTAGGACTCAAAGATTTCAACTATGATTTTAGCTCAAACATTGTGTTTGGATACTTTTATGGGAGGATATTCAGTAGTCACACACTGATGTTGATAGTGTGATCTTACTCTTGGACGAGAGAGTTTCAGATGGGACCCTCTAGTAGTAGTGTTGAAAACCCACAACGTCATTCGAGGCATGGACTAGCTATTAGTAGTTCATGCACAGATTGACTTCTTGAGATGTATAGTATGATGTGCACATAGAGATGGAGGCCAGTTTTCCTTTGTTGGTGTGGAGGAAAATAGAGTAGCACAGGATGAACTTGCACTCAGGAGGGTGCAGCTGATTACATATCAGTTGGCTTGCATGACCTTTGACACAATGAATGAGACGAGTCCACAATTTTTAGTGGTGGTGGATGAGTATGAGGAAGACTTTCCAGAAGCTGTCACATGCTACCACCACATAGATAGGTATACTTCTGCATTAACTTGTACCTAGAAAAAACATCGATAACTACAACAGCATATCATATGGCCCATGCGGAGCTCAAGGAGATGAGGGTATAGTTGGGGGACATATAGAGTAAGGGATTCATAAGGCCTAGTGTTTATCCATGGGCATCAACGGTGTTGTTTTCCAAGTTGGAAGACAGAATTTTTAGGCTATGCATGGAATTCTGGTGCCTAATCTAGGTAATCGTGAAGAACAAGTATCCTATGTCAAGGATTGATGATTTTTTTATCAGTTAAAAGGAGAAAAGTGGTTCTCAAAGATAGACCTCAGATCAGACTATCATCAGCTCTGTGTATGAGATGATGACGTACTGAAGACAGGCTTCAGATATCGGTATGGCCATTGTGAGTTCTTGGTGATGCCTTTTGGCATTACCAACTCTCCAATAGTGTTCATGGGGAACATGAACAGTATCTTTCATCCATAACTCGATTTCTTTGGTTTGGTCTTCATCAATGACATCTTGGTGTACTCAATTTCTGAGGAGGATCACATTGTACACTTGAGGACAGTTCTGGATACACTCCAGGAGCACCAGTTATATGTGAAGCCCTCGAATTGTGATTTCTTTATATGGAGGGTCCACTTCTTGGGACACATCTTCTTAGAGGCTGGACTTGTAGTGGATCCATCTAAGATCGAGGCAGTACTTGATTGGGAGACACCCAAGAGTGTTACTAAAGTGTAGAGCTTCCTTGGATTAGCGAGCTAATATTAGAGGGTCGTACCTGATTTATCTAGAGTAACAGCACTTATTATTTTCTTGAAGAAGATTGGTAAACACTTCATATTGTTAGAGACATGACAACAGAGCTTTCAACAGTTGAGGGAGAGCTCGACCAGCATTACCATGTTGAGGTTTCCATAGGAGGGCACTTATTGTGTGGTTTACTATAATGCATTAGGGACTGGACTCAGTTTCATCCTCATGTAGGATGATGCAGTGATAGATTATGGCTCACGAAATATGAGGCCTCATGAGCATAATTATGTGACTCATGAATTGGAGTTGGTAGCAGTAGTCTCCAGAATAAAGATGTGGTGAAACTACGTTAGGGGTGAGTGGTTCATTGTTCACTCAGACCATGAGAGTCTCAGATAAATCTTAACAAAGAAAGATATGAATCTGAGATAGCGATTTTCTCTAGAGTTCCTCCAGTACTATGACTTTGAGATAGTCTATACTCCTAGTAAGGGGAACATTATGGTAGATGCACTTAGTTGGAGATCAAGTTCACATCTATTGAATGATTCTTCCAAGAAGTTAACCTCTCTTCAGATATCCCACATGGATAGAGATGAGATAGTATACCTCCAGTCAATGGTAGTTTACCCTCTACTCTTTCTACAAGTTAGGGAGGCGCAACTCAGAGACAGATCCTCTGAGACTACACGTGCAAAGATATCCTCAGGCCATGCACCTGATGCATATTCTGATGGTGGGGAGCACGCTATCCTTTTCATAAGACGTACAGTTGTACTAGTGGTGCTAAAAGTGGAGGTGTTGATGGAGTTCCATACATCCCCCTTGGCAGCACATCCAGGCATGATGAAGATGTATCAGGAAATCCGGCGTTAGTACTGGTTGCCAAGGATGAAGAAAGTTTTGGCGGAGTTTTTTTTAGATGCCTCACTTTCCAGCAAGTGAAGGCCGAGCACCAGGTACCAGTAGGCTTGACCCAGCCCCTTAAGATACCAGAGTTCATGTTGGAAGTTATATCTATAGACTTCATGACGGGGTTACCATGTACGTCCAGAGGACCTGATACTATATGGGTTATCTTTGACATACTCACCAAGTCAGACCAAATCCTTTCTATTCGAGAGAAGGGTTTGATAAAGAGCTTGGGACATCTCTACATTTAGGAGATCATGCGACTTCAAGGGGTGCTTTTTACTATAGTCTCAAACCATGATGCACGAATTACATACCAGTTGGGGAAACGATTGCAGAAGGCTTTTGGGACTCAGGTTCACTTGAGAACATCTTTTCACCCGCAGACATATGGTCTGATTGAGGAGACCATCCAGACAATGGAGGACATGCTTCATACATGTGTCCTATATTTTCGTCGTAGTTGGGAGGACCACATACCCTTGGGGGAGTTCACTTACAATAATAGTTATCACTCCACCATTGGTATGGCCCCTTTTAAGGCATTGTTTAGACTACTGTGTAGATCGATCTTGTGCTGGACAGATTCAGGAGAGCCAGTACTCATGGTTCCATAGATGGTAGAGGCAACCACTGAGATGGTGCAGGTCTTCCGAGAGTGGATGAAGACTTCACATATCCAACATAAGTCCTATTCTGATAGGTGATAGAGACCACTGGAGATCCAAGATGGGGACCATGTATTCTTACGAGTCTCCCCTCAATGGGGACTGTGGATATTTGGTCGAGGCGACAAAATCTCATTGAGGTTTATCAAACCATTCCTGATACTTTAGAGGATTGGAAAGGGGGTGTACTACTTAGCATTACCACTATAGTTGGAGATAGTGCACGACGTCTTCCACGTATCCCAGCTGAGGAGATACATGCATGACCCATCTCACACCATCGACCATGGAGAGTTGGAGATTGATGACAGGGAGAATTTTGTGGAGTACCCAGTGGAGATAGAGGATCGACAAGAGCAGATCCTTCGTGGGCAGTTGATACCACTATTGCGTATTCTATGGCAGTAATGGAATCTTTAAGAGAGCACATTGGATCCATATGCTCATATAAAAGCCCAATACCCCCTCTTTGTTTGTGTATCCTTTTTTGGACTTTGGGGACGTAAAGCCCCAAGGTGGGGAGAATGTAAAGACTCGTAAAATTCCATTTATTTTTTTTAAATATTTTGGATTATTATAAGTCTGCAAAAATTAATGGCACAGGATTCCGAGGCCCAGTGTTCCTGGAATGCATTTTTTAACTGTTTTTAGGGTGCATTCAAGAAATGTGTGGGTGACATTTTCTATCTTTCGAACCAGTGCTCAGATTAAAAATCAAAGGACACGGTAGAATCTGTAATGCCAGGATTCGATTAGGGGAGGCTTCACTTTGATCATAGTAGGTAGGGAGAAAAAATTTGTTTTTGGACTTTATCAAGAAAATTAAAATAACATTTAATTGTTATTTTCTTTTCTTTTTCTCCAACGGATGAGTAGCGGTGGTGGGACCGAAGACTTGTCAAGCCATTTAATGGCTTGACTCATCTACTGTGTAACTCCCCTGTTGTGAATTAGAAGAGGTTAATTTATTTATTTAATAAACCTCATTAATTACTCAATACGTTACTCACCTTTACCACCTCCTATTTAAATGGATCAAGGGGTGAGGTTTTGGCATGAGTTCTTCAAGTGAGGAAACTCTAGTGAAGTCATGTGGCAACATCCACCTAGAGGATGAGACCAGATTCAGGGAGTGGTGACGAGCTCCACTGAATCACAAATCGACGACAACGATGAAATAGGTTCTGTTGATCATTGTTAGTGGACATCTCATCCAGGTAGAGGTTTTTGTTTTTGATATTATAAAATTCCTCCTTCCATGTTCCTTGTTTATACGAAGAACGTGGATCAACCGACCAATGGGTTGATTCATGGATCATTCATTAATCATGGTAGGTTGATGCGGGGTTACAAGTATGGAGTTATTTCTAAAGTCTCTATTTTTTGTTAACCCCCCTTGTTAGAACTCTAATGCGGAGAGTGCGAGATAATCCAAACAAGGCTCGGACCCTCTTTAGATCTTGCTTTTCTTGTGTTTCTTGTGCGTGGCCAGGCAATGTGATGGCAAGGTAGAGATAGGGGTCACACAGTGGCTGCAGTGACGCGAGAGGCTAGGAGGTGTAGACGGCACCAAGAATAGACCACAGGAGCACGTCCGGTGGTCGGTGGAAATAACTATTGGCATGCCATGCCGGTGGAGGCCGGAAATGGCCGGAGGAGGCCTGCGAAAACCAGCCACGGGCGGTGGGAAGGTGGTGCACCGTCGGGCATCGCGGGGGCAAGAGGCGCTCATCCAATTATGGCTACGTGGGAGATAGGCAACGCCCACAGGTGATGTCGGCAGTAGCAGCTATGGCCAAAGGGCCGTGGAAGGAGGGGGCAGCACAGCCTCGCACCGTGCCGTGTCAGTTGGAGACTGGTCGGCCACCTGGATGACCTTTGCATGTCGTGGGGCAGCACCCCACCAGCTGAATGAAACAACCCTGCATCCGTGGGGCCAGCTGGATACGTGGTCCGATTTCAAGTGGACCAGGTTAGCCGAATGGGCCAGACCAGCCCAGTGGGCCGGGCTGGACCCACGGCCTAGCGGGTCAGTGCTGGTGGGCCAAGTCCCACCCAGGTGGTCGGGCCAAACGTGGCCCTGGCCCGAAAACCAACCGGGCCGACCCCAATGAGCCGGACCTAGTGAATCAGGCCAACCCCAAATAGGTCGGACCTGGGCGGGGTCAGGTAGACCATTGGACCTGTGGCGTCGGGCCGGCCTGACCGGGTCGGACCGGGCCCAGCCCTAACCGACCCCTGAATAAAGAAACGCTCATAACTAATGAACAGATTGTTTGTTTGACATGTCCTTAGTGGTTTTGGGACCCCTTTTTGGTGAGTGGTCCCTTTGGTATATTCTGGTGGTCCTAACCAATCCATGCCAAACCGAGGGGCAATCACCCCCATTTTAGGGAAAGGGGTGTAACTAACAAACCAGGCCTCTGATCGATGCGACGTGTGTGGGATAAGGAACCTTGTGACCAAGCAGTCCTTTGTAGATACTCTAAGGAAGATTTGACGGAGTTCCACATGGAACAAAGGTTGAATCATACTTCAATCCAATTGGGCCCTTTTTACAAAAGTGCCCATATCTCACAGACGGTCTGTCCGATCGACGCACCGTTGGTCACGTTGGGACCCCTATGACGGGCCGGTCCCTTAGGAATGATTTTTTTAGGACTTCAAACTAGTTGAAATATGACTAATGGCTTGAGGAATAGAATCTTCTAGAGGTCAGGCATGCTATGTATGGGAGTCCATTGGCTGGATATGACATGAAGAAGAAGAAGAGAGACCAATAGAGGTATGCATCAGAAACTCCAAAGTGGGATGATATAGAAATATGACTAATAATCCCTACCTCTATACCAGCGACCAATACGGGTCAGCACCAGTGACCAATAAAGGTCAGCACCAGCAATAAAAACAGGTTAACACCAGTGACCAATACAAGTCAGCGCCAATGATCAATACGGGTCTACAACTAGTGACCGATACGGGTCTATATACAGTGACTTATACATGTCAGTAGTAGAGTTACTCGGGATAGGATGATATGTCTTTATGACTAGTAATCCCATTCCTAGTAACCTTGAAGTTGTAATATTGGAGTGAGATATCTATTTGGTTTTGTGCTTCATGATTTAGATTATTCTTGTGATATTACCTTGGTGGTATTTCTTGTGATATTTTCATTTGTGTATTACTGAGAGTCCTTCAGGGGGTCTCAGCGTCCCGTACTGAGTTGTTTTACTCTCCCTTACATGGGCTTCACCCGCATGTGGGTGTCTGGTGCAGAATACTGATGCTCTGAGATAGAATTTGGAGGTTAGGGACTTGGTGGAGCTTGGTGAGACTGGTCTAGTCAAGATCCTCTTCTTCGACTTTATACTTACAGCTACTACCCTCCATATATAGCTCCAGGGTAGATGTGACCGTTATTTACTTTCTCTTCAGTTTCTAGGGCTAGTATTCTATCCCACTATTTTCAGTTTAAAGTTTTACTTGTTCTTTTACTTTACTCTCATGGTTAAACCTTATTTTTTTGTTGTTTACTTCAGTTTACCTTTTTGAGTGTGTACAAATATCTAAGTAAATGCATTCCCAATTTGGGATAAGCCTTTATGTGCTAGTCACCAAACCCTGGCCTATGGAAGGTAGGCTTGGGGTAGTCATATCTAGGCCCTATGGGATGAGTATTGACAGAGGTCACCTCAACAAAATGGAGTGGTTGAAAGTGAAATCGGATCATAAAAAACATGGAGAAAACAATAATTATTAAAAATGACCTACCATAAAAATTATTGAAAGTGGTACTCTTTAAATATATCTACATATCTAATAAGGTTTTTTTGTGTATGAAAAAATAAAATACAAAATATGAGTTTTAGTGTGGAAATAATCGATAATTAAAATACTTTTGAATATTGGGGAGTCAGTTTTTTGTTATCTGTAAGGAAAAAAACATAAATTTTGAATACTGTGGTGATAAGGGGGTATTACTTGCCTACTCAGGAAAAATAAAAGAATACAAATGATTCAAAAAGATCTTGGGAAATGTAGCTGAAATAAATGATTTCACTGTATTATAAAAGGAATATAATCACTAACAACACATTGAAAAATTACCTGATGACAGTGGTGAAGAGGAAAGAAAATCAGGGAGAGTAGAAGTGGAATGTTATAATTCAAAAGAAGATACTGATGAAGAGTACAATGAAGTCAAATATATAAATGTATAGAATCTTAATAATCATGTTTAAATTGATATGAAAAACATCAATAGTGATTACGAAGCACCAGTTTAAACACTAAAAATGAAGTCTTTATAGAAGGAATCCTTCCTATCTTAGGTGGAGCCTAAATGTTTCGAAGAAATATCTGGATATGAAAACTCGGTTCAGGATATGAATGAATATCTTTACCAAATTGATAAGAATTGGACTAGGGATATTGTTTCAATACTAGAGTATAAGCATGTCATCATACCAAATGGGTCTTCCAAAATAAAATAAATGAAAATTTTTATGGTAATTTGAAACAAAGAATAGATAGTGTGAAAGGGATACTCCCAGAATGAGGTCATCAATGTTGATGAAACATTTTCACCTATTTCAATGATTTAAAAAATCAGATTTTTCTTAGACATAACAGTGTAAATGAAATTCAACTTTTTCCAGATGGACATAAAGTCATAATTTTTGAATGGGTTATGTAAGAATATGTTTATATCAAACAACCAGATGGTTTTCTTATCCAAGAATACAAGAACAATTTTTTCATCTAAAGAATGAATTATATTGATTTATGAAAGCACTGAGATCATGGTATTCATGGCTTTATCTATTTTTAAAATAAGAATGGTTTTCAGTGTATTGGATTTGATTACAATCGCTATATAAATAATGATAGAGATCAAAGGATGATGGTCAAGGGTATATCAATGAAATAATATATGGTGGATCATATAAAGATTAGTGAAAATATTTTCCATGACTCATGAGTAGTTCTTTGGGAATATAAATGATTGGTGAACTAACATTTTTCCTTGTTTTACATGTGATAAAAGGAAGGAATGACTCTTTCATTTCTTAATCCAAATATGCCAAGGAGTTCCTGAAAAGATATGTAACGGGTAATTTCAAAGAGAATATGACTCTTATGACAACTCAGATGAAACCATCATGTTATGATAATGGAAAATTGGTTAATTTCAAAAAAAATTGGAAGATCATTGGCAGACTATTCTATATAATATCAACATGACCTAACATTATTTTTGCTACATTCCAATATGTGTTCTATCAAAGTAATCCAAAAGAAAGACACTTACATAAATTAAAAATAATACTATGGTATATTAAGGGAATAATTGAATTTAGTTTTCTATACAATGACAAATATCATCAAGAGTAACTGGGTTATACAGATTCATATTAAACCAGTTTGGTAGATGATTGAAAATCAACCTCATGTTGTGTATTCAATCATAGAATATTGTATATTTCTTGGCTTATAAAGAAACAAGATTTCATTTCATTGATCACTAAATAAGATGAATTTATTTTGACTACTCATGCTTGCACACAGTTATTGTGGATGAATGAACACCTTGAATAGATCGGATTTTAATTGAATTATTTAATCCTAATCCATTGTGATAATTATAGATAAACCCTAGAAAAATATAGTCCATCACTCAAAGTAAAATAACAATGAAATCAAGTACTATTTTACCAAGGAAGTGTTGGATCATGGGATTGTGAAGCGGTAGTATGTGACTATAGAATGATAGGATGCAAATATTCTAATGAAGTACATACTTAAATAAATAATTTGAATATCTTCAACTCACTCATGTAATTTAGTCAACTACCAATGTACGAAAAAATGTGTACGTTGGATCTGTTATACCTAAGGTATGTTATGTTTTTCCCTTATGTGATGATATCTGTTCTTTACCAAATTATATACCAAAACTAGATATCTTTTGGTTTATTAAAAAATGGGTAGAAAATGTATTTATCAATATAGGGGGAGAAGCTAAAAGGTGGTGTAGAGAAACATGGGGAGAGTTTTAAATTTGATGATGCCGAATCAGTTATTTTAATGAAGATAAATCAAGAGATATATTCGTAATGCTACTAGTTTAAAATGTGTAGATAGAAAATGGTGTATTCTTGTGTGCCACATACTATGTTACATTTGATATTGAGAAAGACTCATTAACTGGTATCATTAATGAAGTTATTCATTGATGAAATTTTCATTCTACTCTTATTTCCCATGACTAGCATGGATCATGTGGTATTAGAGTGTGTTTTGATTAAATATTTGATCACTATATAGAATTTTAGGAAGTGAATTTTGGTGTAATATAAATGATCACAATGTTTTATCAATAAATTTTCAATGGAATATTTTAATTGGTATCAAAAGGTGAAGAGTTTCCAACAAACCCAAAGTGAAATATTTTTAGAGAAAAATCCCTTAATATAACTTTGTAGAGTTTTTTGGTTGATTGTGTTTATTGAAAAAGTAATTTTCCTAGGTAATTTATAGAGTTCCAATGTAATTTTTAACTAGGTATGTTGAAAATGATTTATGATAGAGGTATTGAAGAAATGCAAATATTAAAAAAATGTTCTATGTACCAGGAGGCATCATTTACAAGTGTTTTCCAATTTTTTGGTCCCAAAATATAGATTAAGGATAAAGGTGATTTTGGAAAATATATTATTTTCATATAGATGTAATATTTGTGAAAAAGTGTGAAGGTGATTCATAAAGTTTCTCATAAGTGAAGATTCTTGTTAATACTATAAAAATATGGAAAAGGAATGTGTTTCAAACAAGTTCATAAACTTCATGAAAGTCAAAGTTTCAGGAAATAGGGAGATCCTTTTAAGTTCAATTTAAATGAAAGTTTTGTTCACAATTGAATATTCAAAAGGTAGTTGAATGAAGGTTCATTCGCTTCTATAAATAAAATCCTACCCACCCCCCATCTATTGGCTTAATTATTTGATAATAACAAGGATATAAATAATGTAATATTTAATTGAAGTTATTTATTGTGAAAAACAATAATTCAAAAATTAGGTGGATGTAGAAAATGAATTGTGTCTATATGAACAAGTGAGTTTTATGAAACTCCAAAAGTTTCATGAATGTTGAGAGTTTTCTAATAAACTAAATAGTTGATAAAAAGTTAAATCTTAATCATAAAACATAAATGTTTCAAGAAAGTTTGTAGAGTTGTGTTCAAGTCATAAAATGGTTTCATGAAATCCAATGCTGTGATATCCTAAATGTATTTTCAAAGAATTATTTTGTTAAAGAGGTATTCATCATGTGTATAAAGTTAGAGCTTCATGAAACAAAAAATGAGGTGTAAACAATATTTATCCAAGTGATAAAAAAATCTTATGAAGGATTAGTGATCACACTTCACTAGAGAGGGCAATGAGCTTCCAAATTGGGATTGGTTGTAAACCATGGCGGATAGTGAGTCCACTTTAAACTTTGTAATAGTAGTGTGATTTAGTGGATTTTCTATATAGTTATATTTCCTATGTATTCTCCTTGAATGTATCCCATTGTTGGTGAACGATGTAATATTTTTGTGTATGATGCATGATATCATTTATTATCACACATTTAAATGGGAAAGTAAGAGAATAGTGTTTTTTAAATGAAGAAACAAGATATAAATGGGAATTTGTTTCAATATATCATACCATAATTCACCCCCCCCCCACTTTTGGTATTATCCTAGTTGATATAAAAAAATTTGTGTCGTTTATCAATTACATCCTCTTTTTATGACCTTCTTGTTTGTTGTTTTTAAGGTAAAATCACCCCTTATAATTTAGTAAACGCTTTCATTTTTATTTCAAGCATTTGGTGTCTATAGGAAATCACCAAATTTTAGTTTCATTTTAGTCTTTCCCAAGTATATAGGTTGTGTCAAGATTTACAACATGTGAACCATAGATAAAGGTAAGTACGCTAGATATTTTATCAAGATGTTCAATTCATTCTCCAGTACTTAAGAAAGAACATGGATGATGAAATTCTCAATGTGTGTAAAAGGATTTTTCTCATCACACAATAGCTAGGGACTCCATAGCATTATTGGTATTAAAATATTTGGAATAATTGTACTATTGTTCAATGTATATTGATATCCTTTATATTTTCATATGTTTTGTTAGTCTCCAAAGGAAAAAATATATCAACTGATTTCCCCAAAACTTCAGTCTACATTCATTTTAGAGATTCGAGTTTGAATTAAAGAGGGTACTTTCAACACTGGGAATACTTAAGTAAAATCATTAATAGATTCAATTTGAACTAAATAATTGGTTTGCTCTCACTTCGTCTGATGACAACTCTTTTCACGCTATAATGGTTTCTTGATTATAAATATCAAACTCTTCATTGGTTTTATAGAGTTCCAAATTTTATTATGTTTGTATTCCTATTTTTCTTTCCTTATAATGTATCTAGGTGGTCCTTTCAATCACTTGTGTTTTTTAAGATTTTTTCTCTTAATTCATGTAATTTTAATTCTTATTTCATTTTTATTTCATCTTTATATTTAAATTATACTTTCAATAACATGTGTAATATAATGAACTATTCACATATGATAGTGTTTTCCACTATCTTGCATGGATAATAAACTTAAGGGGTGAGGGATCAAGATTATATGGATTGGTATATAATTAATCACTAATATCAGTCATGTTATGTTTCATTAGTTATGAACTTACTTTGATGATTATTCAAATCAGGTTATTTTAAATGAATTTAGACAATAAGAGTTTAGAGGGAAGAACCATAAACATGTTGAGTTAATTGATTTGAAATCAATAACTCGTATTTTAATTCCAATTTATTATTTTATGATAATGTGTTAAAATTAATATATCTCTCAAACCCAAATTATTTTAAATATCCTTCATTTAATTAACTAATTTAAAAATAGAAACTTAACGATTTTTTAAACACATTGGGCCCAAACTATTCAACTAATATATGATTGGGATGATTGGTAATCTAATTTATGAGTTCCATAGAAATGAATCATGAACCACTATTTTCCAATAATTTATTTTCTATCCATATAATTTGGTTACATTTTTTAGGCTTTAACCAATATTTATTAATTGAATCAATGCCTGAATTAACCAGCTCTGAAGGCTTATAATTCAGCCACTTCATAAGACTATACCATAAATCCTCTATATATAATCATGTAATTATCAGATGATCAATCAACATTATAAATTCCTAAACTTATTTGATTTCATATAAATTAACAACACATGTGGCTCCATCACATTATCTTAAAAGAATTGGATTTTGGATGTACATACCGATTTAGAGCTAATTCCACCGATACATTGAAAATATAGCCAAAAAAATTAAGAAATTGTTCCTTGAATATGTGGTATGATATATATATATATATATATTAGGGCATCCAATGTTCATAAAAACTGATCCTTAACTTGAGGTATCTTGAACTAATTCCAAATTCTTATAATAGTAAATATTATTGAAAATCCCCCTCTTTAAAAAACCAAACGGAAGTCCATAGTGAATATGATAACTAACCACTGGGTACCAAGTAGAAACCTTGGTTACCTGTATTTTTTCACACTCATCATGTACCCAGTACCCCACACCAGGTTCCTAGTGGAACCGATTAGAGGTTTTCATTATGACCCATCTCAATTCTCATCACTTTTCCCCTATATTCACCCCCAAATCTGAAACCTAACTCCAAAATAAACTCAAAATTAAATAAAAACATTAAAATATAGTAAAAGGAAAACCTCAATAATCATGGTTGTTTTAAATGAAAGGGGGATTAAATATAAAGTTCGTATAAATCATTCAATACATCATCTAAAAGAGATGGTGTAATTTAAAAAATATTTTAGTTTCCTTTAAGAAACTAAGGAGAGTTGTGGAAATCCCAGATGCACTAAAAAAATTATCACAATAATGTTGGTACAATTATAGGGGAATGGAAACTCTAAATATGTCAATATGAAAAGTAATAAAGAAAACACATTGGTTGTTGGAGTGCCTTATAAGGAAGTGAAAGGTTCGTAGCTATGGATAATTCATAATAGTTTCTGATCACACATGAATAGAAATGAGAATCTATTAAAAGGTATACAAAGGTATGATGTAGGAGTTGTAAAATTCAAAAAAAAAACAAATATCACTAAATTTACATTAAGTTTCAAGGGACAACATTTTTTAGAATAAACTTGAATTTAGTGATGTTTTAATTATTGCCGGACTGAGGAAAAATCTATTGATTGTTTCCTAAATTTGTATCAATGGTAATGGGGTGACATTTTATAATAATAGATATATCATATCATTTTAAAAGGATAACATAATCAACATGAAGGGATAAAAATATACTTTTAACTTGTTTCTAATTTATAATGATCAAATGAAACCTGAGTGTGAAGGATGTGAATTAGATTTTGAATAAAATAATTTTGAATTTGGGTCAAATGAACTTGGATAAGATTTTAAATAATGAATTTATAGGGAATATAAAGAAGATAATACCTTAAATAATCAACACTTATAACACATGTCGCAAAGAAAATATGGTGAACAAGAGTCATAATAGTATGGATAAAAAATAAAGAAACCTCTTAAGTTGATACGTTCAGATGTGTATAATTTAATAAGGTTGAAATTAACCAATGAAAATATTTATTTTATTATTTATTGAATGAAATTAATTGTATGAAATTTTTATATTATGTCACGTAGAACATATGATCATATGATGTTAGATCATTTTTGAATGTCTGTTCAAAATAAAACAGGATATACTATAAAAGGATTTCATTAAAATAATTAATATAAATATAAATAATAAATATTTTGAGGTATATTTTCATAAAAATCTAATAAGTATGAATTTAGTTCTCCATATACACCTTAAAAAATAGTGCAATTTAGTAGAAGAACCTAAATTTGGTGAAAATGTGAAAAACCATGTTATTAAATCATGACAACTAAAAATATTTGTGGAAGAAATCCATAACTATGGTTATATAAATCCTCAATTAGTGTTTACTCTATCCAAAATTGGCCAATATACTATATGAAATAATTTTCAAAAAAGGTAAAAGTTGAAGAGAATCAAGTTATTTAGTATATCATGTTACATAAATATTAAATAAATAAAATTATATATGATTGATTATATAGTTGATGAGGGAATATTTTTTCTATATACACATGGTTTAAAGAGTTACTCCTATTACACCAATAATTATAGTAAAATCATCTATAGATATGATGTATTATTCTATAAAATCAAAATTCATTGGAAACATCATTGCCTATTTTTGAGGATATTGAAGTTTCTCAAAGTGAAAATGTTGGACATCATGGTCCAAACTTGAAAATTAAAATATATTTTAAAATTTATCAAAATGATTCTAAAGTTTTTAGTGATGAGTAGGGATAATATCATGGAATATCTAAATTCAAAATATTTAGAAAACAAGTTTATCATGAAAGAATACCTTAAAATTGAGGGTGAAAGAACATGAATATGTCTGAGAATTTATAATAAATCTAGATTTAATCCCATGTTAAGAAAAAAAGTGTTTAATAATCATAAAAAAATGAATATTGGATTACATTGATAGAATAGTATATTTATATGGTTAAAAATAATAAATCTTTGGAGTTAGTTTATGTCTAAAATATAATAATTTTTTTGAGATAAAGTGGTATTTCATAAATAATCTCCATAATAAAGGTAAAGTAGCATGGAATAAAGATCATTTTTTATAATTGTTACAATCAATTAATGTTTATAAACATTGATGGGAATTTGACATAAATCATAAGTATTTAAATTATTTGATTCATTCTCGATATGTGTACTTATAGGAATTAAAAAGTGCTCCAAATGGATGTTAATTTAATATTCACAAATAGTGAAATTAAAGAGACATTTATATTGTGAAACCAAAAGATTTTTTACATTATGATTATTTTTCATAAGTTTAAAAGATGAATAAAGTGATTTATGGGTTGGAAAAAGAAAATTAGGAATAATATTCGAAGACATACATCGATTAAAGTTCTTTAACATTAATAAAGAAAAGGTGAGTAGAAAAATATATATTTAGGGGAACAATATATGCTTACTCATCCTAATTATATATCTTAATGGAAATAGTTTTTTCAGAAACAATGTATAAAATTTATGGAATTTTCCACTCAGATGGAAAAAAATTATTATTCAAATAATGAATTAGATGAAATTATATTCTTCTTTTCAATCATCAGCACAATAGGTTTTATTTTTCTTTAATAAAATAAGTATTCTCATGAGTTATTGTAGAATTCAAAAATAGAGAGATCAAAATAGGTATCCAATACTATGAAAATTGGGATAAATTTTTCCTTGGATAAATAATGGAATATTATTCACTAAATAATGTTCTATATGCTCATTTGAAGTTTAATATAATTTATAACAACCCATATTTTCATATTTAAATATATTTATATATGGATTGTGAGGGTGACATTGATGATTGAAAATGAACTACTATAGGTTAATTATTTTGAATAATTTGTTTAATTTCTTGGAACCATAAGAATTAAAACATAATTTACTTAAATATAAGAGTATGTGAGGATTTTTGGGCATCTTAATCCATAACCAATATGATGCAGATTATGTCATATATAGAATACATGATGGTGAATTTTTCATACCCATTAGTGATTCAGTGTGATAAAAATGATCAATAAACTTTTCAAAAAAATATAGTATGAAATTTAAGGTTGAAAACTATATAAATAAAGTAACACTTATACAAGGAAAAGGTGGTAATTAGAGTGATTTGAATGTAATGTGTCTCATTTAAGGACAATGTTGTGGATATCAAGGAAAATTTCACAAATAAGGATACCTTCCAAAACATGAGTGTGTGGATGGGTTGTATTTTCTCCCATAATCCTTGTATGTTTTATTATTTATTTCCCATTTTTCATTCCATTTCATTTGTTGATAAAGGGTAAAAATTCAAAGAATCACATTTTTATTAAATGAAGTGATTCACTTTCTTTTTAAAGGTTATGATAAAGGTGGAGAATATAAATAATTTTAACCTTTTGGGGGATACATGGGGTGTTTTTGGATGAATATATAGAATATTTACTATATTTTCATGTTTATGGATAAAAAATTCAAAGGGTGGTGTTTGAAGAGACCTTGAGGATTGGTAAATTTTATGAGTCCTTTAGTTGAAGATCCCTTATATAGGGAATTGAAGAAAAGAGCTCTGAGTTTATCTTAATTCAAATATGGAAAATTTTTAATGAATATTTTTATAAATAGTTAGGGAAATATAAAAAACAACATTATATCCTATAATGTTGTGTTTTTATAACATTGACTTGGGGATCATGCTATAACTTTTTTATTGAGGAAATTTATCCAAGGTTCATTGAAGGTATTTTCATGATTTATTTATTGAAAACATTATCATAGATGAGTTGAAATCTAATTAAAGTGAAATGGTATAAAAAAGAATTATGATTTTATGATTTAAAGGAGATAATAATGTGATGAAGTCACATTATGACATTATTGGTTTAATCATAGGAGTTTCATGACCTTACACATAAATCATCCCCCAATAAACATTTGGTGTGCTGGGAAGTAACTTTTGAGGAATAATGGGGTAAAAAACTTATATTCAGATATAGTGATCTGATATTATAGTGTGGACTATCAATGAGATCTAGTGATTGATGTCCTTCATAAGAGACCATGTTTTAGTAGTGGAAACCAAACCACATTGAAACCAAGTGATAAAATATATATACAATATTTTTTTAGGAAATATCTTTATCACTATAATGCTTAGACTCTATGTTATTACTTGTATGTCATAAATCTGAAAAATTAAAAGGACATGTCACAATTAACTTGTACATACCATAAATATTTTATATGAATTCTGTTGATATTTTTAGAATTTAGAAAGAGATATAGGATTAAATTATTGTAAATGAATATAACACAACAGTAAAGGGTGTTATGTCATAACACATGTAGGGTTTATAAGTATTATGAGATTAACATAGATAAATGTATGACCGAAGTCTTTCATAACCATCCATGCATTTCATATATCATAGTAACAATGATTTAGTTATGATTGAGAAAAAGAAAATGGGTGAAGACTTGTTCTAATTTCTAGAGAAACATGGAGTTAGGTATTATATTTATTCTCTAATTATATGTTTTTATTTATTATAAGATAAGAACATGTATAATGGGATCAAAACCATTGGAAAATAAGGATTTTAAACATGAAAAAAAAGGTGGGTAAATACTGTAAAAAAATATTGATTCATATGAAATATCACTTTATATATCTCATGTCATCATGTTATTTCATTAATGATCCTATACACTAATAAGTGATGGGAAATAATTTTAAATATTGTGTTTTTTTTACCACAAATTCACCCTCCCATAATGGTGGTTTCCTCTCTCCTATAACTATCAAAATTACTCTAAAAGATGAAACCATATAGAAATTATTGTATCTTTTTTTATCACACATATATTACATAGAACTTTTAAGATTCATATGTTTGGAAAGGAAAATAATTGTAATTTTATAATATATCCATTAATAAGAAAAGTAAATTTTTAAAATTATAGTTACTCCATCAGTTAGCCACTTTAAAAATATATATTTTTATATTAATAATAGAATTAAATATTTGGCACAACCATATAATAATGAAATCCTTAAATTATTCATAAAACTCTTACACGTTTTAGGTCTCTCTAAAAGTACATTAATTACCAATCTAGTTATATTTTCAATATGAAGTTTTTTGTTAAATGATCTAGTAAAAATCAAGTGATTTGTAACTAATATTATTATTCCACTTACTAGATACATCCATTCCATCCTCCTGTTTAGAAAAAGAATTATAACCATGATCAATTCTATAAAAAGTTATGTATTTTTTATAGAATACCAAACTTCTCTTAAATTATTAACAAAATAACTCATTTTTTACAATGACTACTTTATTATATTTTATAAGATAATAATATATAAAGACCTATATATTTCATAGGGAAATTACACATCATGAAATAAAATAAACTATAATACATAGGAATAGTATAGGAAAATAATAACTGAATAATAATGTACACAATATTGTAAACATCATTGGATTGAATTAATTGATAATGATAATCCATGACATAAAAATGATAAGAAGAAATAGAAATGTTTGAAATATGATATAAATTTTCACAGAAAGCATAAAAGTTTTTTAATTGATATATGAAATGATAAAGTTTGAGAATGGAGGATTTTATGTAGGGTGTAAAGGGAAATGTGACTATTAATACGTAACCATTGTCATTATTAATTTTTGTCATTATGACCGTTTTGAATTATAATTGTTCATAATGTAGCCATTATGAAGTGAATTTTGGAATTATTATATATAAAGGTTGATGTTGAGATCTATTTTACATGAATTGGGGAATTATGGCCCCAACTGATGGGATCACACCAGATGAATCCCATTTATTAATGATTGGAAGGGAGGTAGTAGTGATCGGGTACACCCTTGACCAAGCTGAAGAATATATTTGAAAAGTGAAGCTTTATAACAATCAACTACAGGAAATTTTTAAGTTAGTGGGGATCACCACTAGATCAATTTTAGGAGAACTGACCACTGAAATAACTAAAATTTCATTTCTTACGCTTTGGGATTATGTTGGTGTAATAAGGGGTTATGTATCAAGACCTTAAGTAGAATTAGCATGTCAATTATTTTAGAAATGAAATAGTCATTACCATAGTCCTATACTATTATATTATGTATCACTCTAATATAAAATAAAAAATTCAAAAGTTTAAATGATTAATATGATAAAATTGTTTTTTCATACAAAGAAACTAGGATTATATTTTTTGGAAAATATATATTTGTATTTTAAATTAATATAAATTTTTTGATATATTCAAATATTTAAAATAAATATCATTTTCAAAAAAAGGTTGGAAATAAGAATATTTATTATCTTCTAAAAAATAAAATAATTTAATTCAATCATATATAGTTTTTATAGTTAAAAATTCAATTTTATTAAAAAATTGTATATTTAAATAAATAAGTATTTTAGTAAAATTCCTATATTTAGAAAAAAATGATAAAATATAAGTATTTTTGAAATCAAATGTTGAAATTAGTTATTGGAACATTTTTCATATTTTTATGAGACAGTTTATGTTTTTAAAAAAAAGTAAAATATGGTATAAATATATAGTAAGTATTATGAAATCATAATTCCTTAATAATACGTAATAAATAAAAAATTATTTCTTGACAAAACTTTTTTGTCTCATTACACCATTGTATTTTAAATTAATAAGATTAAATTTCTAATCCTATAATAAATATTTCAAAACCTAAATTATGTTGTATGTTTTTAAAAATATTTATTTATGATTAGAAATATTTTTCACATCCAAAATAATATTTATTAATACGGTTTCATCTCATAAAATATTAAAATACTAAAATCCACTCCCCTTTGGAAAAATAATGGGATAAAACTAGGAGATGGAAAATTATTTTTAATTTTTTAATAACTTATAATCTAAGACATATATTAAGAAATTAATAAACTATTCCCATTCTTTTTTTATAAATATGCACTCACTCTTTAATTTCTTTATACTAACAATCCATTGAGCAATAATTTCACCTCATTTTCTTACTCAAGATATTTTTCAAAGAGTCTTTAAGATGCCAAGAATTCCTTCTCATGATTTCGGAATAAACTTGGGAATTGAGTTATTCTATTCCTCTAAAACATTATTAATGTACTTCTTTTATTGTATGTATTATGATTTTAAATTTTATATGTCTTAATGTGTTAAAAATCATTCATTTATTTCCAATTGATTTCCAATTAAGGAAAAAGTAAATTATCTCTCATTAATCTAATTTGATAAAAAATTATTTATACACCTAATTATTTTGAAGTAATTCCTTGGTTTTTCATGAAATAATATTCTATTATTAACCCTACTTAAATTCAAGGGTATTTACATGACACATCCCCCCTAACAGTACCCCTATTGGGATTATAGTGAAGAAAAAGAGTGTCCTTCAAGTCCTACATCTAGTGCACCCTGAGTTGGCTATAAGCACAGAGGGTGTAAAATATTAAAATGGGAGGCATTACCCTAAATATATGAAAAATATAAATAGAGAAGATAAAAACCCACAGAATATCACTATTAATTAATATAAAATAATTCAAACCATCCCATGAGTTTAAGTCAAGAAAAATATATAAAATCTATTGAAAATAAATATAAAAAATAATACAAAGGTTGTTACTCTATGTTAACTTTGACCTCCAAGCTAGTAATTCTCATATTAGTTTCCGTAATCCACCTAGAAACCTAAAAAATAGTTTTTATATATTGGGTGTTCATAATATGTAAACTTGTAAGGATCATACCTAAGTTATCCAATTAAATTTTTAAAAGATAATACCAATACACCATTAAACAAATAGTATAAACAACAAAAACCTAAATAGTATAACTATCCATAGCAGCCTCACCATGGATTACTCCCAAAATAATGTAGGCAAGTAATAATATAATAATAAGAAAAAAATGATAAATTATCCCCACACCCACTTCTCAACTAAGATTCCACTCTTATCCCCAAACATAAAACATCATGTGATGAAATATCTTCCTTGCTATCTCATCACCATATATCAAACCACATCTTATGTGGGTTGGGTTGCAACCCTACCTATCATATCCTTCCACATGACCTAGAATCTCATGAATATTTCTCTATCATCATTAAAATATCTTTTATCACTACTACATCAACACAGATCCATCTACAATATTACAACCTTGACATAAGGGTATCATGAACATAAATGACCTCAACCTTGTTCTCTCCTCCGAAAACACCTAACCCCCCGCTACATATCACATCCTTTCATCATCAGGCATTTCCACCAAATATTGCATCACCAAGGGATATAATCCACCATTAACTGTGAAATTTCCCACAACTAATGTCGAAGGAAGAGTGGGGAAGAGTGGTAATCAAACATCCATTCCTCGTCATCTGGATATTGGGAGAAACACCCACCAAGATATTTGGGTGTTATTATATAGTAGTTGATGTAAGTGGGTTGGATATTTATATGACCTAAAAGTAGATATATATATATATATATTTGTATATATCACAATATCAACTTAATGTTTTCACATAAATACTTCATCGTCTTCACCGTATCATCAATACCATACTAACATTTCCAAATGCGGCCACCAAGTAGAAGAAACCCATACATAAAACTACCACACATAACCCACAATTTCAATTCATTTAAATATTTCTATTTCAACCATTATAGATTACTACATTAACTCTCACTATTCATTAATTAGTCCACTTAACATCATATTTAGTTATAAACCATTATATCCAACATTTTCATTTAATATCATTTAATTTCATATTGTACATGATTTTCAATTCAATAATTATTTTTCCACAAGAGAATTTATTATCAAATTTAAAAAATCAAACCATCAATATATTAATTACACTACTATTGGGTAATTATAACAAATAATAACATAGAAAACAATGACACTTACACATCCATCAACACATCATGTATCTAAACTAGTCAGCATCGTCATCAAAAAAACCTCGCAAAGGATACAAAACCACCAGGTCAAAAAAAACATACTAGTATAACATGGTAGTATATTTTCAAATCACATATATTATAGAAACTCATTTACATATGGGGTTTCATAATAAATCCTCTTATCATGAATTTTTTTCACATAGTTTCCATATTTAAACTCTCCATGTTTTTTATCCACATAAAAGTTATTAACCTCTTATAAGTGATGGGTTTAATATATAAAATGTTACTATTCCACAAAAGGGGTTTACAATTCAAAATATCCAAAACATTCATAACCCAAATGGTAATATTTTTTAATAAAAACTATCTATAATTACTAGTAAATAGATAAAAAATTTTGATTACTCCCATCCCTTTCAATTCAAATTAATATGGTTTATTATCTTAATTAGTTAACCCATTCCACTAACCCATTATAAAACAAAATCATAAAACATTCACATATGAAAAAAATATGAAATAAAATTTATCCCCTACCAATAAAATTAATCTAAATATTATTATACAAAAAACATAGAAACGATCGGTGATTTGGCTTGGTATTGATCCCCATGGGATAAAATATGATGTTGAAAAAATGACTCACAAGTCTACAACACTATATTATATAATTTATAGGATCAATATAAAATAATAAAAAAATATTTAAGAATATGATCTCCCAATTTTTAGAAATAACTCAGATCCATTGAAGATAAAATGTCTAGATATCTTACTAATTATTTGTTAATTGATTCTATTTAATTCAATAAAAAAGACTCATTCAATACCAAATTAAAACCATGATATCTAAATAATTTAAATACACATTAAAATCACCAATGAATATATTTAAAATCACTTATTTTATCTTTAAATCCCATATTTTATGTTAAATTATTTTTTCATGTTGTTATGAACAATTCTATGTATTTGGAAAACAACATATTCTGAAAAGACTATTGGATAAATTATGAAAAGGAAAAAACCATGTGTATTGATTGAATGTGTGAAAAAAAATTATCAATCATGCAATGGAACAGATCGACTGTGAGAACACACTGATCGATCGTGAGAACAAACTACCACCCTTGAGAATAAACTATTATTCAAGTGATGCAATAGATCAAACGTGTGAACAAACTATCGACCACACAAAGAGATGGATCAAAAAAGATAACCAACTAACATGCCATGAGAACAAAACCATTTTATTGTGATATAAAAATATCAATCATTCAAATTAAGTGATCAAATAAGAGAAAAAAATTACTGATTATGCAAAGGAATGGATCAACCCTAAGTGGAAACTATCGATCCTTAGAAAAACTTGATCTACCATGAGAAAAAAATAATCAAACCTCATAAAATAATACTTAATATGTAAAGTAATAGTTATAATACTAGAATAAACTATAAACTATATAATGGAATGGATTGACTATGAGAACTAAATAATTGACACTGAGAAAAAACTATTGACTGTAAGAACAAACTTGAATCTTCAAAGGGAAAAAGACCCTGAAACACCCTTTTGGAACCTCCAACCCTCAAAAACACAAATAAAATGATACCAGAACCCATAGAATTAAATCATATACCTTATAAACCATTCTCAACAACAATAATAAAAATAGAACTAGGAAAAATGAAAGGAGGTCTAAACAATCACCCATGAGATACCTCTCAAGGTTCTTGTAATAATAAGAACACAGTCACATATAAGAGGAAAAAACACATATCTAGGAAACATCATCAACCAAGGGAGATATTTAATATCATACAAATCATAATGATAAACATGTTATCTAAAAAAGGGAAATAATCAAAGCATCAAAACATCTTGGGGTATTAATTATTCATTTGGGAATCCTACTCTCAAGTATTATCCTTCACTCCATAATGCCTCTAAAATATAGAAACCAAGGGAATAAATATCTCATGTCTGACCTTCTCCTAAAAATACTGGATCTGAACTAGCCACTCCCCAAATTTCAGGTCAACCTCAATATCCAACTCTCCATAATAAATTACTTGAGTTTTGTAAATATAACGATGAAGTTTGGACACGTGGAAGATGTCGTGAACTCGATCAATCTATGGTGGGAGTTATAACTAAAAACATACCTATACAATTAATTTAAACACCATTAAAGGTTGAAAAAAAACTAAAAGATAGATTACATCCTTATCCATACATTAACATATTCCAAATAGGGGAACCCATTAAGAATAAATGGTCTCCAAACTTGAACTATAAAGGCTTCCTCCTGTGATATGTATAGGTTTTAGGGTGGTCCTGTTTTTTCCTCATCTTCTCTCAAACCAACGGGATCTTCTCTATTTTGATCTACATCGTATTAGGATCAAACATTTTATACTCTCTGACCTTAATCCATCATAATAGAGAACAATTAAACCACCCATACAATGCTTCGAATAGATACATACCATTGGAGGATTGATAACTCTTATTGTAGGAAAACTCAATAAATAGTAGGTGGTTCATCCAAAATCAAAAAAAAATCTAATATGTAAGATCACAACATATCCTGTAGAATATGGATGGTCTTCATTATCTTACCATATATCTGGGTACATAAAATAGTTCTAAAGAATAACTGAGAACAAAAATCACTTTGAGATCCTCTGTAGATTTTTGAGGAAAAATGAGCATCCTAGTAAGATAAAATTTTCTTTTGAAACCCTGTGGAGTCACACAACTGTATCCATGTACTGTATTTCTAAATAATCCACATAAATTGACATTCTTATTGATAGAAAATGGGTATATTTCACCATTTTTTTAAGATTACCCAAATGGAATCAGAACACCCCTAATATTGGGGTAACCTGATGATGAAATGTAACAAAATGTATTGACACTTCCACTTAGTAGAAGGATGGGATGTAAAAATCCTCCATCAACATGGGGATATTCTTCTACATACTAACAAACAAGACACTATGACAAGAACACTTCCACTAACCGCTTCATCCTAGTCCACCAAATATACATCCAAAAAACACAGTACATCTAGGATACATCAAGTTTTACTACTATGGGAGAGATATGAAACTCATAGAGAATTCCATCATGCATGTCCAAAGGAATAAACAACATCCCCTAAAAATATCTGATTCTGATTATCCTTTAACCACCACTTTTGAGTATCTCTATAACTAACATGATCTCACATCACTTACACCTATGAGTCTCTCCACTAAGAATCCTCCAACTACCACATAATAGATGATTTCACTATCATCTGAGAGAGGAAAACATTCTCATTGACTTTCTCCACATTGGGTTGTTTCACTAAGTTCTCTTTAATCCCTATTCATTCATTCTTGTACACCTGAAAAAAATATCCCCTTGGGATATACCTTAGTGTGTCAGTGACTATATTCCCATTTCATGGGGTGCATTAGATATCAAAATCTTAATCCTGGATAAAATCTATCCACCTTTACTAACATAAGTACAAATCCCACTAATAGAAAATATACAGCAGACTCTTATAGTATGTGAAGACCAGAAATATTTCAATGATAAGGTATTGTCTCTACAGCTTCTTGGAAAATGCCACAACTCCCAACTCTAGGTCCTGAGTGGAATATTTACACTCATGGTGAAACAAATTACTATGCCCATATCAGATCACTACCCTTTTCAACATTAAGACACATTAAAATCCCGGTTGGGAAACATCACAAAAGACCATGAACATCATACCTTACATTGGAAACTAGTGCATTGGGGAATTAAGAAACCTTTAATTTAGGTAGTTTATATCTCCCTGACATTGTTAAGTATAGATAAAGGTCTTGTGTTTTATTTTAAAATATGTTAATGGGGCTATAATATAATAAAATTTAAACAATAACCTTTGGTAATTTCCTTTAAGACAAGGGATGTTGAGAACTTCTACCACATTCATAGGTACAGGCTGAGAAACAAATTCCATGATTTTTATAAGACCATGGCCAGACTCTTTTGAGACACATCGTGTCCAAGGAAATAAATCGGTCATGTCTAAAATGATATATTGGATAAATTTTCATATAGTTAGCGGTGTCAAATAACCTTATAATAACACTGATATGACTTTAATTTTATTCATCTAACATTGATTGTATAAGGATTTATTCGATGAAAATGAGTATGGACTCATCTAGGAACTCATGGAATATAGAGTGGTAAGACTTATGAACCAAACTGGCTCATTTATGACTTTGGTGTCCATGAATAAAAACATAATGTGTCAATATATACACTTTAATATAGTCTTTTGTATATCTTCCATTATCACCCTCATTTGATTATATCAAGAAAGCGGATCCATCTCCAACAACAAACTGGCCCCTTCATGTGGTTTAAATTAATTTCTATTCCGGTAAGAAGATAATAGTTATTAAGCATCGACTTATTCAACTTTTACCAATCCACACACAACCTCAGACTACCACCAACCTCCTTGGTAAATAACACCAGAAAACCTCAATGGGACACATTGGGTCAGATAAAGGAATTCATATATAAATCATTGATCTAGACTCTGAACTCACACAAATCTATGGGTTTTATATGATAAGGGGAAATTGAAATTATAGATACACCCAGTTGTAACTCTAAGACAAACTTTACATAGCTTCAAGGGGTAGTTTTATATCTTTAATTACGAATACATCAAAAACTCCCCAATAACGTTAGGGATCTACACATCATGTGTATCTAATAAAAATTGCACCTACTAAGATACAAGAATATATACATTCCAAACTATCATCTGATATCTCTTCTCTCCAATGAACACCACACACTAGCCCTCGACATTAGAAAACATGACTCTCCTCCATAAATTTTCAACTACTTTATGCATATAGAATAACCAATCAATGCCAAGTATGAAAATCATATAGTTGCATCTGAAACAGAAAGGAACTCCCCAATGACAGATATTTCCCAATTATCAATAAATATCCTTGATACACATCAAATTTTTTTTACCTATAACTGATATAAATAACACATGGGGAACTGGAACAATCTTCACCTCTAGTCCTAAGTAATGGACTATGGTTAGTGTAAAAAATGAGGGGGAATCTTTGGAATAAAATTAGAAACTATGGTATATGATACACTGATCGAACATTAAATGAACTTTAGCTTATGTGGTTCTTTCCCCACCATAGAATTCACCAGCCCAAATCCTTCTCTGATGTATCGTTCCTTATAAAATTCATATCCTTGATTTAGTATGGCTCCCTAAGAATGAGTAACGTCAGGGGGATGACCTCTAACAGATCCATATCCTCAAAGATGATTAATAAAATCCAATTTCCTAAGATAATTTTGTAACTAGAGAGGGTCCTGACCACCCAAACGAAATAGACCTCCTTGAGGATACAGCAATTGGGCATGATGGTGACTATTTTCTCCATATGAATACCATGTGAATGGAAAACCTTGACAAATTCATGGGGTCAATAATCCCTAGAAAATTCTAAATATGATTTCTGTGATTGACTATCTTCAAATAAAAACATTAACTTCCCTGAAATCTATGATCCTCTACCTGAGGCTCTACTCCTCAAGAAGCTCTATTGGCCTCCCCCTCGAGACATACCTTCCTAAGATTGCATCCACTAGATCACTTCAACCTTTTTATGTGTCTCTAGATATATATTAAGGGTAAAACGTATTGCTATTTATTATATCACTTGATGAAATTTATCTTTAATACATCATTCTCTATGATTCTAATCTACAAAGTGATTGAGAGAGAAATGTGGGTGGTCCTTAAATCTGATCCCAAGTTCCCACATGCTCCCATAAATATTAGTTTCTTTCATCATAGATTTCAATAACTCATGATGAATCTACTTATAGAAGTCATACTAAGAAATATCCTCCTCCTTCTGCAACCAAAGATATATCATCCACTATTGGAATGCCACTCCCCAGGTTTGATTAATTGACAATGGAACCCAGTACTTAGCTTTGGCCAAAATTAGACTAAAAGAAATATTAATCTCCTCTATTAAATAATCTGTCTCTAGGTCAGAAAAAATCAAAATTTAATTTTCCATACTATGATACTGGAAAGCATGCAACACCCTTTTCCACATCTCATCATGCATTTTCATATTGATCCTATAACAATTGAATTGGTCGGCCGGCTAAACCTCTACCTCATGAACTGTAACACCCATGATTTTTATGAATTATATTCATTTTATAAAATTTATATTTATAAATAAAATCCTTTTTTAGTTAAAAGGATTTATAATTTATTAGAAAATAATTAGTTAAATATTTTAATTAAACTAACAACACTTTATTTAAACATAAGAGGAATAATGAAAAAAAACATAAAACTAAGTATTATACACCACGGATTATTAAATTCTGTAGATGAATACATCCATTTAAAGTGCATAAATCAATGAGGGATAACTAATAGAAATGAGTAAAAAATTCTCATGTTCATCATCAACCACGATGATTACCAATAGTTAAACAAAACCTATAATGAGGAAGAGAACCATGAAAAGACAAATAATTATATAAAATTTATAATATGAAATAAGAAATATTTCATGCTAAGTAGGAGTGAAATGAATGAATGATTTAGTATGTTTATATATAAGGGAATAAAATGGAGAGGTTATAAATATTTTCATCATAAATATTCTCATTTATAATATAGTCGGTAGATATAAATCCAATAGATAAACTAATTTCATCTATTGGTTATAAGAAAAATTAATATAATAAAACTTACAATGAAAAAAAATATTATTTTCAAATATTATAAATATATATATTTATGCATTAAGTAAAATTATTAATAATATTATTATTAAAATATGATAGCATGTATATAGAATCTCAAAATAAATATTTCAATATCAATGGAGTAGTAAAAATAAATTTCAAAATATAAATAATTAATTTTAAAAGAATTTGTGAACGTTTATTGAATATGAAAATATGTTTTTTTCAAATAACAATTTTATTAAGTATTATATATTCTATCATAATAAATTAAATTTACCACATTCCATTTTAGTATTTCATATTTATTATAATTTTAATTAGGTAAAATAAAAAATATTTTTTGTACCTCAAATGTCAAAATTATAGTAAGGTGAATATTTTATATTTTTCAAAAACATATAACTTTTAAGTGAATATTTAAAAATATTGCTTTTACCAATACCATAAAAATTATGTCATTATTAGTATATATGTACTAATTGAAGATTATGAAACCATTTTATAGATCAAATATTTATTTTCTAACAGAAATTATAAATTTAAAAAAAATTGTTTACAAATCAATATTTATTGTTTTTGAATTTATGTTTCTTTTTATCAAAAATTGTTTTTAATAAAATAAAAATTTATTATTTTAGAATAAATTTTTATCACATTAATAAAGTAAATATAATAAAATTTATTTTTAATTTTGATCTATAAGGTCCATATTATTCAATAACTACAACACTTTTTGGGTATAATGGAAAATTAATTAATTAAAAACAATATACTATAAAAAAATATAAAATAGTAAAAGTAATGAATCTAGGGGTAAATGGATTGAAACATTTGAAAACATGTTTCCAATTGATTTTTTGAGATATTATCACCCATATCTCATCCTCCACTCCATTAGTTTTCATTTTTATCCACATTACATTGAAACATGTTCTCTCATTATATAAAGATATTATATTTGAAAAATGTAATTCTCATAACTTTAATAGGGGCATCTCATCACCCCTTCAAGAATAATATAAATAATTAACCCCTTGAAACTCTACCCTATTTACATCCCCTATAATCCTATTAAACCTATTAATATTCTTCTCATAATATATTAGCCTAATCTATCCACTCATAAGGAGTCCCTTAATGGAAATCCTAAGTCCAAAATGTGAGTACTAATTTTTCCAAATATATTTTCCTTTCTATATAACTTTTCAAAAAATATTTTTCTTATTCATATATAATGAAATAATTATATTTTTATACTAAATTTTTTTATGATAATTGAATAACTGTTAACCACCTTTCCCCTTTCCCCTTAATAAAAACAAAAAAAATGTGCATGTGCATGGACTACCACCTCCATTAAGTGCCATGTTTATTTTTTCTTAAATGACATATGCAGATGTTATTTATGTTAAATTTAATAAATAAGTATGTTATTTATCAAATATTTTACAATCTAAAATTATAAACCATATTAATCATTTTCCCAATTTAGGAGAAAATGAAATCATTATCTATGTGTATCTATAGACTACCACCTCCATTGAACAGTGTATTATGTATTTCATTACTACGTTTCATGGATGCTTATAATATTGGATTTAAGGGATGAATCTTATTTTTGTGAAATTTTTATGTTGTTGATAAGTCAAATAGGACAACCTATAAAACACATGACAAATAAACAAATGTTTTGAATTAGACAATTTTAAAAATCCTACTAGGAGGAGAAAAGTTTATTCATTCTATTTAATAATGTCATATTCATTTATGTTTCCAATAAATATCTTAAATTTTGATATATAATTATAATAAAAACTAAAAAATATCAATATACCTCTGGAAAATTAATATTATTAATATGTGACCTCATAATAATCTACTAAACTATGATATGTACATGTTTGGGTTGATTTAACCACAAACATGAACAATTCAAAAAACTAGTATCATGGATTACTATTAAAAAATTTTCACTAATTATATATGAAATAAATAAAAAAAATTGTTGAATTGTTTTATTAATATTAATCTCATTAATTATGATGCTAATGTATGTTCATTAAAAATCAATGAAACAATATCATCATCTAATTAATCATTAAGGATCATAAAAAATCCAATATAATGAAATTATGATATTATAAATAGTTATAAGTCATTAATTACACTACCTTATATGATCTGGGAATAACAAACCTTAAGTTAAGAATAAATAACAACATCACTATTACAAAACCAGTTCAAAATGATCAAATAGAATCTCCTGAAATATTGAAAATAAATAATAAAAAAATAAAAAAAATATAGATAATAATTGTAAATAAAGGTTAATAAGGTTTTAGTTATTAATAAGGTTCTTAAATAACTAATTAATAGAGTTATATGTTTTATACGGTAGGTTTGACTGCATTCGACTAAGCGGGAATACAAAGTGAAGGTTTCTTGTTTAAAATATTTACCCCTTGGGATATATTACCAATTATACACTATATTTTATTTATAATTCTGTATACCGTACCCTTTAATATTTTTTATTATTTTCCAACCATTATTCAAGGTATTAAATATTTTATTTTAAATCATATCCTTCAAGCATCTTTTACTTGAACTTTTCTATGGTTATAAGGGTTTCTTATATGAAATTTCTTCCCATTAAGACATATTTCTTATTATACACCATGATTTCCTTATAATGGTGTATATAATACCACTTTAAATTTTTGTATAACAATTATCTTATATTTTATGATATTTTGTGTTTTATTCTATATTCTTTATCTCGTGGGTTTTAACTTAATTATTACCAAAGTTGTAAGTGGTTATTGTCTCAAATTTAATTTCTTGAGACATATTATTTATTTTTCACCATAACATATTTAACATGGTTTGATTACAACTAAATTAATGTATTTTACCATATTTATGTAATTCATTGGGATTTAAGATCCATCCAACATTAACTTTTTATTAAAATTTTAAACTGGGCAGTGCCCCATTCAAAAAAAAGTTTAAGGAGGCCTAAAATAATGAAGTCCCAAAGAATCTGCCCTAAAAAATTACCACATGCATGTGGAAGAGATCCCAATGTAGAAAAAAATAGACTTTGATCGCCAATGGTAATCCCAGAGGCCAAAAAATCTGCCACCTTGTTCTCCTCGTGCCAAGTGTGACTAAGGACCACCTGAGAGTCCAGAAGTCACTTGCATCTGCGAACAATGTAGGAAATGTTCCATGGAATGAGAAGCATCCCTCATAGCGACCCGTGAAGGATAGTCGAGTCAGTCTCCACCGACTCAAGAAAAAGATTATGAGAATGACAGAGCTCAATAATTTTAACATTGCATACGCCTCTGCCATAAGAGAGTCTCCCAATCCAAAATCATCCCTAAAAGCCAGTAACACTGACCATTGGGAGTCATGAACCACTCCCCCTCCTCTCATAAAACCAGACACGCAAGAACCGTCCACATTGAGCTTCAGATCACTGCTCGGAGGTTTCCAGTGCAACCAACATCCCTGCTTATTCACACCTCGTAAAAATGGACTATAGGAGTTACCTACCACAAAAATTCTTAGTAGTGTAATGTCCTCCCCACCATTAACAAGTGGGACCAAATCGATCCTAGTACAGCGGGCATGAAAAACCAACGCCAGCCTCGAACAGCTTGTACCCCCATGCCGCCTCTGGTTGCGAGTGCTCCAAAGATTCCATCATCTCGCACTAAAAGGAACCACCCTCGCCTTCTTCTTAGAGACATTGTCATCAGTTCCCAAGAACTAAGAATGCAGAAAAGACGCAACTGAATTGGCCCGACCTTCTCGTCTGAAGACCTCACCAAGGAAACCCCAAACCGTGGTCACCCAGTCACTGGCGAAGAAAATGTGGTCAATCGACTCTTCTATGGGGACCGAGCAGCAAAGACATTTAGATGAAAGAGGAATCCCCTTGCGCTTCACCTGTTCATCCGTAGGGACAACATGATTTCGAAGGCTCCAGATAAGAAAATTATACTTCACCGGCAAATCATTACACTACAGCGCTTCATTCCAGATATCTGGAGATCCCTACACCCGAGTCGTGGAATGATACCCCTTGGCAAAGAACAGCCCGGAGGCCGACCTGGTGAAAATGAGTTTATCAGGCTCATCATTCAAGGTGATGCCATCAAAGACCTTCAGTTGACTGTTCGTGAGAATAGCCTGGATAAATGGTCTGAAATAGCTATCTTGAGAAAAGTAAATCTCCAGAGTCGGGAAGCTAGGGAAACCAAGCGTTGAACCAATCCAATTATCACTCAAAAATTTTATTTTCCCTCAACCAACAAGCCATTTGGAGTGAGAACGAAGAACAGGTAAGTAACTAGAAATTGTGCACCAAAGATGGGAAACAATTCTTCTACCACTAGTTAAGTGAGTGACATATCTATTATTAATAAAGCTTGCCCACAATGATTTGTTCTCCAGAAATTCCCAAGCATGTTTAGCTTTCATACCTTACATTTCCCCTCTTACACTCTGGACACTAATACCACCTTAAAAAACCTCTTTAGCCATCATGTCCCATGAAGTCCAGTGAGTTCTGCCCTCATTAAGAGAATCCCATATGAAGTTGTTCAGCACTTTTTCAATATTAACCAGCACCTCCTTTGTAACCTTGAGCACCAAGATCACATGCATGGGAATCGGGGAAAGGAAACAATTGACCAGCGTGATACGCCCCCCAAAAGATAGAAACTAGTTCTTCCAATTTGTAATGTGATTTGTAATTTTCCCAACAAGCCCGTCAAAGTGATGAATCTTTACCCTGACTGGTGAAATAGGAGCTCCAAGGTATTCCATCGGGAATGATTTTTTATGTATGCCCAATGCCTTCTCAATCTTTTTCCCCCTTCTCTACAAACACCATTTTGAGAGAAACACACTGCTTTTCTCCCTGTTGATAGACTGACCACTCCACTTGTAATAGGTTTCCATTACTCTGTTAAATTCCCAAATGTTCCGCCTATTACCATTCAAGAAGAATAACATGTCATCTGCAAAGAATATATGTGAAACATCACTGGAGTTCCCTCTACCATGGCATGCCCGAAGCCTCCCATTAAGATTTTCCACCTCAAAATATCTGTTAAGAGTGTCCTGAACCAAGCTAAAGAGACTGGGAGAGAGATGGTCTCCCTACCACAAGACTCATTTGGGTTTGAAAAAATCGCACCGCTTCCCCATGAAAGAGACAGCAAGCCATGGCGAGCTGAAAACTCTAGACACTAAATCCACAACCCCTCTGGAAAAACCCATGTGATACAACACTTTAATGATAAAATTCCATTCCATTTTATCATTAGCTATGTGCATGTCCACTTTAATCGCCACATTGGACCCAGGCGTCTTAATATTAATATACCCTATCAACTCATGTGTCATGGAAATGGCGGATTGAGTGGACCTTCCTTTGAGAAAACCCTGCTGATTTTCCAAGACCAATTGGGGAAGATGAGCCGCATGTCTTCTGTTGATAATATTTTCAAGAGCCTTGAAGGGAAAATTACACATAAAAATCGTCCGGTATTGATTGAGTGCAGAGGGGTCTTTCACTTTCATAATGAGAATTAGAGTCGACGAACAAGCAGCACGAGGCAAATGACCCCCTCTAAAGAAATCCTGGATTACCTCAACTAAGTCCCATTTAACCAACTCTGAGAAGATAATGTAAAAAGACCTGGGAAAACCATCCGGCCCCGGAGCACTCTCAGAATTGAGAGCCTTGACCACCTCCCAAACCTCATCTTCATCTAGCATTTTTTTCAATAGAAATACTAACATCATTGGACAACACCCTTGGTATAAAATTAAACAAATCAGTTTTCTCTGATGGGTATCCCTCCTGCATACATGGATTAGGATCATCCAACAACATTTTGAAGTAGTCAAGAGCCATGCCTCCCGAAACCCCAATCTCTTGAGTAAAAGACACATTTGTCATTCGAATATTGGGTACATTTTTCTTCCTCCTTTCCTTTATGTAGGCCTGAAAATAGGCTTTATTTCTATCACCCTCCATGAGCCAAGTTGCTCGGGATCTCTCACGAGAAAACCTCTCTTTCTCCAAGAGCAACGCAGCAAGGTGATTCTTCATACCTATCAAAGTATTAAAAATTTCCTCATCCCAGCCATCTTCCAGCCTTCACTCAAGGTGTTCAATTTCATCTTTCAGATCCTCCAAATTAGCTGAACTAATGGCCCTGTTGGAAAACCATTGCTGTAAATCATCTCTTAGCCTTCTTAGTTTGTTGTGCAAGCCCATCCAACATCTATCCTTCATGGATTTCTCCAAAGATGAAAGCACTGTTGAATGGAAGCTGGTATCCATTTTCCAATGTCTTGAATAGAAGAAAAGTCTATTGTTCACCGGCCTCTGATCCAAGCTAATAAGAAGAGGTGCATGATCCGATAAAGCCCGCACCAAATGCTCCACATTTGTTTTTGAAAAGTAAGATAAAGCTGAGGGGTTAGCAGGACACTGATCCACATGATGTTATTTATTTAAATTTAATTTGATTAAAATGAAACTAATTTTTAATGGGAATTTGAATAAAATATTACTCAAACCATAAGATTTATTATTTCAAATTATATTTTCAAATCAATATTCATTCTAAATAATAATAAATTTGGGTAATTTTTATTTTTCATAAACCCCTTATCATTTTCTTTTGGTTCATGAAGTCTTACATATCCCCTCAAAATTTCATTTACCCATGACTCATATTTTACCCGAAGTATTTATCATAAGTGAAATTGGCCTTGTCACTCCTTCCTGGTAGATAACCTCATTTTTCTATGTGATTATTTTAATAATATCCTTATATAAAACTAAATAATTTATTAAGGTCATTTTTTTATAGTATAACTTCTCTAAAAATTTTAAAGAAATTTTTAATTGTTTCTATATGGGAAAGTTTCGATAAAGTGTGAAAATAATAAATTTATAATATTTTATGTATAAACATTACATTATTCAACTATTTTAATTTTAATGAATCTCTCCATCAACATTTTAATGGGTCCTAAAAATAATAATTTTTCTCCATGTAAAAAAAATAAAAAAATTCACAGATATGTCTGACTTCCAAAGTTAATTTTTCTAACACTACTAAAAAATGTTTTTCATAAAATTAATTTTTCTTTGACATATCTTGTTATTGATCAAGGATATTTCTTAAATTTTATCATCCAAATTCTTTCTTTGGATGGTTTTTGTAATTTTGTTTTCTATCAACGAAATGATCCATCATAACCTTTCTATTTTTACATATTGGCTTCTCTCTCCCTTCACTCTCACATTTGGTTTCCTCATAGAATATTTTTAGAAGGGGTAGCTTTTTCAGTAGTGGTATCATCCTATTAATATCCCTTATTTAGTACCCCACTTCCCCCTCTTTCCTCTCATTATTTTCTCCCTTGACAGTCCTTTTAGATCTAGGCTTTTATTTCCCCCATTATTCTTCAATTCGTGTGAGTTTCTATTTCTTGGTTTTTGGCATTGGTGGATCCATTTGTGTGAATTCAACTTGGAGTCTCCATATGATAAAGTAATTTTATAGTTTTTTATCCTCATTATTTTCAATTAAGATTGGTAAAATATTCTTTGTGTGACAAAGTTTCCTTTTTTTGGTGCTCTCTTCATTTTCCAAGTGAATGGAATTATTTCCTATTGAGGCCCTGGGACACCTTCTCTAATATATGTCCTCATAATCCTTCCCTCACAGCCAAGTTGGGTGGGTGAAATTTTATTCAAATAGGTTTTGAGATGTGAGGTGATAATGGTCTGTTGTTTTGTAGTTGTGTTTTTCATAAGTTTCTCTCAGATTATTGTTCCCAATAAGGGTGTTCCTTCTGGTTTTTGTGGTGTTTGTCATGGTGTGTTTTTTCTAGTTGAATTCAATGTTAATAGGTATGAAATAAAGGTTTGATGGTTCTAAGTAGTTCTTTCTCACTATCGAGGCCTGGTCCACTTTTATCACAGCTCTGGCTTCAGTGTCTATCACTCTCCCACAGTGTGGCATGTTGTGGGGGTCCTCTAGGAGGATTTGGGATGTGTTGTGTGAGTATATAAGGTGTTCTAAGAGTCTCTACCTATTTGGTCTTCCCTATTTATTTTAGGTTTACAAATTTTTTTAATCTTTTAGTGAAGATTATCAAGTGGATGACTCTTAGTGTTCATTAAAGACCATTGGTGATATTCTTATGATGCCCTTTATTTTTCTATGGATATTGTCATCTAGTCTTGTTTTACAATTCTGGAAGTAGTTAATTTTTATGGTAGTTTATTTGGGATCAATAGTGAAGTTGGTGGAGGTTTTTTTGGTGATCATGTTCTTTAGTGGTCATTCTGAGTCAATGTTATTAGTAGTTGGAGTGTTGAGGGTGTAGTCTTGAGGTAAACACTAGGCTCCAAGTTGACCTACATGTCATGATTTCACACTATATCTGAAAGTATAATTTTTTAAATTTGAATTTTTATTGGTCATTTTTCATTCTTCTATTTTTCAATATTTTAGAAAAAATGTGTATGGTTCATTGGATGTGGTTGGAGTTTTTAATTTTATTACATATGGGTTTTTTTATTTTGGTATCTGAATTTGTAAGGTTATACCTTAAGCAAAAAGTTGTTTTTTTAAAATATAAAAAAATGTAATTAGGGGATCTTCCATTATCAATAACCTTTTTTATTCCATTGTTTTTAAGGTTGTACACCTAGATACCATACATTGATTTATTAGGGAAATTATTTACTTAATTTTATTCCCTTTATATATATGTTGTAAATAAAATTTGCTTTATTAAATGGTATTTACCAAGAAATTTATGAAATATCTTTTTATAAAAATTTATTTTCCATTTATTTTTCATGTTATGATTATTGATGGAATTATATATGAGTTATTTATGTTAATCCTTTTTAAAGGGATATAAATCCCATTTTTGCTATAGTTTCATTATGATGTGTTGAATAAAACCCATTTTTTCTGTGGATTACTTATGATATGATAATTTATTTATTTCTTATATCACATGTAAGTATTGATAAATGATTAGTGGTGCCCAATATCAACCTCAAATTCATTGGTTAAAATTTTATACCTCATGAGAAATGTATATGTGAGTACGTTTTTGTATCTCGTATGCTTGGGCACTGATGGTGTAGCTTATAACAGTAATACTCCCTACACTGTTCTATTTTATATATTTGAAATATGTTCAATATTATTACCTTATGCACTCATGATGTGTCTCATTAAATTATGGTTCTCTATAAAATGTATATTCTATATTTGAATTATATTCTACATTATTATCTTATGCTCTCATGGTGTGGATTAAGAAAGTAATCTTCCTTATACTAATTTCCATGTTGTAGTATTATGCATATGTTATGTTTTCATTCATCATGTTGTTTGTATAATGTTTTCACACTCTTTTGATTCATGTCTTATGTTATTACAAGCATTACATCACATTTTATGATCTAATTTTCTTTAGATATGATTTTCTTAACCATAATTGTTATTTCCAAATTCTCATATTATGATCACATATAGTCATTGATTATTATATCTGATATTTTACCTTATTGATAATTTCATCTCACCATTTCTTAGGTTCTAGATTTAATATGTTATGAATAAAAATAATACATAAGATGTGTTTATAAGAGTATTTTATGTGAAGGATTTTTGTGTGATGTTGGAGAATTATTATGCATTAATTAGTTTCTTATATAGTCATAAAATTGCCACTTTAAACCAAAAACATGGGTTATAAGAGTAAAAGGTTTTTCATAATTATTTAAAACTCTAAAAAAAGTCCCTTTGAATGTAAATATTACATTATTTTTTAAATATGTTGTAACTAATGATGTGCATCAAAGAAAATACATAAAGTATATTATTTTTAGAAATGAATCCAAAAGTGTGGTTCTAGGGTGCCTCATGAATGATGC